>CM028138.1:499867500-500467500 GCA_016271365.2 Neoceratodus forsteri | reverse complement strand
GCCCCGAGCGACTGCGGTTGGCTAAATACCTCTGCCAAAAAGACCCTAAGCTGGTGGTCATCCCTCTTATGGTCGACACCTTTGAGGACGTCACGTTTGCTACCTGGAAGCACCCTCACTCCTCCTCTGCCATGCCCAAGAAGGCTCATCGGCTCTAGCGGGCCCCTAAGGATCACCCCTTCTTTGCCGAACCACCCACGGCAGACTCAGTGGTGATTTCGGCAGCTCACGACCGTTCGTAGAGGCCCAAACACCTGAGCACCGAGCCGCCTGACAGGGAGTTGAAGCAGCTGGATTCCATGGGGCGTAAGGTGTACTCTTCTCCCGCCTGCAGTATCAGGAGTCTCAACTTCCTGACCCGTATGGTCCAATTCCAGAACGCTCTTTGGGAACAGGGATTGGACATTGCGTAAAGTGTGCCCGATTGCCCTCAGTGGGCAGAGCTTACCAAACTGCTTCAGACCGGCTCAGACGTGGGTACCAATGTTCTAAGGTAGGCCTGTGACTCTGCGGACACCTCATTAAGGGTGGCCGCCACTGGCATTTGCCTCCGACGCCATGCCTGACTTCGGGTTTCTGGGTTCGATCCAGATGTGCAGACGAACATTCTGGATGCTCCCTTCAAGGGATCCATGCTCTTTGGCGAGGACTCGGAGAAAATCATCACCAGGCTGCAGGACTCCAGTAAGGCCATCCGAACCATAAAGTCCATGTACCGCCCAAAGCAGGGGCGACCTCAGAAGCCCGGTTTTTGTGGCCATGGGGGATATCGGCCTCAGCAACCTTGCTTCCAGTCCCACTCATAGCTAGGTGGCTTTAGTCGTAGGGCCGGAGCCAGGGGCTCCTTGGCCTCCTCCTCTAGACAGGCCAAAGCGGCTACTGCTGCCCTCCCTCCCCCTCCCACTGCCTGACTATCCAGGCCACCCTCCTCCCCTGGATGCCTTGTTAGGGGAGCTGGTCAGAGGTCGCGTTTCCCCTCTATGCAGATGCATGGAGTCAAGTGACCTCCGACCAGTGAGTCCTCGAGCTCGTGGGGTTCAGGCACGCCATAGAGTTTGATGTAATTCCGCCGGACAGACCACCACCCCCATCCTGTTATCCCAGAGAACACCGGGCACTGATCAGAAGGGAAATCTTATCCCTTTTGGACAAGAACACCATCGAGCTGGTACCCCCGGCTGAGAGAGAGAGAGAGAGACAGGGTTCTACTCCCACTTCTTCCTGGTCCCAAAGAAATCAGGAGATCTCAGACCTATTCTGGACCTCAGCGATCTAAACCAATGGGTCTCCTATTGGAGATTCTGTATGGTCTCCCTCCTCACTCTCCTGCCCCTCATTTCGGCGGGAGACTGGCTGGCGTCCCTGGACATGCAGGACGCCTATTTGCATATCTCTGTTGCCAGGTGCCATCGAAGATTTCTGAGGTTCAGATTCGAAGACAAGAACTATCAGTTCAGAGTCCTCCCCTTCGGTCTCTCTTCAGCCCCCACGGTCTTCACCAAGTGCCTGGCAGTGGTAGCCGCGGCACTGTGGAGACGGGGCCACTTCGTGTTTCCTTATCTGGACGACTGGCTCCCTCCAGGTCCCGCCTGTTGGAAACCATCAGAGACTCCTTCTCGCTGTTTCAGCGCCTGGGGATCACGATCGACAGGGACAAGTCTCAACTTCTTCCGTCCCAGAACCTCCAGTTCATTGGAGCTTTTCTGGATACCACCCTTGGGAAAGTGTTTCTTCCTTCCGACAGAGCAAGTCGGATTCAGGTCCTGGCGTACCAAGTCTCTACAGCCTCAAGGGTCCCTGCAAGACTCCTTCTCAGGCTGCTAGGGCAAATGGCAACCACCATAGTTTCGGTCCCTCTGGCATGACTGCGCATGAGAACCATTCAGTGGTCGTTAAGGGTCCAGTGGGATCAAACACAGGACAATTTGGACGCCTCAATCCGGATCTGAGAGCCAATCCACCAGGAATTGCAGTGGTGGATGTCGTCACAAAACTTACTGGTGTGTATCCCCTTCCACATAGGGGCCCCGACCCAGATTCTGACCACGGGCGCATCGTCCTCAGGATGGGGCGCCCACTTGAGGACACATTGCACTCAAGGATCTTGGTCCCCAATAGAGGAAGATCTGCATATCAACGTTCTGGAACTGAGAGCGGTTCTGTATGCCTTTCAGGCCCTGGTCTCGGTCCCTAGTGCTGGGCCACCTGTTGGTCCAGATGGACAACACTTCGGTGATGTTCTACATCAACAAACAAGATGGCACACACTCGTATCCCCTCTGCCGGGAAGCCATGCGGGTGTGGGAATGGGCCCTGGAGCATCAGCTCTTGTTGACAGCAGTACACGTTCCAGGAGAACAGAACGTGTTGGCTGACATGTCAGCAGAACCAGGTTGCAGGCTGACAAATGGGAGCTGCTTCAAGAAATTGCAGATCAAATCTTCTGCCGGTGGGGGATGCCAGAGTTAGATCTCTTCACATCACAATTCATCGCAAAACTGCCCAGTTTCTGCTTGCTAGGTCCAGAACCTGGAGCTTTTTGGCAAGACGCATTGTCCCTCTCCTGGAAGGGGAGATTTCTCTACGCGTTCCCTCCCTTCCCGCTCTTGCAGAAGGTTCTTCTCAAGGTGCAGTCAGAACTGTCCACCCTCATTCCAATAGCTCTGCTGTGGCCTCGTCAGATTTGGTTTTCTTTGCTTCAGCGTTTAGCGGCAGAGCCTCCACTACCTCCTCCAGTTTCCTCTCATCTTCTGTCTCAGGACAATGGGTCACTCATCCATCCAGATCTGCGCTCCCTTCACCTGCATGCCTGGCTCATCAGGACCTAGCTAAATCCAGGTTTGGAGTGTCCAATCAGGTAGCGCAAGTTTTGGTTGAGGCACGTAAGCCTGCCACCAGGGCCGTTTACGCTATGAAGTGGAAACGTTTCTGTATCTGGGCGGCAGCCAAAAAGGTGGACCCCCTGGTCTGTCCGGTTAATTCTAGAGTACCTGCTTTCCCTTTTGGAGTCAGGTCTCAGTTACTCCTTCATCAAGGTACTCCTGGCTGCCATCTCCGCTTATCACTTCCCAGTGCAGGATGAGACGGTGGCTCAGATGGAAGTCTTTAAGGCTTTTCTTTGCAGTATTCTTCATATCAGACTTCCCATCCGGGATCCTGTCCCTCCTTGGGATATCCTCTTTGTCCTAGAGAAGCTTACGCTTCCCCCCATTGAACTGGCAATGGAGGCTGAGCTTCGTTTCCTGTCCTGGAAAACTTTGCTCCGAACAACATGAAGTCTTGCTATAGTATGACAGTAGCAGTTTCTCCCACCACTAGAACTGCTCCGGAGGTGAAATAGTTAATTCCATTCTAAAATGGAACTTTGAGCACGAGCTCTAAGAAGCAGCTCTGTCTGTGTAATTTCAAACCTGAACTGTCAGATTCTTTACTCCGCCTCAGTGAACAGTCGCTCCAGAGATTTCTCCTACTACTCGGTTCATTTCTCGGTTTAAACAGTGTTTTCTCGGTCCGATTCAACCGAGAATAGTTTTATTTTAACATGAAACCGTTCGGTTCAAGCTCCGGCCTGTGTATCGTAGTAATTTTAAAAGTTTTGTCTGTGTGGAACTTGTAAGTTTATCGGTTGGTTTGAACCGATCAGCGGTTTAAAACTTATTAAATTCAAAAGTTTATCATTTTAGAGTGCGGTTCCCGGTTCTTATCGTGTCTCAAAACCATTTTATTACGGTGCTTTTTCCAATACCCGTGACACGGTTACTTAACCAATAAGGGTGTCTTGCCTGGCACCGCCGTTCAAATGGCAAGTTTTCTGGTTAGGTTGGCATTATGTCTGAGAAACCCAAAAGAAAACCGGGCCCACTGGTTTCAACACTGTGATGTCTGTGGGAAGTCTTTGCCAAGGCTGACCCACACACCACATGTTTATTGTCTGGGGTTTGACCACCCAGTCAGACTGCCAGATATGTAAGAATCTCCCTGCAGCCACCCTGGAAAAGAGATTGGGCAGGCTCAGGGAATGAGAGGCCAAAAAGTCCGCTGACCCGGATGGCCAGCCCGGTTCGGTGCCAACCGAACCAGAGGGAGTGCCCTCTGACCAGGGCGAGACTTCCTCGGGCAAAAGAAAAGCTGGTTCTGAGGGACCACTTCCAGTGAAGAAAACAAGAAAGTCAGCAGGTTTGGAGTCCAAAATCCCTTCTCCAACTGCTGCAAAGATAGCAAAAGCCATCCAAATTGTCCAGTCACTGTCTCAGGTTCCGTCCGAACCGCCACTATCTGGCAAAAGGTCGGTTCGTCCGGTTCCAGTGGTTCAGGAATATGATGTTGAGGAGTTTTATGAACCAGAGGAGGGGAGGATGATTATGAACAGTATGAATGCGGCTTGGAAGGTCTGGTGTGCCCATTGAACCGGACATTTCCCAGACAGACCTTTAGAATCTCCCCTATGCTATCTGAGTCCCTATCTCATTTTATGTTTTACAAAAGTTACTGAAACCCTCCAGCTTCCCTTAGAAGAAGCTGTGGATGAGCAAGAGGAGCCTGATTTTGTAGAAATTATGGATATTCCAGAGTCTAGGAGATTGTCTATTCCTCTGCATAAGTCTTTTAGGAAGCAAACAATAAAAATTTTAAAAACTCCTAATTCTGTGCTCCTGTAGATAAAAAGATGGACAGAAGGTACACATTGTCAGGTCCTGATACAGAATTCCTTTCTCAGCAATGCAGTCATGTTGGGGTAGTTCAGGCTGCAGCCTGTGATAAAGCTAATATTCCCCTGGCTTCACATCCTCCTGACAAGGATTCCAGGAAGATTGATGCCATGGCGAAAAAACAGTATATGGCAGCCTCCTTGGGACTCAGGCAAGCAAATTATATGGCTTATGTAGCTAGGTATCAGAAATCTAGATGGGATACTGTTCTGGAATTAGCCAAACAAGCCCATGGCCAGCTGGCTAGCGAACTAGAACAGGTGGCTGCTGATGGCATTGAGGCTTCTAAGGTGCAGTTTCATGCTGCTGTGGATGTTAATGATGTTTCCTCTAGGGTCATGGCCAACCTACAAAAGCTACATCTGTAGCTTTGTGGGTTGGCCTGGCTCAGGTGTACTAGCCTCTCACAGGATACCCAGACTAAGGCTATGGATTTTCCTGTGGTGGAAAATTCTCTGTTTGGGGAGCAGACAGAGAATTACATGAAAAGATGGATGAATATAGGACTACTTACAAAAGTGCCTCAAGCTAAGGAGCGGCAAGCCACTCCCCAGAGGCATCACCCCAGGGGTAGGGTAGGCCTTTTCACAGGCCTTTATCAGACTCAGACCTCCTCTGCTTATGCTCAGAGGGCTTCTTCAGAGCAGAGAGGCAGGCGGGGGTGGGCAGGCCTGCTCCCACCCCTCAGCCTAAAGCATCTGTAAGCAGGCACCTGATGGGGTGCCGGGGCATTCTCCTTTACGGTAGGGGGCAGGTTGGCTTACTTCAGTCAGAACTGGGTGTCTTTAACTTCAGACAAGTGGGTTCTGGAAGTAGTAAGCCAGGCCTGTTCTCAGCTTCAAAAAGTTTCCCAAGATGAGAACCAGGTTTTTCTACCTGCAGTTCTTCAGAGACCCTTGCTCTAGAAGCAGAGGTCTCAACCCTGTTGGCTCTCAGAGCAGCAGAAAGGGTTCCTCCTGCACCAGGGCAGGGGTCTGTATTCAGATACTTCTTACCCCAAAAGACAGGAGAATGGCGCCTATATTAGACCTCAGATATCTGAACAAGCATCTTTTGAAACCAAAGTTCAAAATGGTAACTGTGGCAATGATTTTACCTCCCTAAGGCCAGGAGACTGGCTAGCTTCCTGGACCTCAAGGATGCCTATTTTCACGTCCTAATCTAGAAGCTCCCATCGAAAGTACCTCAGATTCGAACTACCCTCAGGTCATTACCAGTTCAGAGCAATGCCCTTCGCCTTACCTCTGCCCCAAGGGTATTCACAAAGTGTCTGGCAGTAGCAGTGGCTCACTTAAGGAGGCAAAGGATTGCTGTTTTTCCCTATCTAGATGATTGGCTCATTGTAGGCCAGTCCTCAGAACAGGTAAAATCTCACCTGCAAGTCACCCAGCAGCTTCTCACCTCCCTGGGCTTTCTGCCAAATCTACCAAAGTCGGTTCTGGAACCAGTCCGGGTACTCACCTTTATAGGGGCAGAATTGGACACAAAGCTAGCCAGAGCTTTTCTTCCCTTAGAAAGGGTAAGGAATTTAGTGGCTCTGGCCTCCTCCTTCACTCTGCAGGTCTCTCGACCAGCAAGACACTTTCTGCAGCTCCTGGGGCACATGGCTGCATCCACAGCTGTTGTGCAGGGAGCAAGATTTCAGATGAGAGATATCAGTTTCACTTGAGAACCTATTGGTCTCAGAGAAGAGACCCCTTTCCAAGTTGGTCCCAGTGACTTGAACCTTGATCCAGGCCTCCAGTGGTGGCAGGATCAGAGCAATTTAAGATTGGGGGTCCTTCATTCCCCTGCTCACAATTTGACTCTCACTACAGATGCTTCCCTTCTGGGTTGGGGAGACCATATGCGACCTTTCCACTCAGGAGTGTGGTCCCAGGAATCTCTGCTCCACATCAATTTGCTGGAACTCAGAGTTGTCTTTTTAGCTCTTCAAGCATTTTCTGCATCTGTCCACAACAAGGTGGTACAAGTCAGAACAGACAATACCACAACAATGTTGTACATCAACAAACAGGGGGGCACTCGGTCTTCGGCCTTGTGCACCGAGGCAATGAAGTTGTGGTCTCTGGCCTATTCCCTGAACACTTCCCTCATAGCAGTTCGCCTTCCAGGGAAGGACAATGTCCTAGCGGATACCCTCAGCAGGATTTCCCAGGGCCATCATGAATGGTCCCTGGATCCTCAGGTACTGGGGATAGTCTTTGCCAGATGGGGCACTCCTCAGATAGATCTTTTTACAGCCCTAGACAATCACCAACTTCCTCTGTTCTGTTGCAGGCCTCCAGTGTTGTGCTCAGTCCCCCTGGATGCCCTTCTCCTGGATTGGGAAGGGAAGTTTCTTTATGCTTCGCCCCCTTCCCTCTCCTATTCAAAGTACTAGTCAAAATCAGATCTCAGCCTTGCAAGGTGATTCTGATTGCCCCGGATTGGCCAGGCAGTCCTGGTACCCACCTTCCTCTCTCACTGACAATCCATCTTCCCTTGTCTCCCAGGAATCACAATCTATTAACTTGTGCCCAGGGAAGAGTTTGGTATCCGGACCTCAATCCCTCAACCTCAAGGCCCGGCTCTTGGAGGAGTTAGAGTTGCTGATTTACACCTCTCTCACAGTGTTCTGAAATCCTGAAGGCTTCCAGGAAGCCTTCCACTAGGGCTACTTATAATTCTAAATGGAAGGGTTTATTTGGTGTGCTGGGAAAAGTATTTCCCAGAATCTGCAGATTTGCCCATTGTATTAGACCATGGTCCATCTAATTCCTTGGGCCTCAGACCAACTACCTGAGAGAGTTCATTTGGCAGCTGTCTCTGCTTTTGTTTCAGCAGGAAGTCATCCCCTCTTTCCACTCACCCTGTGTTTTCCAAGTTTTTAAGGGATTACCCATACTAATCCACCCTTTCGAACCGCCCTGCCTGGGACCTTAATGTGCATTGCCCAGTTAATGCAACCTTTTGAACCTCTGTTTTTGCAGAGCTTAAGTATCTAACTTGGAAACTGTTTTCAAACACCATGAAGTCTTGCTATATTATAACAATAGCAGTCAGCCACTGCAGCTAAACTGCCCGGAGAGGAAGGAGTTAACTCAGAAGATCTGAGTTCTACAGTGGTAGGGCGCTGTGCCCAAAGTTTCATCTGGCAGTTTCAAATGAAACTGTCAGATTCTTTACTCCGCCACTGAACAGTCGCTCCGAGATCAGCTCCTTCAGCTCGGTTCATTCTCGGTTCAAGGAGTATTTTCGTTCATTTGAACCGCAAAGTTATTATTTTACCGCATTATTGTTTTAAAGCTCTATCTGGTAACCGTAAGTACTAAAATTAAGTCTGTGTGGAAATTAATTATCGGTTCGGTTTTGAACCGATCGGTTGGTTTTTTCTGCATTTAAAAGTGTACAGTGGGTTTTAGAGTGCGGTTCCCGGTTCTTGTCGGTTCTAAAAGCGGATTATAGCAGTTTTTCAAATACCGTGACCGCAGTTAGGAACCGATAAGGGTGTCTTATGAACTGCCATCAAAGGAGCAGAAGTTTTGGTTAGGCTGGTATTATGTCTGAGAAACCCAAAAGAAAACCGCCCACTGGGTTTCAACACTGTGATGTTCGTGGGGACTTTGCTGGGTTGCTGCTGACCCACACACCACTTGTGCTTATTGTCTGGGGCTGACCACCTCTGTCAGACTGCCAGGTGTAAAATTTCCCTGCAGCCACCCTGGAGAAGAGATTGGGCCGCTCAGGGAGCGAGAGGCCAAAAAGTCCGCTGACCCGATGGCAGCCCGTCCAGTACCACTGGACCAGAGGAGTGCCCTCTGACCAGGGGCGACTTCCTCGGCAAAAGGAAGGCTGGGTTCTAGAGGAACCAGTCCCAAGTAAAAGACAAGGAAATCAGTAGGTCTGAGTCCAAAATTGTGTCTCCAACTGCTGCAGAGATAGCTAAAGCCATTCAGATTGTCCAGTCACTGTCTCAGGGATCTGTAGAACCACCAACAGCTGGTAAAAGGTTGGTTGGCTCAGTCCCAGTGGTTCAGGATTTTGAAGTTGAGGATTTTATGAACCACAGGAGGGGAGGAGGAATTTGATCAATATATGTGTGGTGGGGGTCTGACGTGCCCATTGAACCGGACATTTCTCCAGACAGACCTTTAGAATCTCCTCCTATTCTGTCTGAGTCCCTTCTTTCTTTATTTTTACAAAAGGTTGCAGAAACCCTCCAGCTTCCTTTAGAGGAGGCTGTGGATGAGCAAGAGAGCCTGATTATGTGAAATGATGGATATTCCAGGAGTCTAGGAGGTTGTCTGTTCCTTTGCATAAGTCATTTAGGAAGCAAACAACAAAGATTTTAAAAATCCTCATTCTGTCCCTCCTGTAGATAAAAATGGACAGAAGGTATACTTTGTCAGGCTCGGATACAGACTTCCTTACTGAGCAGTGTAGTCATGTAGGTGTGGTACAAGCTGCAGCCTGTGACAAGGCTAATATCTCTGGCCTCACATCCTCCTGATAAGGATTCCAGGAAGATTGATGCCATGGCGAAGAAACAGTATATGGCAGCTTCTTTGGGACTCAGGCAGGCCAAATTATATGGCTTATGTAGCTAGATATCAGAAATCTAGGTGGGACACAGTATTGCAGTTAGCCAAGCAGGCCCATGGCCAGCTGGCTAGTGAGTTGGAACAGGTGGCTGCTGATGGCATTGAAGCCTCTAAAGTTCAATTTCATACTGCTGTTGATGTTAATGATGTTTCTTCTAGGGTCATGGCCACTTCTGTAGCTTCCCAGAGGTTGGCATGGCTCAGATGCACTAATCTGTCCCAAGATACCAGTCAAAGGCTATGGATTTTCCTGTAGTGGAAATTCTCTTTGGGGAGCAAACAGAAAACTATATGAAAAGATGGATGAATACAGAACTACCTACAAAAGTGCCCAGGCTAAGGAGAAGCATGCCATGCCACAAAGGCATGCTCCCAGGAGGTAGGGGCAGTCTTTTCCAGGCCTTACCACCTCTCAAGCCTCCTGCTGTCTCAGGAGGGGTTTCTTCAGAGGCAGGGGTAGGCGTGGCACAGTAGACCGTCCCCTCCCCTCAGCCTAAGGCTGCTGCTAACAGGCACCCTGATGGGGTGTCCAGGGCCGATTCTCCTTGTACCGTGGGGGGCAGGTTGGCTATTTCAGCGGAACTGGCTGTCCCTAACTCACGGACAGATGGGTTCTGGAGGTACAGGTCAGGTTCTGGTTCGCTCAAACACTTTCCAAAGATGAGAGCCAGGCATTTTCCACCTGCAACCTTCAGAAGCCCTTGCTTTGGAAGCAGAGGTTTCTGCTCTGCTGACTGCAAAGCAGTGGAAAGGGTTCCTCCTTGCCATCAGGGCAAGGGCTTTATTCAAGATACTTTCTTACCCCAAAAGACAGGAGAATGGCGGCCCATTCTAGATTTAAGATACTTGAACAAGCATCTGTTGAAACCAAAGTTCAAAATGTTGACTCTGGCAATGATATTGCCTTCCCTAAGGCCAGGGGACTGGCTAGCTTCCTGGACCTCAAGGATGCCTATTTTCATGTTCTGATCAGGCCTTCTCACCGAAAGTACCTCAGGTTCTGAACTGCCCTCAGGCCTCTCACCAGTTCAGGGCAATGCCCTCTGCCTACCTCTGTGCCCAAGGGTATTCACAAATGTCTCGCTGTAGTAGTGGCTCACTTAAGAAGGCAAGGTTGTTGTGTTTCCCTACCTGGACGACTGCTCATTGTGGGTCAGTCTCCAGGTCAGTGAAATTAATCACTTGCAAGTCACCCAGCTTCTCACTTCCCTGGGATTCCTGCTAAACTTACTAAAGTCAGTTCTGGAACCAGTTCAGGTCCTAACTTTCATAGGCGCAGAATTGAACACAAGGTTAGCCAGGGCTTTTTTCCCTCGGAAAGGGTGGACAGACTCATCGCCTGGCATCCTCCTTTACTCCTGCGGTCTCTTGACCAGCAAGGCATTTTCTGCAACTCCTTGGGCACATGGCTGCTTCCACAGCTGTCGTGCAGGGAGCAAGATTCCAGATGAGGGACATTCAGTTCCATTTGAGGGCCTATTGGTCTCAAAGGAAGGACCCCTACCAAGTTGGTCCCAGTTACTCAAACTCTGATCTTAGCCCTCCACTGGTGGCAGGTCCAGAGCAATTTAAGACAGGGGTTCCTTCATTCATTTTTCACTCCCTCACCCTCACCACGGATGCCTCCTGTTAGGTGGGGGCTCACCTGGGGACCTTGCCACCAGGGGTATGGTCTCCTCAGAGTCTCTGCTCCACATCAATCTTTTGGAACTCAGAGCTGTCTTTTTAGCTCTTGGGTGTTTTCAGATTCTGTCCAGAACAAAGTGGTTCAAGTCAGGACAGACAATACCACCACAATGTGGTACATCAACAAGCAAGGGGCACTCGGTCTTCAGCCTTGTGCACCGAGCAATGAAGTTGTGGTCTCTGGCTTACTTCCTGAACACCTCCCTGATAGCGGTTCATCTCCCAGGAAGGACAATGCCTGGCGGACGCCTCTTAGCAGAATTTCTCAGGGCCATCACGTAATGGGCTCTGAATCCACAAGTGCTGGGGTTTGTCTTGCCAGATGGGGCACCCTCAGATAGATTCTTTCGCAGCCCCAGACAACCACCAACTTCCTCTTTTCTGTTGCAGGCCTCCAGTTCTGGGCTCAGTCCTCTGGACGCCTTTCTGTTGGACTGGAAAGGGAAGTTCCTGTATGCCTTCCCCCTTTCCTCTCCTTTTCAGGGTACTAGTAAAATCAGATCTCAACCTTGCAGAGTGATTCTGATTGTCCCAGATTGGGCCAGACAGCCTGGTACCCTCTGCTCCTGTCCTGGCAGTCCACCCTGCCTGAGCCTGCCCAGAGTCCACGACTTACTGGCTGTGCACAGGGGGAGGTGGTATCTCGGACCTCAAATCTCCTCCACCTCAAGGCTTGGCTCTTGAGGAGCTAGAATTGCTGACTTACACTTTCTCAAGGTGTCATGGATATTTTAAAAGGCTTCAGGAAGCCTTCCACTAGGCCACTTATAATTCTAAGTGGAAGAGGTTTTCCATCTGGTGCTCTGAGAGGCAGATTATCCAGAATCTGCTGATCTTCCCATTCTACTGGACTATTTGGTCCATCTGAATTCCCTAGGCCTTAGACCAGCTACCCTGAAGGTTCATCTGGCAGCTGTCTCTGCTTTTGTGTCAGCAGGAAGCCTGCCTCCTTTCTTCTCACCCGTGTTCTCAAGTTTTTTAAAGGGTTACTTCATACTAACCCTCCTGGAACCAGCTCCCGCCTGGGACCTGAATATTTGCATTGCTCAGTTAATGCAACCCCCCTTTGAGCCTCTGTCTTCTGCAGAGCTCAAGTATTTAACTTGGAAAACCGTTTTCCTAGTAGCTATCACCTCTGCCAGACGCATAAAGTGAGCTACAGGCCCTGTCAGTGGAAGAAGATTTTATCTCTTTCCACAGAGATAAGGTAGTCCTTAGGACTAATAGAAAGTTTTTGCCTAAGGTGGTTTCTGATTTCCACCTGAATCAATCTATCTCTCTCCCAGTATTTTTCACTGAGCATTCTTCCTCAGGTGAGAGGAGACTGCACAGCTTGGATGTCAAAAGAGCCTTAAGCTACTATTTAGAGCGCACCAGAGGTCATAGGTTCGAATCCCTCCAACTCTTTCTTACCTATGGCGAGGTTGGCAAGGAAACCTGCCACTAAGAGAACAATTGCAAGGTGGATTGTTTTTGTATCCAATTCTTAATCAGAAACTGGGTAGAGTACCCCCAGGATTGAGGGGCCCACTCCACCAGGGTATAGCTCATGCCTCTAGCGGCTGCTAGAGACATCCCATTCTGGAGATTTGTCAAGCTGCTACCTGGAAGACAGTTCACACCTTTACCAAGCATTATTCCCTGGATGTCCAGTCCAGGAGAGATGCTCGGTTTGGCACAGCTGTGCTTCAGAGCCTATTTCCTAAGTAGGTTCTGACCCTCCTCCATGGAGGTACTGCTGTGTAATCTGTTATTGTTATAATATAGCAAGACTTCATGGTGTTTGAAGAAAAAATTACTCACCTTAGTAATTGCTTTTCTTCTCATGGAGTCTTGCTATATTATAACCACCCTCCCTCCTGCCCGTCTCAGAACTTCTACTTGGGTAGGGGTGGCGAATTGGTGCAAGCACTGTGTCATGCCATTGTAGTTTTCCCTTACCCTTCTTTCCTTTGGGTTAGGATCTAGATTGTTTCATTTAGGTTATTTATATTGCCCCTTCCTGGACTTGAGTCTTGGGGGAAGGGGTTCATATGTGCTTGTCAAGGGTGGTAAAACGAACCATAATACCATCAATTTTTGTTATTATGGCTCTGAGTGTTTCTTTGTTCTTTATATTGTTGTTATTACTACTAGTAGGTAGCCATGGGCTAGTGTAGTTTTTTCCACACAGACTTTCTGTCCTTTGATGTTAGCTTCGTAAAGATCTGACAGTTTCATTTGAAACTGCCAGATAGAGCTTTGGGCACAGCGCCCTCGCGCTGTAGAACTCCAGATCTTCTGGAGTTAACTCCTTCCTCTCCGGGGCAGTTCAGCTGCAGTGGCTGACTGCTATTGTTATAATATAGCAAGACTCCATGAGAAGAAAAGCAATTACTAAGGTGAGTAATTTTTTCTTCTGGTGGCTATCACTTCTGCTAGATGCATAAGTGAGTTGCAAGCCTTGTCAGTAGAAACTGACTTTATTTCTTTTCACAGGGATAAGGTAGTCCTTAGGACTAATAGGAAATTTTTGCCTAAGGTGGTTTCAGATTTCCTTCTTAACCAATCTATCTCCCTTCCAGTATTTTTCACTGATCACTCCTCTTCTGGTGAGAGGAGGTTGCACAGCCTGGATGTTAAGAGGGCCCTTAGTTACTATATAGAGCGTACCAAAGGTCACAAGTTCGAATCCCTCCAACTTTTCCTCACCTATGGTGAAGTTGGGAAAGGCAAACCGCCACTAAGAGGTCAATTGCAAGGTGGATTGTCTCTTGTATCCAATTTTGTTATCAGAAAATGGGCAGAGATCCCCTCTGGCTTGAGGGCTCATTCTACCAGGGGTACAGCCGCTTCTAGCTGCTGCCAGAGACATCCTCTATTAGAGATATGCCAGGCTGCTACTTGAAAACGGTACACACTTTCACCAAGCATTACTCCCTGGATGTCCAGGCCAGAGAGATGCCTCGGTTTGGCACAGCTGTTCTTCAGAGCCTATTCCTATAGGTTCTGCTCCCTCCTCCATGGAGGTACTGCTGTGTAGTCTGCATTGTCATAATTAGCAAGACTTCATGTTGTTTGAAGAAAAATTACTCACCTTAGTAATGTTGTTTCTTCTAATGGAGTCTTGCTATATTATGACCTCCCCAGCCTGCCCCCTCTCAGAACCTCTACTTGGGTGGGTGCGGGCAACTTAGTGTGGGCACTATTTTATGCCCCTTTAACGCTTTCTTCCCTTTTGGGGTTTGGGGTGTGTTTTATTATCCTGTTGTTTTATTCTCTTGTTGTTAAAATTGTATTACTAGTTCTGGTCCCCTGACTTGAGTCTTGGGTGTTGGGACCAGCAATGGTTGTTAATATTTAGGTAGCCATTTGGCTGGTGTAGGTTACAGCTTCCACACAGACCTTAGTGAGTTTTTGCTCGTAAAGATCTGACAGTTCAGGTTTGAAATTACACAGACAGAGCTGCTTCTTAGAGCTTGTGCTCAAAGTTCCATTTTAGAATGGAATTAACTATTTCACCTCCGGAGCAGTTCTAGTGGTGGGACAAACTGCTACTGTCATAATATAGCAAGACTCCATTAGAAGAAACAACATTACTAAGGTGAGTAATTTTTTCTTTTGGTAGCCATTACTTCGGCAAGGCGCATTTCAGAGCCTCAGGCTCTCATGTGTAAAGAACCCTATCTTATTTTCCATAAGGATAGCGTAGACCTTCGCACCAACCCAAAGTTTCTACCAAATGTGGTTTCAGAGCTCACCCTTAACCAATCTGTTCAGCTTCCGGTGTATTACCCGGAGCATTCGAATGGGGGGAGGCCCTGCTTCATTCTTTGGACATCCACAGGGCTCTTTGATGTTACCTGGCTAGGACCAAGGGGGACAGGAAATCTGATCAGCTTTTTGTATTGTTTGCTCAAAGTTCCTTAGGTTGCCCGTCACCAAACAGACGCTGTCGCGCTGCTTGGTTCATTCCATTCCATTTTGTAATCAGAAGCACAACAGGTCTACTCTGGGGCCAGTTAAGGCTCATTCTGCTAGAGCAGTCGCCACTTCCTTTGCAGCGCTAACGCGGGTATCTGCAGCTGACATTTGTGCTGCAGCTGCCTGGAGTTCTGTTCATACCTTTGTCAGGCATTATAGCCTTGACATCATTTCCAGACGCAGGGCAGGTTTTGGCCTCGCAGTCTTGCGGGGCCTGGTTTCCTGAGGGACCCTTTCAGTTCCTGTTCCTTTTGTTTTTTTCCATATAGTTCCCCCTCCTAGGGGTTGTTATACGTTTATACTGCTTGGGAATCAGTCCTACTTGTGTTACCTGCTGCAAGAGCTTCCTCTCAAAGTAAGATAGTACAGTTACGTAAGAACTTACCATAACAGTAGATCTTTGAGAGAAGCTCTTGCAGCAGGTGTATTTTCCCACCCTCCTTCCACCAGGAATCAGGCCTTTTCCAGGCTGGCCATTCCTCCGTTATGAGGAAAAAGTTTGGGTCACGATTTCTGATTATCGCCTGTTGCGATCTCTTTGCCTGTAAGGAGGCGTGCAAGAACTGGAGCACATGGGGAACTCCTCCCTTATATAGGGTGACGTCGGGGGTGGAGCCGATGTTGGTGGGGGGGCGTTCCCACGTCGGTACTGCTGGAAGAAAAAATTGCCAAGAACCACTGCCAGGTGGTGTCAGTCCTACTTGTGTTACCTGCTGCAAGAGCTTCTTTCGAAGATCTACTGTTACGGTAAGTTCTTACGTAACTGTACTTTATTGCTACTGTACTACTATTATGATGTTATGTTCATTTTTTTTCATTTTTTTTTTTACAATTTTTATTCATGATTTTTAGTTACCCTGACTGCTATTCTGCTCCCAACTGAAGTTTCAGCAGTGACAAATCGTTTCAGCGTGCGTGTAGTTTTCCTGTCATTCATTTCTGTCTGTAAATGTGCTGGTTCTTCTAGTACTAATGTGTGCCCCTTTCCTATATGTTGCATTTATTTAGTTGTCTTATATTTATGTATTTGCAATCTTGCCTTGCTGCACACCATCTGTATTTCCACAGTCATAGCACAAGGTTCATATGCTCACTGATTACACTTGCTGTTTAATCTATGCCAGTAAATCTTTTAATTCTTGAAATATTTGTTTAAATGGATCTCATCTTAATATACCGCCTTGTCCTTTTTTATTTCCATTGAACATTCATTACTGTAGGTGAGCCGTCATGTTTCTGCCAGAACCACATAAAGTCCATCTGAACTGTCAGTGCAGTCAATGTCAGGGCAATGTTAGTTATTCTTTAAAGTTATTTTATAGTTATGTATAACTGGAGGCTAAGAGAAACTGGTCTGGGAAGATGTGGGGAATTAGGTACATGTATGGGAAGCAGGAGCGTGGTAAATTGCAATAGCTGTGGGGCAGCAGTCTTTCTGGGGGCGATGTGGAATAAAGAGGGATGTCCTGTGTCTAAGAGCCTGGAGCAGTTAAGAGCTGCAATAAGGCTGTTCAGATGGGATCTGGGGAGGATGGTGTGGGAAGTCAGAGGAGCAGAGCAGTGGAGGGAAAGGCAAATGGGTGATGCCCAGGGGAGTGACACAATCAAGTAGGGGATGAGTGGGGAGGAACACCCAGTATACTGGTGTATCTCTTCCTTAGAGGACTAGGGAGCCCAAGGTGGAGGAATGAAAAGTGATAAGGGGAAGGGGTGGGAATGTGAGAGTAGCATCAGGGGTGAGTAATTCTAAAGGGGTGCCTTTATTGAATAGATTTGCACTACTGTCTGGGAAGGAGGAAGGGGGCAGCAGGAGGTGAGGTAGGAGGTCAGGTTGAGCCAGGGTTAAGAGCAGGAGTACAGGGGAGGGGTGAGGTAATTAATTAGGGTGGTCAGGGAAGAAGATACAGGCAAAATGGAGTGGAGGATGGGGGGGAGAGAGAATAGGAAAGGAAGAGGGGAGGGAAAACTGAAAGCAGATACATATAGTCAGAAGGGGAGGGGCAGATTGGGAAATGGAAAAACATTTATGGGGATAAATTGTGGATGTGTAGATAAGTTCATCAGGGTGCAGAGGGAGCAGTTAGGTGGGGAAGCAGCTAGTACCAAAGGTAAGAAAGGAAGGACGGGGAGCACGGATGCAGCGGGATGGAAGGGTGGCAATCATAGGGGGACTCCATAATTAGGGGTATTCACTGGGGAAGGAAAGGGACCTCGGATACAAGCAGGAGGGTGGTTAGTGTGTCAGGGGTGACAGCGGGGAAGGTGGGCCCAAGAATAAGGGAAATAGTAAGGGAGGTTGGAAGAAAACCCAATTTAGTTATACATTTGGGAACCAACGACCTAGCTGGGGAGGAAGTTGAGATAGTACAAAATAGGTTCAGGGAATTAGGGAAGATATGCAGGGAAGAAGGAGGTTCACTGGTCTTCTCAGAGGTGATACCAGAACCAAGGAACCAGCACAGCTAGGAAAAGAAGAATAGAGAATTTTAATGACTGGCTGAGGAAATGGTGCAGGGAGGAGAGGTTTATCTGTATTGGGGATTGGGAGGAGACCTAGTCAAACAAAGCACTCTTTTCACCAGACAGGCTACACCTCGGTAGGGAGGGTTTGAGGGTACTCAGGGACAAACTGGGGGAATACATAACCACTACACTCAATTTAAACTACTGGGGGGGCAGTGAGCGTGCAGGCCCACAGACTCCAAGCGGAGGTAGTCAATGAACCCCCACCCATAGTGATGGAAGAGGTCTGGAGGAGGGAGGAGGAGGAGGAGGAGGTGGAAGGGCCAAAAACACAGTTAGCAAAAGGTGGAGGGGTGAGGAACACATAAAAAGGGTATGTGGAGGGGTGCACACAGAGGGGATAAATGTGAATAGAAGAAAAGAGGGAAAAGAAGGAAGGTCAAGCTCTAGGTGGAGAGTGGTGTCTCTGAATGCGCGGAGTCTTGGAAACAAGGTGGATGACCTGCAGGCACTATTAGCAGACAGAAAGGTGGACATAGCTACAGTAACTAAGACTTGGGCAACATCACACCATGACTGGGACCTTGCGATCCCTGGATATAAACTCTATAGGAGGGACAGGGTAGTAGGGAAGGGGGAGGCTTGGCAGTTTATATCAGGGAGGGAATAACTTGCATGAGGGAGGAGTCGGAGGAAGGGGAGGTGGAGGCATTATGGGTTCAGTAAAGGTCCAATAGAGGGAGCAAGGTGAGGTCAGGAGTTGTTTACAGACCAGCCAGTCAAGATGAGGAGAGGGACAGGGAACTGATCTCACAAATATTGGAAGCTGTGGGGAAAGGAGAGGTGGTAATTGTGGAGGACTTCAGCCTGCCCAAGGTGGATTGGAGCATACCATCCATAACATGTGCTAAGAGTCAGGTGATCCTGGAAGGACTGCAGAGTGGGTTCCTGACTTAGGGCATCACTGAACCAACAAGAGCAGAGGCAATTCTTGATCTGGTGCTCACAAATGGGGAGCATGTATAGGAAATAATGGTCACGGAGCCACTGGGTGGAAGTGACCATTGCACAGTGTGGTTCCAGTTGAATATGGGCAGAGAAAGCATCCCGACTAAGACCAAAATCTTGGATTTCAGGAGGGTGGACTTCAGGAAAATGGGCAAAGTGCTAAGGAGCCATCTGGCGGGCATCACAGTAGATGTGGGGGTGGACCAAAGGTGGTTCATCATTAAGGAAGGAATACTGTTTGCCACAGACGAGTGCGTTAGGCTCAGGGCCAAAGCGCCCAGCTGGTTCAGTTCTGGGGTTGCCAAGGCAGTAAGGGAAAATAGGTTGGCATATAGAAAATTCAGGAAGACCAAGAGAGAGGTGAATAGGGAAAATTACCTAAGGTTTTCTACCGAGACAAGTAATGAAGTCTGGCGAGCAAAGGCACAGAAGGAGCTGCAGATAGCTGAAGGAATTAAGAAGGGGGAGAAGGCTTTCTTTCACTATATAAGTGAGAAAAGAGACAAGAAGGAAGGGATTGTTAGGCTTAAGAAAAGGGTGGAGTGGGTGGAGGATAACGGGGGAAAAGCAGAGATACTAAATGAATACTTGTGTTCCATTTTCACCAGGGAGAAGGACGGACCAGTGTCTTCAGGAGGGAAAAGAGAAGCGGGGGAGAGGGGAACACAGATGTAGTGATAGAGGAGGATAGAGTGAGGAAGGGGCTGCTGACATTGAAGGTGGACAAATCACCAGGACCGGACAGAATACATCCAAGGGTACTAAAGGAACTGGCTGAGGAGCTGGCAGGGCCACTGGCAGACCTATTTAATAGTTTAATAGTACTGAACTCCATACTCTAGATGCGGCCTTACCAGTGACCTGTACAAGGGCAGTATAACCTCCTCTCCTACTACTGTTCCCCCTAGATATGCATCCCAGCATCTTGTTTGCTTTTGCTGCTGCTTTCTTGCACCGCGTGGAGTGCTTCAGGTCACTAGTGATCATTCCCAGGTCCTTCTCCTCCTCTGATATAGATGCTCGGACTCCACCCAAGTAGTACTCTGTCCTGGGATTCTTGGCTCCAATATGCATAACTTTGCATTTCTTGGCATTAAAGCCATGCTGCCAGATCCTGGACCACCTCCCCAGCTTTTCCAGATCTTCCTATAGGTCCTGTATTCCTTCAGCTGTGTCCACTCTCCTGTAGAGCTTGGTGTCATCCATGAATAGGCACATTTTGCCTTTAATGCCAACCCCAATGTCATTGATGAAGACATTGAACAGCACTGGCCCCAGCACAGAGCCCTGTGGGACCCCACTGGTTACCTCTCCGGTGCCAGATAACTCTCCCCCCACAACCACCCTCTGGGTTCTGTCCCTCAGCCAGTTTTCCACTCATCTGGCCATCTTTTCCCCAACCCCAAGATCCACCAACTTCCTGATCAACCTTTTATGGGGCACAGAGTCAAAGGCCTTGTTGAAATCAAGATAGAGGATGTCTACCACTTGGCCCCTGTCTACTGTCTCAGTGGTGAGTAGTGCTGGCTTTTTATGAGTTGTTTCATTTACATGGGGCTGCATTAGCACACCCTGAGGTGGGGCGGCCAGTAATTGAGTATAGAACGATGTCAACACATACCTGGGACAACACATCTACCTCCACCATTCCTGGCAGTGTGTCCCCACATACTGTACCCGTGAACACTCATGTACCTACCCTGGCACCACCCATGTACCTCCCCCATCCATCTAACATCTATGTATATGCCCTTTCTCTCATCACATGTTTCCATGCACGTGTAGTCTCATGTACCTGTCCCACCCCTCCATCACCTACCCCTGGACCTTGCACATGTACACATAATCCTTTATCCTTTTAGACACGTGTTTCCATGTGTATATACCCCCACAGCCCATGCACCTCCCCCTCACCACCTGCCATAGCACCATGTCTCCACGTACCCTGGACCATGCATGTACCTGCCACCACCCCCACCTACTCCAGCACCAATCATGTACCCCCCTCCTCACCTACCCTGGCACAGTGAATACATACCTCCACCACCCCACCTACAATAGCAGGGTGTCTCCACATACAATGGACCACACATGTACCTGCCACCCCCCTGCCCCACCTACTCCAGCACCACTCATGTATCTCCCCTCCTCACCTAACCCTGGCACGGTGAATCTGTACCTTCCCCACCCAACCTACAACGGCACAGTGTCACTGCATACACACACACGCACCACAATGACACGGTGTCTACACATATCCAAGACCACATGTGTCACCACCCACCCTCCCCACCTACCCCAGCATAGTGTTTCCACATACTTAGGACCACACATTTACCCTCCATCCCACATCTCACATACACGGGAGCACCACATGCCCTTCCTATGTATCCTGGATCGAATATTTAGTCCCTCCACCCCACCATGGCCCAGTGTGTCTACATACCTGGGACCACCCTTGAACCTCCGCCATCTCACCTACCCCAGAATGGTGTCTCCACATACCCATAACCACCCATGTACCTGTCCTCCCCCCACAACTACCTCGACACCACTCAAGTACCCCCAACCCCACCTACCACCCATGTACGCACACGTTCCTTCTAGAGTCGTGTTCCCATGCACATACCTCAGCATGGTGTCTCCACGTTCCCGTGACCACCCATGTACCTGTCCGGCCCCCACACCTACCCTGACACCACTCATGTACCGCCTTCCCCACCTACCACCCATGTACACAAGTTGCTTTTAGAGTCTTGTGTTTCCTGTACCCTGCAATGGTGAAACTGCCAAGCAAGCAAAAACGTCCGGTACCAAGATTCAGTTATAGGCTTTCAATTTATTAAAGTGCAAAAATCACAATGCCTGGTTGTGCATAGCTGTGCAAAATATCTATAGATATATATCTATAGATATGTTTAAGCGTTCTCTTAAAGATCACCTTGCCTCCTCCCAGCTCTGCACCTGTTCCTGGACCCCCCTTCCCCTAGCCACTTGCTCACTACTCTCCTACCCTCTTTTTACGTGCTGCTACTCCTCCTGAATCCTCCCTATCACTGCATCTGCTCTCATCTCCTCTCTCTTACCCATTTTCATGTGCTATCCCCTCCAACCTCTCTTCACATTTGCTCATGTTATCTGCCTTTGCCGCTGCCCTATATTATTCTATTTGCTTCACCCCTATCGTCTCTACTTTCCTTTATCCTGCCCCCTGACATGAATGCCATCTACCTTATTTTCTCACTACTTTACTTGCCTCCCTTAGGCTTACCCTGAATGATCCATAACTCATGCTTTGTTGTGATTATATCCCTACATTCAGTTGCTATTACTTCTTTTGTGCCTGTATTCACTGCATCATTTGTATCTATTGCTTATGTACCTTGTACTTATCCCGTTCATTGCTGTTATCTTTTTATGCTTTTTTTCTTTAAGTGATTTGTAATGTAATTTGCTTATGCTCTGTATTTTAATTTCATGGTTGGAACTATTGTAAAAGTGTTATTATACACTTTATCTCTTGCTGTTTATTGAGATTTCTGTACCTCCCTTTGTACCCTTCCCCGGGTTGTCCTTGAAAAAGGGACATTCTGTCTCAGCAGGCTTACCTGGTCACCAAAATTTAAATAAATAAATAAAATATGGCTAGATACCCAACCTGGATTCGCTTAAACAAGCTTTCTCAAGGGATAATGAATCAGGAAATATGGATATTCTTATGTAACCCCCCAGTCCCCTGGGGTTACTAGAATCCCATCAGTTGTCAGTGCTAGGCAGGGCAGGCAGCTGGTGAATAACTGGTTAAATGGTTTTTCACCTGCTCCCTCTCTCAGGGTTCATTTCAGATATTTATCTACGTGGGACACTGACCCACTGGGTATAAAAAGTAAGGGCCAAGGGAAAAAAACAGTGGGTCATATTGTTCAGCTGAGCCCAGGTTAATAAAACAGCAGTTTAAAACCTCTGTAACAGTGAGCAGGTTGTCCCTAAGGTAGAAGAAAAGGTGGGTCAGAATTTAAACCTGTGTGACAATTGACGTGGAACCTTTGTAAAAGAGCCTCTGGCTCAAAGGTAGTAATTCCTAGAACAATAAACTAAACTAAACTAAAAAAAAAAAATTGTCCCAATCCCCCACTCAAAAATGAACCTTGCTCTCTGTTTACTTGGTCTTAGCTGAGAGCAGAGAGAGAGAGGTGATGTCATTAAGAACTCTCACAGCAACATAAGCCACGGTAGCTAGCTGTGAGTGGGGAGCTTTAAAATGTTCAGTGAGTTCTGTGAGTGGAGTTCAGTGTGAGCAGTTGGAGGAGTGAGGAGCTGCAGTGTGGGCTCTGAGGAGAGCTTGTTTTTCTCACCCTAGTGCTGAGAACCATCTGCCTGCCAGTAGAAGTGGTGGAAACGTCTAGTAGGAGTTCTGGATTTTTCTCATCCCCAGTGAGATAAGAAGGACTGCAGAATGGATCCAAGGGGGAACTCCCCTGATTTGATGCAGAGCATTGATCTGCCTTTTTGTGTATAGCTGTGAGTAATCTGACTTTGGGTATCCCAGGAGGAATGTACCTGTTTTTCTTTTGGGGTGTACTCTGACAAAGGGACATATGCACTAAGTTCTGTTCTGTTTGAGACTGTTCTCATCCTTTCTTAAAGTTGGCTGACAATCGTGGAGTCCCCAGTGAGACTTGGCATATTGTTTAGGACTTTAATTCACACTCAGAAGTAGTGTGTTCCTAATGCTGAATATGGAAGTCATTCCAAGATGCATAGTTCTACAGTTTTGTTTAAAGTTTGAGGTGTAACTCTGAAAGAATGGCTGGATATGGACTGAGGAAGCAAAAGGTGGGCAATCCCCCATCTGGATTGACCATTTCAGCTCTACAGGTTCCGTAAGGGCACCTGCTTATTCAGGATATGGTGGCCAATGCTTGAAGACAAAGTTTACCCCCTGGTGTGGGTTCTGCTAATTTTGAGCACCAGTGTATGCTCCGTCGTGGCCAGTTGCCACATTGCCAAATGTTTAATCCTATGCCATATGGGAAATGTCCTAAGTTGTGGCCAGTGCCACTAGAAGAAATTGTGTGCTCCGTTGTGGCCAGTGCCACTAGAAGAGATGTGTGTTTTAGCTGAGGCTTTGCCGCGGAAGAGAGTCCTAAATCCTATGCAATATGGGAAGTTTGGCGTTTCTGTCTGCTCTTTCCTCCTAGACAGAAAATATGGGAGATGTGCTTACTAGTTAAACAAGTGGTGTGTGGGAGGTTACACTTATACTGTATGTTCAAGTCACATGTGCAAAGCGTGCAGTTTAAAGGTGCAGTGTACAATATTTACATTTTTTTTAAAAAAGGAAGAACTTAAAATAACAAACTGTAGCACAGTATAAAGATCATGACAACTTCCAAGATTTAGAGCTAAAACTCAAAGAAAAAATTGACAGGATGAGAAATTAAAAGCTCAGAAACTAGAGAAGTTCAGTCGAGATAAAAAATGACTATGCCAAAGGACAAGGTTTCTACTGGGTAAAAAATAACAATAAAAATAGAATGTCCAAACAAAATAATAAAAAATAAGGACAGTCCAAGTCAATACTCAAAAAGCGGAGTATGTGCCCATTTAACCACACAACCACAAGTGGGTCCGAAAGGAAAACTACAGAGGATTTTTTAGAAGAGGAAGAGGAGGAATTGAACACAGGTCCTTGGAGGAGCCTCAGAACAGTGAGTTTTCAGCCACAAGGAACAACCAGCACAAAAAGAGCAGAAGAAGAGGGAAGAGGAGAAAACAACAAAAATACACCAATGGGGAGGAGAGAGGCAACAAAACAATGAAAAAGAAATAAATGTTATTAATTTAACAGAGAGATAACTTAAAGAATCAGAAATAAAACTACTAGAAAGGTCTCTCATGTATTCCAAGCTGTGACACCAACCCCTTTGACCTTTTCATTGACCTCAAGAGATTTACAAGGAACTTGAACTCAACGGCCTTTTGGTCTAAGAATAGAAGTACGGGTTATGCAGCAACTGAAACGGAGAACAACCAGGACATTACAGATGCACATAACTTAGAAGAACTTATGACCCAGGACAGTGAGGATTTATCCATTTGTAATAGCGCTGAGATGTTGGAAGACACAGATGGATTTCAAGAAATTATGATGTACCAACGAAAACTTGAACATCACAGGATTCAAACCACAATCATTTAATCCACCTTATAACAACAGTGTATCTACATTTGAGAGGGTATTTGAATCTGAGTTTAAACAACTATTAGAGCAAAAGAGTGGATACTACAGTAATCTAACAGAAACAGAAAGAACAGCCCTATAAAGAACCTACAACAGGACACCACAGTGACCATCAAGAAAGCAGACAAGGGGGGTGCAGTGGTACTCATGAGTACCAATAAATATATATTGGAATACAGAAGACAATTGGAAAATCAGGAACATTATTTATTGTTCAATTCTGATCCTACTGTTTTTTTTTTATTAAAAAACTAAAACAAAGTAGATGACCTGCTACACACAGCACTAGCAAATAGTGTAAAGTCTAAAAATGTTTTTGATTACCTAACAGTACAGCATCCAGTTAAAGCATGCTTCTACATTCTACCTAAGGTACATAAACATCTGAGGGAGCCCCTGGGTTGACCTATATTTTCAGGGGTAGGCAGTCTGCTTGAACCACTATCACAGTTTATAGGTACAGGCATTAAGGACAGTGTCACCAAGTTGCCTTCCTACCTGAAAGACACAACACAAATGTTAGGAATATTAGATGACTTACAACTAGAAAATGATTGGTTGTTAGTGTAATTGAACGTGGAAGCACTGTATACAAATATACCTCACCAAGATGGTATAAGATATGAGGTTATGGCTAGAATCCTACACTGATTACAATCTAGGTCTTGTTGATTTCTTGTGCGAGTGTGCCCGGCTGGTCCTGGAGTGCATGCAATGCCTTCTTGTTACATACTAACATACTAAAATGACAGCAGAATAGGCCTAATGGTC
The DNA here is from genome assembly GCA_016271365.2 of Neoceratodus forsteri. NCBI lineage: Eukaryota > Metazoa > Chordata > Ceratodontiformes > Ceratodontidae > Neoceratodus > Neoceratodus forsteri. The sequence continues at coordinate 500,442,073 of CM028138.1, read as the reverse complement.
TTGCGCGTCTGCTCGTTTGGTCAGCCCCCAGCCTGGGAGCTGACCTTGCTGCCCCCCTCGCCTTCTCTGGCTTCTCCCTTCCCAGTTCCAGATATTCTTGCTGCACTGGATTTTGCTTTCAGAACCCTTTCCCTGTACCTGTCCCACCCCTCTTGAACCCTCCACCGTCTCTGCCTCCACCAGCCCCTGAGCAGCATTCCATAGCTTACCACCTCTCAGTGAAGTAGCACCTCCTCCTTTCTCCTCTGAATCTTCCCCCTCCAGCTTCCACCCATGCCCTCTAGTTGCCCCTCCTCCTTCCTTTGAAGTACCCTGACTGCTCCTCCTATTTACCCCATCATGTGTACCTGAAGACCTCTATCATGTCCCCCAGTCCCTTCTCTCTTCCAATGTGTACATATTTAGCTCTTCGAGCCTCTCCCCATAGGTCCTGTCCCCAAGCCCCAAATCATTTTGGTTGCCCTCCTCTGGACCTTCTCCAGGAGTTTAATGTCCCTCTTTAAGTGTGGCCTCCAAAACTGCACGCAGTACTCGAGGTGTGGCCTCACCAAGCAGTTACACAGAGGGAGTATCACTTCCCTCCTTCTGGAGGTGATCCCCCTAGTGATGCATCCCAGCATCCTGTTGGCCTTGGCTGCTGCCCTCCTACAAGTCTCTGAGTTGTTCATTTTGACATCCACCACCACCCCCAGGTCCCTCTCAGGCATCGAGACTTGTGCATCCTCCCCCGGTGTACACTTGGCCGGTTTCTGGCCCCCAGGTGCAGTATCTTGCATTTCCCTGCATTGAACCTCAGCTTCCACCTTCTAGACCATCTTTCCAGAGCCTCCAGGTCCCCCTGTAGGGCCACCTTCCCCTCCTCCCCATCCACCACCACCACCAGTTTTGAGTCATCAGCAAAGAGACTCATCTCACTCCTGATACCTGTCCTTATGTCAGAGACGTAGGCGTTGAACAGGAGGGGCCCAAGGACTGATCCCTGTGGGACCTCACTAATGACCCTCCTTGGTGATGAGACTATCCCGCCAAATACGACCCTCTGGGTCCGGTCCTGGAGCCGGTTGTCTATCCATCTGATCATCTGGTTCCCCACCCCCATTTCTCCCAGCTTATCCAACAGGCCCTGGCGAGGAACAGAGTCAAATGCCTTGCTCCATGACCAATTCTGTCTGCAAACTAAGGGTACAGCTATGAGGGGAAACTTATGCCCCCAGTTATGTTAACCTGTATCTCGGTTGTTGGGGGAAAAAAAAAAGTCTATAGCCCCAAGACAAATCCTTTTAATCACAGGATAGATCTATGGAGGTGCTTTATAGACTACCTTATTTTAGTGTGGAGGGGTGACAAGGCAGAACTGGAAGAATTCATCAAATGGATAGAAAGAACCCACTGCAACCTAAGGTTCACGGCACAAGCAAGTGCCAAAGAAGTACATTTCCTGGACCTAGCCATTCATAAACAGGATGATGGCACAATAAAGATGGATCTCTATTGCAATGAGATGGACAGAAACACAATACTGTATGCCACTAGCTGTCACCCCAGACACATTATCAATAACATACCTAAATCCCAATATACAAGAGTTAAAAGAAACTGCAGTTTGGAAGAGGATTACCTGAGTTGGAGGGGGGACATGCACTCTAGGTTCCAACTTAGGGGCTACAAGCCAGAGGTCTTAGACTTGACAAAAAATGAGGTGCAATCTATGAACAGGGACGAACTACTTATACAGAGAGAGAAACCAGAAGAGGGAACCAAAGTTAAACTTTGTGAGCACATATAGCACTAGATCAGCGGCTATTAGATGTATCATAACAAACAAGCATTTGTCAATGCCGAATGTTGATTGCGGTGGTGTGTTGAGCCGCTCACTGCCCCTCTGTCACTCGCTCAGTCTGTGTCTCGTGGTGCTGCAGGCTGCTCTTTTGTACTGGGCTCCTGCCTGCGTTGGCACCTTGTTCTGCCCACTAAGAAATCCACAGCTGTCCCGACAGAGCTCCGTTGAGGTGGCTCAGTCCCCCTCTCTCAGTCGCTCATTCTGTTTCTCCTGGCACTGCAGGCTGCCCTTTTGTACTGGGCTCCTGCCTCTGTTGGTGGCTTTTTCTGCCCACAAAGAAATCTGCAGCAGTCCCATCACAGGTCTGTTGAGCCTGCTGACTCCCCTCTCTCACTCACTCACTCGTTCCGTTTCTGCAGGCGATGCAGGCTGGCTTTTGTACTGGGCTCCTGCCTGCGTTGCCACCTTTTTCTGCCAACAAAGAAATCCTCAACAGTCACAATAGAGCTCCATTGAGCTCGCTCACTCCCCCTCTGTCACTCACTCGTTGTGTTTCTCCCGGTGCTGCATGCTGGCCTTTTGTACTGGGCTCCTGCCTGCGTTGGCACTTTTTTCTGCCCACAGAGAAATCCACAACTGTCCTGACAGAGCTCCGTTGAGGTCACTCACTCCCCCTGTGTCACTCACTCATTCTGTTTCTCCTGCTGCTGCAGGCTGCCCTTTTGTACTGGGCTCCTGCCTCTGTTGGCACCTTTTTCTGCCCACAAAGAAATCTGCAGCAGTCCCGACAAAGCTTCATTGAGCTCGCTCACTCCCCTTCTCTCACTCGCTCATTCCGTTTCTGCTGGCGCTGCAGGGTGCCCTTTTCTATTGGGCTCCTGCGTGCATTGTTGCCTTCTTCTGCCCCCAAAGAAATTTGCAGCAGTTACAATAGAGCTCCATTGAGCTTGCTCACTCCCCCTCTCTCTCACTCGCTCATTCTGGTTTTCCCGCCACTGCAGGCTGCCCTTTCGTACTGGGCCCTTGCGTACATTGCTGCCTTTTTCTGTCCACAAACAAATCTGCAGCAGTCCCAACAGAGCTCCGCTGAGCTCACTCTCTCCCCCTCCCTCACTTGCTCGTTCTATGTCTCCTACCACTGCAGGCTGCCCTTTTGTACTGGGCTCCTGTCTGCATTGGCAGCTTATTCTGGCCAGAAAGAAATCTGAAGCAGTCCCGACACAGCTCCATTGAGCTCGCTCACTCCCCCTCTCTCACTCATTCCGTTTCTGCTGGTGCTGCAAGCCAGCCTTTTGTACTGGGCTCCTGCCTGCGTTGCCGCATTTTTTGCCCACAAAGAAATCCGCAGCAGTTACAATAGAGCTCCGTTGAGCCTGCTCATACCACTCTGTCACTCGCTCATTCTGTTTCTCTTGGTGCTGCAGGCTGCGCTTGTGTACGGGGCTCCTGGCTGCGTTGACACCTTTGTCCACAAAGAAATCTGCAGCTGTCCCGACAGAGCTCCGTTGAGGTCGCTCAGTCTCCCTCTCTCACGCACTTATTCTATTTATCCTGGCACTGCAAGCGGCCCTTTTGTACAGGACTCCTGCCTGCATTGGTGCCTTTTTATGGCCACAAAGAAATCCGCAGCAGTCCTGATAGAGCTCCGTTGAGCTCACTCAGTCCCCCTGTCTCACTCGCTCATACTGTTTCTCCCACCGCTGCAGGCTGGCCTTTTGTACTGGGCCCCTGCCTGCATTGACGCTTTTTTCTGCCCACAAAGAAATCCACAGCAGTCCTGACAGTGCTCCAGTGAGTTATCTCACTCCCTCTCCATCACTCACTTTCTCATTCTGTTTCTCCCAGTACTGCAGGCTACTCTTTTGTACTGGGCTCTTGCGTTGGGGCCTTTTTCTGCCCACAAACAAATCCACAGCAGTCCCGACAGAGCTCAGTTGAGCTCGGTCACTCCCCCCTCTCACTCGTTCGATCTTAATCTGTCCCAAACAGTGATTTCCCACAGCGACCGTGCTATTCTCCAGCAGGAGTGCAAAAACATATTTTAGTCAGGATGTGAAAAATGGCAGCTGTACTGTTCATAAGGAGGTGTGGAAAAATGCCACTGTTGAGAATGTGGCGTGAAAATATTACGAAATTGCAAAGTTGCAAGTGTGCGTGGAAACAGTTCAATGCACGCTTCTAACACAGTCATGTTATGGAGTTTCATCACCAAATTTTCAACATAGGCATTTTAGGACCTCTGCTCATGAACAGTGTCACTGTCATTTTCTTAATCTGTCCCGAACAGTGATTTCCCACAGCGACCGCTGTATTGTGCGCCGGAAGTGCGAAACCACATTTCGTCAAGGATCGGAAAAATGACAGCTGTACTGTTCATAAGTAGGCGTGGGAAAATGGCAATGTTGGAAATCTGGAGTGAAAATATTATAATTTCGCGAAGTTACGAGCGTGCATGCAAACTGCTCAACGCACGCTCGTAACATAGTCATTTTATGCAGTATCATTACCAGATTTTCAACATAGGCATTTTAGGACCTCTACTCATTAACAGCATCACTGTTATTTTCTTAATCTGTCCCGAACACTTGATTTCCCACAGCGAACGTGCTATTCTGCGCCGGAAGGGCATAAACACATTTCCGCCAGGATGTGAACAATGACAGCTGTACTGTTCACAAGGAGGTGTGACAAAATGCCAATGTTGAAAATCTGGTGTGAAAATATTGCAAATTCACGTAGTTATGAGCGTGCGTAGCAACTGCGCCAGCGCCGCTTCGTAAAACAGTCATTTTTCGTTAAACGCGGCGCGCCGCGAGGAGGCGTTTTGAAAGTAGCACACTTTGAGGTGTGCCTCTCCCATCAATGCACTGCTCCCTTGAGCAGGCGTGGCGATCCTGCACCAATGGGTGCAGGAGCTCTGTATAACAACAGTGTTCCTCTGCTTCAAAGCAAAACACCGCTGCCATACGGCACCTCGTCACGCCGTCCCTGCCTCGATCACGTGCTCCCCGGCGTGTCACGCGCCCGCCAAAAACTTTGGTGCCATGCTGAGAGCCACCCAGCGTGGCAACGTTATTTGCCGACTGGGTACCCAATCCCGTTGGCTCCACGGCCCCAAGCCATCCTGCTGCCACGCGGGGAGCCCACCTCAAGCGTGGCAAGCGTTCAGTTTCTTTTGCTGGCGGGGTGCCCAATCCCCGTCGGCTCTCGGCCCCCCAGCCATCTTCTGCCACGCTGAGGCCCACCCCAGCACGGCAAGCGTCCGTCGTCGTTTTTTAAACCTGTAAAAGCGGTCCGCGGTCGTCTCCCAGCCCCCTCCACAACCCGCACCCACCCTGTGCCCCAGCCTCCCCACACCCCTCATCCCATGCCTCCGGACTCTGGTGCGGCGATCTTGGTGGACGGGAACACGTCTGCACTCTTCAAAGGCGACCGCGAACTGAAATGCGGTAAGCTGTATAATGGGCTAGATAGGAGGTTTCAACTTTGTTGCATATCTCATGCATTTTTGGAATTTTGCACAAATTTTTCAACATGGGGTTTTGGGACCCTTCTCATGAATGATGTCACTGTCATGGCATTATTCGGGCCGAAGGGTGATTTCGCAGTCACTCGCCGTCTTAGCAGGCCTGAATGCGCCGCGGCAGTGACATCATCTCATGAAAAGGGTAAAACATATTGAAGTAAGTACAAAGATCAAAAATGACTGTTCTGAGCATCGTTGCGCGGTTCTATACTGCCTTTCGTAGGGTTGCAATTTTCAATATTTCTCCAGATTTTCAACATTGCCATTTTATCACACCTCCTTATGAGCAGTACAGCTGTCATTTTCACATCTCACCCAAAGCGTGTTTCCGCCCATATGGCGCTATTCAGGCGCGATCGGTGTCTTAAATCAATGTATAGGACACATTAAGAAAATCACAGTGACACTGTTCCATGGCAGAGGTCTTCAAATAGTTATGTTGAAAATTTGGTGAAAAAATTCTAAAATGACTGTTTTACGGTGTGCGTTGCGCAGTTCTCTGCGGCTGCATCGTTTTCGTAATTTTCAATATTTGCGGTCCAGATTTTCAACATTGCCATTTTATCACCTCCTCATGGGCAGTACAGCTGTCATTTTTCATCCTGCCCAAAATGTGTTTTAGCCCATATGGCGCACAATGGCACAGTCGGTGTCTGCGAACTCAGTGTATGGGACACATTAAGAAAATCACAGTGTCACTGTTCATGAGCAGAGATCTTAAAATGGCTATGTTGAAAATTTGGTGAAAAAATTCCTACAAATAACTGTTTCACGGAGTCTCGTTGCGGTTCCTACCATGCCAAATAAGTTTGCGAATTTTCAATATTTTCCTCCAGATTTTCAACATTGCCATTTACCACACCTCCTTATGAGCAGTGCAGCTGTCATTTTCACATCTTGCCCAAAACATGTTTCGCCCATGTAGCACACAATGGGCACAGTCGATTGTGCGAACTCAGTGTATGGGACACATTAAGAATATCACAGTGTCACTGTTCATGAGCAGAGATCTTAAAATGGCTATGTTGAAAATTTGGTGAAAAATTAGTACAAATAACTGTTTTATTAGTCGTTGTGCAGCTCCTCTTGCGGCTCGTGAGTTCTTGAATTTCAATATTTTCACTACAGATTTTCAACATTGCCATTTACCACACCTCCTTATGAGCAGTACAGCTGTCATTTCTCACATCCTGCCCAAAGCGTGTTTCCGCCCATGTAGTGCACAATGGCGCAGTCGGTGTAATGAAATCAATGTATGGACACAGTAAGAAAAATCACAGTGACACTGTTCATTGCAGAGATTTTAAAATGGCAATGTTGAAATTTGATGAAAAAATTTCTAAAAATGACTGTTTCTGATGGTTGCACAGTTCCACATGCGCTAAGTAACTGCGAATTTTCAATATTTCCACTCCAGATTTTCAACACTGGCATTTTGCCACACCTCCTCATGAGCAGTACAGCTGTCTTTTTCACTCCTGCCCAAAACATGTTTCCGCCCATGTAGCACACAATGGCGCAGATCCGGTGTCTTGAAATCAATCTTATGGGACACTTAAGAAAATCACAGTGACACTGATCATGAGCAGAGGTCTTAAAATGGCTGTGTTGAAAATTTGGTGAAAAATTCCTAAAAGAGCTGTTTCACAGTGTTCATTGCGCAGTTCCTATGCACTCGTAAGTTTGCGAATTTTCAATATTTTCACTCCACATTTTCAACATTGCCATTTTACCACACCTCCTTATGAGCACTGCAGCTGTCATTTTTCACATCTTGCCCAAAACGTGTTTCCGCCCATGTAGCGCACAATGGCACAGTCGCTGTGTGAACTCAGTGTATGGGACACATTAAGAAAATCACAGTGTCACTGTTCATGAGCAGAGATCTTAAAATGGCTATGTTGAAAATTTGGTGAACAAATTCCTAAAATAACTGTTTTACGATGCGTTGTGCAGTTCCTTGCCTTTCGTAAGTTTACGAATTTTCAATATTTTCCTCCAGATTTTCAACATTGCCATTTTACCACACCTCCTTATGAGCAGTACAGCTGTCATTTTTCACATCCTGCCCAAAAGCGTGTTTCCGCCCATGTAGTGCACAATGGCGCGGTCGATTGTGCAAAATCAATGTATGGCACACAGTAAGACAATCACAGTGACACTGTTCATTAGCAGAGGTTTAAAATGCCAATGTTGACAATTTGGTGAAAAATCCTAACAATGACTGTTTTCGAGCGTGCATTGCACAGTTCCCATGCACGCTCCTAGGTTTGCGAATTTTCAATATTTCCACTCCAGATTTTCAACATTGCCATTTTACCACACTTCCTTATGAGCAGTCATTTTTCACATCCTGCCCAACACATGTTTCCGCCTATGTAGTGCACAATGGGGGTAACAAAAAGGTCATGCTGACAATTTATTGTGCAAATACCAGCAATCGCACAGGGCATTAGGGTAAAGCACCATACATGCCAAACACCACTGCAAATACCTGCAAGCGAACGTTCGGCATTGACAAATGCTTGTTTGGATTTTTTTCCACCAGATTTGCAACATGGGCATTTTGAGAGCCCACCTCATGAACAGTGGCACTGTTGTTTCATTAATCGGCCCCGGAAGGTGGTTTCACGTGAAATCACCTTTCGGGCCGATTACCGCCATGACAGTTCAAGAATTCATGAGGAGGGGCCCCAAAAACCCCATGTTGAAAATTTGGTGCCAGAATTCCAAAAAATGACTGAGATATTCATTAAAGTTGGAAAACCCTATTTATTCCACTATACAGCTTACCGGCATTTCTTCAGTTCATGGTCGGCTTTGAAGAGTGCAACGTGTTCTGGTCCACGAAGATCATCGCCCGGACTCGGAGGTAAGTATGGGGTGAGGGGTGGAGAGGCAGGGTGCACAGTGGGTGGGCGTGGGTTGCGGGAGGGGCTGGGAGACCTCTGAGGGACAGTTTCCTTTTTCAGGTAAAAAAAGTTTCTGGACCGTTTTTCCCTCTGAGCAATGTGGCACGCGGGTGGACTCCCAGTGTGCCAAAGACTCTTTGTTTGGGTGGAGGGGCAGCAGTAGCCGGCAGGATTGGGCACCCCATCAGCACAAACAAAAGGGTGGCTCGATTATGCTGGCGGAGATTGGGCACCCTGTCGGCAGTCATTGAAGGCGGAGGCCTTACATTATGCTGATGGGGATTGGGCACCCGTCGGCAGACAATGAGCGGAGTGTTGCAGAATGCTGGCGGGAGTGGGCTCCCCGTTGCACAGTCGACAGTGGGGCACAGAAGCCGGCGGGGATTGGGGCCCCGTCGGCAAATAAACACGGTGGGGTTATATTGTTTGTGAACATGGCGGCAAGCCGCCGCCATGTTCACAAACAATATCAAGGTTACAAGTTCCACCCTGCAATGACGGGTCGCTTCCTCATTGCAGCGGATGGCTGATGCTGCAATGACGAGGCGGTCCCTGCATGCAGCGTCGAAACTGTCAGAACTTGGTGGCAACGTTCCAAACTACTGTCACTAGCAGCCTGCGACGGCATTGGGGGAAGCGGACAAGCCTTTGCAGGCTGTGGGGGCATTGGCCACAACAGTGCCGCACCTCCACAGCCTGCTTCTGAGAAAGCTGTCCAAATGTGTTTCTTGCGCTGCGCGCAATCAACATAAAAACTGGGGGCTCATAAGTTCAGACCCCATACTCACAAATCACTGCCCCACTCCACCCAGATATAGTTATAAAAGAGCTAAAAATCTGTGACACATGCTGACACATAGCTACCAAGCGAACACAGAGAACACAACAAATACATGACTACCTGTATTGCCAAAGGGTACATTTAAATGTGGGAGGTGTAAATACTGTGAGGTTATAGAAAAAAAAAACACACTTCAATACACATAACACCACCAAAACCTTTGACATCAGAGATTTCATTAATTGTGGTTCTTCTCATGTAGCTTACTTGGCTAAATGTAGCTGTTCAGCCTTCAATGTGGGGAAAACCACCAGAGCACTGAAAGTTAGGGTGGGAGAGTATATGAGAGCTGTTGAAAAAGGAGACCTGAAAAATGCCCTAGCAACCCACATAAAGAATGCAAACAGCACAGAACAACATAGCTTCAGGTTCTGTGGGACTTGGAAAGTGACTCTGGGGAAAAGGGGGGAGGGGAATCTGAAAACTCTATTGTTAGAAAGAAAACCCTCTGGACTGTTCAACTGGGGGGGTCACCTCACACCCGGTTTAAATGATAGACTGGATGTCATGCCATTGATCAAAAACAAAAACGTAGAAGACCCAGGTAGTTAGTTTATCCATAAGAGATTGTAACTAAATGTTTGATTTGATTTGATTTTTATTTGTACATGAGTACGCACACTGGGATACAATCCCTTTTACAGGTACAACCCTTGGTCAATCAAGTACATAAAAAAACTACATCAAGCAGATTATTCTTAATACAAAACATAATTAAATAGGAATACAAATTCCACATCAAAGTAAAATCTCAAATAAGTGTAAGTTTAAAAACTCTAATACAATTTAAACTGTTATACAGATCTGTGTCACAAGGGCTGTGGCTCCATAGCTAATATATATACATTCAATAAGTATCAATCTAGAAAACAGCTACACTTAGATAAATTCATACAATGAGTTTTCAAGGCTGCTGTAAATGACCCATAACTACCCATACCTCTACTATGTACTGGAATATTGTTCCATATTGTAGGTGCATAGTATGTAAACGATCGCTGTCCTCTTGAAGTGTGCATAAATGGAATTCTTAACATAATTGGGTCCCCTGATAATGTAGTATGTAATTTAGAACTAGAAATCTCAAGTTGTTTTTTTAGTTTTAGAGGTACCCGTTTGTTGTGTTTTATAAACAAATTTAGACATTACATACTTATGATAAAATTTGACTGATAACCATCCAAGATTCTCCAGTATAGTATATAGATACAGTACAGTATAGATGTTAATAAAGCAAATCTTCAAATTTTATGCAACAGTACCGATTTCCACCTTGTAGTACTGTAAGGAGCATTGTCCACTACTATGTAAGCATAGTTCAAAATAGCAGACATTGGTTAGCAATGGACAAACGCGCCTCATCTGTCAAGAAGCTGCGCAGACTGTATAATAAAGCAATTTTGGAATGAATTTTAGATGTAATAGCATGTATATGTGACTCATATGTTAATGTAGGATTTAAAACTACCCCCAAATACTTACAGCTATTTACATTTTTATACAAAACCCATCTAACGACTCAACTTGTAAACTAGAATCAATAGCTTTTAACTTAACAGGAGTACCAAATACCATACTTTTTGTTTCAGACAACATCAAGTCTTGCTGTAGTCTGCCATTATGCAGTTAGCTCCAACACTTGAACTGCTCCGGAGAGGAAAGAGTGAACTCTGTGCCAAAGCATAGAACGTTGAGCTTGAGCTCGGTTCAAACCTCTGTTTGCTGCACTTTGAAGTGTAACCGTCAGATTCTATACTCTGCCTAACTGAACAGTTGCTCCGGAGATCTCTGCTTCGCTATCGGTTCGGTACAGTAAAAACGTCTGTTTTAAACCACTATTTCTTATTTTTATTTTGGTTCAGATCCCTGTCTCTTAGGTATGGCTTTGTCTGAGGAACCCAAAAGAAAAACCAGGCCCACTTGGTTTCAACACTGCAGTGAGTGTGGGGAGACCTTTGCTAAGGCTGATCCCCACCACCTGTATTACTGTCTGGGTTTGACCACCTTGATTCGAACTGCAGATATGCTGCAAATTTTCTAAGAATACCTGGATAAAGATTGGGTGACAGGAAAAGGAGAACGAAGAGATTCGCTGACCGGATGGCCAGCCCAGTTTGGTTCCGACCGAACCTGAAGTGCCCACTGACCTGGGTGAGACTCCCTCGGGCAACAGGAGAGCCAATCCTGAGAGGTCAGTTCTGGCAAAGAGAAAATAAAAATCTGCCGGTTTGGATCCAGAACCGCATCGTCCAACCGCCGAGGAAATTGCGAGGGCGATTAGTATAGTTGAATCACTCCGTTCGGTTCTGGCTGATCCGATGGCTCCCGGTAGGCGTTTGGTTTGGTCGGTTCCTCCGGTTCCGGACTATTCCCCAGAAGACTATTATGAACCGGATCTGGAGGGGGATGAAGATTACGATGATGATGATGGTGGTGTAGAAGGTCTGGATGAGCCCACAGAACTGGACATCTCCCCAGACAAACCTTCTGTTGTTTCCCTTCATAGGCTTTCTGAGTCCCCTTCCCACTTTATGTTCTACAAAAAAGTGACAGAAACCCTCCAGCTCCCACTAGATGAAGCTGTCGAGGAGCAAGAGGAGCCTGACTATGTGGAGATGATGGACATCCCTGAGTTCAAGAGATTGTCTATTCCCCTTGATAAATCTTTTGGGAAACAGACACAAAACTTACCTAAAACTCCAAATTCTTTACCTCCTGTGGACAGACGAATGGTCAAGAGGTATGTGTTGTCAGGCCCAGGTACAGAGTTCTTGTACCAGCAATGCAGCCATTTTGGGGTCGTGCAGGCTGCAGCCTATGATAAGGCTAACATACCCTTGGCTTCACACCCACCAGATGAAGACTCCAGGTACTTGGATGCCATGGCTAAAAAACAGTACATGGCATCTTCCTTGGGACTCAGGCAGGCTAACTATATGGCCTACACAGCCAGATACCAGAAGTCCAGATGGGATACTGTTCTGGAACTGGCTAAACAGGCTTCTCCCCAGCTTGCCAAGGAGCTGGAGGAGGTGGCTGCTGATGGGATTGAAGCATCAAAAATCCAGTTTCATGCTGCTGGGGACTACAATTATGTGCCATCACGAGTCATGGCTACATCTGTGGCTCTTCAGAGACTGGCTTGGCTCAGATGTACTAGCCTATCACAGGACACCCAGGCTAAGGCCATGGGTTTCCCTGTCATGGAGAATTCTCTGTTTGGGGAGCAGACAGAGAATTATATGAAGAAAATGGATGAGTACAGGACCACCTACAGGAGTGCACAGGCCAAGGAAAGGCAGGCAACTCCTCAGAAGCAGCAATCTAGGGCAGGAGCAAGCCTTTTCACAGGCCTTTCTACCAGTCACAGGCTTCCTCTCCTTTTCCTCAGAGGGGGTTCTTCAGAGGGAGAAGCAGAAGGGGGATGAGCAGGGCTGCATCCTCCTCTCAGTGTAAAGCTCCTGCCGAGCAGACACTCTGATGTGTCAGCCCGGGTCGACTCCCCAATTCCTGTGGGAGGCAGGCAGGATGGCTTACTACTTCCAGGCCTGGAAGTCTGTTACCTCAGACAAGTGGGTCCTGGAGGTAGTAAGCCAGGGACTGGCCCTCAGCTTCAAAACATTTCCAAGCTGAGGGTCAGGTCTTTTTCACCTGCAAACATCTCTGAAACTATTGCCCTAGAGGCAGAGGTTTCATCTCTGCTGGCTCTCAGAGCCATAGAGAAAGTTCCTACATCTCACAGGGGCAAAGGTCTGTACTCCAGATACTTCCTTACCCCAAAAAAGACAAGGGAGTGGTGGCCCACCCTAGATTTAAGATACTTAAACAAGCACCTAGTAAAGCCAACATTCAAGACGGTGACTCTGGGAATAATTCTTCCCTCTCTAAGACCAAGGGATTGGCTAGCCTCCCTGGACCTCAAGGATGCCTCTTTTCACATTCCCATCAGGTGCTCCCACAAAAAGTAGCTCAGGTACGAACTGCCTTCAGGCCTTTATTAGTTCAGAGCAATGCCCTTTGTCCTAACATCAGCACCAAGGGTGTTCACAAAATGCCTAGCAGTAGTAGTGGCCTTTCTAAGGAGACAAAACATTTCCATATTCCCATACCTGGACGACTGGCTCATTGTAGGTCAGTCTCCAGACCAAGTCAAGTCAAACCTGCAAGTGACCCAGCAAGTGTCCACTTCTCTAGGATTCCTCCTCAATCTTCCAAAATCAGTTCTCGAACCAGTGCAACTCTTGACCTTCATGGGGTAGAGTTGGGTACTGTCAAAGCAAGAGCCTTTCTCCCTCTGGCAAGGGTAAAGGCCCTTATAGAGCTAGCTTCTTCTTTTCACCTTCTGGTGTCTCAACCAGCAAGGCATTTTCTTCAACTCCTGGGCCACATGTCAGCTTCCACTGCAGTGGTCCAAGGGGCCAGATTTCAGATGAGGGACATCCAGTTCTATTTGAGGGCTTATTGGTCTCAGAAAAAAGATACTCTAACCAAACTAATTCCGGTGACTCAGACTCTGATCCAGGCTCTCCAATGGTGGCTGGATCAGGACAACCTCAGGCAAGGGATTCCATTTATCACTCAGTCTCATTCTGTGGTTCTAACCACAGATGCTTCTATCCTGGGTTGGGGAGCTCACTTGGGAGTCCTCAGAGCTCAGGGAGTGTGGTCCCATCAGGAGTCTCTTCTCCACATCAATCTTCTGGAGCTCAGGGTAGTGTACCTGGCTCTACAGGCCTTCTCAGACTCAGTACAGAACAAGTTGAATCATGTCAGGACTGACACCACCACCATGTGGTACATCAACAAGCAGAGAGGCACTTGGTCTATGGCCTTGTGCACGGAAGCCATGAAATTATGGTCCCTGGCTTATTCTGTACAGACGTTTCTGGTAGCAGTCCATCTTCCACGGAAGGACAATGTGCTAGCAGATGCATTGAGCAGGATTTCCCAGGGCCATCACGAATGGTCCCTGGATCCCCTAGTTTTAAAAGTGATCTTTTCAAGGTAGGGCACTCCAGAGGTAGATCTCTTTGCAGCCCCAGACAATCACCAACTTCCTCTCTTTTGTTGCAGACCACCAGTCTTGGGCTCAGTCCCCCTGGATGCTCTACTTCTGGATTGGGAGAGGACATTTTTGTATGCCTTTCCTTCCTTTACTCTACTATTCAAAGTTCTGGTCAAGATAAGGTCACAATCTTGCAAAGTGATCCTGATTGCTCCAGACAGCCTTGGTATCCCCTGTTGCTGTCCCTAGCAGTCCATCTTCCCCTATCCCTCTCCAGGAATCACAATCTGTTAACCTCCTCTCAGGGGAGGATCTGGTATCCCAATCTTCGGTCTCTAAATCTCAAGGCATGGCTCTTGAAGAGCTAGAATATGCAAATTTGCATCTCTCTCAAGGGGTTCTGGACATTCTCAAAGCCTTTGAAAACCTGCCACCAGAAAAACTTATAACTCCAAATGGAAAAGATTCAACATTTGGTGTTTCAATAAGCAGATATACCCAGATACTGCTGACTTGTCTACAGTTCTGGATTACATGGTTCATCTTAGTGGCTTGGGCCTCAGACCAGCTACCCTCAAAGTACACTTCTCAGCTGTTTCTGCATTTCTGTCAGTGGGAAAGCCCTCCTCACTGGCCTCTCACCCTGTTTTCTGTAAATTCTTCAAAGGATTGCTTCATACCAATCCCCTCTTTAGGGATCCTACTCCTGCTTGGCATCTTAATGTTTGCATTGCTCAGCTTATGCACCCCCCCTTTTGAGCCTTTGGCCTCAGCAGAACTTAAGTACTTGACTTGGAAAACTGTGTTCCTGATAGCTATTACCTTTGCCAGGCGTATCAGTGAATTACAAGGTCTGTCAGTGGAGCCTGCTTTTATCTCGTTCCATAGGGATAATGTGGTCGTTAGAACCAACAGGATGTTCTTACCCAAAGTGGTTTCAGACTTTCATCAGAACCAATCCATGTCTCTTCCTGTGTTCTTCACTGATCATTCTTCTTCAGGAGAGAGAAGATTACACAGTTTGGATGTTAAAAGGCTCTTAGCTACTACATTGAGCGTACTAAGGCACTTAGGGTTGACTCCCTCCAGCTGTTCCTCACTTATGGTGAAGTGGGGAAGGATAAACCTGCTACCAAGAGAACTATTGCCAGGTGGATTGTCTCTTGTATATAATTCTGCTATGAAAAGCTAGGCAAAGTACCCCCCTCAGGCTTGAGGGCTCATTCGACTAGAGGTACAGCTGCTTCTCTGGCTGCTGCCAGAGATATACCCTTATTAGAGATGTGCAAAGCAGCTACCTGGAAAACAGTCCATACGTTCACCAAGCATTACTCTCTAGATATCCAGGCTAGGAGTAATGCTAGATTTGGTACAGCAGTACTGCAGAGCCTATTTCCAAAATAGGTTTGGTACCCTCCTCCAGTGAGGTACTGCTTGGTAGTCTGCATAATGTCAGAATACAGCAAGACTTCATGTTGTTTGAAGAAAAAAATACCTTAGTAATTGTGTTTCTTCTAATGGAGTCTTGCTGTATTCTGACTTCCCTCCCTCCGTGCCTCCCCTCTCAGAACCTGTTTTTTGGGAAGTGGGCTGGCAGGCTCAGTGTTGCACCTCAGGGTGTACTTGGCACTCTTCCCTTTTTAGAGAGGGGGAGTGGGTTATGTTATATGTTTTTGATAATTATATCTGTTCACTACCTAGTTTTTTGTTTTGGATTTCTTGACTTGAGTCTTTTTGGGGGATCCAAAATATTTGGTTGCCTTTTGGCTAGTAAATTTTACAATTTCCACATAGTGGGGGTAGTTAGTGTTAGCTCGTAAGAATCTGATGTTTACACTTCAAAGTGCAGAAGAGAATGGTTTGTACTGAGCTCGAGCTCAACATAGAAACATAGAAACATAGACTTTGACGGCAGATAAGGACCGCTAGGCCCATCTAGTCTGCCCATTTCCCTACCTACAGGATAGGCCGCAGATCCTAGTTAACCAACAGCCAATATCTTCCTGCCCCCCACAAGAATTGCCTTATGTCTGTCCCATGCATTCTTGAATTCTCCCACAGTTTTAGACTCCACAACTTCCTCAGGAAGGCTGTTCCATGCATCCACTACCCTCTCTGTGAAATAATACTTCCTCACATTGCCCCTGAACCGCCCTCCTTCTATCTTTAAATTGTGTCCCCTTGTTCTTGCAAGTCTCTTTTTCTGAAAGATGCTGCCCTCTTGGACTTTGTTGATTCCCTTGAGGTACTTGAAAGTTTCTATCATGTCCCCCCTCTCCCTTCTTTCCTCAAGGGTATACATATTAAGCTCCTTTAGTCTCTCCTCATACAGCTTCTCTTGCAGACCCTGCACCATTTTAGTTGCCCTCCTCTGGACTGCCTCTATCCTGTCTATGTCCTTGCGGAGATGGGGTCTCCAGAACTGGACACAGTATTCCAGATGGGGTCTCACCAACTGTCTGTACAGAGGGATAACAACTTCCTGTTTTCTGCTGCTGATGCCTCTCCCTATACATCCCAGTATCGCCCGGCCCTCCCTACTGCCTTCTCACATTAGCATGCTAACCTTAAGGTCATCTGATATGATTACCCCCAGGTCCCTTTCCTGTTTTGTTGTTGTTACTACCTCCCCACCCATTGTGTATTCTTCCCTGGGTTCTTGTTTCCCAGGTGCATTATTTTGCACTTTTTGCATTGAATCCTAGCTGCCATCGTCTGACCATTCCTCCAACCTTGCCAAGTCCCTTTTCATCCTTTCCAGCCTCCTTGTGTATCAACCCTGTTGCAGATCTTTGTGTCATCTGCAAAAGGCATACTTTCCTTCAGTCCCTCTGCAATGTCATTGATGAAGACATTAAAGGACTGGACCCAATACTGAACCCTGCGGTGCCCCACTAGTAACCGCCCTTTCTTCAAGTGGACTCCATTTACAATTACCTTCTGTGTCCTGTTGTCCAGCCAATGTTTACCCAGGCTACCACCCTGGGACCCACTCGGCTGGTTAATTTGACTAATAATCTTTTGTGTGGGACTGTGTCAAATGCCTTGCTAAAGTCTAGGTGAGGCCATGTCACAGCCCCTCCCTGGTCTACTACTTTGGTCACCCAGTCAAAGAAATCTATTAGATTCGTCTGACATGACCTTCCACTGTGAACCCATGCTGCCTTGGATCCTGTGCTCCACTGACCTCTAGGTACTCAACTATTCTTTCCTTCAGAGTGACTCCATCACTTTCCCTACCACAGAGGTCAGACTGACAGGTCTGTAGTTTCCTGCCTCTGTCTTGGTCCCACTTTTGTGAAGGGAATCACATCTGCCTTCCTCCAGTCCTCGGGTACCACACCATCCTCCCATGATTTATTAAAAAGAGTAGCCAGTGGTTTCACTAGTTCCTTCCTTAATTCTTTTAGAATTCTGGGGTGAATTCCATCAGGACCCATTGCTTTGTCCACCTTCAGTTTTAGGAGTTCTTGCAGAACCCTTTCTTCTGTGAAAGGACTGGGATCGACCCCCCTATCAAGAGTTGCGTTGGCATAGAGTTAACTCTTTCCTCTCCGGAGCAGTTCAAGTGCTGAGGCTAACTGCATAATGTCAGAATACAGCAAGACTCCATTGGAAGAAACACAATTACTAAGGTGAGTAATTTTTTCTTTTTGCTTATTTAATACTAATTTGTTATTTATCAACCAATTTTGCATTGCTTTAAGTTCCTTGGTCAAAGTTATATTAAGCTCTGATAGTACTCCTCCATGGCAGACGACAACAGCATCGTCTGCATACATAACCACATGTGCATCCTTAACAGATGAAATAACAGAATCAAAGAAAAGAAAAAATAAAATTGGCCGCAGTATGGAGCCCTGTGGGACTCCACACTTAACCAAAACCTTATCAGATAAACTACTTCCAATCTTTACCATCTGACGCCTGTTTGACAGATAATTTGATACCCAAGACAATACTGGTGTCCCCACCCCCAATATACTTATGTCTGTCGGCTAGAAGGGAATGGTCCACAAAACTGAATGCCTTGGTCAAGTCCACGAACATGGCCCCAGTCAGGCACCCCCTCTCCATGTCCTCGTGGACCACGCTCGTGAACTCGACCAAGGCACTCTCAACACCCCTCCCCCTTCCTGAAACCATGCTGACGTGATAATAGATCATATGTTTCCATATAGTTAGTTAATTGCCCTAAAACAATCTTTTCCTGCAATTTAGATAGAGCCGACAGAATAGAGATTGGTCTATAATTTATGAATTCACTAATTGAACCTGCTTTATGGATTGGTATTACATATGAATATTTCCACAAGTCAGGTACTTCTCCCAGACAGAAAGACAAGTTAAAGATCAAACTAACAGGATATACTAGCTCTGCTGAAGCTAAATGTAGCAATTTAGGAGACAGAGAATCAAAACCACAGGATTTGTCTGTCTTAAGTTGTTTCAAGAGTTTATACACCTCTGAATGTGTAACTGCCTTTATGTAAAATTTTGGATTATCCATAAAGCCCCCTACATTATCACCAACTAAACCAGGTTTGTACTGTGCTCCATAATGATCCAGGTCTGTAAATAGTGTATTAAATTCATTTACCACTCTCAAAGGATCTGTTAGCTTTTCACTGTCCTTATTCATGTGAAACTTTGATTCATACTGAGGATCTATCATGTTATTATAGTGTTCCAAAATTTAGCACTGTTTGTCAATCCCGCTATCTGCTGTTGCCTCAGATATTGAGCCTTTGCTTTTTTGATCTCAGCCTTACATCTATTCCTTAAGCACCTTTAATTCTGTAAGTTTACTACTGTTTGATTTTTCCTATAAAGTTTCCACAATTTGTCCCATTCCTTCATTAGTTTAAATAAAGAAAGTGTTAACCATTTGGATTCTTTACCTCTAGCACATCTTCTAATAAAAGGAGCATGCATGTCCAGTACCCTAGTAAACTTTGTTATAAAATAATGCAATGCTCAATTGACATCAGATATTATTTCAAGAAAAGACCAATTTATTCTGTAGGCTACTCCCAAATCCAGAAACATCAAAACCTGAAAAGTTTCTGAACTCAGAAACCATAGATTTAACTGTGTGTCTATTTGAGTGTTTCCAAAGGCAAAATATGGGATTGTGGTAGGTATATATAACAAAAGCTCATGACTCACTGCTGAAATAACCTCCTTACTTCAACTTCTTCTTCTTCTTTTTTTTCCCCCAAAGTCTGTTGCACAACAGCATTTCTTTTCTGTCTGTCTTCTAAACAGGTAGCAGTGGTTTGGCCACCTACTATGCTTAAATAACTCTGTAATATTTCCTAAAACTCTTACAGTAGCCTGTGTTCCAGTGGTCTGTTCATGAAACATCCCCTATCTCATGCTGTAATTTTTGAAATACAGCATATTAAAACACAAAGGTTGTGTTAAACGCCTGCAAGGATTTTGTTTGTTTACAACCGAGAATAAACCAGGAGGGTACAGATACATCCCTCCCTTAAGATAATTATTTGCAGCAGGTGTTTAGTGTTGTACTGTAGACATTACTTGGCTAGCTGGAAATAAAAGTAAGTAATGCAGAAATAGCAAGAATAGTGAGTTATTTCACCTGTGGCTCTGCAGTGTGAGATGGTTGCTAGAACTGAGCCTGTTCTAATCAGCAGGGACTTTCTAGCAGGTTGCAGTCTCCTAAAGGGAGTCAGGAACACCCTCTATGTCCGTTTTATATGAAACCTAGGTGTCACTCACTTAGAAAGGGGGTGGAGTCTAGGTTCATTAAAGCCCCTTTCTGTGCAAAATACGGGTTATAGGAATATGTATGATGTTAGATGTTGTTAACCAACCTTACTGCTGACTATTGTAATAACCTAATTATAAGAATAGATTATTATTTGTATAGAGAGGTGTCTAAGTATAAAATAATGCTGTAAAGATTATTAGGGGTATGATCTGATCTTTATGGGAGGAGTTTGGGTGCTATTTAACCCAGGATCTGACACCCTTACATCAGATATAGTTTGGGAGGAGACCTGCATACATCTCCTGAGTAGGTTCTCTGAAAGGAGACCTTGCACAGACTTTTATTAGGGTATTAGCCAGTTTTATTCCCTGATCTGTACATTTTGTTTCTTGCTTCTTGTTTTCTTTTATTTGTTATTATTGAAACAGTTATTTCTTTGTACTTGTTTATTCTTATTTTTTTTAATTGTTGTTTTGTATTAAGTAACATATTTGTATTGTTAAATGTGCAGTTTTTCATTGCTTGTTTTTACTGTAACTTGTATTCTGGCATCTAAACAGGTGCACCTTGTAAAGAGGGTTATTTAACCCTAATGGTGTTTGAAGTTGCCTTCATATCCTGTATAAATAGATTTTATTACTACTACTACTATAAAGCTCATCACATCTTTTGATGTGGTGTACCTAATTTGATTGTGTTGTGCCTGATCTTTACTACCCCAACCCACGACATTGGTACCAGGAGTGGGGTAGTGTAGAGGTCTGAGGGATACTGGGAGACTTCACATATTGGATACTGCACTTAGTATCTTGATCAGTGCTGGCACAGTTGGTACATGGCCCATTTGGTGGATGCCACAACAACCGTTCTGGGTGTCTCCGCCAGGTCACAAGCCAGGTAACATCTATAACTGTAAAGCAACCTATATTTGGGGACCACTGTTCCATTGTTTGTTCATGGGGGCTGGATGGTCTTAAAAAAAAATTCAAAGAATATGATAAATAGTCAAGTATGGTTGCGAAATATGAGACATATAAGAAAGAGGCATTTTTGCATAAATTGAGGAATGTTAGATGGGACAGATTATTTTAATACCTGAACTGGATTGGGCTGTAGAAGAATTTACTTCTTTGTTCATCCAGGCATATAATGAGATTGTCCCTGTCAAGGTTAGAACAAATAGAGAAATAAATGTTCCTTGGATTACAATTAAAATAAAATATAATATCCAATATAAGAATAGGTTATGGAGGAGAGCAAATAAAACTTTGGAAACAAATGATTGGGAGAAATTTAAAAAAGAACAAAATTTACTTAAACGTAATATTAGACTAGCAAAAAAAACATATTACATGACTAAGGTTGAACAATGTACAGATCCGAAAAAATATTGGCATTTGATTCACTCTTTTCAGCACCCAGTTGTAAATAAGCAACCTATTCAGATTAGGGAAAATGATATATTGTTGTCATCATTAGATTCAGCAGAGAGGTTAAATACTCATTTTATTACACTCCCAGATATCCAAACTCCTTATGGATGTTCTGAGGAGAATGGATTAAGGGAACATCAGCACCTTTTGGGGAAAAAATTTAGATTTAGAGTAATTACCCGTAGAGAGGTAAAGGAAGAACTAAGAAAGCTAAAAGTAAATAAAGCCCCTGGGCTGGATATGATAGAAAATAGAATTTTAAATAATTCCCTGGAGGTAATAGCCCCAATTCTAACAAAACTTTTTAACTGGAGCTTATTAAACAGAAGTTTTCCGACTATGTGGAAACGAGCAAAGGTTATCCCGATTCACAAAGGCGGTCCTATTGGAGAACCAACAAATTATAGACCAATCTCGTTGCTGTCCGTGGTGTCGAAGGTCTTGGAGAGATTAGTTCAAAAGCAGCTGAGTATTTTTCTGGAAGAGAATTTTCTCTTGTCCAGCTATCAGTCGGGTTTTCGAAGGAACCACTCCACGGACACCATGCTCGTCGATTTGGTTGACATCATAGCCTCCAAATTAAATGGAGGTGAATTGGTGGGCGCGGTGTTCGTGGATCTATCCAAGGCCTTCTACACCATTGACCACAACATTTTGTATGAAAGAATGTCGAGCCTGGGGATTGACAATGAAACCATTCCTTGGTTTCAGTCATACCTAACGGAAAGGGAGCAGCAAGTTCAGGTTGGAGATGTTCTTTCAAACTCAGGGTTTATTAAAAGAGGAGTCCCTCAAGGCTCGATTTTGGGCCCTTTATTATTTATAATTATATGTGAATGATGCTGCTAAAGTAGTAAATTATTCAGCCCTATGAATGTATGCAGATGATACTGTCTTGTTGGCAAGTGGGAAAACCCTACAGGTGGTGGAAGAACATCTTCAAAGAGATTTTAGTACTTTGGAAATTTGGTCGAGGAGGTCAAAGCTGGTCCTAAATAATAAAAAAAACAAACACCATGATATTTACATCCAAAGGAAATGAAAATTTAAATTGATATAAACTTTTTATAAAAACATGTAGTAATGAAACATTGACACAGGTTGAATCTTATAAATACCTGGGGGTTTATATGGACCAAAACCTAAAATTTGATGTCCATATTAAGGAGTTGATATATAAAATAAATAATAATAAGCTGGGAGCTTACCGAAGATTTAGGTATTTTATGAACTTGAAAATGAGAAGGGATGTTATAAATCAATTAATCATACCATGTACTGAATATGGTAGCCATATATATGGTATGGCTAATAAATCTGAATTAAAATCGGTAAAAGTGTTATATAATAATTTGGCTAGATTTATATTAAACTGTGATAGACATATGCATCATTGCGATATGTACTCTTTATTATATTGGCCCCATATACAGCAGAAAAGGGATCAAAAACGGATTAAATTAATTCATGGGGTGGTTCATAAACAATCCCCCCGGGTATTTAGTAGAAAATCTGTTATATGTTACTCATGGACACCAACATAAACTTAGAAGAACTGAGGGGAAGTCTTTTGTAACACCTAAATTAATGAACAAATATGGAAAAATGACTTTTGGCTTTAAAGTGGCTCATCTTTGGGCTCCTATTGAGGCAAAAAAGCGGAAAATACAAAAATTTAAGCAGTTTAAGGATGCGATTGGATATGATCTGAAAATGAAGTGCATATGTAGTGATTAGAGTCTTTGTCTTGACTAGTGTTTCAGGGTATGAGGGTGTTAAATTGTGTTTCATTCTTGTTTAGACAGACATAGATGTTTTAAATTATGTGTTAGTGTTTATTGATGTGTAACCCCTCACCCCTGCCTTTTTTCAAAATGACAGGTGGCATGCTGTTGAAGCTGACAGCAGTACCTGGTGGGGACTGGGTTTAGGGAGGATTAGGTTACTCAGCACAGGGGGCCTAGGTTTGGCTACTCTGCACAGGGGCACCAAAGTAAATCCGAACACAGGAAGCAATAACTGTAATGTTCAGAACCAGGAATGGGATTCTACATCCAAACTGAACAAACAAAGCATAGACGGACCCCACGGGGCTACATTCCTGGTAATGCAGATTAGAGACAACAGCTTAATTCTTCACATTTACAGCCCTCAGGCTCTGAACCCACCAGGCACACAGCCCGGACTTGCACGCAGCTTTGGGTACACAGCCCGACTTGTACAATACTTGGGTTTTCCCCACTGGCCTGGCTCCCCCGCTGGCCACTTGATCGCGGTCCATTTTGGGAAATGAACCAGATTTCCAATTGGTGGCTCCCCAAACCACCTTAGAGCCTTCGACTCCTAGAGGGAATTTTCCTTCCAATCCCATGTCTGGGTACGTCCCTCATCACTGGCCAAGTGCATGAGGCAAAGTAGAAATCCACAGAGCAAATCCGTAGAGGTGGACCTGGTCACTAAAGATGGGGGGGTCTCCCACCTCCAGCTCCCACAATCCATACCTGGCCATTTCTCTGGAAACTAAACAACTCTTTTCTGAAAGCTTGGCAATGTAGAATTACTGGATAGATGTATGTCACATCTCCTCTACATGTCTTGACTTCCCTATGTGCTGGACTTGAACATACTTTTACTTTGGCTAAGCCTATACTCTGGAGCGCCACTACTTCAGTAGTCCAATCCCCACTATCACACAAGTCCCAGGGTGAAACATGGGCCCTTTAGAAGAGCAGAAACTCACCCTCAGTTGCAGGTGCCCCACAGGCGAATCATGAAATCTTCTTGTTTCCCAAAACTCTTGGACAAAATTAGGCAGCTTCTTCACTAGCCGTAGCCAGGGGGTTGCCCCTGGAATATGCAGAACAACCTTTCCTGCCCCATCCCCTGAGGGATGGGGCACTGAGACCCGATTCAGCAGTCTCCACCACTTTAAAACTATCTTCTGTGTCTCTCTTTAGGTGGAAACACACACCTTTTTCCTAATGTAGCCCTATGTCAGGGCTGAGGCTCCAAGAGCCTAACACAGAGCTGCTGTGCTCCTTTCACAGCAAGCTCCAAACTCCAACTGACCTACAGACTACTGTTCAAACCTCCCAACATTCTGTTCCAACTCCCTGCTGCAGATTCCATTGTGGCTCATGCAGCTGCGATAGTTCTATGGTGATGTCATCCCTCAGTCTCAGCTGAGACTGAGAACAGAGTGAGACAGTGTGAAATCCATTTAACTGGAGTTTCACAAGCTGCCTTCCCTGCCTACCGCTAGGTCTTACTGGGATTCTAGTAACCCCGGGTAACGAGGGGGTTACAGATGTAAGTTTTATGTCTTTGTATTTAAATTCGGAATGAAAGTCGATACAGGTCCATCTTGAAAATGGGATTTTTTCCTAATGATGTGTTATCATTTCTACCTGTCTAAAAATAAACTTTTCTACAAGTGCTTAGGACTGGTGAACCATTACTTCCTGGTCTAGATCCGGTTACCAGACCCAAGGTTCCTAAAGTGACTCAGCCAGTGATGATAGATATGGAAGAAGCTGCAAAACTAGAGGATACCAGCTTGGAACGAGGACCCAAATGAGACTCCACCTGAAGATGTTGCTGGACTCTTGAAATGGCTTGCTGTGTGACAATTGGACCTAGAACGGCAGAGAATGAGGGACCTCCAGGAGAGAGAACGAGAGAGACAAGAACATGAGCAGGAGAGGCGGAGACAAGATCAGAGATGGGCGGGTACTATGAAGGTATTACAGATTATTGGGGCAGGACAGGAAGCTGATAAATCCTGTCCTAAGGACATAAAACTAATAAAAATGACTCCTACTGATGATATCGAGTCATACTTGACTACATTCGAGAGAGTAGCACAAGCCTGTGGGTGGCCCCAAGAACAATGGGTAGGTCGAATTGCCCCCTTATCTGTCCGGTAACGCACAGCTGGCATACACCAGTATCGATGCCCAAACCTCCAATGACTATGCAGCTGTTAAAAAAAAAATCTTAAAGCGTTACAACATTAATTCAGAAACATACTGGCAACCATTTCGGACGCTAAAACACCTGCCCCATGTGCCCCCAAGAGAAACATTCATGAGATTAAATGACTTGTGTACTAAATGGTTGCATCCTGGGGACAAAAGTGTCAAGGAAATCATTGAACTATTAGTTTTGGAACAACTTATTACAATTATGCCAGCAAATGTACAACTGTGGATCAGGGAACACAACCCCGAAAATGCAGAAATTGCTCTGACCCTGGCTGAAGACTTCCTGTCAGCTCGCCAGCCCCTGCGGAAAAGGTACCGCTGGACAGATATTGCAGGTCCAAATACTTCACCTACACCAACTACCAGCACGACCATCACACCAGTGGTAAGAACCCCCTATTTTTCTTCTTCTGGGACTGGGACTGTTAGACCAAGAGGGGATGGCAGGAATTATGTGGCAAAAAAGACCTGACCCTAACATAGAGTGCCACTATTGTCACAGCTTGGGGCACATAGCCAGATATTGCCCCAATAAGAAGAAAGACCCAGCTTATTTTGGTGTCAATGAACTTGGGTGCCTTTATAATTAAAGCACGTTTAGCTGGAAGGGACATTGAAGGGTTGGTAGACTCAGGAAGTCGACAAAGTCTTATACGTGAAGACTTAATACCCCCTGTGCAGGGTTTTAAATTATTGATTAGCAGTTTTTTCCTTGGGGCAATACTAACTGTACAGAAAACATTTATATAGGTTTTCTGGAAGTGTTATGTTTGTTAAACACAGTGAGGCAAGTGCTGTGCATTTTCACAATGTTTTAGAACTTTTATGAGCAAAACGCTAATCAATTTTTAGAGTTAAATAAAACCCTGCTGTGCCACAAAATACTCTGTCAACTGGGGTTATCTGTATTCACGGGGATGTACACCAATATCCGACCACAGAACTGGAACTTAATATTAATGGTTCACTAAGGACATTAAAGGTGGGAGTGGTGTCAACTTTGCCAGTTCCCTTAATTATAGGTCAGGATCACCCTGACTTTAACTCACTTGTCCTGGCCTGTGACACATCCTTGGTAGCAGTAACCACCAGAGCGCAACAGAAACAGGTGGATCAGATGAAACTATTATTCCCTTTTTCAGATGAGGTGTTTGAAACCGAAGGGAAGCCAAGAAAGACCCGGGCTGAGAAGAAGAAGATACAGAAGGACTGGAAGAGGGAACACATGAATGTTATTAATAATGACTCTGTTCCTTCTGTATCCATACCTGACATTGTACATGAACAACACTCTGATATAACATTAACACCCTTCTTTTCACAGCTAGGGATGGATGTTATGTCTGGGCCCCCTATGATTAGAGAGAAAAATGGGATACTGTATAGGGTGTGTACCCACCCTAACACCAGTGAGCAGGTGGAACAGCTCACTGGTGTTCCTACTAGGTATAGGCAAAACTTGTTGTTTCTAGGTCATGACTTACCTAGTGCTGGACATGCAGGTAGAGATAGAACCATCGCCAGATTATTGCAGAGGTTTTACTTGCCGGGGTTACAGGAAGATGTAGCCACCTATTGTAAGAGCTGCCCTGAGTGCCAGCAAATAGGGCAGGTCAAAAGCAAAGAGAAAGTACCACTATTGCCCCTCTCCTTGGTTACACAGCCCCTTGAGCGTATAGTCATGGATATTGTGGGACCCCTGGAGAAAAGTAAGAAGGGCAACCGCTTTATTCTGGTTATATGTGACTATGCAATTAAATACCCGGAAGCATTTCCCCTCAGAACCATCACTGCTCCCAAAATAGCAGAAAGACTTCTGGAGTATTTTAGTCGCTTGGGTATTCCAAAGGAGATCCTAACAGATCGAGGGGCTAATTTCAGTGCTGAGTTATTAAGAGAGCTTTATAAAGTACTGGGAGTCACCGCTGTATGAACTACACCCTATCATCCACAAACAGATGGTCTGGTGGAACACTTTAACCAGACCCTAAAGCGCATAATCAGAAAGTTTGTGGACGATGAGGGTAAGGACTGATATCATTACCTAGCACTCTTCCTCTTCGCGTACCGAGAGGTACCACAAGCTTCAACCGGGTTTTCCTCTTTTGCTCTCTTGTATGGGTGAAAGCCACGTGGTCCCCTTGATGTGGTAAAGGAGGCTTGGGAAGGTAATAACATTATCATACATGTCAATATTCTGGAATATATGACACAGTTACGGAAATGGCTGATGTCATATACACAGCAAGCCCACCAAAACTGTGTCACAGCACAACAAAAACAAAAATTGTTGTATGATGTTAAAATGAAGGAAAGGTCCTTTTTACCTGGGGAGAAGGTTTTATTACTGCTCCCTTCATCTGGCAATAAATTATGTATGAAGTGGCAAGGTCCTTATGTCATTAAGGAATGCATGGGACCTGTAGCTTATCAAATTGAGGCACCTGGTAAGAAAATAAACCCCAGGACATATCATGCCAACTTGTTAAAACAAGCATTTGTCAGTGCTGAACGTTCGCTTGCAGGTATTTGTAGTGGTGTTTGGCACGTATGGTGCTTTACCCTAATGCCCTGTGCGATTGCTGGTATTTGCACAATAAATTTTCAGCATGACCTTTTTGTTACCCCCATTGTGCGCTACATAGGCGGAAACACGTTTTGGGCAGGATGTGAAAAATGACAGCTGTACTGCTCATAAGGAAGTGTGGTAAAATGGCAATGTTGAAAATCTGGAGTGGAAATATGGAAAATTCGCAAACTTATGAGCGTGCGTAGGAACTGCACAATGCACGCTCGTAAAACAGTTATTTTTAGGAATTTTTTCACCAAATTTTCAACATTGGCATTTTAAAACCTCTGCTCATGAACAGTGACACTGTGATTTTCTTAATGTGTCCCATACACTGAGCTCGCACAGCGACTGTGCCATTGTGCACTACATGGGCGGAAACACGTTTTGGGCAAGATGTGAAAAATGACAGCTGTACTGCTCATAAGGAGGTGTGGTAAAATGGCAATGTTGAAAATGTGGAGTGGAAATATTGAAAATGCGCAAACTTACGAGCGTGCATAGGAACTGCGCAATGAACACTCGTAAAACAGTCATTTTAAGGAATTTTGTCACCAAATTTTCAACACAGCCATTTTAAGATCTCTGCTTATGAACAGTGTCACTGTGATTTTCTTAATGTGTCCCATACATTGAGTTACACACTAACTGCGCCATTGTGCGCTACATGAAGTACGAAACACGTTTTGGGCAGGATGTGAAAAATGACAGCTGTACTGCTCATGAGGAGGTGTGGTAAAATGGCAATGTTGAAAATCTAGAGTGAAAATATTGAAAATTCTCAAACTTACGGCGTGTGTAGGAACTGCATAGCGCATACTCGTAAAACAGTCATTTTAGAATTTTTCACAAATTTTCCAACACAGCCATTTAAGACCTCTGCTCATGATCAGTGTCACTGTGATTTTCTTAATGTGTCCCATACAATAGATTTCGCACACGGACTGTGCCATTGTGCGCTACATGGGCGGAAACACATTTTGGGCAGGATGTGAAAAATGACAGCTGTACTGCTCATGAGGAGGTGTGGTAAAATGGCAATGTTGAAAATCTGGAGTAAAAATATTGAAAATTCGCAAACTTACTAGCATGCGTAGGAACTGCTCAACGCACGCTCATAAAACAGTTATTTGTAGGAATTATTTCACCAAATTTTCAACATAGCAATTTTAAGATCTCTGCTCATGAACAGTGACACTGTAATTTTCTTAATGCATCCCATACACTGAGTTCGCACACCGACTGTGCCATTGTACGCTACATGGGCGGAAACACATTTTGGGCAAGATGTGAAAAATGACAGCTGCACTGCTCATGAGGAGGTGTGGTAAAATGGCAATGTTGAAAATGTGGAGTGAAAATATTGAAAATTCGCAAACTTACGAGCGTGCATAGGAGCTGCGCAATGAACACTCATAAAACAGTCATTTTTAGAAATTTTTCACCAAATTTTCAATACAGCCATTTTAAGACCTCTGCTCATGATCAGTGTCACTGTGATTTTCTTAATGTGTCCCATACATTGAGTTCGCACACCGACTGCGCCATTATGAGCTACATGGGTGGAAACATGTTTGGGCAGGATGTGAAAAATGACAGCTGTACTGCTCATGAGAGGTGTCAGTAAAATGGCAGTGTTGAAAATCTGGAGTGAAAATATTAAAGTGCATAAAACTTCTACGGTGTGCGTGGGAGTGCATAGCGCAGACTCGTGAACAGTCATTTTAGAATTTTTCACCAAATTTTCAACACAGCCATTTTAAGACCTCTGCTCATGATCAGTGTCACTGTGATTTTCTTAATGTGTCCCATACATTGAGTTGCTTTTCGGACTGCGCCATGTATGCTACATGAGTGGAAACATTTGGGCAGGATGTGAAAAATGACAGCTATACTGCTCATGAGGAGGTGTGGTAAAATGGCAATGTTGAAAATCTGGAGTGAAAATATTGAAAATTCATAAGCATACAAATGTGCGTAGGAACTGCAGCATGACGCTTGTAAAACAGTCATTTTGAATTCTTTCACCAAATTTTCAACATAGCCATTTTAAGACCTCTGCTAATGAACAATGTCTCCGTGATTTTCTTAATGCATCCCATACATTGATTTAGCACCGGACTGCGCCATTGTGCGCTACATGGGCGGAAACACGTTTTGGGCAGGATGTGAAAAATGACAGCTGTACTGCTCATAAGGAGGTCTGGTAAAATGGCAATGTTGAAAATCTGGAGTGAAAATATTGAAAATTCACGAACTTACGAGCCTGCGTAGGAACTGCACAACGCATGCTCGTAAAACAGTCATTTTGGAATTTTGCACCAAATTTTCAACATGGGGTTTTTGGACCCTTCTCATGAATGATGTCACTGTCATGGTGTTATTCGGGCCCAAAGGGTGATTTGCACAGTGACTGCGCAGTGACTGCAAAATCACCCATTCAAAAATGCCTGAGATATGCAATAAAGTTGAAAAACCCTATCTAGCCCATTATACAGCTTACGGCATTTCCTCAGTTCGCGGTCGGCTTTGAAAAGTGCAGAGCGTGTTCCCGGTCCACGAAGATCGTCGCGCGAGCTCGGAGAGTAAGTATGGGGTGTGGGAGGCTGGGTGTGCAGTGGGTGGGTGCGGGTTGTGGGAGGGGACTGGGAGAGCGCCGTGGGACCGTTTTGCTTTACAGGTGAAAACAAAAAAGACTACGATGGGATGTTTGCCACGCTGGGGTGGAGCTCGCATGGCAGAAGGATGGCTGGGGGGCCGGGAGCCACGGGGGATTGGGCACCCCGTCGAAAGCTCGCAGGGCGTTTGCCATGCTGGGTGGGCTCCCAGCGTGGCAGAAGGATAACAGGGGGCCGTGGAGCCGGCGAGATTGGGCACCCGTTGGCAAACAGCAGCGGGGCGTTGCCATGCTGGGGTGGGCTTCAGCGTGGCACCAAAGTTTGGGGTAGCAGCGTGGCGGGGGTTGCGGCGTGACCACGATTGCTCTAAGATGACAGCGGTGGTTTTCTTTGAGGCGAAGACCACGCTGTCATACAAGCTCCTACACCCATTGCGGGACCGCCATGCCTGCTCAACGGAGCAGTGGATTGCAAGGGAGAGGCACACCTCCAAAGTGTGCTACTCTCCCAAAATGTTCCTTATGCATGCGAGCAAGCGAACGTAAAAATGGCATGATAGGTCTGGGACTCAACCATGCTTTTATGTGCTACCTGAAACCTCAGTTACAGACCTAGAGATGGCTTATAGGAGACTGGAACACCCAGATGGCATCAATGCCATACATGTCAGTCCTGACCTTTCCGAGAGGGAACAGAGGGATCTACAACAACTGTTAACTCAATATGCCTCGACATTTACTAGTATACCAGGAAAGGCTATTGGTGTCCAACATGTTATAAAAACTGACTCTGTCCCCATTCGTCAAAAGGCCTATAGGTTGCCAGAATGTGTCAGAACTGATATGGACTTAGAATTACGGAAACTGAAACAACCAGGCATTATTGAGCCTTCTGTCAGTCCTTGGTCCTTCCCTGTAGTGATAGTACCAAAAAAAGAAGGTGGTATACGTCTTTGCCTTGATTTTCTTCGTCTAAAGCAAGTGTCCCAATTCGATAGTTACCCTATCCCAAGAATTGACGAAATTCTTGATCAAATTGGGCAAGCCCGTTACATCTCTACGCTTGATTTAACCAAAGGCTATTGGCAGATACTATTGGAAAAAACATCTAGTGAAAAAACGGCCTTCAGCACCCCGAATGGTCTATATCAGTTTGTTTATATGCCTTTCGGACTGTATGGAGCACCCGCTACATTTCAAAGGTACATGGACCAGCTATTACATCCTCATGAGGGGTATTGTTCAGCATACCTAGATGACGTTATATTTAGCCCTGATTGGATGACACATCTAGTCCATCTTGATAGCGTCATCAGAACCATACGGGATGCTGGTCTGACTATTAACCCCTCTAAATGCACTTTGGCTACCCAAGACACAAGATAACTGGGCTTTATACTAGGTAATGGGGTGATTAAACCAGAAATAGAAAAGGTGGAGGCAGTGGCAAACTGCTGAATACCAGAGACAAAAAAACATGTCCGTTCTTTTTTAGGGTTAGCAGGGTATTACAGACATTTCATTCCCAATTTTGCAACTATAGCTGTCCCACTAACTGACTTGACACTTAAACAGGTTCCTAATAAAGTACCTTGGTCCCCTGCCTGTGAGGAAGCCTTTCATGCTATCAAGGCTGCATTATGTGCCTCTCCTGTTTTGAGGTCCCCTGACTTTAGCCAACCATTTGAGGTTCACACAGATGCCTCTGAAACAGGTCTTGGGGCTGTCTTATGTCAGACCATCAAAGGGGAAGAGCATCCAATTGTCTATATTAGCCACAAGTTATTTCCTAGGGAAACTAAATATGTAACAATTGAAAAGGAATGTCTGGCCATCAAGTAGGCTATTGAAGCCCTAAAATTCTATTTATGGGGAAGACACTTTACGTTGCTTACAGATCACAACCCCCTTTGCTGGCTACATCAAATGAAAGACAAAAATGCTCGGATCCTTCGATGGTACCTGGCGTTGCAACCATATAAATTTGACATAAAACATAGACCGGGGAGTAAACATGAGAATGCTGATTATTTGTCTAGATATGGAGCAAACGGCTTATCTAAACCATGACAGATGAAATTATAAATATGTACCCCAGGGCAAATTTTGTGTATCTGAAGTTTTGTATAGTATGCTTATAATATTACAGAACTATAATTTTGTTTTAGGGTGCCCTGGAGTGGAGCTTCTGTGAGGGTGGGTGGAAGCTCCCCCCCCATCCCTTTGAGGATGTGGATGACAAACTAGTGGTGCCCATTTGGTTTGTACTTAGGCAGGGGGGTATGTGGTAGGTAGATAGAAATAAAAAAAGCTCATGACTCACTGCTGGAATCACCTCCTTACATCAACTTCTTCTTCTTTTTTTTAACCCCCCTTCTAAAGTCTGTTGCGCAACAGCATTTCTTTTCTGTCTGTTTTCTTCTAAACAGGTAGCAGTGGTTTGGCCACCTACTGTTAACCTTAAATAACTCTGTAATATTTCCTAAAACTCTTACAGGAGCCTGTGTTCCAGTGGTCTGTTCATGAAACATCCCCTATCTCATGCTATCATTTTTGAAATACAGCATATTAAAACACAAAGGTTGTGTTAAATGCCTGCAAGGATTTTGTTTGTTTACAACAGAGAATAAACCAGGAGGGTACAGATACATCCCTCCCTTAAGATAATTATTTGCAGCAGGTGTTTAGTGTTGTACTGTAGACATTACTTGGCTAGCTGGAAATAAAAGTAATGCAGAAATAACAAGCATTTGTCAATGCTGAATGTTGATTGCGTTGGTATGTTGAGCTGACTCACTGCCCCTCTGTCACTCGCTAATTCTGTTTCTCCTGGCGCTGCTGGCTGCCCTTTTGTACTGGGCTCCTGCCTCTGTTGGTGGCTTTTTCTGCACACAAAGAAATCTGCAGCAGTCCCAACACAGGTCTGTTGAGCCTGCTGACTCCCGCTCTCTCACTCACTCATTCCGTTTCTGCCAGCGCTGCAGGCTGACCTTTTGTACTGGGCTCCTGCCTGTGTTGGTGCCTTTTTCTGACCACAAAGAAATCTGCAGCAGTCCCGACAAAGCTCCGTTGAGCTCGCTCACTCCTCTTCTCTCACTCGCTCATTCCGTTTGTGCCGGCGCTGCAGGCTTCCCTTTTCTGTTGGGCTCCTGCCTGTGTTGCCGCCTTCTTCTGCCCACAAAGAAATTTGCAGCAGTTACAATAGAGCTCCGTTGAGCTTGCTCACTCCCCCTCTCTCACTCGCTCATTCTGGTTTCCCCGCCACTGCAGGCTGCCCTTTTGTACTGGGCCCCTGTGTGCATTGCTGCCTTTTTCTGCCCACAAACAAATCTGCAGCAGTCTCAACAGAGCTCTGTTGAGCTCACTCACTCCCCTTCCCTCACTCGCTCGTTCTGTGTCTCCTGCCGCTGCAGGCTGCCCTTTTGTACTGGGCTCCTGTCTGCATTGGCGGCTTATTCTCGCCAGAAAGAAATCTGAAGCAGTCCTGACACAGCTTCATTGAGCTCTCTCACTCACTCATTCCGTTTCAGCTGACGCTGCAAGCTGGCCTTTTGTACTGAGCTCCTGCCTGCGTTACCGCATTTTCTGCCCACAAAGAAATCCGCAGCAGTCACAATAGAGCTCCGTTGAGCTCGCTCACTACCGCTCTGTTACTTACTCATTCTGTTTCTCTTGGCGCTACAGGCTGTACTTGTGTACGGGGATTCTGGCTGCGTTGGCACCTTTGTCTGTCCACAAAGAAATCCACAGCTGTCCTGACAGAGCTCCGTTGAGGTTGCTCAGTCTCCCTCTCTCACGCGCTCATTCTGTTTGTCCTGGCGCTGCAAGCGGCCCTTTTGTATGGGACTCCTGCCTGCATTGGCGCCTTTTTCTGTCCACAAAGAAATCCGCAGCAGTCCTGATAGAG
Organism: Neoceratodus forsteri; assembly: GCA_016271365.2. Taxonomy (NCBI): domain Eukaryota; kingdom Metazoa; phylum Chordata; order Ceratodontiformes; family Ceratodontidae; genus Neoceratodus; species Neoceratodus forsteri. The sequence goes on along the minus strand of CM028138.1, from coordinate 500,407,763 downwards.
CTCCGTTGAGCTCACTCAGTCCCCATCTCACTCGCTTGTACAGTTTCTCCCACCGCTGCAGGCTGGCCTTTTGTACATGGCCCCTACCTGCATTGATGCCTTTTTCTGCCCACAAAGAAATCTGCAGCAGTCCTGACAGCGCTCCGGTGAGTTAGCTCGCTCCCCTCCTTCACTCGCTCTCTCTCTCTCTGTTTCTCCCAGTGCTGCAGGCTGCCCTTTTGTACTGGGCTCTTGCATTGGGCCCTTTTTCTGCCCACAGACAAATCCGCAGCAGTCCCAACAGAGCTTAGTTGAGCTCGGTCACTCCCCCCCTCTCACTCGTTCGATCTTAATCTGTCCCAAACAGTGATTTCCCACAGCGACCGTGCTATTCTCCAGCAGGAGTGCAAAAACATATTTTAGCCAGGATGTGAAAAATGGCAGCTGTACTGTTCATAAGGAGGTGTGGAAAAATGATGAAAATGTGGCGTGAAAATATTACAAAATTGCGAAGTTACAAGGGTGCGTGGAAACAGTTCAATGCACGCTTGTAACACAGTCATGTTATGGAGTTTCGTCACCAAATTTTCAACGTAGGCATTTTAGGACCTTTGCTCATGAATAGTGCCACTGTCATTTTCTTAATCTGTCCCGAACAGTGATTTCCCCACAGCGACCGTGTTATTCTGCATTGGAACTGTGAAAACATATTTTGGTCAGGATGTGAAAAATGACAGCTGTACTGCTCATAAGGAGGTGTGAAAAAATTCCACTGCTGAAAATCTGGCGTGAAAATACTACAAATTTGCGAAGTTACAAGGGTACGTAGAAAGTGTGCAACGCACACTTGTAACACAGTCATTCGACATACTATCATCACCAAATTTTCAACATATGCATTTTAGGACCTCTACTCATAAACAGTATCACTGTCATTTTCTTAATCTGTCCCGGACAGTGATTTCCCACAGCGACCACTCTGTTCTGCGCCAGAAGTGCGAAACCCGCATTTCGTCCAGGATGGGAAAAATGACAGCTGCACTGTTCATAAGTAGGTGTGGAAAAATGGCAATGTTGGAAATCTGGAGTGAAAATATTATAATTTCACGAAGTTACGAGCATGCGTGCAAACTGCGCAACACATGCTTGTAGCACAGTCATTTTATGGAGTATCGTTACCAAATTTTCAACATAGGTATTTTGGGACCTCTACTCATTAACAGTGTCACTGTCATTTTCTTAATCTGTCCCGAACACTGATTTCCCACAGTGAACGCACTATTCTGCGCCGGACATGTGTAAACACATTTCCACCAGGATGCGAACAATGACAGCTGTACTGTTCACAAGGAAGTGTGACAAAATGCCAATGTTGAAAATCTGGCATGAAAATATTGCAAATTCACGAAGTAACGGCGTGCGTAGCAACTTTCAGATGCACCTCGTAAAACAGTCAGTTTTTGATTTTTCTACAAAATTTGCAACATAGGCTTTTTGAGAGCCACCTCATGAACAGTGGCACTTTTGTTTCGTGAATCGGCCCCGGAAGGTGATTCCACGCAGTAACCTCAAAATTACCTTTCGGGGCTGAGTAATGCCATGACAGTTCAAGAATTCTTGAGGTGGGGTCCCAAAAACCCCATGTTGAAAATTTGGTGCCAAAATTCCAAAAAATGACTGAGATATGAATTAAAGTTGGAAAAAACCCTATTTATTCCATTATACAGCTTATCGGCATTTCCTCAGTTCGCAGTCGACTTTGAAGAGTGCAGACGTGTTCCTGGTCCACCAAAGATTGTCGCGCCAAGCTCCGGAGGTAAGTATGGGGTGAGGGGGGTGTGGAGAGGTAGGGTGCGCAGTGGGTGGGTGCGGTTGTGGCAGGGGGGCCAGGGAGACCACCGGGGGACCGTTTCCTTTTTTTCAGGCTAAAAAAAAAAAAAGATGTTGCAGGACTGTTTTTTACGTTACAGGGCAATGTGGCATGCTGGGGTGGACTCCCAGTGTGCCAAAGGACTCCTTCTTTGGGGAGGCAGCAGTAGCCGATGGGGGATTGGGCACCCCGTCGGCACTAACAAGGGAGTTTAGATTATGCGGCGAGTTGGGCCCCATTCGACTGAACAGTAAAAGTGGGGGGTTGTTACAGAATGCCAACGGGGTGGGCTCCCGTAATTGGGCACCAAAGCCGACGGGGATTAGGGCCCCCGTTGGCACATAAACAGGGTGGGGGGGTTATATTGTTTGTGAACACGGCGGCAAGCCACCGCCATGTTCACAACTAATATTAGGGTTTGGAAGTTCTGCCCTGCAATGACGGTTCGCTCCCTCATTGCAGCGGATGGCTGACGCTGCAATGACAAGGCGGCCCCTGATTGCAGCGGCGAAATTGTCACACGTTGGTGGCAAGGTTCCAAACTACTGTCACCAGCAGCATGCAATGGAATTGGGGGAAGTGGGACAGGCCTTTGCAGGCTGTGGGGGCATTGGCCACAACAGTGCCGCGCCTCCACAACCTGCTTCTGAGCAAGCTGTCCCAATATGTTTCTTGTGCTGCATGCAATCAACACAAAAGAACAGTGAGTTGTTTCACCTGTGTCTCTGCAGTGTGGGATGGTTGCTAGAACTGAGCCTGTTCCATTCAGCAGGGACCTTGTAGCAGGTTGCAGTCTCCTATAGGGAGTCAGCAACACCCTCTATGTCATTTTTATATGAAACCTAGGTGTCACTCACTTAGAAAGGGGGTGGAGTCTAGGTTCATCAAACCCCTTTCTGTGCAAAATATGGGTTATAGGAATATGTATGATGTTAGATGTTGTTAACCAACCTTACTGCTGACTATTGTTATAACCTAATTATAAGAATAGATTGTTATTTGCATAAAGAGGTATCTAAGTATAAAATAATGCTGTAAAGATTATTAGGGGTATGATCTGATCTTTATGGGAAGAGTTTGGGTGCTGTTTAACCCAGGATCTGACACCCTTACATCAGATGTAGTTTGAGAGAAGACCTGCATACATCTCTTGAGTAGGTTCTCTGAAGGGAGACCTTCCCCAGACTTTTATTAGGGAATTCCCTGATCTGTGCATTTTGCTTCTTGTTTTCTTTTATTTGTTATTATTGAAACAGTTATTTCTTTGTACTTGCTTATTATTTTTTTTATTTTTAATAAATCTAATCACATCTTTTGATGTGGTGTACCTGACTTGATTGTGTTGTGCCTCATCTTTACTACCCCAACCCACGACAGGATGATGATCACTAAGTGAGTCTGAAATTAGATCACTCCTTGAAATATTGTTTACTTTCTTTGTAAGAAGCCAATCAAGCACAGTGTGCTTATTTGTTTTTAAATTCAGCCTTGTGGGGTGTTAATTAATTGCTTAAGACCAGTGTGTGACAGAGCATCAATCAGCCCAGGTACTCCATTCTCAGACCAATTTGAATTAAAATCTCCCAACACAATGGTTTCTCCCTCAGTGTTAAGGGCTAACAACTCAGAGAACTCCTGTAAGCCCTTTGTACTTACTTTTGGGGGTATATACACACAACAGATAGTCAATTTCTTAACTTAATGTGTAATGACAATGTTACTGACCATTTACTTCTCTGTTTTTCAGGTTTACTATGGCTACATCATACAAGTGACCCAGGAGTGGGAGAGAGTGGCTAGCCAACAGGGGGTGGCAACTTCTTTACTCAGACCTTGTGACAACCAATAGAAATCATATAAACTTAAGTATCTATATTAACTAAAGATCATAAAATGAACTGTGTACTTTAAGCTTTACAAATCACACAGTAATTGTTTACATGTGCCTACTGCAAAGTAAGAGACTTTGAACTACAACAAAAGTTTTTTTTTAAATGTTGTAAATATAGCACACTGCACATTTAAACTGCACACTTTGCACTTGTGTCTTGAACACATAGTATAAGAATACCAGTATATCCTGATTCTTATCCCTTGAGAAAGCTTGTTTAAGCGAAACCAGGTTGGGTATCCAGCCGTATTTTGCACAGCTTTGCACAGCCAGGTATTGTGATTTTTGCACTTTAATAAACTGAATGCTTATAACTGAATCTTGGTGCTGAACATTTTTTGTTTGCTTTGTATTGAACCTTCTGTCGGCAGCACAGGAGCAGTAGCGGAGCGGCTTTTTTTTGCTTCTGAATGGTGAAACTGCACTGTGCCACGTATACTCTGACACCATGCTGTGCCAAGTACGATGCCAACACTGTGCTGGGCCATGTGTACTGCTAACACGATGCTGCGCCATATACAGTGCCGACACCACGCTGTGCCGAGTGTGATGCTGACACCATGCTGTGCCATGTGTAGGGGGCACAGTTCAACACAGTGATGGCAGTGCACGTGGCACAGTGCAGTGTTGACAGTGCATTTGGCACAGAAAAGTGACGGCAGTGCACATGGCACTGTACAGTGTCAGCAGTATATGCGGCACATTGCAGTGTTGGCCATGCTTGTGGCACTGCTGAGTGAGCGCTAACACAGACATGCCTGCCTTTCAACCGCATTCCCTGAACTTGGGTTGGCTGAATAGCAGTTGTTTTCAGCTTTCATCTAGACATTTTTTTAAAAATAATTCACACAACTGTTACCTTGATCATTTTACTTGGAGGAGTTTATTTTTCAAATGAAAACAGCACACACACACACACACACACACACACACACACACACACAGCTTGGTCTTCATTAGGTACACAGATGCCACAGGACGTCAGGGATCATGTACCAAATGATGATGAGTGGGGGATGTAACTAGGCACTAGTGATGACAGTGCATCTGGCACAGTGCAATCACAGCAGTGCATGTGGCACGGCAGAGGGTAACAGCGGTACGCATGGCACAATGCAGTGACAACCATGCTTCTCACACAGGGGCCTGCAACCTCCTAACCCTCCCCACTCATGGGCTTGCAACCCCACTTCCCACACAGGGGCCTGCAACCCCACCTCCCTATGCAGGGGCCTGCACCTGCCTCCCTATGCAGGAACCTGCATCCTCCCTGTGCAGGGCTGGTACCCCCTCTTGTGGGCACCAGTGATCGCAGTGCACATAGCACAGTGCAGTTACAGCAGTGCATGTGGCACAGCACAGTGATGTCAGTTAATGTGGCACAGCACGTTAATGGCAATGCACATGGCACAGTGCAGTGTTGGCAGCACATGTAGCCTAGTGCAGTGACAGCCATACATGTGAAACAGTTCACTAATGGCAGTGCACGTGGCAGAGCGCAGTGATGGCAGTGTATGTGTGTGACAGGGCTGAATAAGGCCCTCTCTCATTTGTTATGCAGTAAGAGTTTAAACGCAAGGGTCTATTCTATCCTCTTCTTTTCTGTCTGTTCTCTGTCTGGTTGCACAACCAAATTTTCTTGTGAGACCTGGGTACTGATCACTCTGATGGTTTTGCAGTTCTCCACCTCTTGCTATCTCTCTGCCTTCCCTTGCTATTTCTGTCTTCTCTTCCCCCTTGCATATCTGCACTTATGAAAAACACATGTGAATCTCTGTGTACAATTGTATATAAAACTGGGATCCCTTTGTTTAAAATTGTTATACTGTTGAAATGATTGCAAAAACTGGAATTCAAGGGGTTAACCTGAGATGCTGGTTTGAAAAATATTTCCAGAGCTGTCAACAAGAGGTCAGTTCTGGGTCACAATGTTCTTTTTGCTGCACCTGCTAAAACTGACAAGAACACTGTGTGAGAAGCAGAATATTCTCTTAACGAGCTCCCTGCAAATACTTGTTATAAAAAGAGCTGCAATGTTTTGCAAGAGGGAGAGACAGAGACTAAGACTGGAAATTAAGAAGAAAAACTCAGAAGAAGAACTCTGCTTTCTATGTTTGTACTGCCATTGTAAATAGTTATACTGAACAATTTTAATTTTTTATTTTGCTGTTATTAAAAATAAAATGCTATTTGCAAATTTTGAAATTGCTCCTGATTTTCCTGTGCTTCCTGACCTGTGCCTCGATGACAGTGTGGTGCAGTTCAGTGATGGCAAACCACATGGTACAGAGCAGTGATGAAAGACCTTGTGGGACACTGCAGTGTCTGCTGTGCATGTGGTACTGCACTGCGGCAGTAGTACATGTCACACTGGGCTGTGGTAGCACTGCACTGTGCCACACACACACTGGTATCCCCACACTGTGCTACATGCTCTGCCAACACTGTGCTGTGCCCCATGCAGTGCAGACACCACACTGTGCCACATGCAGTACTGACACTTTGTGGTGTCATGTGCACTGCTAATACCGCGCAGTGCCACATGCACTGTTAATAACATGAGGTACCACTGCCGCAACTCAATGTGCCAAGTGCTATGCAGACACCACGCTGTGCCATATGACATGCAGAAACTGTGCTGTGCCATGTACACTGCTGATGCCACACTGAACCGTGCAATACTGGTGTGACAGGGTTGAATAAGGCCCTGTCCCATTTGTTATGCAGAAAGAGTTAATCACAAGGATCTGTTCTAGCCTCTCCTTTTCTGTCTCTTCTCTGGTTGCGCAACCAAATTTTCTTGTGAGACCTGGGAACTGATCACTCCGACGGTTTCGCAATTCTCCTCCTCTCGCTATCTCTTTGTCTTCCCTTGCTATTTTTATCTTTTCTTACCCCATGCATATCTGCAGGTGTAAAAATATATGTGAATCTTTATGTGGAAATGTCATTGATACTGGGATCCCTTTGTTTAAAACTGTATATAGTTATACTGTTGAAATGATTGCAAAAAACTATTTGGAACTCAAGGGGTTAAACTGAAATGCTGGTGTGCAAACTTTACAGAGCTGTCAACAAGAGGTCAGTTCTGGGTCATTGTGTTCTTTTTGCTGCACCTGCAAGAACATTGGAAACTGACAAGAACATTCTGTGAAAAAAGTCTCCTTAACGAACTCCCTGCAAAGACTTGTTATAAAAGCAGCAGCAATGTTTTGCAAGAGAGAGAGACTGAAACTTAGAATTAAGAGATACCCTCAAAAGAAGGACTTTGTTTTTTTCTGTTTGTACTGCCTTTGTAAACAGTTATACTGAATAATTTTTATTTTATTGTGCTGTTACTGAGAAAAATAAAACACTATCTGTGAATTTTGAAACTGCTTCTAGTTTTCCTATGCTTCCTGACCTGTGCCTCAACGACAGTGGGTGTGCCACATGTACTGCTGACACTTCACTGTGCCACATGCACTGCTGACATAACACTGCCATGCACCATACTGACGCTGTGCTGTGCCATGGTGATGTTTACACTAAGCTTTGCCACATGCAGTGCAGACACTGCAATGTGTTGTGTTGGATGCCAGCATTGAGCTGTGCCACGTGCACTGTCAACACGGGACTGCCATGTGCACTGCCGACACCACGCTGTACCATGTGCACTGTTACACCATAGTGTATCACAGGCACTGAGACGCCATGCTGTGCCATGTGCACTGACAACATTTCATTCTGCCCCCTTCCTGGCACTAACAGTCTGATCGTCTCTCCGAAATCCATTCCTTGCATACCTCATAGCTGTTCCTTATTTTCAGTGACATGCCCAGTTTTGCTCCAAACTTTTCTTCTGTCCCTCCGCCTCCTTGACATTGTTGTTTCTCTGTGGCAGGGTCAGGGGAGGAAGGGCTGTCCTCCCACCCCACCTGAGACACAGTCTAGTTCGGACAGTGGTGGCCAGGGTCATGTGGCAGTTCAGGTCTGCAGACAGACATGCAAGGCTTCACTAAACCCCGGCTCCCATTTCCCACTTTTCTCCCATCCCTACTGTGGCCAGCGTGAAGCATGCATGTGGAGGCATCCAAGCATCACTAGACCCCAGTATCTTTCTTCCATGCTTGCCCTAGCCTGTGCTACCACCAGGCCTCCACCTGGAGACAGTCAGAGGTCAGGCAAGCAAGCTCTCCATCGCTGGGAGAGGAAAGCAGTCCCATGAAACATAGAAACATAGAAATTGATAGCAGACAAAGACTGCTAGGCCCACCCAGACTGCCCATTTTCTCTATCTTCTGCAAAAACCGCAGACCCTACTTGATCCCCAGCTTTATTCTCTTTCCTGTCACTAGGGTTCCCTTATTCCAAAGTCAAATGCTGGCACCATCAAATACAAGTGCAAAAAGGCTTTACTAATAAAGCCTTTTTGCACTTGTATTCGATGGTGCAAGTGTTAAAAAGCAAAGCAAACTTTATTTATATAAGGCATCCCTCCAAAGCTCAGGACGCCTTTACAAAAAATACCATACAAATTTTAAAGCTGAATACATAAAACAACATCTTAAAAATAAAATAAACTTTATTAAAACCATTCACCGCACAATGCGGCAGCTATAATACATCAAATTTCCAGTGAGTTAGCAGTAATCATCAAATGGTTGTGCAAACAGATGTGCTTTAAGGGATTTCTTAAATTCTTCTACAGTCAGGATATCATGTATCCAATGTAGTAGAGAATTCCACAGGGTAGGAGCCATAAAGGCAAAGGATCTACCTCCAGATGTTTTCAGATGTACCCTGGGAATCTTTAGCAATCCCTCACTAGAGGATCGGAGCAAACAGGAGGGACAGTAGGGTAACAACAGATCTTGCAGGTACTGAGGTCCCCAGTTGCATAGGGCTTTATAGGTCAACAATGCGACCTTGAAGGTGATCCGCCACTGCACTTGCAGCCAGTGCAGTTCACACAGCACAGGTGTTATATGACTGGACCTGGAAACTCCAGTTAACAGCCTTGCCATCGCGTTCTGCACCAGCTGCAGTCGGCGGATATCCACTCCCAGTAGCCCTAGGTAAAGGGCGTTGCAGTAATCAAGACAAGTGGTGACAGGCGTGGACCAAAGTAGGTAGATCTTCAGATGGAACCAGGTGCTTCACCCTGGAGATGTTCCTTAGATGGTAAAAGGAAGACTTGACTATAGCCGACACCTGAGCCTTTAGGGTCAAACCTTTGTCAAATATCACCCCCAGATTCTGCACCTGGTCTGAGGCATTGAGCGGGCCCCCCCCAAGATATAAACCCAAGGGCCCCCCCCCATTTCCCGACCATCCTCAGATCCTGGTCCCCAGCCAGTACCTCTGTTTTTCCAGAATTCAGTCTTAGCCAGCTCGCACTCATCCAGTCCTGTATCTCCTGGAGGCAGTTATTAAACATTATCACACGCCTGGTCTGGCATGAAAGACAAGTAGAGCTGAGAATCATCTGCATAACAGTGAAAACTCAGCCCATACTGTCTTATAATGTTTCCTAATGGCAGCATATACACTGCAAACAACATGGGGGACAGCGCCGAGCCCTGCGGAAGCCCGGGCAGGCCCCTAGGGATCAAGGAATACTCCTCAGACTCCACCCTCTGGGACCTGCCCTCGAGGAATGAATGGAACCAACTGAGGACCCCCCCCCAAAGACCACAGAAAAACTGTAGGAGCTCGAGCAACACCCCATGGTCCACAGTGTCAGAAGCTACTGAGAAATCCAGGAGAACCAAGATAGAACAAGCTCTCTGATCTCTAGCCATTAAGAGATCATTAAGTACCTGTACCAGGGCTGTCTCGGTGCTATGCCTTTTCCTGAAGGCTGACTGGAGAGGGTCATAGATATTGTGGATTGTCAAATGATCTTCTAGCTGCAGTGCAACAGCCTTCTCAACTTTACCTACAAAAGGCAAGTCATACTAAGATTCATACTAGGAAAGGTAGATACACAAAAAGGCCTAAGCCCATAAGTGTGTATCTCTAGCCATGCTGGTTCTTCATGCCTTATTTAATAGATATCTATCTAGATTGTTTTTAAAGTCTGTATGATTTGTGGAGTATACTACTGTATTGGGTAGGGACTTCCATAATGGTATAATTTTCTGTGTGTAAAAGAAGCGGCTTTTATTATTCCTGGGGTACGTCAGTGACAATTGATGCTTATGACTTCTTAGGTTTATTTCCCATATGCCAAAGCTCATTCCTAATTGTGACATAAGTGTGCTATCAGTAGATAGTTTATACATTAAGAGGAGATCTCCTCTCATTCTTCGCTGTTCCAGGGTGTACAAATTTAGATCAATAAGCCTATCTTCATAATCTTTATTGTACATATTTGTAATCATCTTAGTCGTTCTCCTCTGGACCCTTTCCAACCTATCTATATCCCTCCTCAGATAGGAGCTCCACAGAGGGGAGCAATAATCTAAGTGTGGTCTTATGTAAGCTTTATACAATGGCATTATACACTCCCTATCTCTTGAAGTAGAACTTTGTTTTATACAACCCAATATTCTGTTTGCCTTATTGGTCACATGATTATAGTGTTCTTGAAAAGATAGGTCGTGGGAGATAAAAGTACCCAGGTCGTTATGTACAGTAACTGATGTGAGAACTTGTTTAGTAAGAATTTATATTAGTTATTAGTTGGGCTTAAGTGCATTTGGACACATTTGCTGATGTTAAAAGATATTTGATTTAGATTAGCCCAATTTTCTAGTGTTGTAAGATCTTTAGATAGTAAAGATCTGTCAGCATCTGTTTTTACTTTGGCTGCCAATTTCGTATCATCAGCATATTTAATAATAAAGTTAGTAATGTTTTCTGTTAGGTCAGAGATAAAAATTGAAAACAAGGTTGGTCCCACTACTGACCCCTGGGGTACTCCACTACTCACTGGACATAGGTCAGAAGAATGCCCCCTGATAGTCACACTCTGGGTACGTTCATGCAACCATTCTTTTACCCAATTAACAATTGTGTTATTTATTTTTTGTCTCCTCATTTTAGTTATTAAAATATCATGAGGTACCTTGTCAAAGGCTTTACAGAAGTCCAAAAAAATTACATCTACAGGGTCATTGTTTTCCAACATCCTACTAATGTGTTCATAAAAAAACAGATTTCCAGATAAACAGGACCTATTTTTTTTAAAGCCATGTTGCTTATGGTCTGCTAGTCCCTTATTTCCTAAGTCTGATTCTAATTTAATTTTAAGCAGAGATTTGAAGATCTTTCCCAGGACGCTAGTAAGGCTAATAGGCCTATAGTTTGAGATCTCGTCATGTTTCCTTTTTTTATGTATAGGAGTCACAACTGCAGTTTTGCAGTCATTCGGTATACTACTGTATTGTAATGATTTATTAAAGATCTGAAATAGTGGGTCTACTAGCCAGTCTTTCAGTTCCTTTAGTAGTCTAGGCTGTGGCTTATCAGGCCCTGGAGATTTATTAACAGTTAGTGAGTTTAGTTTATCCAATATCTCTCCCCTGGAAAATTCGAGGAAGTTTTCTACTTTGTTATTAGATGAGGGATTTCTGGTATTGGACTTTGGATGGAAAATAGTACTAAAATATTTATTAAATTCTACTGCCATGCCCTTTGATGTACTTATTGCCTCATTGTTAACTTTAAGAGGTCCAATAATCCTTGGGGTTGTTTTTTTATTATTAACATATGTATAGAAACTTTTCCCTCCATCTTTTATGTATGCTAGCCGATGCTCCAGTCTGTTTTTTTCCATTTTGATTTTATTTTTACAATCTCTTTGGATATTTTAAAATTTCCACTTATTAAAATCAGTGCTATACTTCTTCATAGCTCTATAAGCCCTTTTCTTATGTCTAATTAATGTCTGGATTTTATTCGTTAGCCATGGCGTTATCTTTCCCTTTTAGTTATATATTTTGTTTGGTACATATTTTTCCTCCAGGATTAGGAGTTTGTCTTTTATCCTATCCCAGAGCTCCGATGGATTTGGGGACCCATAATCCCAGTTCCAATTAAAAAATTCTTGCTTAAGTGCAGAAAAGTTAGCTCTGTTATAATCTTTAAAAATGGTTTTACCCAAATCTTGTTTTATACAGATATTGGTATCAAAAGTTATTACCATGTGGTCACTATTTTGAATGGGTGTTGTAACTTTGATGTTCATAATTTTTTCAGGAATGTCTGTCTGGAGTAAGTCCAATATATTCATATTCCTAGTTGGTTTGTTTATTAGCTGATGCAGACCATTTTGAAAACATGTATCTAAAAAAGAGTTTTCAAGGTTATTGGTACTGATGGCCTTAGTCCAATTTATATCCGGGAGGTTGAAATCACCCAAAAGTATAATTTCTTTATAATTGGATTTACAGTTTATTGAGTTAAGAATATCCTGATGTAGGGACAAATGAATATCTGGGGGCCTATATAACATAACCCGATCAATATTTTGGTTTGGTTTTCCCTTAGTACTTCGATCCAAATAAGTTCAATATCTGTGTTTTCACTTGGGTCGGTGATTATTTTATAATTTATACTATTTTTTATGAAAAAGGCTACCCCACCTCCTCTTTTTCCTACTCTTTTCTTCCAGTAGGTAGAATAACCTGGTATGGTGGTATTCCATTCAGAAGATTCAGTCCACCATATTTCCCTTATGACTGCTATATCTATCTTATCATTATATAATAGTATTTATAATTCATCTAATTTGGTACTATGTAAGCTCCTGGCATTTGTTTTAAGAAATGTTAAACCATATTTGTTTGTATTTTTTTTTTTACTGTTTACAGTAATAGTATTAGTAATCTTTTGGTTGTTTTTAACAAGATTATCCGTAACATCCCCTAATCCTTTTCTACAGCTATTTTCCCTTTGCCCTCCTTCATCAGTTTTTTGTTTGATTTAAAGTATTAAAAAAAATATAGCCAAGACGCCGTGATCCCTGTCTACTCAGATGTAGTCCATCATAGCCAAAAAAAGAGGGGTTGTTATCAAAACGCTCCCATGTCTTTATGCATGTTATTTTATTTATCAGGCTCAATCTGCGTAACCAGTTATTGAAGTTTCTGATGCTTTTATTTCTTGTGTAGCTTGCTCCTGGTACAGGTAACATTTGGGAAATTATTGGAGTAGCATTCAGCTCCTGTATTGTTTTTATTGCATTTTTCATGTCATTTATTATGTCACTCACTTCTTGTTTACCAAAATCATTTGTACCCATGTGTAACAGAACAGTTTTGGGATTTGAAACATTCTGTAATATCCCTGGCAGTAATTTGGTAATATCTTTGATGGTTGCTCCTCTATAACTACAACTTGTAGTATTTTCTTTATTGCCCCTCGTCGAGTATCTGTCGGTGTATTTTGTAATCGAGTCCCCTAATATGAAAATTTGCTCTTGTTCATTTATTATCACATATGTCTGGTCTAAAAGATTATCTATGGGACCATTATTTAAGTCAGGCTCTTCTATGATCGTATTAATGATATCTCTTTGCTCCTCTGTATTATTTTCTATAGGAAATGTACTAATATGTTCTGGAGAAGAGTGTGATTGTCCTGATGCCTCTAATGCTGAATGCTCAGTGTATGTATCCTGTAACATGAAGAGTAAGTCTTGGTCAGCAGGGGGCACTATTGTTGATAAGGGAGGGAGGTTGATGGATTTACTACTGATAGCCCTTCATCTTCTATTAATTCAATTAGGGGATCAAAGCTATTATGCAGGGCTAGTGTAAAAACCTCTGCTTTTCTTCCTTTTTTGATTTTCTTAGCTGGTCTGTTGGATTGTACTTCATACCAGTCATTATTTCCATCATCAAACACTTCATCCCCCCTTGCTCTTTTTTTATTTAGAGGCTGCTTATGGGTAAGGTCTGTATTTGGGCTAGGGATTCTGTGTAATGAATTGGAAGGTTTAGTTGCACATAAAGGTAGACTTTATCTAGAGTGTAATCCTGGTGATAAAGGGCTTTCTGGTGTTCATTTGTTTATATTTTCATTATCTGTGTCAATTTTCTCAATTAAGCCTTGTTGGCTGATTTCAAGTGCTTTAAGCCTTGTGTTGAACAACGAGATTTCATTATGCATCTCATTATTCTGTTTACATTTTAGACAGATGAACGAGGTATGTAATACTGGCACCTCTGAGAATAAATACAAGCTACATGATACATACTGTACACTGGTTCTCCCTTTTATAAAATCTGCTAATTCCATTTTATTTTATTACGATAAGAGCACAACGCAAGTCAGGTGGGAAGGAAGCGATAGTTTGCAGTCTTACAGGTACTACAGTATTGCAGTGATTGACTCATTGTTTTAGATGTATTTTTTAATTACTTAGCCCTCTTCCACTCGCCATCATGGATAACACGTGCTGACGTGTGTGTCTCTGCATGCATCTTCGTACTCAGAAGTAGTGCTAGGGGTCAGAGCACCCTCGCTGAGTCAAGCTGCTCATTTTAAGTGTAAAAATAGTAAAATAAGGTTTCACAGGTGACGTATATAGTGCAAGACTCGTACAAGGTCCAAGCACAAATAAAAAAAGTGCTTCCCTAGTTGTGTAGTTCGCTATACAGCCATTTTAAACTACACAGCTCTCTGCCTACTTCCTGGAAAATAGGGCTGAATACCAAGGGCCGGATATTCAGAAATGTGCCAGGGGCAGGCGCAAGAGGTGCGCAGTGCAATTCCACTGCACTATGGCACAACTGGCGCGATATTCAAAGGATGCACACGACAGGATGCGCCTGCGCAGTGTGACTGAATATCGTGCCCGATGCACCATAGCGCAACCAAGGATGTGCCAGGGAGCATGTCATGAAGCGCAATAGCGCAACCAGGGATGCACAGGGGAGCACACCAAGAAGCACAAGAGCAGCAACCAGGGATCTGCAAGGTGCAGAGGTGCATGCACCAGGACACCCATGGAATGGCAATAGGCCCAGCAGGTGGCAAGCCACAGGGGTGGGAGGTCCCACCACCAGGGCGCAGAGTGTGCCAGAAGAGAGGCATGGTAGGCACATGAAGGTACACTGCCCGCTGCGCATGTGGCGGCAGTAGGCCCCTGATCACGCACACCACAGTGGCGCACGGAGGCAGGGAGGCAACACCGGCCACTGCTGCACAGGTACAGGCATCCCCTACAGGGAGTTTCGGGACACGCCACCTGGAACACAGCCAGCAGCACACAGGCGAACAGCACACAAGACACACCCCACATGCCCAGTAAAGACATGCTACGGCCACTCCATCCAACCAATGGTGGAATGCCACCAGGTACAAGCCCCGGTTCACCCCAGTCGTACCACACAGCAGCCATGCACAACACTGCAGCATGGCTCCACACGCCAGCTGCAAAGCAGATGTGGACACAGATGGTTAACCATAAAACAGTGTATTGCAACACGTATAAAACAACCATATACATATCTACAAGGTACAGGGTAATGGGAACATGGAATGGTGGGACCATCAACAAACCGGGAGGACAGGGAAGGGAGGCAGGGGGACAGAGGTAATGCCAACAGAAGGGGACAAGGGAGGGGGCTTAGGGAAGAGGATATGATGCAGGCCAATGGGCTTTATAGCCATCCACGACCCACTGGAGGCCGATGACGGCGTTGGCGCGGCCGTCTGTGCTGTGACTGTTCTAGAAGACGTACCACTTGGAGCTCGGCAGTGGTCACCCTCAGGATCTACCGCAGGAGCCTCGCATGGAAATCTGGGGGTCGGACACCTAGAACAAAGGAGTGAACATGGTATGAGTGCATGCCTGGAACGCCGCAGCCCACCCACCTTGCACAGCGGGCATCGGTGACATGTGCCCCTGGGCTGGCAACCAGCCACCCACAGTGAGTGAGCCCACACAAGCTGCCTACCCGGGGAACCACAGCCATGCAGAACACTGCACACCATCATTGCCCATGCGCCGCACACCACCACCATGGCTGGCAGGCGACATGGCTAAGCAGCAGGATGGCAGTGGCACAGCCAGGACACGGGTGCACCCACAGCCCACCTGCAGCAGCCACCCACATGTGCGATAGCCACAGAACAGTGCAACAGACACCACCGGCAGTGCACAGCTGGAGGGGCCATGTGCACAGAGGGCCATGTCACCCCTCCACTCCCGCTGCCCACCCTGCACAACAATGTAGCATGTAACTGTGCCTACCTGCATGCTGTGGCACACCTTGTGGCTGTCCAGCAGCACTGCCCATGCGGCCTGCATTCTGTGCACTGCTTCTTAGCCTGGCCGCAGCCCCAGCGAGATGAGCCCACCTCCGATCTTCAGGGCCTTGGAGGGAAACATGGAGAAAGACACATCAGTACCTGGCAACACCACAGGCCCCCCCCAGCACAGTGTGACACCCTGCCCAGCGTGTCTGTGGCGCACTGACACAGGGCACCCATGGTGCACCACCAAGGCCAACAGGACGCACAGCCCCAGGCCCCCCCAGCAGCATGGCATGCCGGCCACACTGCCCACGGACCACTGGATGGGAATGGGAATGGGCATGGGTGATATGCACTTACCTGGCCGTGGCATGGCACCCCTCCGGACATGTGTCTGTAGAGTTCAGAGCTGCTCAGGGTCTCTCTGCTGCAGGTCCCCGTAGCGGTGCCTGCATTGCTTGCCACTGTGCCCAGCACCCGTGGCCTCCTCCAGACCATTGGCCACCTCTTGCCACACTTCTGTCCACAGTCTGTTTAGGGGCACCTGCCCAAACAAGGTGCCAGCATGAGGCTCCTTGAGGGCCACAAGGTTGACCAGCTGCACTTGGGTCCAATTAGGGGCCCTGGCACTAGTATGACGCGGCATGGCTGCAGCTAAGTTGGCAATCCAAAATGGCGCCCAGTAGCGTACGTGCCACTCATGCTGGGGATGCGTGCCTTGCACTGCGATGCGCTGCCAATGCCTGTCGCCAGGCACGGGGATGCGCTATATGGTAATGCAGGGCTGCCAAGAAGGTCAAAGGGTGACTGTGGGATCAAGGGTCGGGTCGCGCACCCTGCGCCACAGTGCCATTGGGAACACTATGCATGGTGCACGGTAGGGGATTGTGGGGGCCACGATGCACAGCCCAGTAGCGCATGGGCACCATGGTACCCATAGTGCAGGTACGCCATCAGCGTCATGGTGCCACAGCACCATGGCACCCGGTAGCCGTAGGCCGTACAGCACAGGAGAGCCACGTGTGCAGTAGCAGCCATGCACTGTACTGCCTACCGCACTCTGTGCATATGCTGCGCCACTGCCGTACGTGACGGCAGCGTGCGCATGCCTGCTGCAGTGCCTGTTGCGCATGTCACATGGTTGCGCAACTGCTTGAGCATGCACAACTCCATTGCGCAATGCGCAACCATGCAATATTCAGCCAGAATATGAAAATCAGCTTATTAGCCTCTCCGCGGCGCATCCACTGCATTAGCATCTCATTACACTTATATATCACCTCATTTGCATGTGATGCGCTATAAAGGCGCCACGGGACTGCAGAGGATATGGACCGGTATTGCAGCCTTGAGAGGTATGAAGCATGCTGCGGGGCTGTCGGGACAGTGGAATGGGAGGGTGTTGTGGGACTGAGCAGACTGTATTAATACATGTCTAACTCCACAGGACCAAGAATGACCGATAGGAGGTTGAGGAGCGTGGGTCTGCACGCAAGCACAGGCCCAACTTCACCAGGGCAGAGTCGGATGCCCTATTTGAGGCGTACTTGGACAAGGAGCGTCTCCTGAGTGGCATGACAGGCATCCCACAGGTCAGGGCGACAGCATGGGAGGGTGTGGCTCGTGCTGTGAACCAGCAGGGCAGCCACCAATGGTCTGTGCAGGAGTGCAAAAAGAAGGTCGGCACAGACCGGAGGAGGATCAAGGAGAAGGTGGCAGCCTTCCGGGCAGCGTTTGCCGCCACAGGCAGGGGTCAGCCTGACATACCCCAGCTGACGCCGTGGGAGGAGATGGTGGTGGCCACCATGCGGCAGAGCGCCCTTGAGGGTGTGACCGGTGAAGGCTTCCAGTCGGGTGGCAGCCCATCACTGCATGGTAGGACTGGCGGTGATGGTGGCAGGGGGGTGACAGCACCACTAATGCAACTGTGTTCCCTTTCAGCTCCTGAGCACCTGCATGCAGCGGCAGGGTTGGGGGTGTCCGCCGAAGGAGGCGGCCCTGGACCCAGAGGACCATCCATCCACCTCCACTGGATTCTGGGGGACGGAATGAATGCAGCCCAGCACCGCTGTACATCCGGATGCCTGTGGTGCGGTTGTGGACGAGGCCCTGGCTGTGTTTCAGCTTGACGCCATGCATGGCGTCCTGTGTGCTGAGACACAGATTGGGGCAGGGGTCCGGGACTGATGATGATGACACCTTCATCCCGGACAGCGATCTTGTTGGTGCAGAGGAGGCACCCATACCACACACCCGCCACGACAGCGCAGACGGTGACCTGGTGGTGGTTGCCTGCACACTGGCCACTGTGGCTGTCATCGCCGAGGCTGTCACTGGTGTGGCACTGGCTGGCGGTGATGGTGATGCAGCCGTGCCAGTGTCACCCTGCACACAGTGGCCGGAGGGACAGCAGCGGCAGCTCTACAGTGTCGGAGGGGGGCCTAGGGCAGCGCCTGCCGACGGTGCACCGCAAGACGTCTAGCCCCAGGAGGGCCCCGCCGTGTAGCACCCACCTTTGCAGGAGGCTGGGCGGCAAGGTCGGGCTACACCCGTGGGTCAGCACGATGCCCATGAGCCCCAGGGCGCTGACCCCTTGGACAAGCACACCCGTCTGCTCCGGGCCTCTGTTGAGCAGCAGGTGCTGGTCGTGGCAGGGGTGCGTGCACTCTGCGCAGAGCTGCACCAGGTAGCAGAGTGGCGCGACAGAGACTTTGACCTGCTCCTGGCAGAGAACAGACATATGCGGGTGGACACGACCACAGCTGTGGACCGGCTCACCGCTGAGGTTATGGCCGGCCTGGCACCACTGGCCTCCCTGGGGCATGGCCGTCCACCGCATATCCCATGGTGTGCACTTTCCACCCCTCGGTCACGCATCATGAGACACCCACTGTGTCAATGCCAGGATCTGCTGTGGGCATCCCGAGCACACCTGGAGAGGGCATGTTTAGAAGCCTGCAGACACCTGCGAGGACCTGGTCGCGTTCTCGCAGTGTCACCCCGGGGGACCATCTGTGACACCCCTGAGTCCAACACTCAGCCTGCGTCCGCTGGGTTGTCCCAGTGGGGCCGTCCACATGTCCGCAGTGGCCATGCTACCGTGTGGCATTCCTGAACCGTCCACCTCCGCGTTCGCCATATGCTGCTGCCCTGTGTGCACATTGGTGTGGTGTGTGCATGTGCGTCCCATGGACGTGGCATCCATGGTCGACACCGCACATGGGCCCTGTGCTCTCCTGCCTGGCTGCTGGCCACTGTGGCATCTGCATGATGATGCCAGCATAGCGCTGACTACCACTGTGCACTGGTGCTAAGTGTCTGACACACGCCTGGTGCCCGCCTCTGGGCGTGGCATGGTGGGTCATGTGTACATGTGCATGTGTGTGCATGTGGGGGTGTGGGCGGATTGTGTGGGGATGTGCTGCGTGCTGCCACGGTGTCCCGGTCACGGGGCCCACCATGCATGCCTGTCTGCTGTGACATAGGCCCTGAGCCATGCTTGTGGCCATGTTCACCTACCTGCGTGCTCCATAGTGCTTCTCTGCAATTGTGTCCCAGAGCTGCTGGGCCATCCTGGTCAGCCAGGGATCCCTTCGCCTGGGGGGGGCTGCCCACCACCTCCAGGCCTGGCGGCTACGTCGTCCTGACTGCTGTCCCCCTCTTCGTCCTTGACAGCTGTCCCACAGTCGGTGGCCATGTTGTGTAGTATACAGCAGGCCAGGAATAGGCTGCAGGCCTTTAAGGGGTTGTATTGTAGGGCACCATCAGACCTGTCCAGGCAATGGAACAGAGCCTTCAGCAGCTCAAACACCCGCTCGATGATGTTCCGTGTGCTGGCATGTGCCTCATTGTATTGCACCTGCACTGGGGTCGATGGCCGCCGGTATGGGGTGAGCAGTCAGGGCCAGAGTGGGTATCCACTGTCACCTGTGTGTAGAGATATCTGGTTAGCATGGTGGACCGTGTCACTGCACCCCCACCGGCCGTCCCGCCCACACCCCCTGGCACCCCCGCCACAGCATTCACCACTCCCTGCCCTATTTTTCCCAGGTTCCCGCTCCCACAGCATACTCACCGACTAGGTGGCCGGTGGGGATGTTCCCACTCTCGAGCCTGTGACACAGTGCTGACTGGTGCCAGATGAAGGCATTGTGTGCTCCCCCAGGGTGTGGGCACAGACATTGGTGATGCCCCAAGCACCACACCACATACCTGGCAGTGGACAGTGGGTAGCCCTTCCTGTTTATGTGCGTTACCCCTCCAGGCCAGGTGGTGTGCGGATGCTGACATGGGTGCAGTCGATGGCCCCTAGCACGCCAGACAAACATGCCACCCTGTGCAACTCCTGCATGTTCGCTGTGCGCTCTGCCTGAGTACTGGGGAAATGGATGTACTCTGCAGCATGTGGCAGCAGTGCACTGAGGAATTGTGTGAGGAGCCGTGACGCAGCCGACTGCGTAATGCCTGTGGTGTCCCCTGTTGGTCTCTGGAAGGTACCCATGGCGAGCAGGCACATGACGTCCGTGACCTTTTGTCTCCACCGACAAGGCGTGGCTCCATCTTGTGGGTGCCTGCATCTCCTCACTGCACAGCTCACAGAGCCACCTCAGAATTGCTCGGTTCAGTCGGTACCGGCCCACGATCTCTGTATCACTGTACTGTTCGAAGGTGGTGCGGGCACGGTACAACCTGTTCCGGGCATACCGCCGACGGGCCCGTCCACGGCCGAGCCGGTTTGCATGCTGCCTCCTCACACCCCTCATTACTGCCTCTATCTGGAATGTGGCACTGGCAATGGCCTGGGTTGTACTACCCCCCCGGGCAACTCTCTCCCCAGGACCCCCCGACTGTGTGCTGCTGTCCTTGCCCCTGCACTGGGCGCACCTCTGTGTCGTGGCTGCCTGGCCAGCGGTCTGTGTGCTGTGACCTCCGCCTCCCACCTGTCAGGGCCCCTGTGCTGCCCCTCCTGTGCTGGGTGTCACTGGCACTCGCTGCGTGTTGCCTCAGACCCTGTCACACGCCCACACACAAACACACACACGCTCCCTCTCACTAACCCCGGCAGTGTCACACTCTCCCTGGTCCACACTCTGTGCCTCTCCCAGCCTGCCTCTTTCTATCAGTGGCTCTCCTCTTGCTGTGCAGCCTGCCCGCTCGCTCTCTCGTTCTCCCTTTATGCGGCTCCCCTCTGGCGCAAGCCTCCTTCCCTCACTTGCTCCCTTTTTATATGGGCTCACGTCTGCTCTACGCAAATCTTGTTTGCTCTGTGTTTGCGTCGTCCACCTGCTGTTGAATATCGCACTGTGCCGCATATTCATGGCTACGCCCCCTGCACTTGCGCATGCATTCATTGCCATTGCGCATTGGTGCATTACAACTCTGCGCCATGCATCTGCTTCCACTGAATATCGCCTCTGGCGATATTGGGCGGTTGCGCCAGCTAACCCTGTTGCATATTGGCGCACTGCTCTGAATATCCGGCCCAAGGTATACACTTAGTAAAATACAAAATGGCAGAATTATAACAGTTCTACTCAGGAATGTTTCATATATTCTAGCAGATAGTTTGTATGGGTACTGTGCTTTGTAAGGTAACATAGACACCTATATTGTTGCCCGCTTGCAGCAGGGCTCAGTTAAATATCTAACCTGACCAGGAAGTAGTACGAGGGGTCAGAGCACCCTCGCTGAGTGAAACTGCTCTGTGTCAGAGACTGGCCTGTAGTTAGCTGGACAGTCCGGGTCAAGGGAGTTCTTTTTCTGAAGGGGACGCACTACCGCTTCCTTTAGAGGATCTGGAAAGATCCCTTTCTCCAATGAAACCCTTATCATTCCAGTAAGGACTGGGCCGATGACCTCAACACACCCTACAAGAAGGTGAGTTGGGCCTGGATCCAAACTACAGCAGATTGCACGCAAAGTCTGCATGATCCTCACTATATCCATGACTGCCAGCTGGCCAAAGGTAGATCAGATCACCTGGGCACTTGTACCACCCGAATGATCCCTGCAAGGTCCAATGGGGAGGCATTGGCTGATCTCAGTCTTAATAGAAGACACCTTATTGGCAAAGAACTGCACAAACTCCTCACACTTTTCTTGTGATAGTCCTCAACCGGGACCGCAGATAGGCTGGATTGCACAGTCTGTCCATGGTCCAGAAGAGCTGAGCTGACCTGTTCCTTGCTACAGCAATTTCTCTGGACAGGAACTCTGCCTTCTTATGAGAAATTGCTGATTGATATACCTCATAATGTTCTAACAATCTAAGTCTATCCTCCTCCGGGCAAGTTTTCTGCCAGTGTCTCTCCAACCTTCGCCCCTACCTCTTCAACTCCCTTAGCGCACCATCAAACCATGGGGCACCCGGGTGAAGAGTAAGGGGATGAACACAAACCGGGAGCAATGACATCTAAGGCCCCGTTCACGGCCCTATTATAGGCAAGAACCAGGGTTCCTTTTTGCATTTGTATTTGATGGTACCAGCATTTGACATTGGAGTTCCATTCATTTTTATGCTGGGCACATTTTTAGTGGTAGGGAGCAGAATTTTCTTTTGGGAATTAGGGTTCCCTTATGCCTAGCCCAGGCATTTTTAAATTCCCCTACCAAATTTGCCCCCACCAACTTTGCTGAGAGGCTGTTTCATGCATTCACTGCCCTTTCCATGAAGAAATACTTCCTCACGTTACCCCTTAGTCCACCCCCCTTCCAGCCTCATGTCATGACTCCTTGTTCTAGAACATCTCTTTTTCTGAAAGATGCTGCCTTCCTGTACCTTATTTATGCCCCTGAGATATTTGAAAATCTCTATTATATCCCCCCTCTCTCGCTTTCTTCTCTCTTACAGGGAATACATATTGAGGTGCTAAAGTCACTCCTCATGTGACAAATAGTGCAGGCCCTGTACCATTTTGTTGCCCTTCTCTGAATTGCCTCTACCCTATCTATGTCCTTACGGAGATGTGGTCTCCAGAACTGGACACAGTACTCCAGTTGAGGTTTCACCAAAGATTTGTACAGTGGCATCACCACTTCCTTTCTTCTGCTGATGCTACCTTTGTCTATGCACCCCAGTACTCCACTGGCTCGCCCCATAGCCTTAGCACATTGTTTGGCCACCTTTAGGTCATTGATACAATTACCCACCGATCCCTTTCCTGTTTGGTGGCCATCAATATCTCCCATCTATCATGTAAGCCTCCCCTGGGTTCCTGTGCCCCAGATGCATGATTTTGCACTTCTTTGCATTGTCTCTTAGCTGTCACACTTGTGACCATTCCTCTAGTTTCCCTAGGTCCCTCGTTATTCTTTCCACCCCTCCCGGAGTCTCTACCCTGTTGCAAATCTTAGTGTCATCTGCAAAGAGGCATATATTTCCCTCCAGCCCTTCCGCAATGTAATTTATGAAGACATTAAACTTGACTGACCCCAGAACTGATCCCTGTGGCACCCCACTGGTCACCCTCCTTCCCTCAGAGTTAGCTCCATTTATCACCACCCTCTGTGTTCTATCCCTCAGCCAATTTCTAACCCAGGTTACCACTTTTGGACCCATTCCCAGGCTGCCTAGCGTGTTTACAAGACTCTTATGTGGAACGGTGTCAGAGGCCTTGCTGGATTCCAGGTAGGCCACATCCACTGCCCCCCCCCCGATCCACTTCCCTGGTCACGCAGTCAAAGAAATCTATCAGATTTGTTTGACATAACCTTCCCTCTGTGAATCCATGCTGCCTTGGGTCCTGTGCTCCACTGGATTCAAGATGTTCCACAATCCTTTCTTTTAGCAGTGATTCCATTATTTTCCCCACCACCGAGGTCAGGCTGACTGGTCTATAGTTTTCAGCCTCCTGCCTGCTCCCACTTTTGTGTAGAGGGACTACATCTGCTCTCCTCCAGTCCTCTGAAACCACTCCCGTTTCCAGCATTTCATTGAACTAGGCTGCCAGTGGTGCTGCCAGCATCTTCCTGAGCTCCTTTAATATTCTAGCATGTATCCTGTCTGGTCCCATTGTTTTGTACACTTTCAGTTTTGCGAGTTCCTTTAGAACTCTCTCTTCCATAAATGGGCTGGTGTCCGCCTCCCTCTCCTTATTGCTCTTGTTAGCTAATTGTGGTCCGTCGCCTTCTTCCTCCTCTGCGAAAACTGAACAAAAATAATTGTTCAGGATTGTTGCCTTTTCCAAGTTCCCTTCTGCACATGTGGAGGGGTTGTGGGATAACAGATGGACCAGAAACTTAACTTCAAATTCAGCACACAATCTCTATGTGATGTTTATTCAAAATGCAGGGATAACCTTAAGCAATGGCATATCCCTTCTTCAGTTTGCAGCAACAGACTATGTATGTCATTTCTCTGCACTTAGCCAGCACCTACTGACTCACCGATCTCTGATCTAACTTAACAGTTGAGATTCAGCCTCCACCCCTATGTGGGCCTTGTTTGCTTGGGTGGTGGGAACTCAAATAAATTAAAAAAAAAAAAGCTAAAGACAAAGAACCTCAGTGCAGAAGCACTGAAACATGGGTTACCCCCAAAGGGCATTGACAATAAGCCAAGTTTCAAAGAAACTCAACATCACACATACTTCCCTAATGCAAAGCACCATGGGATATATGTAAATCAACATGACATTTCAACTTATAGCAATTTTCATGCATTTCAAATAGCACAACTAGCTTAATTTCTATACTATACAGTCACCTAGTACTTTTTACTTTTATCAAAAACACCTAGTGCCATGGTATTTTCAACATTTACAGGTTTTATACACTAAAGTATTTTATGACATGGGCCATTGCATACTAAATCAAACAATGAGGAACACAACCTGTTGTTTTAGATCAGTTCAGAGGTCACCACAATAACCTCCCTGTACGAGGACTTGAGAGGGAAAAGGAAAATTAAAGACACTATAGCATAGTCAAGAAAGGGAAGGGGGTGCCTATAGGTGGTCAACCTTGTGGACTAGAAATTGTGAAGGATAGATTAGGTTAAGAAATACAGGGTTTTAAATAATTGATTAGCAGTTTTTTTCTTGAGACAATACTAACTGTACAGAAAGTATTTATATAGGTTTTCTAGAAGTGTTATGTTTGTTAAACACAGTGAGGCAGGAGCTATGCATTTTCACAATGGTTTAGCACTTTTATGAGCAAAACGCTAATCAATTTTTAGAGTTAAATAAAATCCTGAAATAGAAGAACTGTTGCAACAGATTTAAGAAAAGGTCGGTCCTCAAGAGTGGCAGGAGCTCCCTGTCATAGCACACTCCCCTTCTTCCCCCTGAGCCTTACAATCCCACCCCTTGTCTTTCTCCTTTCACTAACGTACTTATAATCGAGTTCCCTTTCTTTACTGCCTGGGCTATTTGTACCTCCGTTTGTGCCTTTGTGTGCCTGACTGCCTTCTGACAAATTGCAGTGAGGTCCAACCTTCAAACTGCCCCGGAGATGAAAGAGTTAACTTTCCATGCCAGGCATGGAACGCTGAGCTCGAGCTCGGTTGAGCCTCTGTCTGTTGCTGTTTGAACTCAAACTGTCAGATTCTTTACTCCGCCTCACTGAACAGTCGCTCCGGATATTTCTCCTTTGCTCGGTTCAATTTGTCGGTTAAAGTACCATTTTTCTCGGTTTTCGACCAAATTTAAACTGTAACCTATCGGTTCAGTCTCTGTCTGTGGTATTCATGAGTACTAGATAGGTTTATTTTTGTTATTATTCTGTGTGGAACTTGAAAATGTGGGATCGGTTCAGTTTGAACCGATCAGGTTGTTTTAAAATCTCTATTTCTGCTTTTAGAGTGTGGTTACCGGTTCTTATCGGTTCTAAAAAAAACGGATTTTATTACTTTTTTTCCATGACCCGTAACACGGTCAGGAACCGATAAGGGTGTCTTGCCTGGCGGATTGCCGGAAAAAGGGTAAGTTTTGTTAGGACTGGCCATGTCTGAGAAACCCAAAAGAAAAACCGGGCCCACTGGGTTTCAACACTGTAGTGTGTGTGGGAAATCTTTGCTAAGGCTGATCCCCACACCACCTGTGTTGATTGTCTGGGGTTTGACCACCTCGATTCAGACTGCCAGATTTGTAAAAGATTTTCCTGCAGCTGCCCTGGAAAAAAGAGTTGGCGGGGTCAGGGAAAGGCCAGAAAGTCGCTGACCGGATGGCCAGCCGGTTCGGTTCCAACCGAATCCAGAAGGAGTGCCTCTGACCAGGGTGAAACTTCGGCAAAAGGAGAACCGATTCCGAGGAGTTGGTTCCCGTTAAGAGATCAAGAAGAGGATAAATCAGCCAGTGCGGATCCAAAAGTTCTTTCTCCGACTGCTGATGAAATAGCCAAAGCGATAGAAATTGTTCAGTCGCTATCCCCGGTTCCGACCGAACCGGCACCATTAGGAAGGCGCTCGGTTCTGTCGGTTCCACCAGTTCTGGATTATGATTTAGAGGAATTTTATGAACCGGAGGAGGAGGAAGGAGAGTATGAGGAAAGTGAGTGTGATTATGAAAGTCTGGATGTGCCCATTGACCAGGACATCTCCCCAGACAGACCTTCAGGAGTGTCTCCTCCTAGGCTTTCTGAGTCCCCCTCCCATTTCATGTTTTACAAGAAAGTGGCTGAAACTCTTCAGCTCCCTATGGAAGAAGATGTGGATGATGACCAGGAGGAGCCTGACTATGTTGAAATGATGAATATCCCAGAGTCCAGGAGGCTGTCTATTCCCCTTCATAAGTCTTTTGGGAAACAGACAATAAAAATTTTAAAGACTCCTAATTCTATACCTCCTGTGGATAAGAGGATGGACAAGAGGTATATTCTCTCAGGCTCAGATATGGAGTTCCTTACCCAGCAATGCAGCCATGTTGGGGTAGTGCAGGCTGCAGCCTGTGATAAGGCAAATATACCCTTGGCTTCACACCCCGCAGATAAGGACTCCAGGAGGATTGATGCCATGGCAAAGAAACAGTACATGGCAGCATCCTTGGGACTCAGGCAGGCCAATTATATGGCCTATACAGCTAGATATCAGAAATCTAGATGGGACACTGTAATGGCTTTAGCTAAACAGGTCCCTGGCCAGCTTGCCAAGGGAGCTGGAGCAGGTAGTTCGCGGATGGTATTGAGGCATCCAAAGTGCAATTCCATGCTGCAGTGGACTCCAATGATGTTTCATCTAGAGTCATGGCTACATCTGTAGCCCGTGAGGATGGCTTGGCTCAGATGTACTAGCCTGTCTCAGGATACCCAGACTAAGGCCATGGATTTTCCTGTTGTGGGTAATTCTCTGTTTGGGGAGCAAACAGAGAACTACATGAAGAAAATGGATGAGTACAGGACCACCTATAGGAGTGCTCAGGCCAAGGAAAGGCAAGCCACTCCTCAGAGGCAGCATCCCAGGGGCAGGGGCAGGCCTTTTCATAGGCCTTTCTACCAAGCCCAGGCCTCCTCTCCTGCTTATGCTCAGAGGGGGTTCTTTAGAGGGAGAGGCAGACGGGGTACAAGCAGGCCTGTTTCCACCCCTCAGCCTAAAGCCCCTGCCAAACAGGCACCCTGATGGGTTTGCCAGGGCCGATTCTCCACCACCTGTAGGGGGCAGGCTGGCTTACTTTGTCCAGGACTGGATGTCTTTAACATCAGACAAATGGATCCTGGAAGTAGTAAGCCAGGGACTGGTTCTCAGGTTCAAAAAATTTCCAAAGATGAGAACCAGATCCTTTCCACCTGCAAATCCTTCAGAGGCACTTGCCCTAGAGGCAGAAGTCTCTTCCCTCTTGGCTTTCAGAGCTATAGAAAGGGTTCCACCCCTACACAAAGGGAAAGGATTGTACTCCAGGTACTTCCTCACTCCCAAAAAGACAGGAGAATGGCAGCCCATCCTGGATCTCAGATATTTAAACAAGCACCTTTTAAAGCCAAAGTTCAAAATGGTGACTCTGGGAATAATTCTACCCTCTCTAAGGCCAGGGGACTGGCTAGTCTCCCTGGACCTTAAGGTTGCCTATTTCCAAATTCTCATCAGAAGCTCCCATCAGAAAATACCTCAGGTTGGCGGCCCTCAGGCCATTACCAATTCAGAGCAATGCCCTTGGCCTAACCTCTGCTCCAGGGTGTTCACAAAATGCCTGGCAGTAGTAGTTGCCTTCCTAAGAAGGAAAAGGATTTCCATCTTCCCATTCCTGGACGACTGGCTCATAGTAGGCCAGTCCCCAGACCAAGTCAAGTTACACCTACAGATAACTCAGCAACTGCTTACTTCTCTAGGTTTCCTTCTGAATCTTTCAAAGTCAGTTCTAGAGCCTGTACAGCTCCTCACCTTCATAGGCGCAGAGCTAGATACAGTAAAGGCAAGAGCCTTCCTTCCCCTGGACAGGGCAAGGACCCTTATTACACTGGCCTCTTCATTCACCCTACAGGTGTCTCGACCAGCAAGACATTTTCTACAGCTCCTGGGGCACATGGCTGCTTCTACAGCAGTGGTGCAGGGAGCAAGATTTCAGATGAGGGACATTCAGTTCCATTTGAGAGCCTTTTGGTCTCAGAAAAAGGATCCTCTGACCAAACTGATCCCAGTGACTCGAACCCTGATCCAGGCATTGCAGTGGTGGCAGGATCAGGACACTCTAAGACAGGGAGTTCCTTTTGTCACTCAGTCTCACTCTCTAATCCTTACTACAGATGCCTCCCTCTTGGGGTGGGGAGCTCACTTGGGAGACCTGATCACCCAAGGGTTGTGGTCTCCTCAGGAATCTCTGCTTCACATCAATCTATTAGAACTCAGAGCAGTGTTTCTAGCACTTCAGGTTTTTTCCAAGTCTGTTCAGAGCAAAGTAGTTCAGATCAGGACAGACAATACCACCACAATGTGGTATATTAACAAGCAAGGGAGCACTTGGTCTACAGCCTTGTGCACAGAAGCAATGAAGTTATGGTCTCTGGCCTATTCCCTGAACACCTCTCTTACAGCAGTACACCTCCCTGGCAAGGACAATGTCCTGGCAGATGCTCTCAGCAGGATATCTCAGGGCCATCACAAATGGTCCCTGGATCCCCTGGTTTTGAAGGTGATCTTCTCCAGATGGGGCACCACACAGGTAGATCTTTTTGCAGCCCCAGACAATCACCAACTTCCCCTCTTTTGCTGCAGGCCCCCAGTGTTGGGCTCAGTCCCCCTGGATGCCCTAGTTCTCAATTGGGAAGGAAGTTCCTGTATGCCTTTCTCCCTTCCTCCCTGTTCAAGGTGTTAGTCAAAATCAGGTCTCAGCCTGCAAGGTGATTCTGATTGCTCCAGACTGGGCCAGACAGCCCTGGTACCCTCTCCTGTTGTCCTTAGCAGTCCACCTTCCCTGTTTCTTCCCAGGAATTACAGCCTGTTAACCTGTGCTCAGGGAGGGTTTGGTATCCAATCTCAAATCTCTCAATCTCAAGGCCTGGCTCTTGAAGAGTTAGAGTTTGCTGATTTACACCTCTCTCAAGGTGTTATGGATATCCTAAAGGCTTCTCGGAAGCCTTCCACCAGAAGCACTTACAACTCCAAATGGAAAAGATTCTCCGTATGGTGCTCTGGGAAGCATGTTTCTCCAGAGTCTGCTGGCCTGCCCACAGTCCTTGACTATATGGTTTATCTTAATAGCTTGGGACTCAGACCAGCTACACTAAGAGTGCACCTGGCTGCTGTCTCTGCTTTCCTTTCAGCAGGTAAGCCTTTCAGCTCACCCCGTGTTCTCTAAGTTTTTCAAGGGATTGCTTCATATCAATCCACCATTCAGGGACCCTGCCCCTGTTTGGGACCTTAATGTTTGCATTGTTCAGCTTATGCAACCTCCTTTTGAGCCTTTGTCATCAGCAGAGCTTAAGTACTTGACTTGGAAAACTGTTTTCTTGGTGGCCATCACTTCTGCCAGGCGCATAAGTGAGTTACAAGCCCTGTCAGTGGAGCCTGATTTTATCTCTTTCCATAGAGATAAGGTGGTCCTCAGGACTAACAGGAAGTTTTTACCTGAGGTGGTTTCAGACTTCCACCTTAACCAGTCTATGTCTCTTCCTGTTTTCTTCACTGACCATTTCTCCTCTGGTGAGAGGAGGCTGCACAGTTTGGATGTGAAAAGGGCCCTTAGCTACTACGTAGTTTGTACCAAGGGTCACAGGTTTGACTCCCTCCAACTGTTCCTCACTTATGGTGAGGTGGGTAAGGGAAAACCTGCCACTAAGAGATCCATTGCCAGGTGGATTGTCTCTTGCATTCAATTTTGCGATGAAAAGCTAGGCCGGACTCCGCCCTCAGGCCTGAGGGCTCACTCTACCAAAGGTACAGCTGCTTCCCTGGCTGCTGCCAGGGATATTCCTATCTTAGAGATATGTCAAGCAGCTACCTGGAAAACAGTTCACACTTTTGCCAAGCATTACTCTCTGGACATCCAGGCTAGGGTGATGCTCGGTTTGGACAACAGTGCTTCAGAGCCTATTTCTAGGTAGGTTCTGGCCCTCCTCCATGGAGGTACTGTTGGTAGTTCAGCAATTTGTCAGAATACAGCAAGACTTCATGTTGTTTGAAGAAAAAATTACTCACCTTAGTAATGTTGTTTCTTCTAATGGAGTCTTGCTGTATTCTGACCTCCCCCCCTGTCTTCCCCTCTCAGAACCTTTGTTTTGGGATGTGGGTGGGCAGTAGCAGTGATGGCACTCAAGTGGTGCCCAACCTTTTATTTATCACCCCCTTTTTTCTTTGGGTAAGTGGGTGTTGTGTTTGTTTCATTTTTTGGGTTTCCTGACTTGAATCTTTTTTTTGGGACCAAAAAATCTGTTTATATATTTAGTAGCCATTTGGCTAGTGTAGGTTTACAGCTTCCACACAGGACACTCAGTGAGTTTAGCTCGTAAAGATCTGACGGTTTGAGTTCAAACAGCAACAGACAGAGTCTTAACCGAGCTCGAGCTCAGCGTTCAATGCCTGGCATGGAAAGTTAACTCTTTCATCTCCGGGGCAGTTCGAAGGTTGGACCTCACTGCAATTTGTCAGAATACAGCAAGACTCCATTAGAAGAAACAACATTACTAAGGTGAGTAATTTTTTCATATTTGCAGACAAATGTGTTTATCTCCACATGTGCTCCCCTCCCCCTTATATGTAGTACTGTATCCCATTCTGGATGAGTGTGATTTCACGTTCAGTGAAATTACTGTGTGTTCCATCATTATGAATAAAGTACTGATACTTTTTTTTCATAATAAACTGTGTTCCACTGTGTCTCCCTCTTCTTTTGTTCAATAAAACATTTTCAAGCAAACCACTGTCATGTGTTCCTCACTAATGTATAGTGACTGTGTCTGTGCTTAGGTGTGTGTGTGTGGAATATTACTGCAACTGTGTCACGTGTCAGGTGGATCAGGGGAGTGCAGTGGATATAGTATACCTGGTACTTCAGTGGTGCAGACACAGGCATGTGATAAGGTATAATCTGTGGTAGTAGGTCACATTGTGCTAAACTGGGTAAGAAACTGGCTAAGCGGGAGCACACAGAGGATGCCAATAAATGGCACCTTGTCAGAGGATAGTGAAGTGACCAGTGTGGTGACTCAGGGGTCACTGCTTTGACCTCTCTTCCTCAATGTTTTCATCAGTGACATTGCAGATGGGTTATAATGTAGGGTACAGTATGTCTGTTTGCCGATGACACAAAGCTTTGCAATAAGTTACACACCCCTGAGGTAGGGAGGAAAATTGAAGCATATAGTACATACACAAGTTAGATGCATGGTCGACTGCTTATCAGCTACAATTCAGTGCAAACAAGTCTAAATTGAATTAACATTGGCAACAGTAAGACATCAATGGAATACTACCCTGGATGCGAAAAACTGTCATTAACCAAACAAGACAGGGGCCTGTGTGTCATTAGATCAGAGTATTTGAAGGTGGCAAAACAGTTTGAAAAGGCTATAGTGAAGGCCAGCGGTATGCTATGGTGCGTCGTAAGCAGCATCACAACCAGAAAGATGGAGGTGTTACAGGCATTGAACTGGTCTTTAGTGAGACCACAGTTGGAGTACTGTGTTTAGCTCTTGATGCTGCACCTCAGAAAGGAGATAGACAGATTGCAGGAAGTAAAGAGGAGGGGTACAAAGATTTTTCAGGGATCACACCACAGGCCATATGAGGAGAGACTGAGTGAACTTAACATGTACACACTACATCAAAGAAAGTTATTTTGTGATTTATTCATCTGAGACATTGTGTATACTCTGTAATGGATGCTTTGTCCTGAGTGAATGATTGAGCGCCACGTGTGCAGTTACCCGCCTCTGGTGAGGGTGTGCAGACTGTCCCCATGCTTTACCACCACCTGTTTGACCACAGGTGTTTGTGCAGTGTGTCACTATAGCGACCTGTGGTGGAGGACATAGGTGTTAATTTTCGGTGAGTCACATGTCAATGTATGGTACCTTAGTGGTTCATGTTGCATGCCGACTCTCTGTTTGCTATTTGCAGGAACAAATGAAATAACATTCCCAGCAGATGGTAGACAGGGACTGTCTGCACCAGTTCTCCCAACTGTGCTCCGTAATAAGTATAGTGCTACACTACTGTACACACACTCTACTATGGGGTGTGTTCCAGTCAGTAGTGGGTTGGGTTGACCTTCTGCTCTGAAAGATACTTGTGTAGGAACTCCTTGCTAGCCGACTGGCAGACCTGTTCCATACCTCCTGGGCACAGTGTGTGTACCAAAGAGACTTGAGCATGTTCTCAAGGATAGTTTGAAGGGGATTACTTCAAAGACAGATGTTGAAGGGAGATGGGAGGTCATTAAACGGGGACTTCATGAGGCAGTTAGGGCCTGTGCTAGGGTGAAGCGTAAGGGTGCAAGGTCATGTAAACCGAGCTGGTGGTCCAGTGAGGTTCAGGAGGCAGTCAGGGAAAGAGAGCTGCCTACAAAAAAATACAAAGCATCAAGAGGGGAAAGGGAAAAGAAAACATACTGCCTTGTATCCAGAAAAGCCACCCAGTTGGTGAGGGGGGCAAAGGCCAGTAAGGAGCAGTGGCTGGCACAGGGGATACAGGGAGGGGAAAAGGGGTTCTTCAAACAACTTGAAGTCTTGCTGTATTCTGACAAGTGCAGTTAGCCTCAGCCTTTAAACTGCCCCAGAGAACAAAGGGTTAAGCTTTCTATGCAGAACATAGAATGCTGAGCTTGAGCTCGGTTGATGTCTCTGTCTGTTTCCCTTTGAAATCTAACCGTCAGATTCTTTACTCCACCTCACTGAACAGTCGCTCCGGAGATTTCTCCTGCACCTCAGTTCGAAAGTCGGTTGAAGTGTCGGTTTTTCGTCGGTTTCTAACAGAAAAATTATTCCGCATAGTCGGTTCAGTCTCTGTCTGTGGTACCGTGAGTACTAGATAGGTTTTGTACTGTGTTTCTGTGTGGAACTTGTAAAAAGTGTGGATTGGTTCGGCTGAACCGATCATTTGTTTAAATTCTTGTGTTAACTTCAGTGTGTGGTTACCGGTCCTTATCGGTTCTAAAAAAAACGTGTTTTTATCCGTTTTTTTCCAAGACCCGTGACACGGTTAGGAACCGATAACGGAGTCTTGACTACCATGGTTGCCAAAAAGGGTAAATGGTTAGGTTGGCTAGCGTCTGAGAAACCCAAGAAAAAACACGGGGGCCTACTGGGTTTCAGCACTGCAGTGAGTGTGGGGAGGTCTTTGCCAAGGCCGATCCCCACACCACCTGTGTTTATTGTCTGGGGTTTGAACACCTCGATTCAGACTGCCAAATTTGCAACAATTTTCCCAAATCTACCCTTGAAAAGAGATTAGGTAGACTGAGGGAAAAGGAGGCCGAGAAGTCCGCTGACCCGGATGGCCAGCCCGGTTCAGTTCCGACTGAACCAGAAGGAGTGCCCTCTCACCAGGGCGATACTTCTTCGGGCAAAAGATGAGCCGATCCCGAGGGGTTGGTTCCGACTAAAAGAAAGCGCAAAGAAAAATTGTCCGGTTCGGATCCAGAAGTCCATGTTCCGACTGCCGAAGAAATAGCCAGAGCGATTCGGATTGTGGAATTGCTTCGCCCGGTTCCGACTGATCTGGCACTTTGGCAGGGGCTCGATTGGTCGGTTCCCCCGGTTCACGAATATGCCCCTGAAGAATTTTATGAATCGGAGTTTGAGGAGGAAGGGGAGTTTGAAGAGGAAGGGGAGTTTGAAGATGATGGTGATGGTGAAAGTCTAGATGTGCCTGTGGAACCGGACATCTCCCCAGACAGACCTTCAGGTGTATCCCTTCCTAGGCTTTCTGAGTCCCCTTCCCACTTTATGTTCTACAGAAAGGTGGCTGAGACCCTCCAGCTTCCTATGGAAGAGGCAATGGAGGATCAGGAGGAGCCTGATTTTGTAGAAATGATGGACATCCCAGAGTCCAGGAGACTGTCTATTCCCCTACACAAATCTTTTGGGAAACAGACACAAAAAATTCTGAAGTGTCCTAATTCTATACCTCCTGTGGACAGAAGAATGGACAAGAGGTATACACTCTCAGGCTCAGATACAGAGTTTTTATATCAACAGTGCAGCCATGTAGTGGTTGAACAGGCTGCTGCCTGTGATAAGGCACTTCACACCCCCCAGACAAAGACTCCAAGAAGATTGATGCCATGGCAAAAAAGTTGTACATGGCATCTTCCTTGGGACTCAGACAGGCAAATTATATGGCCTATACAGCCAGGTACCAGAAGTCCAGGTGGGACACTGTACTGGCACTGGCTAAACAGGCCTCCCCCCAGCTAGCCAAGGGGCTGGAGGTGGTGGCTGCAGATGGGATTGAGGCATCTAAAGTTCAGTTTCAAGCTGCTGTGGACTCCAGTGATGTATCATCAAGAGTCATGGCTACATCTGTGGCTCTTTGGAGAATGGCTTGGCTCAGATGTACTAGCCTATCGCAGGATACCCAGGCTAAGGCCATGGATTTTCCTGTAGAGGGTAATTCTCTGTTTGGGGAGCAGACAGAGAATTACATGAAGAAAATGGATGAGTACAGGACCACCTACAGGAGTGCTCAGGCCAAGGAGGGGCAGGTAACTCCTCAAAGGCAGCAGTCTAGGGGCAGGGGCAGGCCTTTTCATAGGCCTTTTTACCAAGCACAGGCCTCTTCTCCCTTTTCACAGAGGGGGTTCTTCAGAGAGAGAGAGGCAGAAGGGGGATGAGCAGGGCTGCATCTACTCCTCAGCCTAAGGCCTCTGCCAAGCAGACACCCGGATGGGCCTGCCCGGGTCGACTCTCCTATTGCAGTAGGGGGCAGACTGGCTTACTTTGTCCAGGACTGGATGTCTATTACATCAGACAAGTGGGTCCTGGAAGTAGTAAGCCAGGGTCTGGTTCTCAGCTTCAGAAAATTCCCAAAGATGAGAGCCAGGTCTTTTCCACCTGCAAATCTCTCGGAAACCCTTGCCCTAGAGGCAGAGGTTTCATCTCTGCTGGGCTTAAGAGCCATAGAGAGAGTACCTACCCTACACTGGGGCAAAGGGCTGTACTCCAGGCACTTCCTTACCCCAAAAAAGACAGGGGAGTGGCGACCTATCCTAGACCTGAGATACCTAAACAAACATCTTCTAAAACCAAAGTTCAAGATGGTAACTCTGGGAATAATCCTTCCCTCTCTAAGGTCAGGGGACTGGCTAGCCTCCCTGGACCTTAAAGATGCCTACTTTCACATTCCCATCAGGTGCTCCCACAGAAAGTACCTCAGGCTTGAGTTGCCCTCAGGCCACTATCAGTTCAAAGCAATGCCCTTTGGCCTAACCTCAGCCCCAAGGGTTTTCACAAAATGCCTGGCAGTAGTAGTTGCCTTTCTAAGAAGGCAAAAGATTTCCATTTTTCCGTATCTGGACGATTGGCTAATAGTGGGCCAGTCTCCAGACCAAGTCAAGTATCACCTGCAAGTGACCCAGCAAGTGCTCACTTCTCTAGGATTTCCTCTCAAACTTCCCAAGTCAGTTCTCGAACCAGTCCAGCTTCTTACCTTTATAGGGGCAGAACTGGACACAGTCAGAGCAAGAGCCTTTCTTCCCCTGGAAAGGGCAAGGGTTCTTATAGAACTAGCCTCTTCCTTTACCCTTCAAGTATCTCGACCAGCAAGGCATTTCCTCCAGCTCTTGGGCCACATGGCAGCTCAACAGCAGTGGTCCAAGGGGCAAGATTCCAGATGAGGGATATTCAGTTCCATCTGAGGGCTTTTTGGTCTCAGAGGAAGGATTCCCTTCAATGGTGTCAGGATCAGGACAGTTTAAGACAAGTGGTCCCATTTGCCACCCAGTCTCATTCAGTGGCCCTTACCATGGATGCTTCTCTTCTGGGCTGGGGAGCCCATCTGGGGGTCCTCACTGCCCAGGGACTGTGGTCCCCCCCAAGAATCCCTTCTCCATATCAATCTCCTAGAACTCAGGGCAGTTTTTCTGGCCCTGAAAGCTTTCTCTTAGTCAGTGCAGAACAAGGTGGTTCAGGTCAGAACAGACACCACCACCACCATGTGGTACATCAACAAGCAGGGAGGCACTCGGTCCACGGCCTTGTGTACAGAAGCCAGGAAACTGTGATCCCTGGCTTATTCCCTGAAAACCTCTCTGATAACAGTTCACCTTCCAGGGAAGGACATTGTGCTAGCAAATGCACTGAGCAGGATCTCTCAAGGCCATCACGAATGGTCCCTGGACCCTCAGGTGTTGAAAGTTATTTTTTTCAAGGTGGGGCACTCCAGAGATGGATCTCTTTGCAGCCCCAGACAATCACCAACTTCCTCCCTTTTGTTGCAGACCCCCAGTCTTGGGCTCAGTCCCCCTGGATGCTCTGATTCTGAATTGGGAAGGGAAATTTCTGTATGCCTTCCCTCCCTTCCCACTCCTGTTCAAAGTTCTAGTCAAGATAAGGTCTCAACATTGCAAAGTGATTCTCTGATTGCTCCAGATTGGGCCAGACAGCCTTGGTACCCCCTGTTGTTGTCCCTAGCAGTCCATCTTCCCCTGTCTCTTCCCAGGAATTACAACCTGTTAACATCCTCTCAGGGGAGGATTTGGTACCCCAATCTTCAGTCTCTCAATCTCAAGGCATGGCGCTTGAAGAGTTAGAGTTTGCAAATTTGCATCTTTCTCAGGGGGTTCTGGATATTCTCTAAGCTACTTGAAAGCCCTCCACCAGAAAGTCTTATAACTCCAAATGGAAGAGATTCAGCATTTGGTGTTCCAAGAAGCATATTTCCCCAGATACTGCTGAATTGCCTACAGTTCAGGATTATATGGTCCATCTTAATGGCCTAGGCCTCAGACCAGCTACTCTCAAGGTACACTTGTCAGCTGTTTCTGCTTTTCTGTCAGTGGGAAAATCTTCCTCACTATCATCTCATCTTGTGTTCTGTAAATTTTTTAAAGGATTGCTTCACACCAATCCTCCCTTTAGAGACCCTGCCCCTGCCTGGGATTTGAATGTTTGCATTGCTCAACTTATGCAACCTCCTTTTGAGCCTATGTCTGCAGCAGAGCTTAAGTACTTGACTTGGAAAACTGTGTTCTTGGTAGCCATTACCTATGCCAGGCGTATCAGTGAATTGCAGGCCCTGTCAGTGGAACCTGATTTTATCTCCTTTCACAGGGATAAAGTGGTCCTTAGAACCAATAGAAGGTTCTTGCCCAAAGTGGTTTCAGACTTCCATTTGAATCAGTCTTTGTCTCTCCCTGTTTTCTTCACTGATCATTCTTCCTCAGGATAGAGGAGGCCACACAGTTTAGATGTTAAAAGAGCCCTTAGCTACTACATAGAGCGTACCAAGGGTCACAGGTTTGTCTCCCTCCAGTTGTTCCTCACTTATGGAGAAGTGGGAAATGGCAAACCTGCCACCAAGAGAATTATTGCCAGGTGGATTGTGTCTTGTATACAATTCTGCTATGAAAAACTGGGAAAGATTCCACCCTCAGGCCTGAGGGTTCACTCTACAAGAGTACAACTGCTTCCCTGGCTGCTGTCAGGGATATTCCTCTCTTAGAAATTTGTCAAGCAGCCACCTGGAAAACAGTCCATACCTTTACCAAGCATTACTCTCTGGATATCCAGGCTAGGAATGATGCTCGGTTTGGCACAGTAGTACTTCGGAGCCTATTCCCAATGTAGGTTCTGTCCCTCCTCCATGGAGGTACTGCTTGGCAATCTGCACTTGTCAGAATACAGCAAGACTTCAAGTTGTTTGAAGAAAAAATTACTCACCTTAGTAATTATGTTTCTTCTATTGGTGTCTTGCTGTATTCTGACCTCCCTCCCTGCCTCCCCTTTCAGAACCTGGTTTTGGGAAGTGGGTGGGCAGGTGCAGTGTTGCACCCAAGGGGTGCTTCTTTTACACTCTCTTCTTTGTTTGGGTGTTGTTTTATTACTATTCTTGTTTGGTTTGTTTTTTGAGTTTTGGGTTTCCTGACTGGAGTCTTTCTTTGGGATCCAAAATGTTTTGTTGCCAGTTGGCTATTAAAAATTTTACAATTTCCACGTAGAATAGCTGTTAGGGTTTTGCTCGTAAGAATCTGATGGTTAGATTTCAAAGGGAAACAGACAGAGACATCAACCGAGCTCGAGCTCAACTTTCTATGCTCCGCATAGAAAGTTTAATCCTTTGTTCTCTGGGGCAGTTTGAAGGCTGGGGCTAACTGCACTTGTCAGAAAACAGCAAGACTCCAATAGAAGAAACATAATTACTAAGGTGAGTAATTTTTTCTTGTGGTATATTGGGGAGAGGAGAAAAGACAAGAACCTAATCGTCAGATTGAGAATTGATGGAGGGTGGGTGGCGGAGGCAAGGGAACAGGCGGTGGTATTAGACGACTACTTTGCCTCAGTGTTCACTAGGGAGGGGGAAGGGATATTTACCACACAGGAGAGGAGGGGGTAGAAGGGGTAATGGGTGGGAATGGGGGAGCTACAGGATTGGAACAGGCGGAAGGGAGTGGTACCCCAGGAGTGTCACATCAGGATAAGGAAGCCGGTAAGGAGGGGGGGTGGATGATGCTATCCCCATGGAACAGGTGTGGAAACTTGTTAAGGACCTAAAAAAGGAAAAATCCCCAGGGCTGGATGGCATTCACCAGAGAGTACTATGAGAATTGGCACACATACTGGCATCGCCCCTGGCGGAGCTCTTCAATAGGTCACTCGAGAGAGAGAGAGAGAGAGAGGGTACCCAAGGATTGGAGAGTGGCTCATGTGGTGTCAATCCATAAAGGGGGGGGTCAAGGGAGGTGCTAGGTAACTATAGACCTGTCAGTTTGACATCCATGGTTGGTAAAATAATAGAGAGTATACTGAAGGAATGCTTGGGGGCAATCTTGGAGGAGGTGGGTGGCATGAATAGTCGGCAACATGGGTTTGTGCCAGGTAGCTTGTGTCAAACTAACCTTGTGGAGTTCTGCGAATGGGTAACAATGGAACTGGATCAGGGACAGCCTGTGGATGTACTATTCTTAAGAAATCTTCACTTGACACGGATTGTCTTATCAACTACAGGCCTGTCTAAAACCTTCCCTTTGTGGTTAAGGTTATTGAGAAGGTGGTTGCATTGCAGCTGGAGGATCATCTTGCCATCCATGACATCTATGATTCCTTCCATCTGGGTTGTAGGAAAAGGCACATTACTGAGACTGCCCTTCTTCTGGTGCTCAATGACCTACTTGTTGTGAGAGATCAGAGGAGCCATACTCCTTGGTCCTCCTTGATCTCTTGGCATCATTTGACACTGTGGACCATGGGGTATCGTTCGAGCACCTGCAGTTGATCTGTGGACTGTCTGGTACAGTCCTCAGATGGGTCCATTCTTTCCTCACTGGCAGGTCTCAGAGAGTAGTGTCGGTGATGTATTCTTCTGATGCTTTCTCCCTGCCATGTGGAGTCCCGCAGGGCTCAGTGGTTTCCCCCATGTTGTTTGTGGTGTACATGCTGCCACTGTGGGACATTGTCAGGTGGTACAAACTGAGTTTTCACTGCTATGCAGATGATACTCAGCTATACATGTCCTTTGCACCCTGTCAGGATGTTGCAGTCTCGGTATTTAACAGCTTCCTATCCGAGATCCAAGAATGAGTGCTAACTGGTTGAAGCTGAACCCTGACAAGACTGAGGTTTTGGTCGTGGATCTGGGTCATCGAGTAGAGGGGTCTTTGGCAGAGCTGGCATCTGGCCTGGTGCTGGGAGGCTGCCAGCTGAGGACCTCTGAATGGGTGCATGGTATGGCCATTATTCTTGACGAGGGACAGACCCTGAAGCCTCAGGTGTCATCCATCATCAAGACCTCATTTTACCATCTGAGGAATCTCACCTGGATTAGGCATCTGGTTCCACCCGACTACCTTCCAACGTTGGTACATGCCTTTCTGACCTCTTGTCTGGATTACTGTAACAACCTTTACCTAGGAATACCAGGGGTTGACATCCGCCATCTACAGCTAATGCAGAATGCGGCAGCCATGCTACTGACTGGGCTTTCTCGATCTAGCCACATTACTCCTGTGCTGTATGAGCTGCACTGGCTGACAGTTCAATGGTGGACCACCTTTAAGATCGGCTTGCTAACCTACAAAGCCCTGTACGGACTGGGTCTGAGCTACCTGCAAGATCTTCTTTGCCCCTATTGCTCCACCCCTCCCATCAACTCCGCTCCGCCGATGAGGGATTGCTAGAGATTCCCAGGGTTCAATTGAAGACATCTGGGGCTCGATCATTTGTGTTTGCAGTACCCACCTTGTGGAATTCTGTACCTCATCGGGTGCGAGAGTGCCAGACTGTGGAGAGCTTCAAAAATGCACTGAAAACCCACTTATTTAATCTTGCTTTTGCTATTAATTGAGATTGATTAGTTGATATGATACAACAATCAATTAATCAAGTCTTTATTTATCCAGGTGAACACCGTTGAGCAGGTTCATTTACAAGGTGGACCTGCGTTACACTAGGTCAAGAGTAACACTTTTATGTACAGATAATAAATAGACATAACAATACAGAAATATAAAAAAATTACACAGAGCAATAACAAGTATTTCAGGTATAGGGTTAACATGGTTAGGGAGAATGGTATGAGAAGGGGAATTAAAACATTCTGAAACAGCTAGCATATTAAAACATTTTCAAACAGCACGGCATATCATTGGTCAGGACATATACAAACTTAAGAGGTAGATATAGAGGGTAGGGGTACAGGACTGCAGCTGTTCTAGCTGGGGTGCTATGGTAGATGGGCTGGGGACATATATGTTAGAAGTCTGAGGGTAAGAAAGGTAGTGGATTAGCAGAAAAAAAGGGGGGTATAGGTGGAGATAATCAAGGGGCCGGGTTAGGTGGAGATGTAGTGGGCAGGTAAGCAGTAGGCACCCTAGCACACTAAGCATGCTGGAAACAGTTGCGTAACTCCTTAACAGCCTTGGCATACAAGGTCTTGAAGGTGGTAAGACTAACAGTGAGACTCAGTTTCATAGAGCCTTGTAGTTTTTTCCAGAGTGAGGGCAACACAAAGCCTATGGCCGCTCTCACAAAGTGTGTATTGGCCCTAGGTACCTTCCGTAGAAGCAGAGACTAGCTTCTTAGTGAGTAGATGCCTACCACGTATAACAGCAAACAGTTGGAAATGTGTTGGGGTAATTTGTTGGTAATAGCTCTGTAAGTCCAGAGAGCCGCATTTCTATCCCTTCTGTAACGAAGGGAGGTCCACCCCACAGCTGCATATAAGGAGCAGTGGTGGGTGGTGATAGGTAGGCCAGTTATGAGTCCCAAGGCTCTGTGGTATAAGGTGTCCAGTTTAATAAGACAGGAGGCATTACACTGACTATAAATGAAATCAGCATAATCAATTAGGGATAGAAACATGGATTGAACTAACTGCATCTTGGCATCTTTGGTCAGGAGGTGGTTTATTCTAAAGAAGAGACCAAGCCTCTGCCTCAGCTTTTTCAGCAGATCCTTGACATGCTCTGTGGAGGAGAGTCTGTGGTCTAGCCAGACCCCTAGGCACTTGAAATTCATAATAAATTGCAACCTCTCTCCTAGTAAAGTGTTTATGGGAGGTAAGGAGCCAGAGATAGCAGGGTTCGCTGAATGAGTAACTGGCGAGAACAGCATAGCTTTTGTTTTTCTGGCATTGAGTAAGACTTTTTTATTCAGGAGCTGATTCTGCAACATGTTGAATTCTGTTTGTAAATCTCCACAGGCGGCTTCTGGAGTTGGGCAGCTTAGGTACAACACCATATCATCAGCGAAAAGGTGAATATTGGCCTCCTTGATGCCAACATCAATATTGTTTATATAAATGGCAAACAATAGAGGCCCCAGGATGGATCTCTGTGGAATGCCTCTTTTTAGTGGTTTGAGTGGAGAGAGCTCCCCTTCAGCCTTGACCTGCTGAAGCCCATTTGTAAGGTAATTTTGAACCAGCACAGAGAGGTCAGGTCCAGACCTATCACTTTTATGGTGGAAAGAAGCAGGCAGTGGTCGACAGTGTTGAAGGCCTTGCTAAGGTCCAGGAACATGGCACATTCAAATGTCTGGTTTTCCAACTCTCGTTGCCAGCCATCAGTCACTTTGGCCAGAGCTGTAATGGTACTGTGCTTGACTCTCAAACCAGACTGCAGAGGGTTTAGAAGGTTCTTGTTATCTAGGTAGGTTCTCAACTGAGCATTCACAATTTTTCCAGCAGTTTAGACAATATTGGTAGGACAGATATCGGCCTGTAATTATTTAGTTCGCAGAGATCCCCTGATTTAAACAGAGGAATGATGTGGGCAATTTTCCATAGGTGTGGAAGAGTCCCCTGGGACAAGGACAAGTTAAATAGG
The DNA here is from genome assembly GCA_016271365.2 of Neoceratodus forsteri. Classification (NCBI taxonomy): domain Eukaryota; kingdom Metazoa; phylum Chordata; order Ceratodontiformes; family Ceratodontidae; genus Neoceratodus; species Neoceratodus forsteri. Next base: position 500,364,988 of record CM028138.1, on the reverse strand, counting down.
TGTGTGATTGGTACAGCTAGGACGTGGTATGCAACCTCTAAGAAGTAGAGGTTGAGAGAGTCAGCACCAACGCTTTTCTTGGTGTCCAACTGTAGAAGGAGGTCTTCGACCTTTTTCAACGAAGCTGGAAGGAATGAGAAGACCGCATTAGTGGTGCTAGGTTCAGGAATCTGTGCAGTAACCTGAGAACGTTACACTAACTAACTAACTTAACACCAACGTAACAACACTATTTTTAATAATTACTGGTTTTAAAGTTTTTATATGTTTATATTTTTGTAAAGCACTTTGATATTCTGAATTGCGCTTAATAAATAAAGATTATTATTATTATCGAAAATGATGACTTCAAATAACTTTTCCTCTTGGGTGATTGACCACATTCCCCCCACCACCACACATACACACACATCATTACTGTGCCTGCAACAAGGTTTCCCTCTGTCTTGTGCATTATTGGTCATTTCTTGGTATTGAACCCCAGTTCATACAATCACAGAAATCTGATGGCAGAAATGACACCAGTGTCCAATTTAGGCTACCCTATTTCACACTTTTTAACCATCTCCCATATCGTGGGCCCTCCCTTTCACCCCCACTCAAAAACCCTGTGTGTTGTCCCATGCCCTGTTGCATCACTGGACCATTTCATCCACAACCACCTCCTCCGGTTGGGTGTTTCAGGTGCCAGGAAGAAATGCTATCTCACACTCCACTTATATGTTCACCTTCCAATCTTAGCCTATGCACTTCTGTTATAGTCTCCACCTTTGTTTTGATTAAGCATATCCCTTTCACCTTGTTAATCCATACTGTAATGTTTTTTTGATCATGTCTCTCCTGTCCATTAGTCTCCTCTTGCTATAAAATCAGTTCCCTCGGCCGCTGTTCATAGGTGCCCTTGCATGCCATGCACCATCTCAGTTTCCTTACGCTGTAGCCTCTCAATACCATCAATTTCATTTATCCAAGGTGATCTCCAGAAGTGAACCACATACCTCATGTGTGGCCTAAAAATGGCTTTGTTAAGCGGCACGGTCACCTCCATTATTCTGCATATTATGCCCCATCCTATGCATGCCAACATTTCATGCTCATTTCACATTGCTTTGCTTCACTGGTTTACTACTTTACAGTTGCTTGATACTAAAATTACAGGATAATGGCACAGATCTGTTGTATTCAATTACTCCACCTACCGTGTGCAACTCAACTTGTGTATTTTTATGTTCCGTGTGCATAATCACACAATTTTGGACATTAAAACCTGTCTGCCACTAGTTAGACCACCCTTCCAGTGTCTTGGGCCCCCGCCTCATGGAATCCTCCAACCCCTTGGGTATCCACCCCATTGCAGGTCTTAGTGGCATTTGCAAATAAGCACACACACTCCCATCCATCTGGACCACCATGTCATGAATATGTACCTTGAAAAGGAATTATTCCAGTACCTACCCCTTCGGTAACCCACTCATCACAATACACTCGCTGTAGTACACTGCATGGGCCACCACTCTCTGGCTCCTGCACGGCAGCCATTTTTCAATCCAACAAGTTATTTTTGGTCACACCAATAAGTTTTTGAGATTATTAATTTGCTTTCTTTGATGGACCTTGTCAAGGGATTTTTTGAAGTCAAACTAGGCAATGTCCACTGGTCCTCGCGGGGCGACTACATGCATCACCCAATTGAAGAACTATATCTGGTTATCTGATATTACGGCCCTTTTGTGAACCCATATTGCTTGTCTTACAGCAAGTCCCTGCCTTCCAAGTAGTCCACCACCATTTCTTCTATTAGTCCCTATATCACCTTTACCACTACTTTTAGCCTATCCATGTAAGCCTGTATATACTCTTTATTCTGTGTCAGTTTGTACTTCTGGATTCCCCTTTTAATTTTCCTGATTGGTACTGTCACCTCCCTTGCAAAACAAAATTGTATCTCTCTTTTTGTTTTCGCGTGCCTTCCTTATGTAAATTTGCATGGCCCTCAGTATCCTGGCCTTGATACTTTCACGTAGCCGTTATCCTCCCTCTCTATTCATGTTTCCCTTTATTTCCACCATAAATACCATCCTCATTTGGACATAGTAACCTTTTCTGAAGGCCAGATCTCTCACGCTGGTCAGGTTTGCCTCACTCCACATTTTCAACAAGAAACGTACTTTGTGATCACTTGTACTGAGACTGACCCCTTCCACCCACTCTTCCACACTATCCCCATTTCACCTCTCCCTCAGCCCTGCCCTCATACTGTTACACAGAGTGATCACATGTTATTTTTTAAAAACCAGTATGTCATGATTATTGTGGCATTTCTGCTCTGGACCATATTATGGTCTATTTCGGGTGATGCAGGTATAGTTATAGGACTGAAGAATTATAGGCAAATAATATAGAAACATAGACTTTGATGGCAAATAAGGACTGCTTGGCCCACCCAGTCTGCCCATTTCCCTACCGATTAGATAAGCTACAAATCCTGGTAAACCAACAACTTACTTCCTCCTAACCCTCACCAGAACTGCCTTATGTCTCTCCCATGTAGTCTTGAATTCCTCCACTGTTTTTGACCCCATGACCTCTTCAGGAAGGCCATTCCATGCACCCACCACCCTCTCCATGAAAAAATACTTCCTGTCATTGCCCCTTAGTCATCCCCCCTCTATCTTCAAACTGTGCCTCCTTGTTCTTGCACATCTCTTATTCTGAAAGATGCTACCCTGTTGGACTTTGTTGATTCCCATGTTTTTTTTTTTGCTTTATTTCTTTACCCCCTGCATCTGACCGGCCTCTTCCTCAGGCTTTCTGCCAAGGAACTCCCCCGTTCTGCACTCTGAACCCATCCCGGCGCCAGCTTCCCAATCCCATATTGCAGCCAGCCCAGGGTAGCCCGACGTAACCCATTGTTGGGCAGGTTCCCTCCTTCTGGGGGGAAATTACCTTTCCGGCATTTCTTTTCTCAGCTCTGGGTGGTGCTGAGATTGGTCCTGGCTCTCCGGGGGCTCTGTGGAGGTGGGGATCTAGGTGGTCGTCATCCGGTCGCTCGGACGTCATTTTTTCTGTGTTTTTCCTGGCACCCCTTGACATTGCACCGCATCCTGTAGTGCTCCCGGTCTCCACCGGGGGCCGCTACAAAGCAAGGCATCACCCTAATCCACCCCAGGAGAGGAGAGCAGTCCTCCAGATGTCCAATCCTCTCCTGCCCCTGCTGACCCCCAGCGACCCGAGTCCATTCCCGAACCTGGGTCGCCAGCGTGGTGTTGCGAGATGTGGTGTCCAGCGCCTTAACCCTCAGCGCCACCAGAATGGCCCGATTGCCTTGTTTTTAATGAAAGGAGAAGTGTTTAAATACTGCACCACCACCCCCAAAAGGTTCCCCCGCCATTCAACCCAGGTCGCCAGCATAAAGTGAGTGTGACAAAGATAATTTTGCTTTATATCACTTTAAATTGTTTTTTTCATAAAGGACATTTACAACATCATTAAACTTGTCAGTTATACATTTTATGTTATTTATTAATTGTGATGAGTGTAATACTGCCAACACTTACTGAAACTGTATGATTCTGTTGACAAGTACAGTACAGTACAGAACTGCCCTTTCGATCCTTCAAGGAATAAACACATCACCTTTTGTTATGTACTGAGTGAAATCAAAAAGCTCCACTGATTAATTGTGCACATACAGTTATACTGCATGGAAATTGAAAAGGTCTATCAAGTGTTGGACACTACCTCGGAGTACAGTGTGCTACAGATTAGCCATTTCTTTTTTTTTTTTTTTATCTATTCTTTATACTCCCCGCCAGCACTCCACTCTTGGGAGACACCTATGGCCTTCTAGTCCCCACCCTCTTATCTGGGCCAGTGCAGTCCGTCCCCATGTAGCCTGAATTTATATCCCCCAGGCGGGCAAAGGGTAGAACCCACCCAAAGTCCTTCTTGTTATCGTCCGGAGCGCTGGTACCGGGACAGGCAGGGGCACTGGGGATCGGGCCTGGTGCTCCGTCTACCGGGAGCGCTGCGGGGTGATTTTTCCCTTTTTCTCACGAGAGTGGTGCGTGCCCCAACATCAAGGCGTCACCGCTGACGTCAACCACTCCCAATCCCTCTCTGTGCACTCATGCACTTGCTGTGCCTCTGGTTTCCACCAGTCAGGTGCCGAGTGTGTGTCCCCCTCCCTCCTGGGAAAGGAGAGCTGTCCTCCGGACGCTCAATCCTTTCCCATCCCTGCCAACCCCTGATGCCCCGGGCTCATTCCTGAACCCGGGTGGCCGGCGTGGAGCGAGGTGTGGCGTCCAGCGCCTCAACCCTCAGCGCCACCGGGCCGGCCCAGATTAGCCATTTCTACAACTGAGTGGTCTAATATAAATTTGATCACATCACATTAGTAAGTAGTATGATGGTTATGTTGCTTTTGTAACGTGGCTAAAACAAGGTAACCCAAACCAAGTAACGTGATTGGCAGAAGAGGGTCAGGTGGTACAAGAGCAACACGGCATTATGGCATGATAATGCCGTGTTGCTTTAGAATGCTCAGAGCAATAATGCTGTGTGTAGTTCGTGAACGTGCTCAGAAAGTGAGAAGTAAGTAGTGTAGCATGATGTTGAAAGTAGGTGGCACCAGCAACAGAGCGTGCGAAGTACAAGGGATGACACCAAGACACTGAGTGGAGGGGGCTGGTTCCCGGTGCAGGAGCAGTAAAGAAGTGGAGAGAGCAGCGAGGCAGAATGTCGCTGTGTTGCCAGGCACGTGTTGTCACCCAGCCACTGGAAAGTGTAATTGTCGCAGCAGAGTGGAACACATGAGTGGTAAGGGTAATGGAAAGAAACGATGTAGAAATAAAAGAACATTTTCTGTGGTCTGTAACAGTGCCACCTGTTGGTCAGCAAAATGAGGAAGCGGTGTTGCAACAGCTGCTATGTTCTATCATAGCGCAAAAGTGAAGCACTGGAGAGAATGGCGATGACACGGAACAGAAATGGAAGTAACAGAAGTGGTGTTGTCGGTGCAGGGACGGAAGCCAGTGATCGATAAGTATGCTCAGCAGAGCTCTATTTGAAAAGTAGGACACAAGGACACACAGTGACATATAGTGGACAAGAAAAGTCGTATGCCCTTGTAAAAGCACCACCTATTGGTCATCACAGTCACCGCTGTAGAAGAAAGACAGTTGAGAGAAGTGCAGTGAGCGTCTGGGCATAGTAAAGCATGTACCGAGTTCAGTCTCCCCACAATGCAGCACGCCATGAATGCTAGGTGAAAATGGACAGTCAGCAAGAGAGCAGCCGATCACAACCATGAACTTTGTAGGTCTGATGATTATGAAATTGGAATGTAAGAATGTAGAGCAAACTTGAAACCGTGCAGAAAGTGGTATACACCACTTACTGAATGTGGCCTGTGCAACGTGCACGCGCATGCTTGTAATTAAACACAGGCTGAAAAGTAAGAGATCTGAACCAGGAATATAGAACTCAAAGTAGTCGTAGTCATGATTTCTGTGTCAAAGGAAGCAAAAGACTATCCAAGTAATAGTTCCCTTGCACTTGCCATGTTACAAGCGCATTAATCCACTCCAAATGTGGCATCTAATGGGTAGTTAATGCATGGTTGGTCATTGTAGGCACTTGGCCTGCAGCCTCGTGCCACAACAGCCCCAACCATGCATTAACTCCTCATTAGAAGCCACCTTCATTGTGGATTAATGCTTACATGTCCAACCTGCATTTAACAACCTCTTTCCAAGCACATCTCCAGCAGATGGTGGGATGCACCCACTGTGTGTGTAAATATAAATATTAACATGTTGGACTAGAATTCCACACATGCCATAGGTATACCACTACAAAGTATACTGTGTGTTGTTCATCAGATGACTGATAAAACAAAGCAAGACAGTTGAGCGGTTGCTAGCTCAATGTGCACAGACTGCATAGTGATACAAAGCACGATAATGTGCTGAACGAGAGGCCAGTGTAACACAGATGTGGTAACGTTGGGCAAAGGCAACATTAGCCAGTCCGTAGCAAAAGTTTTCGTGTATTGTGTCATTCAGTTGTAGAAGTACATAATTGTGCAGTTCCTCACTCCCAGTCTGGGGGTGCGACTGTTGATACTGTGTTCCCTTCAGTACTGCATTAATGTATCAAGACATAATGATTTCAAAACAACCTATGTTACCCTGTTATTTCATAACAAAGAAAACATAAAGAATCGAGTACAGGCAGCAAAGTTGTTACTTTGGCATACTTCTGACCAATGCTCACGGCAGGAGCCGAGTTACCAGGAGGTGGGAGGGGAACACAGTGACTACATGTTGTCTTTTAGTATCTACAGTTCGGGGAGTCATAAGCAGACATTTCACACCATTAATTAGCTTCCCTCATTGACAAAAACCAATATGACACCATCAGCATTGGACATTGGGTGCGACAAAGCAACGAGGTGGAAAAGGGTCTATAACAATGCCACTGTACATACCTATGGAACATCAGGTATGGACATATTCACTTTGGAGAAGAAATGTTTAGTGCTGTTGGTGGGACAGTATTTGTGATGCATGTTGATTACTTAGACTGGAACAGTATAACATTCACAGATTCCATGCAGTAATAATAGTGGTTTGGAACTGCATACACTTTGTGATAGGTGATTGAATTACTGCCACTATCTTTATTGAACATCACCTCACTATGTCTGTAGGTGCCAACACCATGGGTGCTGAGGTGCTCAAGCACCCATAGAGTTGACTTAAGCACCCTCAATTTTTTGAGTGCAGCTTGCAAAAATGGATTACTAGGGAAACTAGCCATAGGAAAGATAGACTGCACACTAACTGGAAAGAGAAAGACACATCACAAACTGATGTGTGATCACTAAATATTCTGTAACTGGTAACCCGATGTGTAAAAACAGACCAAACACATCCTGCAAACTTTAACCAATTGTCCTGAGAAGCAGGGCAAGCATATATCTCAGTATTTTGGGGTAGAAGTAACCATGGTGAAATTAATCATTTTAAACAGAAGAAACTGAACATTCCATTACAATGCTGAGCAAAGTAACATCATGTATCGTGAGACAAGTTAGTCTTCAGGAGCATGACATGGTTCTTTGAATCCTGCATATTCTTCAGAGGGGAATGCCAACCTAATTGCAGAAATGACACAGGAAGGCAGCACTCTTCGGTTGTGTCTTCCTAGATGATGCCAAATCCACCACACAAATTTGCGATATGCCACAAAGCGAAAGGATCTGGAAAATGTAAACAACAAAAAATACACTTATGACATGCTCTATACAGACATTATCTGTTTGATTACATTGTTACAATACATACAGCATGACTCATGTTGGAAAGTACTGGATTCATATTGCAGCGTACATGTAGATGAACAGACTGTGTAAACAATTTAAAGAGGCTGGATTACTGAGCAATACACAACAAGAAGGTATGTGAGTACCGAGTAGTCATGCACATCTATGACATGTTTTTACACTGGAGGTTGCATGATGAGTGCAATAGTAGTACACTTAATTGTTAGTAATCATGCATGTTCCCATACTACTGGGTATGTTTCAGTGCTTCAAATAAGTGTTAGTGCAGCAATGCAAAAAAAAAAGTAAAGTAAATGCCTGTTCAGCTCTTCAAACACCAGAAATGTGACATTGTCCATCGACATGGAGAATTACTAATATAGAACTCATATACTGAACACACAGAGATCCATGACATATATGTCTATGTGAGCACGGATTCTCAGAGATAGCTACGACACTGGACTCAACAAGTGTTGAATTTTCACTTCCAAATATGGTAGTTGTACTTCAAAAATTCACTGGCCACACACACTTTTCCAGTACACAAGCAGATGTAATTATGTAAGTATTAACTGATCCAGAGTAACTTCAAGGAAAATCTTTCCGTCATTACACTTCATATACCAGTACTTGGGTATTGGGCTGATTTAATTTTTGACCACTGCTGTTTTGAGAAGACTGTTAAGTGTGTATGGATTTGAAAGAAGTTTAGTCGTTTATGGAGAATAACATACCTCAACCTGTACACACAGTGCATTCCCACACCTCACATCCCCACAATCAGTAATATGCTAACAAACTAATAACAAGCACGTAGGGAATGATCGGCACTTGTCTGTGCATGTCTCTCTCATTCCTGGTATGATGGATAGCTGTCGCTGTCCTCACAATATTACATTTCCAATGTCTGAACTTGCAGCACCAAGAATAAGAAATCTGTTTTGTTATACTCATTACTGAGTAAACTCTCTCTCAATGGCAATATTCGGTTGGTGGTGGCATCGTGAGTTCAAATGATGGAGGTGACAGATGGGACTATCACAGAGGGTAGGGTACTGAGTACTTGAGGGCACGGAGGTTGGAAAAGCTGCTATGGCCAGATGTCATTCACCATCTACCAACTCCCTACCCCCTTGCAGGGTTCACAGCATACTGAAGGGGTAACTGGTGTTGGCTGCCTCCCCCTTCCCCTTCCACTCTCACCTCTTCAGCGCTCTTAGCTATCCCCTCTTACTCCTACTACAGCACTTGGGTACTACCTTGAGCCTGCTCTTGGTATATCATAGCACTATAATTGTTCTGTTTGTATAATGTGTACCGCCCGTTATACTGTATCCTACTGCTGCATTATTTTGTCTACCCTCCTGCATGAATATATATATATATATATATATATATATATTTTTTATTGTTTGTTACTCCTGCTCCATCGGACCTCACATTCTGGGAAGCCCCAGCCCCATAACCCCGGCATCCACCATCTAACGCTTCTACTCCCAAAGCTTACCCCCCCAGTGGGATTGGCAGAGGGGGCCCTCCCCTACCAAAACAGGGTCCAGTGTTGCACCGTGGCTGCCAGGTGCAGGGCCTGTGAGCTCCCCCATCATCTGCTGGGAGTTTTTTTCCATTTTTCTGTGCCTCCTTGTGGGTGCATGGGGTGCAATGACACCTGCGATGGGGTCATGCATGCTCCCATGCGTGCCCACATCAAGTGTCTGCCATGCTCCCACCCCGCATTGTTGCAGCTCCTTGTCGCCGAGCCCCAGCATCTGGTAGGAGGTCAGGCGTGCGCCGGCTGCTGATCTCCCCCTCCCTGGAAATGGGGAGCAGTTAATCAGATGCTCAGTCCATCTCCTCCCCTGCTCGTTACCAAACATGGGTCGCCAGCGCAGCTCGAGGTGTGGCAGCCAACGCCTCAGCCCTACTGGAGACTAATGGGTTACAGTACAATGAGCAGCAGGGGTTGCTGCAGGCAGATTCTTTAATAACAACCAGTTTGATTACTATGACTGTATTAGTAGAAAGTTGGACGAGGGCCATGCAGTGGACGTCCTGTATCTGAACTTTAGTAAGGCATTCTACTTAGAACCACATGGGAGGATGGGAAGTAAACTGGCTGGTACAGGGCTGTGTGAGAAGATGGAGGGATGGGTGTTAAACTGGTTACAGGGAAGGCAACAGAAGGTGGTGGTGTGGGGGGTGGACTCTCTTTTCAGAGGACCCTGACAAGCATGTTTATGCAGGGCTCAGTGCTGTTACCATTGTTGTTTGCATTGTTAATATCAGACATCTATATGGTCATCAAGAGAAAGATATTTTGATTTGCTGATGACACTGACATGGGACTAGTACTAGATGACCTATGCCGGTGGCAGGGGCTGCAGGATGGCATGTCCAAATTTGAGCCCTGGCCTGACACCTGGCAGGTGGACTCCAATGCAAAAAATGTGCAAGATGCTACATTTCTGGGCAAACAAAAAAAGGGAGCAACAAACTGGGTGAAGGTGAGGGAGCTGTGACAGAGGAGAGAAGGATATGTGGGTGATCATAACGGACTTAATGTACAACTCAGCACAGTGCAGTAATGCAGCTGCAGAGGCAAACAAATAGTTGGGTTGTATTGTCAGTGGTATATCTTCACTGAGAGGTCAGCTGATCCTGCTGTTCTGTAGGTCACTGGTTAAACCATACATGGTGTACTGCATGCAGTACTGGCGCCTGTATCCGAAGAGGGACATTAAGTTGCTTGAGGGGGTGCAACGCAGGTCAACAAAGATGATCCAGGGAATATGGGACATAGCCGAGGAGAACAGATGGAGGTAGCTGAACATGTACTCACTGGAACAAAGGAGAACCGGGGATATTAATGAAACCTTCAAGTGTATGAAAGGAATCAACAAGACAGTCACAAAGGGGTGATTCATGTTAATGGGGTGAGGGACACTTTGGGTCACTGTCTGTGATAGGAAGGGAGTTGATTAAGGAGGGAAATGAGAATAAACTTTTTTACGGAAAGAGTGGTGGTTAGGTGAAACCTCTTACCTACAGAAGTGGTGTCCGGTAGAACAGTGGGCTGCTTCAAAAGTGGGTGGTACAGGGTAAGACGGAGAATAATGTTAGTTAGTTAGTTTTTGTTGACTGGGTAAGTGCACTAGACAAATCCTGCCTATTTTCAGGCACAACACGGGAAGGGGGGATACAGATGAATGCCAACTGACCTTGAACCAGATTAAGCTGTTGGTGGTATTTTTACTGAATGATGGAAATTTGGCCAGGACAACAGGGAAATTCCCCTACTCTTTTTGATAAGTGCCATGGGATCTTTAACATCCACCTGAACTACCACCAATCCAGGCAGATGGGACCTTGGTTTAACGTCTCATCGGAAAGGCGGCACCTCAGAGGTGCAGCACCCCTCTCATGCTGTACTACAGTGTCAGTACTGGGATATTAATCCAAGTGCCAGATTTGGTAACTGAACCCACAGCCCTCTGATCTCCCGGCCTCAGAGGCGAGTGTGCTACATACTGAGCCACTGACACTGCCAAAAATGTGAGGGGAATATAAGGCCGTAGGCTGCAAAGTCGGGCACACTTGATAGTCCTTAGCGCCTTTATTTGCTGCTAGGTTTGTATGCTTGTATGTATACTCCTATTACATGTAACATTATGCAAATGTTTAGCATTCACATTCTTTAATAAGCAAATGTGGATAGTAGTACAACAACAATAGGGATCAGATAACAGAGGTGTACAAATAGGCAGCACATTTTTTAAAACATAGACAATGAACCATTCAGTCAGTAATCAAATGCCATAAAATTAGAATGATGTGGGCAGGCATGCACATGCAGTGGTAGCACTACCGCTTGCCTCGTCACCTACAGGGGTTCTGAAATGAGCCGAGGTAGCTGGAGGGAAGGCCACGGAAGGGAAGCTTTAGCATCCGATGTACAACTTGCACCCCATGTGAGTGAAGGTGGACATGTGCCCGGTGCTGCTGTGACCGTGGGTGGATGGCTGAGGTACAGCAACCTGATGCAGTACAGAGGGGAGGATCACGGCAGGACATTGGCAACCTCCAAGGCCACAAACGGGGGGCCAACAAAACAAGACTGGTTGTTGTGATTACCTCCACCACTAACAAGCTAGTGGCTCATAACTGAGGCTACATGGTGGGGGTGGGGATGACATGTGTATCGTGGAATACGTTGGGTCGTATAGAGCTCAGCAGGGATTCCTGGTGATAAATAGCAAGGAAAAAAATGTATTCATATACTCACTCATTGAGAGGAATTGCATCATCTAGAGGTCCCTCCATGAATTCATATTCATAATATGAAACCAGAATCACGTTGCGGCTCAGACAGTTCTCTCTGAAGCAATCAAGTTCGGTGACACAGGTGACATCTTCCTCTTCACATTTGGTCATCACAGCAGCAACTTCATGGCAGCAAATGCACTCCACTGGTATCTCCATTCGATTGCAGTTGCCACACTGACATCTGCCAAAAAAAAAAAAAGGTAAAACGTATTTGAACACTGTACTGATAATCAAAATTACTCGCATCATTATACACTGTTCGAGTTGTGAGTCAAAACGTAGTATTGTAGTAACCACTGTTGCGGGTACACTCACCCTATAACTTTATAACCTAATAGCAAACTGTGTTGTGCATTACCTGCACTTCTAAACATGGGTTGTTAAAACCATTGCATGCCACAGTTGCAGTTGTAGTGCATGGTCATAGATCCTGTGAAAGTGCACCTTGACAAACTGAGACACAAGCTTGGAAACTTGGCCATCTAAGATACATTGGCCAGGGGGTGACAGACAGCGAGAGCAATTTTTGTGATGAAAGTATGGTGCTGTCAAGGGCAAAATGTGATCTTCAACGTTCGGCTTAGGGACACTGAGATAGCACAGGTGAATGGAATAGCATGCATTGGCAAAAATGCCAACCATGGCCACAACAACCACCATAGGGTGGCTGGCAATATAGCCTGTAGACCATGGTAATGAGCTGTGAAGTGGCAGAGTATATCATGCACATCTGTGTCTGATTTCATCTGCCCACGACCTGCACTAACAATAGTATGTGAGCATGAGAAAACCACTTAATCTCCTTGGTTCTCACAGTAAACCACTGAAAACAGGCATGGATATGAGTTTGCATATCAATATAAACAAACAACTGAAAAACGGATTCACTGTATACCTGGATGGATTGAAAAGCACACTATGGGAGTGAGAAGGACCACCTCCATTCTGAGATGCAACACATGGGAGGCTGAATGACAGGCAAAGGACAGAGTGCCCACCACAGTGGACTGAATGATCAACATGGGGTGAAATTAATATCCTGTGGGACGCATGACTGGCCCCTATCCACAGTACACCCCCTGCACACAGGAATGACAAGCTCAGTGCCAGGATGTGACTGAATGACCACCTTTGGAAAGGAAAGACACATTGTTGCCTCCATGCAAACCATATGGTTACACTATACACCACTGACCTCAATCAACATATTAATGGTAGGAATGCAGTCATGGTGCCAGAGTGATGATCATAGAACTAATATGACAACACATCATGATACACTGAGCATTCTGAGGCCACAATGGAAACACAAGGTAGTGAAAAAAAACACAGGGCCACAGTCTGGGCATTGGTCACAGGGTTCTAAACTCATGTAAAAACTGGGTAACAGACATGATGCAGATGATGGAAGTATCTGGGGAGAGGGGGTGACAAGCAGGGTACCTCATGGATTGGTAGTTGGCACAGTCAGGTTCAATGTCTGAATCAGTGACATTGCACACAGCTTGAAGGGGAAAGTCTGCATTTTTGCAGACAACACCAACATCTGCAACAGGGTAGATAATCCAGACAAGGTAGAGAAAATGATGGGTTACCTGTCAAAGCTTGAAGAAAGGTTGGAGGCATTTCAAATTATGACTCAATGCCAAGAATTGCAAAATATTGCAAATTGGACGCTGGAAACCTGTGTAGAGCAACTGGATGTGTGTGTGTGTGTGTGGGGGGGGTTGCTGAAAATCAGCAAGGAAGAAAAAGGCATGCAGGTTATCATATCAGATAAACTAAAGGTGTCAAATCACAGTAAAAAGCCTAGTAGCATGCTGGGGTGTATAAAGCAAGATAACAATAGCAGAAGGCAGGAGATAGTGAAGACATTATATAAAATGCTACTGAGGCCACAACTACAGTGTGCAATTTGGGGTTTTACACCTGTGCAGGGACACTGCCATGGTGAAAACTATCAAGAAGAAGGCAACACAGATGGCACAGGCCTAACACAAAAAAACATATGAGGAGACCGAGATATGTAATAATTGGAGGAGATGGGGCAGAGGGATGACATCATAGAAAAATTCAATAACCTCCACAGCATACACAAGGTGCAGAGGACTGACATCTTCCACGTTAGATGGAATACGAGAACAAAGAGGCACAATATGAAGCTGGAGGGAGGCAGGTTAAGGCTAATGGTGAGAAGGTTTTTTTTTCACAGCAAGGGTGGTGGAAGCATGGAATGGTGTGCCGCAGGAGGTGGTAAATTAATATCGAGAACATTGGAGGGATTTAAACGTGTGGGACTGGAGTAAGGGAACCCTAGGAGTGTGAGATGCTGAACATATAGGATACAAGTCCACAAACTAGTCTAGTGCTTATGGATGGACTGGATGTGCCTAACAGTCCTTATCTGTGGACAACAATAATATTTCATTATCTACACCATCGCATGACAGAATGACATACCTACTGTAACATATTGACTGCAGTACAGTGAGTGACATCCATAAGGGATGGCATGACCAGCTGAGGGAACTAGTAGTAACAGTGAGGGTTGAATGGCAACCATATGGGCTTCAGTGGCGACACTAGGGCTGGAATGGGTCACCTTGTGTGCTGTTTGACCATAAAGTGCAAGTTTATGATGGGAATGACACTTCTGAATGGTTGCTGACAAGAATGCCAAAACTTTTCAACACTAACCAACATACGGACTACAGGGTGACATTGGGAGCTACCATGCACAGTTTGGAGGCAGCAGTGCATGCCATAGGGAAACAATGTCACCACATAGAAATGATTGTCAATGGTAAGTCTGCTATGAAAACACATGGGTGCCAGACTGATAAACAACAACAAGGTCAATGTGTAACATGTTTTTACAATTCAAAAAAGGGGTAAATAAAGAAAGACCACCATAACAGAAAACAGTTATAAGGATATGTACACAAAACGGTATCGGTGCAAAACTACCATGAACATTCTTTTCACTGTGGTGCCATTGTGTCCCTATGCACTACTGCAACAAAACTGCATTCTTCCTCCTAATTTTACCATGTTCTCCATAGGGTGGGTACTGTTGTAACGTTTTGTCATTATTATCATGGAGTGCTCCAGATATAAAGTACAAATGCCTATACTTTATTTTTGACTACTGCTTTGTGATATTTTACTGGCTTGATCTTAACATTATGTATAAAGTACCGAAAGTGCTATTATAACATTTTCAATAAACAAGTATAAAAAAAAATGTCATTCCTGATGTGAACTAGCACCTTATGCTCAAATTGCCCATAAGGTGACCCATTTCAGTGCTAGTGTTGCCATTTCAGCCCACAGGGTTGCCATTCCAGCAGCACTCTCATCAAGCTCTGCAGTCAGTAAAGGAACTTACTACACATAATGTCTGCCTGCATTATAATAATGTTAAACAGTGTAAAGGCTAAATACACATACACATACAGGAATTACACTGTTGAAACTTGGGGCACAGAGAGGCCAATAACTGATACACCCACCATTGGCTTGCTTCGTGAGCAGTCCGGCCACCCGCATCAACTTCTGAGGCATCTGATTCCTCCTCGGAGGTACTGTTCACTCCCGCAGCCACATCTCCAGATGCCTCAGACCTCAGTGGCTCAAACATATAGGGCTGAGCTACGGAAAGCAGGTCGAAGTCACCACTTAAATCAGGAAGATCAATCGCAGCCATACTCCCAGTGCTTGATATTCCTCTCATCACGCTACAATGACGTCATCATCGCGCAATGCACATGTGCGAGACTCGTAATTGGAGTTTGCTCATTAGCAAGGACTTGGAGACGGGCACCTAACATGCCAAAAATATAAACAGTTAAAATATGAAAACGGCCAGAAATTAACATTTTTCGACTCTACCAAATACACTACATGATGAAATGCTGCAGATTTATCAATAAGGGTGAGTTACAGACAAACTGCTGAAAAAACCCTGTTTATTTGTGCTTTAAGGATGTTTTAACGGAATTTTTGAAAAGTTGTGGTTTACGTTTCAGAGTGTTGAGTCAGGTGGAATTGGTTGTTCTTAAGACTTCGGTACATGAAGAACAAGTTTTCATGGCCGTACAAATCAGATTCTCTCTCCCACTATGGAGCATCATAGGCCTTGTACACACTGGGCTTGTTAAAATGCTTCAAAGCATACATACAATAATATGACTTTTTTTTTTATAGGTACTTTATCCACCTTCTTCCCCTGGCTGCCACCTTCTGACTGACCCTCCCAGCCCTGTCATCCCAGTATCACTGGGACTTACCCATGCCCGGTCGCTGGGTGCAGAGTCTGTGGGAGGTCAGTCATCATCTAGCAGCTGGAGGAGTTTTCCTCTTTTTCTCCTTTCTCTGCTGCTGGGGTGCACATGCAGGATGTGTGCATGTAGAGGCATGCTCATGTCTGCAGAAGACCCACAGCACCCTCCCTATGTCTGGCCCCTCTGACCCGTACTACCCTCTGGCCTCCACCTGGGGGTAGTCATTCAGCGGGAGTGCCAGTCCACCCTCTCCGGGAGAGGAGAGCAGTCCTTCGGATGCTCGATCCTTTCCTTCCCCTGCTGACCCCCGATGTCCCGTGCTTATTCCCGAACACAGGTCACCGGCGTGGCATGAGGTGTGGCGTCCAGTGCCTCAACCCTCAGCACCACCAGGCCAATTGTAATATGACTTATTAATGGCTTTCTCAAACACTATAACACTTGTCACATGGAATGTCAGAAGTCTAAATAATAAACTAAAGAGGTATTCGGTTCTTAGGCATCTTAAGAAACTGAACGCTTCCATAGCATTTTTGCAAGAGACACACCTCTTGGAAGATCATTATAACTTAATGCATAGGGAATGGGTGAGACAGGTCTTTGGAGCAGGGAACAGCTTGAAAAAATCAGGCGTTCTGATTCTGATTGCTAAATCTGTTGACTTTCAAATTTGTCACCAAGTAGTAGATCCTGGAGGAAATTTTTTTGGTTTTGCTTGTTAAAACAGGTGAGGAGGCTTTCACATTTGTTAACATATATGGCCCCACTGCACATGACCATAATATGTTTAATAAAATGTATGTGACAGTAATTTTATGAATACCACAGTCCTAATATCTGGGGACACCAATGTTGTTGTTGATCCCACTCTAGACAGATCCAGATTCAGACCACACTGCTGTAAAGTGGAAAGAGATGTGAATGACTTAATATCTGATACAAATCTAGTAGATGTATGGAGGACACTAAACTCACAAGTAAAAGAATATACATTCTGGTCCCCATGTCACTTGTCTGGATCAAGGATTGATTACATCTTCCAGGGGAACTCATTAAAAGAGTTAATTAGTGAGCCAGCCCAATGGCGGTGAAGGTTAAGTCACTGGATGCCACACCTCATGCCACGCTGGCAACCCAGGTTTACGAACAAGCTCGGGTTGTTGGGGGTCGGCGGGGGGTGGCGTGGAGCACGATTGAGCTGTCATGAGGTGGCTCTCCTCTCCCAGGGAGGGATGAGGGGTTTCCTTGGCCCTTGACTGCCACCCGGTGGAGGACGGGTGGTAGTTTAGGCTATGAGAGGCCTGGCGATAGCCAGGGGTGGGACGGAAGGGACCGAGCCGGTACCCAGAGTGTGTGTGTGCCTCCACGTGCACGCACTGCCACATCTGCTGGAGTCCCGGGACTCTCAGGGGAAAAATGGGTAAAAGAATAAAATACATATACAAAATAAATAAATAAAAGAGTTAATTAGCCAGCCCAGTGGCATAGAGGGCTGAGGCACCCGACGCCTCACCGATGACCCGGAGGTGGAAGTGAACCCAGATCGCATGGGGGCCGGCGGGGTGAGGAAGAAACAAGCATCCACAGACAGTTCTCCTTTCTCAGGGAGAGGGGTTGGTGAGCCGCGCTGCTTGCCTGACGCCACTGTGCACAGGAATGGACCCCATGTTCAGGATGCCAGGGCCATCTCTGTGAAGGCAGAGCTTGGACATTGCATCCATTGCATGTCAGTGGGCCCAGAGAGTAAAACAGGAGGACCCCCCCCCCGATGGCAACAGGATGACAACCGACCCCCCACAGGCTACACACCTGTGGCTGGGAGGACTGAAGGTGAAGATAAGTGCAAGGAGCTGGGTGACTGGACTGGGGGGTGGTCTGTTAGATGGGGCTGCCAGGAGCACTACAAGGAGATAAAATGAATATAGAAAAAAGAGATAATTACACGGAAATTAAACCTAATGTTATGTTAGATCACTCTCCGGTCTTACTTAATTTCTTTAGGTCACAGAATGATGAGGAGTCTAAGAGACGGAGAGTTAATAACTTTCTGTTGAGTGATCCTGAGAAAACAATGAAAATTAAAAGACCATATATCTGACTTTTTTACATTTAAAGCAGCAATGCAATGAAAAAAGTTATTCCAAAAAGCTAATTCAAACAACATGAAGCCTTGCTGTATTCTGACTATTGCAGTTAGGTCCTGCCTTTCAACTGCCCTGGAGAACAAAGAGTTAAACTTTCCATGGTCAGCATGGAATGTTCACCGCAAGCTCGGTTGAAGCCCCTGTCTGCTGTTGTTTAAACTCCAGCCGTCAGATTCTTTACTCCGCCTCACTGAACAGTCGCTCTGGAGATTTCTCCTTTGCTCGGTTCAAAAAACTCAATTAAAATGTCGTTTTTCGCTCGGTTTCTACTGAATTTCTGCTACCGAATCTGTCGGTTTAAGTCTCTGTCTGTGGTACCGTGAGTACTAGATAGGTTTTACATTTAGTTTCTGTGTGGAACTTGTAAATGTCGGATTGGTTCGGCTGAACCGATCAGTTTAGTTTAAAAAAGTTTGTGAATTTACTTAAGAGTGTGGTAACCGGTCCGTATCGGTTCTAAAATAAACGGATTTTATTACGTTTTTTTCCAAGACCCGTAACACGGCCAGGAACCAATAGGGGAGTCTTGTCTGGCGGATTGCCGAAAAAAGGGTAAGTTTTGGATAGGATTGGCCATGTCTGAGAAACCCAAGAAAAAAAACGGGCCCACTGGGTTCAACACTGCAGTGTGTGTGGGGAAGCCTTTGCTAAGACTGATCCCCACACCACCTGTGTTTATTGTCTGGGGTTTGACCACCTCGATTCAGACTGCCAAATTTGTAAGAATTTTCCCAAAGCTACCCTGGATAAGAGAGTAGGTAGACTGAGGGAAAGGGAGGCAGAGAAGTCCACTGACCCGGATGGCCAGCCCGGTTCGGTTCCGACTGAACCAGAAGGAGTGCCATCTGACCAGGGCAATACTTCTTTGGGCAAGAGGAGAGACAATTCTGAGGAGTCGGTTTCGGTTAAAAGGAAGAGAAAAGATAAATCGTTCGGTTTGGATCCAGAAATTCATACTCCGACCGCTGATGAGATAGCCAAGGCGATAAGAATAGTGCAATTGCTAACTTCGGTTCCAGCTGAACCAGCACCATCTGGCAGGGGCTCGGTTTGGTCGGTTTCCCCGGTTTCGGATTACACTTCAGAAGAATTTTATGAACCGGAGGAGGAGGGAGAGTATGAGGATGATGATGGTGATTATGAAAGTCTGGATGTGCCTATTGACCCGGACATCTCCCCAGACAGACCTTCAGGTGTTTCTCCTCCTAGGCTTTCAGAGTCCCCTTCCCACTTAATGTTTTACAAAAAAGTGGCTGAAACCCTCCAGCTTCCAATGGAAGAAGCAGTAGAGGATCAGGAGGAGCCTGATTTTGTTGAAATGATGGACATCCCAGAGTCCAGGAGACTGTCTATTCCCCTCCATAAATCTTTTGGGAAACAGACAAATAAAATTCTTTAGACTCCTAACTCCATACCTCCTGTGGACAGATGAATGGACAAGAGGTACACCCTTTCAGGCTCGGACACGGAGTTCCTTTCTCAGCAATGCAGCCATATTGGGGTAGTGCAGGCTGCTGCCTGTGATAAGGCAAATATTCCCTTGGCATCACACCCCCCAGATAAGGACTCCAGGAGGATTGATGCCATGGCAAAGAAGCAGTACATGGCAGCATCTTTGGGACTCAGGCAGGCCAACTATATGGCCTACACAGCTAGATACCAGAAGTCCAGATGGGACACTGTGCTGGCTCTGGCTAAACAGGCCCCTGACCAACTTGCCAAGGAGCTGGAGCAGGTGGCTGCAGATGGGATTGAGGCATCCAAGGTGCAATTTCATGCTGCTGTGAACTCCAATGATGTTTCATCAAGAGTCATGGCTACATCTGTGGCCCTTCGGAGGATGGCTTGGCTCAGATGTACTAGCCTATCACAGGATACCCAGGCTAAGGCCATGGATTTCCCTGTTATTGGTAATTCTCTGTTTGGGGAGCAGACAGAGAACTACATGAAAAAGATGGACGAGTACAGGACCACCTACAGGAGTGCTCAGGCTAAAGAAAGGCAAACCACTCCTCAAAGACAGCAGTCCAGAGGCAGGGGCAGGCCTTTTCAAAGGCCTTTTTACCAAGCCCAGGCCTCCTCTTCTTCTTATGCTCAGAGGGGGTTCTTCAGAGGGAGAGGCAGACGGGGAATGAACAGGCCTGCTTCCACCCCTCAGCCTAAAGCCCCTGCCAAGCAGACACCCTGATGGGTCTGCCTGGGCTGATTCTCCAATACCTGTAGGGGGCAGGCTGGCTTACTTTGTCCAGGACTGGAAGCCTCTGACATCAGACAAGTGGGTCCTGGAAGTAGTAAGCCAGGGACTGGTTCTCAGCTTCAAAAAATTTCCCAAGATGAAAACCAGATCCTTTCCACCTGCAAATCCATCAGAGGACCTTGCCCTAGAGGCAGAGGTTTCTTTCCTCCTGGCTCTCAGAGCCATAGAGAGGGTTCCTACCCTACACAAGGGCAAAGGATTGTACTCCAGGTACTTCCTAACCCCCCAAAAGACAGGAGAATGGCAGCCCATCCTGGACCTAAGATATCTGAACAAGCACCTTTTAAAACCAAAGTTCAAAATGGTGACTCTGGGAATAATTCTGCCCTCTCTAAGGCCAGGGGACTGACTAGCCTCCCTGGACCTCAAAGATGCCTATTTTCACATTCCCATCAGGTGCTCCGACAGAAAGTATCTCAGGTTCGAGTTGCCCTCAGGCCACTATCAATTCAGAGCAATGCCCTTTGGCCTAACATCAGCCCCAAGGGTGTTCACAAAGTGCCTGGCAGTAGTGATTGCTTTCCTAAGGAGAAAAAAGATCTCCATCTTTCCATACTTGGACGACTTGCTCATAGTGGGTCAGTCTCCAGACCAAGTCAAGTCACATCTGCAAATAACTCAGCAAGCGCTCACTTCCTTAGGATTCCTCCTCAACCTTCCAAAGTCAGTTCTCGAGCCAGTACAGCTCCTCACCTTCATAGGGGCGGAGCTGGATACAAGAAGGGCAAGAGCCTTCCTTCCCTTGGACAGGGCAAGGACCCTTATGGAACTGGCCTCTTCATTCACCCCTCAGCTGTCTTGACCAGCAAGGCATTTCCTGCAGCTTCTGGGCCACATGGCAGCCTCTACAGCAGTGGTCCAGTGAGCAAGATTTCAGATGAGGGACATTCAGTTCCACTTAAGAGCCTTCTGGTCCCAAAGAAAGGACTCCCTTACCAAACTAGTCCCAGTGACTCGAACCCTGATCCAGGCTTTGCAATGGTGGCAGGATCAGGACAATTTGAGACAAGGAGTTCCTTTTGTCACTCAGTCTCATTTAGTGATACTCACCACAGATGCTTCCCTGCTGGGCTGGGGAGCCCACCTGGGGGATCTTACCACCCAAGGGCTGTGGTCACCTCAAGAATCTCTGCTTCACATCAATCTCTTGGAACTCAGAGCAGTGTTTCTGGCACTGCAAGCCTTTTCCAAATCTGTACAGAACAAGGTGGTCCAGATCAGAACAGACAATACCACCACAATGTGGTACATCAACAAGCAAGGAGGCACTCGGTCTACAGCCCTGTGCACAGAAGCAATGAAGTTGTGGTCCCTGGCCTATTCCCTGCAAACCTCTCTGATAGCAGTTCACCTCCCAGGGAAGGACAATGTCCTAGCAGATGCTCTCAGCAGGATATCCCAGGCCATCACGAATGGACCCTAGATCCCCTAGTTTTGAAAGTGATTTTTCTCGAGATGGGGCACTCCACAGATAGATCTTTTTGCAGCCCCAGACAATCACCAACTTCCTCTCTTTGTTGCAGACCCCCAGTCTTGGGCTCAGTCCCCCTGGATGCTCTGATTCTGAATTGGGAAGGGAATTTTCTGTGTGCTTTACCCCCTTCCCTCTCCTGTTCAAGGTGTTAGTCAAGATAAGGTCACAACCATGCAAAGTGATTCTGATTGCTCCAGACTGGGCCAGACAGCCCTGGTACCCACTGTTGCTGTCCTTAGCAGTCCACCTTCCCTGTCTGTTCCCAGGAATTACAACCTGTTGACATTCTCTCAGGGAGGATTTGGTACCCGAACCTCAAGTCTCTCAATCTCAAGGCATGGCTCTTGAAGAGTTAGAGTTTGCTGATCTGCAGCTTTCTCAAGGGGTTGTGGATATCCTTAAGGCTTCTCGAAAGCCTTCCACCAGAAAGACTTACAACTCCAAATGGAAAAGGTTCACTATTTGGTGCTCTAATAAGGATATTTCTCCAGAATCTGCTGGGTTGCCTACAGTTCTGGACTATATGGTCCATCTTAATGGCCTAGGCCTTAGGCCAGCTACACTTAAAGTGCATTTGGCAGCTGTTTCTGCCTTCTTGTCAGTAGGCAAGCCCTCTCCTCTGTCAGCTCATCCTGTGTTTTGTAAGTTCTTCAAGGGATTGCTGCACACCAATCCCCTTTAGGGACCCTGCTCCTGCTTGAGACCTTAATGTTTGCATTGCTCAACTTATGCAACCACCCTTTGAGCCTTTGTCCTTTGCAGAGCTTAAGTACTTGACTTGGAAAACTGTGTTTTTGGTAGCCATTACCTCTGCCAGGTGTATCAGTGAATTGCAAGCCCTGTCAGTGGAGCCCGATTTCATCTCGCTCCATAGAGATAAAGTGGTCCTAAGAACTAACAGGAAGTTTTTGCCTAAGGCGGTTTCAGATTTCCACCTTAACCAGTCTATGTCTCTCTCTGTTTTCTTCACTGACCATTCCTCCTCTGGAGAGAGGAGGTTGCACAGCTTGGATGTTAAAAGGGCCTTCAGCTACTACATAGAGCGCACCAAGGGTCACAGGTTTGAGTCCCTCCAATTGTTCTTCACATATGGAGAGGTTGGTAAGGGCAAACCTGCCACTAAGAGATCTATGGCCAGGTGGATTGTCTCTTGTATACAATTCTGCTATGAAAAACTCAGTAGAACTCCACCCTCAGGCCTGAGGGCTCACTCTACTAGAGTACAGCTGCTTCCCTGGCTGCTGCCAGGGATATTCCTAAGAGATTTGCCAAGCAGCCACCTGGAAAACAGTCCATACATTCACCAAGCATTGCTGTCTGGATATCCAGGCTAGGAGTGATGCTCGGTTTGGCACAGCAGTACTTCAGAGCCTATTCCCAAAGTAGGTTCTGTCCTTCCTCCATGGAGGTACTGTTTAGTAGTCTGCAATAGTCAGGATACAGCAAGACTTCATGTTGTTTGAAGAAAAAAATTACTCACCTTAGTAATGTTTCTTCTAATGGAGTCTTGCTGTATTCTGACCTCCCCCCCCCGCCTCCCCTCTCAGAACCTAGTTTTTGGGATGTGGGTGGGCAGGAGCAGTGTTGGCACCCTAGGGGTGTCCCTTTTTCACCCTCCTTTACTTTGGGTGTGTGTTGTGTTTTGTTTTTTGGGTTTTGCTTTGAAACCAAAAAACCCTTTTTAATAAATTTATTTGCCAGTTGGCTAGTGTGAGTTTTACAGTTTCCACACAGAACTTCTAGTGAGTATTGCTTGTAAAGATCTGACGGTTGGAGTTTGAACAACAGCAGACAGGGGCTTCAACCGAGCTCACAGTGAGCATTCCATGCTGGCCATGGAAAGTTTAACTCTTTGTTCTCCGGGGCAGTTTAAAGGCAGGACCTAACTGCAATAGTCAGAATACAGCAAGACTCCATTAGAAGAAACAACATTACTAAGGTGAGTAATTTTTTCTTTTCTGCTATGGTTATAAAAAATATTGGCAGAACTGTTGATTTGGGTTTTCTGGATGCTTCCTATGATGTGTACTGTACATTTGCATTTTTGTCTGGACCCTTATCCTCTTCAGGTCCTCAGTATTATTTCTATGCAAAAATGAGGTGGCCATCTTTTTTTCTTGAGAAATAATTACTTTAAAACATTCATAAAAGTGTTAAATGATAATGAAAACTGAAAGTTTCACCACCAAAATAAACTGGAAGACATCTGGCATCAATTAGGAAGAAAAAAAGGTGGGGTCAAATTTTAACCCATTTTTGTTGCACTGCTGTTTTAATAGTCCAGAAGACACCTCCTGGGCTAATTAATGGGATTCACCGAAATGCTGGCTGAGGAGAGTTTTTATTGGCATAGGAGCTAATAAAAAAAAAAAACAGTGCCTTAAAGAACTAGTGGAGCCGAAACAGGCAGATAGGAAAATAATAGAAATTTTAAGTAGTATTCAGTTGTAACTTTTGTTTCTTAAGTATTTTTTCCTTTTGCTCATCAGAAAGTGTTCTGTGTGATAATAGTGTGCTGGATGTGTGGAACAGTTCTTAGTGTGGCAGCTGACATAGCTAACTGTACTGCCCCACACTACAACATCAACTTTATGGTATCACTGACAGTGACATCACAGGTGAATGACCTGGCAGTCACTCACTTGCTGTTCCTAAGTAGCAGTGATGTCACAATCAGTGAGGTCACAAAGCTGATGATGTAGTGTGGGGCACTAGAGCAAGATATGTCAGCTGCCAGGCTAAGAGCTGTTCCACACACACCACCTATTAACATCAGGTAAACAATCTTTTAATTAAACAAAGGGAACAGAAAAAGTACCTCAGATATAAAACATAATGGTTGGCTGTTTTTAAAATCTGATATTAGTTTTAGGCAGTACACTGTCTCTTTAAAGCCCAAACAGATGTATTACAAAAAATTAATGAGACAGAAAGAACACTTTCTTTCACGAACTCCAAAGAAACGTGGAACACATGGCCTAAGTTGAAGTCTGATTATAATAAGACTATTAGATCAGAGGCAGAATTTACTATATAGAATGCCAAAATCAATTACATTGGCTTAGGACCCAGGGCATCCAAAATATTATAAATTAGGCTAAAACAGAGCTGTTCCATGACCAGCACTACAGCAATCCAAAACCAAGATTCTAAAATGTAATTACTGGTCAGAGACAAATTAATGAAGAGTTTTATAGTTTTTACCAAAAAATATATGAAGCAGATACATTAAGCACTGGGGACGCTTTGTCTAATTTCTGTGAAAACTTAGTAATTCCTAAAGTGGCCCAAATAGATGAAGTCCAGCTTGACTCTAGAATTACAGAAAATGAAATAATTAGTGCCATTAAAGCATTAAAAAAAACAAAAACAACACCAGGTCCTGATGGCAACTCATCTAATTTCTATCATATTTTCTCAAAAGAGTTGGTACCTCTTTTAAAAGAGATGTTTAATGAAGCATTAGAAAGGGTAGTCTATCATGGAATCAGAGCCGTGGTATAACTCTGATACAAAAACCTGGACATGACGCCCAAAATTGTAACAGCTATTGCCCCATCTCATTAATAAATATAGGTATCAAAAGATTGGCTAAAATTGTGTCTAATACGTTAGAAAAAGTTATTCCATATTTAATTTCTCCACAACTGACAGGTTTTGTGAGAAGGCAGATTTCTGCAGACAATACCAGGAAATTATTCCATGTTATTGAATCTGCTAATAAGTCCAGCTTACTATGTGGTCTATTATCCTTAGATGCAGAGAAAGCATTTGATCATATTATTTGGCCCCACATCTTTAATGTTTTGAACCTTTACCAATTCCCTGCCACATTTATTAAATGGATCAGGATCTTGTACAATAACCATACTTTGGTAGTAATAACTAATGGCATAATTTCTCCTTATTTCAGGGTCATGAGAGGCACACGGCAAGGTTGCCCACTCTCACCATTGCTATTTAATTTGACAACAGACCTTCTGGTAAAGATAAACATGGACAATATAGTTAAGGATATTATGATCATAGATCAGGAAATGCATATCTGAGTTTACTCAGATGACCTACTCATATCAGTAGCAGAACCAGATAATTCCATACCTTAGATCCTAAAAATACTTCATAGGTTTGGTGGTTTATCTGGTTACAAACTTAACACTGGGAAAACATACTTTTTAAAAAATTTATTATACTTTTCCGCGTTGCCTGCTGCCGTTACCTCAGCCTCGGTCATGGCCCCCTTCGCTCCCACCCCCACATTAATAATATAATAATAATATACTTTATTTTTAATGCGCCTTTCAAGTGTCAAGGCGCAGTACAATTAAAACAGTTAAAACAGATAAAACAATCTCATAATCCCATTAAAATACACAGTACAATCAGAATCTACAATCTTCATCACTGTATGCCTTTTTCCAAAGAAAAGTTTTTAAGGCCTGTTTGAATCCCCCCACGGTCATGCACTCCCATATCCGACGGGGTAGAGAAGTCCAGAGGGTAGGTGCCATGAACATAAATGCCCGGGCCCCAGCAGATTTTAAAGACACCTTTGGAATCTCCAGCAACCCCTCGTCGGCCGAGCGGAGTGGTCGCTCAGGGCGATAAGGGACCAGAAACTCTTTCAGGTAGTCAGGGCCCAGTCCATGTAGGGCTTTATATGTCAGTAAACTGACTTTGAAGGTGATCCACCACTAAACAGGCAGCCAGTGCAGTTCCCGCAGCACCGGCATGATATGGGAAGATCTAGGAATCCCCATCAGCAACCGGGCTGCGGAATTCTGCACCAGCTGCAAGCAGCAGATATCAACCCTCGGTAGCCCAAAGTAAAGTGGGTTGCAATAATCCAGACATGAGGTCACAAAGGCATGGATCAATGTAGGAAGGTCACTGGACGGAACAAGGTGCTTGATCCTAGCAATGTTTCTCAGATGGTAGAAAGATGACTTAACGACAGCCGACACCTGTGCTCGAATTGTCAACCCCGTGTCAAGTATCACCCCTAGGTCTCGCACCTGTTCAGAGGAAGAGAGCTCGGAGTCCCCAAGGAATAATCCTAAGGGTCGACCTGCCCCCAACCCCGCTATCCGGTGACCTGGATCCACAGCCATCACCTCCGTCTTCCCAGGGTTCAACTTCAGCCAGCTGGACTTCACCCAATCCTGGATTTCAACGAGGCAGTCGTTAAATTCTGAGAGTGTTCCTTCTTGGTCGGGCGTGAAAGACAGGTAGAGCTGGATATCATCGGCATAACAATGAAACCTCAGCCCATACCGTCTTACAATGTCTCCTTGGGGAAGCATATACACTGCGAACAATATGGGGGACAGCACTGAGCCCTGAGGAACCCCACAAGACAGAGAGATAGGATCAGAGGGGAAAAAAAACGACACCACCCTCTGAGTTCTTCCAGTGAGGAAAGATGTAAACCATCTGTGGACCAAACCAGATAGCCCACAGATAAATCTCAGGCACTCAAGCAGAACCCCATGGTCAACAGTGTCAAAAGCTGATGACGGATCTAAAAGTACCAAAATGGACCGTTTTCTCTGGTCTCTTGCCATCAGGAGATCATTGAGCACCTGAGCCAGCCACAGTCTCAGTACTATGCCTCTTTCGGAAACTGGATTGGAGAGGTTCATAGATGCTGTGGATGGTCAAATGGTTCTCCAGCTCAGCAGCCACTACTTTCTTAATCACCTTCCCCACAAAGGGAAGTTTAGACATAGACCTGTAGTTTGCAAGAGAGTCTAGGTCCAATGAAGCTTTCTTCAACAACAGTGTCACCACTGCTTCTTTCAAGGAGTAGGGGCACTCACCAGAGTCAAGAGAGCACCTAACTATCTGTGCCAGAACTGGGCCGATAGAATCACCACAACCCATTATCAAGGATGTAGGGCCTGGATCTAAACTACAGCATGTAAGGTGCATCCTCTGGACAACCCATATAACATCCATGATTTCCGGCCAGTCGAAGGTACTCCAGGTGAATGGAGGGATAGTGGCCAAGCCTTGATAATCAACAACTCTCATAGAATGTGTCGCACGGATCTCCAACCTGGTGTCAGCCACCTTATCAGCAAAGAACCGAGCAAGCTCTTCACACTGCAATTGTGAAATAGCTCTTCAGACCTGCAGACAGGCTAGGTTGCACAGCCTGTCCACAGTTCTGAGAGTTGAGCTGGTCGGTTCTGAGCGGCAGCAATTTCCCCAGACAGGAACTCTGCCTTCTTACGGGAAATTTCTGACTGATAAAGCACTTAATGCTCTAGCAGTCTAAGATGGTCGGCATGTAAGCCAGATTTCCACCAACAATGTTCTAACCTGCATCCTAGTCGCCGCAACTCCCTCAAGGTTCCATCAAACCACGGAGACCGAGGGCAAAGGGAGAGAGGATGCACACGTACTGGAGCAATAGAATCCAGGGCTGAGGTAATGGCCTTATTATAGGCCAGAACCAAAACCTCCGGATGACTGCTAGCCACAGGAAATTCTGATAGATCAAGCAGTGCTGATAGACCGTCGGAAGTAACATCCCGTAAAGGACGGTACTTGACCATCTCTACAGGGGTTGGCCTACGGGGGATGCAAAAATTGAATCGCACCGTGTAGCGATCAGACCATCTGACTGGTTCCAACCCCACGTCAGAGGCCTCGATCCCCAGGAGGAAAACCAGGTCAAGAGAATGGTCACATTTATGGGTCGCAGTGGTAACCACCTGTGTAAGGCCCAGTGAATTCATCAACTGGAGGAAGTGTTGTCCAAATTGTGAGAGTTTGTCGTCGATCCAGGCATTGATGTCACCCAGGACCATCAGCCTGGGTGACTCAAATGCCGTGTCAACCACGAAGTCTGACACTTCCTTAAGGAATTGCTTCCCATCTCCGGGTGATCGGTAGATGAGAGCTATCCTATAGCCCACACCTGCTACCACAGCACATTCAAATGATCTGGCCTCCTCAACTGGAACATTGGTGAAATCCAATTTGGTCTTGAAACAGATCGCAAACCCCCCCCCCCGCGGTCTAATCTCGGGTGGTGTATCACCACATACCCAGCCGGAATTGCAGCCTCTAGTATGGGGCCCGCATTATCATCCAGACAGGTCTTGGTGATGCACACCAGATCTGCCAACCCAGCAAGATCCGCAGTAACTGCGGTCTTGTTTTTAACAGATCTGGCATTGCACGACACCGCCCAAGTTGGACAGAGCTCCTGGGCTGCCCCGACCCCCTGCCCATCCTCAACGATGGTGCCCTTGGATATGGAGACTAGAAAAGACGGCCCACGTTCTAGATTCCATTTCACCCCAGGGCATCTTCTGGGCTTAATAATAGTGATAGGAGCACCCCGCTCTTCCAGCCTCCGCTGTTCACATCCCCCACCCTGTCCCCCCCTCCGGCGAGCAATACCCAAGGCCTGACAACGTTGATAGGTGGAAAAAGACAACAGAGGAGGGAAAAAAGGGTGGAGGGCATGGAGAGCAGAGGCTGAATAGTGCACGACCAGGGTGGGTAACAGACTGACATGTATCCCAGGCCCAAAACATAACAATACATTACGAATCTGGCTGCTCAATTTACAACAACTGTAAATAATATATAAAACCCCAAAAATCTCAACCCATCCTAAACTTCCCTCACACTTCCCACAGCTGAATAATCTATACCCACTCCAAATTAAAATAACAGGCAACTAAATTTAAATAAACTAAACCATCTAAGTACATAAACCTCCCTAACACACTTATTTATTTAGCCCACAGGTCCTCTCACTACCTGGGGGCCAGCCAAATTTAAACTAACCAAATACAATTATACAGCACACAGGTCCTCTCACTACCTAGTGCCCTATTAAAACTAAGCACTCTCACTGCTTACTGTAAAGCAAATAAACATCATAATAATAATAATACAAAATAATAAACAAAAAAGATTTGAGGAAATAATTTAGAAACCACCCTCAAGACAATATCTCTCACATATATCAGGTAGACAGGTGGATTCACAGATGTTACCGAGCACTCTCACTGCTCACACAATTTCCATAAAATATATACATAAATCACAAAGTACTTGCAGTCAGCAGAGGTCCATTCTGGCTGTAGACACATCAACACACAGCCTTATATGAACTCAGGATACAAGGTTCATTATACCAGTCCCAGTGTCATCAGAAAAATCAGTGGACAACATAATTCCAGTCTTCCAGTCTCAGGCTTCCAATTCCACATCCAAAAAGGCCATCAGCAGGCCGCAGGTTCCTATCAGCGTTTCAGGAGGTAATTACTCCAGCAAGTTAGTGGCCCACTACCTCGACTCCAGGTTAAGTCAGCCCCCCAGCTGGCTACCCCAGGAGTCTAAGGGAAGGGGAATAATGGACCGGCCCTCCAACCAGCCCCACTCCCCACCCCTGTGTGTAACACTAACCCTGAGGCCCCTCAGGAACCATTGCAAACCCAGCTTTAAAGCCCAGACCCAAGATTACCCAGTCGCAAATATGGAAAATCACATCCAACACTCCGAAAAATTGTCAAAAGACTTCATATCCCTTTATTCAATGGCTCTTCCAATTAGGATCACAAGATCACAGCTCCCGATAATCCTCTTGGAATCATACACATAGCACTCCAAGGGGCGCTATGGGGAACACAGTCGACGATCAGGAACCTCGCACTGGGCAGCAACCACCGGGTCCTGAGCTGCTTGATCTCTGCAGCAATCCCCAATCAATCCACTCGGTGCCCAACAGACACCACCAAGGGCAAAAAACCAATAAAAGTTCCAAAACGCTATCCAAATACAACGAGAAAATAAACTGACAGTGAGAGCTCAGGGAGTTGACGTTTTAGGTGGAACAGCGGCTTCACTAACATCCTCCACAACTCTCCTTGCCCACACGCTTAGTCCCAGCCCACAAACAGGCTTGAAGCAGAACCGCAAAAACGGAGATACAGTTTCTATGCATCAGAGACAGATGCACTAACAGAGACAAACGAGAAATGATAAAATGAGATTAAAACACGTAGAGCAGCGCTAAAACAAAACAGCAAACAGTGATACGAGCAAACGGCTAGCCCAGCGTGGCCGCCATATTCCAGTGATATTAGTCGTTACTCCCTGATACCCCCTGGCTTAACCCCCCATGGCGGGGTTTCGGCACGGGCTCCAGGTGCCGCAATCTGTGGGATAGGTCAGGGAGCTGGCCTGGGAGCTCATCGGAGCGGAAGCGCAGGCTTCATCCAGGTGGCAGTATTTTTTCCCTGTTTCCTGGGGGCAGGGACGTGCAGTGATGTCCAGCATCCGCTCCATCCCCCGAACATTCTGGTGCCAGTTGCTGTGGTACCCCCAGCCTCTGCCAGTGATCAGTCAAGCACTGGTCACACTCTCCTCCCTCCCCCAGAGAAGCGAGCAGTACTTAGGACGCTCTATCCTTCTCCCCCCGGCCAGCCCTCTGATGACCCTTGTCCATTCCCGAACCCGGGTCGCTGGTGTCGCAAGCGGAAATCCAACCACTGCGCCGATGGGCCTGCAGAAAACATACTTTTTACCACTTAACAGGTTGTGTGTCAAGGAAGACATTCTCAGACATGGATTATCTTGGGCCTAAGATTATATAGAATATTTGGCGGTGAAGCTGTATTAGACCTTAGCCCAAACAGTCGCCAACAACTTAGCAGCTCTCAAAGCCAGTATATTAGAATCTTTAAGAAAATGAGACAAATTGCCTTTGGGGATGTGGGGTAGACTAGATGCTGTTAAAATGAATATTCTCCAAAGAGTTTTATATGTTTTTGTTATGCTTCCTTGCCACATAACAAAGAAATGGATAGCGGGTTTTAACTCGAACCTCTCCGGATTTATTTGGGATTATAAAATAAAATCAAATCAGCTCATCATAAACTCACAAGAAATAAAGATAAAGGAGGTCTGAAGGCTTCTGATTTATTCTTATGTTATTTAACAGTCAAGATTTCTCAAATTGCAAAATGGGTAACATTCACGACTGAAGACAATTATATCCCAGAGTGGGTACTGATTGAAATGAGGCATGCTGCATCCCAGGGTATAGTCATGAGCTCCATGAATTACGCTAAAAAACTTAAAACAAGTAATTCTAGAGTCATGTTAGATTCACTTAAAGTACGTAGATAAGTTAAGTTCCTTATACACTTGAATCTACCTAATTCTAAAATGCAACCAATCTGGAATAATATCAATTTCACGGACAACAGGGTGCCTCTTATAAATGTTGAATGGTATCAGAAAGGTGTAGCCCAGATTCAAGACATTTTTAAATCTGGTAACGTTATAACATTTGAAGGCCTGGTACAAAAATATAAAATTGCAGAAATTGAGGAAGTGTTTTATGACATTCGTAAAAATGTAATAGGGAATGCCCTACAAATTTACTCCATACCAAATGAAAATACAAAAAATTTCTTGAGATGCTTACATCTCTCACCTACAATTTCATCATTATACAATCTCCTTCTACTCTGCAGCAAAGGGCTGGTGTCAAAACCCATGAGATGGTGGACACGAGATAGGGGTGCGTACAGAAAACTGGAACTGGACAAGAATGTGGTCTTTCTCTTTGAAAGCTTTCAGTGCAGTAAACTTAAAGCTTCTGCATTTCAAAATGCTACACAACTTATTTTACACTCTCTCATATGCATAAAAAGGGCCTCAAATCTAACCTATCTGCAGTAAATGCAATGCAGGGAAAGGCTCTTTGTTCCATATGTTTTGGGAATGCCCTATAATTCAATCACTATGGAATGGAGTAAGGCAAATATTTTAGGGTATCCCCTTTTGAACAATAGAGTTAACATAGAACCATGTATACTGGGACATCTTCATGACAATGAATACTGGTTGCAGGAACAAAAATATTCCTTTTTATTAATAGGCGTCTGAGTTAGGAATAGCATCCTTAAATATTGGTTAGAGGACAAGCGCCAACACTCCAGGAATGGAAATCACAGTTTATTGAAGCCATTACAGCGGAGAGGTTGGTTCTTTGTATGAAAGATCTTAGACATAAATTTGATAATAGATGAGGCACCATTTATAAACTTTTTTTTTTTAACTTTATGTTTATTATTTTCATCATATTGACATAACAATATCAGTCATTATTCAAAGCACCGGGATAACTCGGATACTAGCACAGCATATGACTATCCAATAAGAAAATAATAAAACTCAATATAGGGTGGCTTTGTAATTTTGTACAGTAGGAATGAGAGGATTCAAACATTGTATTTCCTTAGACTAACATTAAGTCCAAGAGATGCTAGCCGCTTCAATGGCTTGGTATAATCTAATAGGGAGAATGTCCAAAATTATGTAAAAATGCAATGAAAGTTTGCTATTAACCATATTGTAGAAACTCAAAAATCAGGAAGATTAGTGCTGGTCATCATCCTCCCCACAAGCCCAACAACCCACCCAGACACAGAACTTTAAAAACAATGTGAGAACAACATTTTAACCAGAAAACCTCAATAACCGCTGTAACATTTTATGGATATTCATTAAGGCAAACTGCAGCACTTTATTTTATCTCTGGATCTATTCCCCTCCCAATCAAGTAAAGAAACTGGCAAACGTCATGTTGAAAATGAAGACCATGATCCAGCCCTTCTTTCAACCAAGGGGAAGTCCTAAAAAGTCACAGGAGGGAAAGCTATGGTCCCAAAGTAGTACTATAAAGTTATATTATAATTATAGAAAAAATTCACAAACTGCAGTATACAACTCTCAAAAGTAATTTTGCAACCTCAAGGTCAGCCCTTGTCTTCTGAGTTCCTTCTCCATCCTGTGCTCCGGCTCCTGCTGCAAATTCAGCTTTGGTCTTTTCCATCCATCTGCCGGCATCATTGGAGTCTGAGAATTGCCAGCTCTTCCCTCTGTACATTATTTGGAGCCTGGCTGGGAGAAGGAACGAGTGTGTGATCCCCAGGGACCGAAGCCTCTGTCGAGCCCCATTGAATTTCTTGCATCATGCCCTTGTTTGAAACTATAGGTCCGGGAACATCTTTACATCCGATGTATGGTTAGTGAGCGGGTACGCTGCTCTAGTAGCCCTGATCACCACATCCTTATTTCCGAGCCTGAAGTGCATATTAGGGTAGTACAAGGCTGCAAGGTGTTCTGTGGCCGAACTCTGGAGTTAACCCTGTACGCACATTTTAGTGAGTCCTAATTGAAGTCATCGGGAACTAGATTCAGGCTTTTAAGCCTCTCTCTGATGTACAAAAGTAGATCGGTACCCTCAACCCCTTCTGGGACACCGATAAGTCTGAGGTTCCTGGCTCGCATTTCATTTTCTAGGGTTTCTAATCTTCTTCTAAACTGAGAGTTTTCCCTTGTCATAGTAGCCGCTGCTGCCTGTGTAGACTGTTCTTTTTTCTTGATCCACCACTGCTTCAGATAAAGTTTTTAAGGTCACATCCTGGGTTTCCAGTTTAGTTAAGGTACGCTCTATTTTGGCATCCATCGCCCTCATAGTTTCAACCATGGCTTGCCATGGGAGTTCCAAGCCTCCACTACTGCTGGGCCCTGCCACACTCATGGTGTTGTTTGCTTTCTCATCAGACAGAGGATGTTTTTGTTGCCCCTGCTCTGCTGATTTCTAGGACATCCCATTGCCAAAAAAGGTACGTTTGTATTCCCTAGATCTTCAGGAATACAAATCTGTCAAAGATTTGTCTTGATTTCTTACTTTTTTCTGTGTTTTCTGAGTTTTAAGCTGAGTTCGAGAGAAGAGCCAATTCCAGACCCGTCCGTCCTAGAAGCTGGTTCTCTAGTGCCCCCCATAAACTCTTTTCTGACAGAAATTCAAATAACACTACAGGTCCTCATTAGGGTGTTAATTTTTCCTTCCCCCTGACTGTTTTTTGACAACTTCACATGGAGCATAGAGCATCTTTGAAGAACCATTTATCACTTTAAAAGATGTGCATTGTCTGGGCCTTCGTGGGAGATACCGAATTATGCAACCTCACCATGCAGGACCCCAATATACTTATAATATATAAAATTTTGTACAGTCTTTCCCCTTTTCTTTTCTTTCCCCTTCATTCTATTTTACTCTCCTCTTCTGTAGACAATCTAGGAATAAATTAGCTTTTAGTCTTTCATAATGTGTATATATGTGTATATGTGTGTGTGTGTGTATATATATATATATATATATATATATTTATTTCAAACAACATGAAGTCTTGCTGTGTTCTGACATATTGCAGTTAGCTCCAGCTCTTGAACTGCCCCAGAGAGTGAAGGGTTAAATTCTATGCCAGGCATAGAACGTTGGGCTCAAGCTCAGTTGAAAACTCTTGTCTGTGTCCTTTTGAAACCAAACCGTCAGATTCTTTACTCCGCTTCACTGAACAGTCGCTCCGGAGATTTCTCCTTCTGCTCGGTTCTATCACAGTTAAAGTTTCGGTTTAAGTCCAATTTTCGTTCCGTTTTTTGGTTCGAGACTCTGTCTGTGGTACCGTAAGTACTTAGATTAGTAGCTGTTGTGTGGAAATTGTGAAATTTTCCAATCGGTTTGGCTGAACCGATCTTGTAGTAAGATCTTGAAAAAGAAAAAGTTAGTGTGTGATTAGCGGTCTGTATTGGTTTAAAAAAAAAGTAATTTTTGTGTTTTTTTCATCACCCGTGAGAAACCGATAGGGGAGTCTTTGCTGGTGGTTGCCATATAAAGGGTAAGTTGGTTAGGTTAGCCACGTCTGAGAAACCCAAGAAAAAAACCGGGCCCACTGGGTTTCAACTCTGCAGTGTGTGTGGGGAGGTCTTTGCTAAGGCCAATCCCCACACCACCTGTGTTTACTGTCTGGGGTTTGACCACCTCAATTCAGACAGCCAAATTTGTAAGAATTTCCCTAAGTCTACCATGGAGAAAAGGTTAGGTAGACTTAGGGATAAGGAGGCCAAGAAATCTGCTGACCTGGAAGGCCAGCCCAGTTCGGTTCCTACTGAACCAGAAGGAGTGCCCTCTGACCAGGGCGATACTTCTTCGGGCAAGAGTAGAGCCAATCCTGAGGGATTGGTTCCTACAAAAAGAAAACGAAAGGATAAATCGGCCAGTTTGGATCCAGAGCTGCATGTTCCGACCACCAAAGAAATAGCCAAAGCAATTCGGATTGTGGAATCGCTCCGTCCGGTTCCGACCGATCCAGCGCCTTCTGGCAGGGGTTCGGTTCAGTCAGTTCTCCCGGTTCAGGATTATTCCCCTGAAGATTTTTACGAACCGGAGTTTGAAGAGGAAAGAGAATTTGAGGATTATGATGTAAGTGAAGGTCTGGATGTGACTGTGGAACCAGACATCTCCCCAGACAGACCATCAGTTGTTTCCCCTCCTAGGCTTTCTGAGTCCCCTTCCCATTTTATGTTTTACAGGAAAGTGGCTGAAACCCTCCAGCTTCCTATGGAGGAGGCTGTGGAAGATCAAGAACAGCCTGATTATGTAGAGATGATGGATATCCCAGAGTCCAGGAGACTGTCTATTCCCCTCCATAAATCTTTTGGGAAACAGACACAAAAAATCTTAGTCTCCTAACACTATACCTCCTGTGGATAGAAGAATGGACAAGAGGTATACACTTTCAGGCTCAGACACAGAGTTCTTATACCAGCAATGCAGCCATGTTGGGGTAGTGCAGGCTGCTGCCTGTGACAAGACAAATATTGCCTTGGCTTCACACCCCCCAGACAAGGACTCCAGGAAGATTGATGTCATGGCAAAGAAACAGTACATGGCATCCTCTTTGGGACTCAGGCAGGTGAATTATATGGCCTATACAGCCAGGTACCAGAAGTCCAGGTGGGACACTGTACTGGCACTGGCTTAACAGGCCTCCCCCCAGCTAGCCAAGGAGCTGGAGGAGGTGGCTGCTGATGGGATCAAGGCATCAAAAGTACAGTTTCATGCTTCTGTGGACTCTAATGATGTGTCATCTAGAGTCATGGCTACATCTGTGGCTCTTCGGAGAATGGCTTGGCTCAGATGTACTAGCCTCTCACAGGATACTCAGGCTAAGGCCATGGATTTTCCTATAGTGGGTAATTCTTTGTTTGGGGAGCAGACAGAGAATTACATGAAGAAAATGGACGCGTACAGGACCACTTATAGGAGTGCTCAGGCCAAGGAAAGGCAGGCAACTCCTCAAAGGCAGCAGTCTAGGGGGCAGGGGCAGGCCTTTTCATAGGCCTTTTTACCAAGCACAGGCCTCTTCTCCTTTTTCGCAGAGGGCGTTCTTCAGAGGGAGAGGCAGAAGGGGGATGAGCAGGGCTGCATCCACTTCTCAGCCTAACGCCCCTGCCAAGAAGACACCCTGATGTGTCTGCTGGGGTCGACTCTCCTATTCCAGTAGGGGGCAGGCTGGCTTACTTTGTCCAGGACTGGAGGTCTATTACATCAGACAAGTGGGTCCTGGAAGTAGTAAGCCAGGGACTGGTTCTCAGCTTCAAAAAATTTCCCAAGATGAGAATCAGGTCCTTTCCACCTGCAGGTCTCTCAGAAAACCCTTGCCCTAGAGGCAGAGGTTTCATCTCTTCTGGCCTTAAGAGCCATAGAGAGAGTGCCTACCCTTCACAGGGGCAAAGATCTGTACTCCAGGTACTTTCTTACCCCAAAAAAGACAGGAGAGTGGCGACCCATCCTAGAGCTAAGATACCTGAACAAACATCTTTTAAAACCAAAGTTCAAGATGGTAACTCTGGGAATAATTCTTCCCTCTCTAAGGCCAGGGGACTGGCTAGCCTCCCTGGACCTCAAATATGCCTATTTTCACATTCCCATCAGGTGCTCCCACAGAAAGTACCTCAGGTTCGAGTTG
Source organism: Neoceratodus forsteri (assembly GCA_016271365.2). Classification (NCBI taxonomy): domain Eukaryota; kingdom Metazoa; phylum Chordata; order Ceratodontiformes; family Ceratodontidae; genus Neoceratodus; species Neoceratodus forsteri. The sequence goes on along the minus strand of CM028138.1, from coordinate 500,327,323 downwards.
CCCTCTGACCATTATGAGTTCAAAGCAATGCCCTTTGGTCTAACATCAGCACCAAGGGTTTTCACAAAGTGCCTGGCAGTAATCGTTGCCTTTCTAAGAAGGCAAAAGATTTCCATTTTTTCCATATCTGGACAACTGGCTCATAGTGGGCCGGTCTCCAGACCAAGTCAAGTCAGACCTGCAAGTGACCCAGCAAATGCTCACTTCTCTGGGATTTCTGCTCAAACTTCCCAAGTCAGTTCTTGAGCCAGTGCAGCTCCTTACCTTTATAGGGGCAGAGCTGGATACTGTCGAAGCAAGAGCCTTTCTTCCCCTGGAAAGGGCAAGAGTTCTTATAGAACTGGCTTCTTCCTTCAGCCTTCAGGTGTCTCGACCAGCAAGGCATTTCCTCCAGCTCTTGGGCCACATGGCAGCTTTTACAGCAGTGGTCCAAGTGGCAAGATTTCAGATGAGGGATATTCAGCTCCATCTGAGGGCCTCTTGGTCCCAAAGGAAGGATTCACTTACCAAACTGATTCCTGTGATTCGCACCCTGATCCAAGCCCTTCAATGGTGGCAGGATCAGGACAACTTAAGGCAAGGGGTTCCACTTGCCACGCAGCTTCATTCAGTGGTGCTTACCATGGATGCTTCTCTTCTGGGCTGGGGAGCCCATTTGGGGGTCCTCACTACCCAGGGACTGTGGTCTCCTCAGGAATCCCTTCTCCATGTCAATCTCCTAGCACTCAGGGCAGTTTTTCTGGCCCTGAAAGTTTTCACTCAGTCAGTGCAGAACAAGGTGGTTCAAGTCAGAACAGACACCACCACCACCATGGGGTACATCAACAAGCAGGGAGGCACTCGGTCTATGGCCTTGTGCACAGAAGCCATGAAGTTGTGGTCCCTGGATTACTCCCTGCAGGCCTCTCTGATAGCAGTTCACCTTCCAGGGAAGGACAATGTTTTAGCAGATGCACTGAGCAGGATCTCTCAGGGCCATCACGAATGGTCCCTGGACCCTCAGGTGTTGAAAGTGATTTTTTCAAGGTGGGGCACTCCAGAGATAGATCTCTTTGCAGCCCCAGACAATTACCAACTTCTTCTCTTTTGTTGCAGACCCCCAGTCTTGGCTCAGTCCCCCTGGATGCTCTGATTCTGAATTGGGAAGGGAAATTTCTGTATGCTTTCTCTCCCTTCCCACTCCTGTTCAAGGTTCTAGTCAAGATAAGGTCTCAACCTTGCAAAGTGATTCTAATTGCTCCAGATTGGGCCAGACAGCCTTGGTACCCCCTGTTGTCCCTAGCAGTCCATCTTCCCCTGTCTCTTACAGGAATTACAACCTGTTAACATCCTCTCAGGGGAGGATTTGGTACCCCAATCTTCAGTCTGTCAATCTCAAGGCATGGCTCTTGAAGAGTTAGAGTTTGCAGACTTGCATCTTTCTCAGGGGGTTCTGGATATTCTCAAAGCTGCTTGAAAGCCCTCCACCAGAAAGACTTATAACTCCAAATGGAAGAGATTCAGCATTTGGTGTTCCAAGAAGCATATTTCTCCAGACACTGCTGAATTGCCTACGGTTCTGGATTATATGGTCCATCTTAATGGCCTAGGCCTCAGACCAGCTACTCTTAAGGTACACTTGTCAGCTGTTTCTGCTTTTCTGTCAGTGGGAAAGTCTTCCTCACCATCATCTCATCCTGTGTTCTGTAAATTTTTTAAAGGATTGCTTCTCACCAATCCTCCCTTTAGAGACCCTGCCCCTGCCTGGGATTTGAATGTTTGCATTGCTCAGCTTATGCAACCTCGTTTTGAGCCTATGTCCTAAGCAGAGCTTAAGTACTTGACTTGGAAAACTGTATTCTTGGTAGCCATTACCTCTGCCAGGCTTATCAGTGAATTGCAGGCCCTGTCAGTGGAACCTGATTTTATCTTCTTTCACAGGGATAAAGTGGTCCTTAGAACCAATAGAAGGTTCTTGCCCAAAGTGGTTTCAGACTTCCATTTGAATCAGTCTATGTCTCTCCCTGTTTTCTTTACTGATCATTCTTCCTCAGGTGAGAGGAGGCTTCACAGTTTAGACGTTAAAAGAGCCCTTAGTTACTACATAGAGCGTACCAAGGGTCCCAGGTTTGACTCCCTCCAGCTGTTCCTCACTTATGGGGAAGTGGGAAAGGACAAACCTGCCACTAAGAGAACTATTGCCAGGTGGATTGTATCTTGTATACAATTCTGCTATGAAAAACTGTGAAAGATTCCTCCCTCAGGCCTGAGGGCTCACTCCACCAGAGGTACAGCTGCTTCCCTGGCTGCTGCCAGGGATATTCCTCTCTTAGAAATTTGTCAAGCAGCCACCTGCAAAACAGTCCATACCTTTACCAAGCATTACTCTCTGGATATCCAGGTTAGGAGTGATGCTTGGTTTGGCACAGCAGTACTTCAGAGCCTATTCCCAAAGTAGGTTCTGTCCCTCCTCCATGGAGGTACTGCTTGGTAGTCTGCATATGTCAGAATACAGCAAGACTTCATGTTGTTTGAAGAAAAAATTACTCACCTTAGTAATTGTGTTTCTTCTACTGGAGTCTTGCTGTATTCTGACCTCCTTCCCCTCTCAGAACCTGTCTTTGGGAAGTGGGTGGGCAGGTGCAGTGTTGCACCCAAGGGGTGTTTTTTGTTTACACCCTCTCCCTTTTGTTTGGGTGTTGATTTATTACTGTTATTGTATTAGCTTGGGTTTTGGTTTTTGGGTTTCTTGACTTGAGTCTTCCTTTGGGAACCCAAAACTTTTTACTGCCAGTTGGCTAGTATGAATTTTACAATTTCCACATATAATTTTTAGTTAATGGGCTCGTAAGAATCTGACAGTTTGAGTTTGAAACACTCCAGACAGAGACTCCAACTGAGCTTGAGCTCAGCATTCTATGCTCTGCATAGAAAGTTAACTCTTTGTTCTCCAGGGCAGTTCAAAGGCAGGGGATCACTGCATATGTCAGAATACAGCAAGATTCCAATAGAAGAAACACAATTACTAAGGTGAGTAATTTTTTTTTATGCTTCATGCATTACTATATTACAGTAGTTGACTCTTATTTTCATCAGTTTATTGTTTAGCTATCTCCTTCTCCCCTTTCCCCCGGGACACATTTGGAAACGAGCTGTTCTCACCTCAGTATGTCTTTCCTAGTTAAACTTTTAAATAAATAAATATTGTATGTCCATTTCCCTTAGTTTCTGGGTCACTCTTTCCAAAGTTTTTCCCCACTTGCTAGTAGTGAAGGAGTAGTCTGGAAAGAATAGTAGCCTGTTCTTCTCCATGGTAATCGGTCCTTGGTCTCTAGCAGCTTTAAGTATCTTATCCTGCATGCCAGAGGACTGAATGACTAAAAGTAAAGTTCAGGGTCACCTGGGCCCACCAAGGAATAATTCTATAAGCCCTCAACAACACTAGTGGGAATCCCAGGCCAAGTTCTTCTGGCCTCAGCTCTCCAAGAAAGTTGTTGGGTCTTCACCCTTGGTTCCCTTTGACATACCCAATAGTAAGATGTTTGATGATCAGACCACATTTTCCAGCTGCTCTATTCTCGTCTTGAGTACCCCTTGATCCCTGAGAGATGTTGACATGGCCGATAAAGCTTTCCCAGCCATGCAATTCGAGTCCTCTACCTTCGAGGCTAATGCTTTCACAGTGTTTTCTAGTTTCACTAGTCTCCCCAAATATGTGTCCAGCTTTTTATCCATCAGTTTAATCTACTGTGTTTGGGCCAGCACCACCGGTTGTAAAGACTCCAGTCTAGCAAGATATTCTCCCATCATTGTTAGTGTTGGAGCAGGCCCCTTTGATGTCACGGCCCTGCAGAAAAGAAATTGGTATTTTTTTGGAGGTCTTCTCAGATGACTCTTTTCTTCTTAGTAGATATTTCTGCTCTATACAATAGAAAATCAATTTGTGTAATCAGCAATGTATTAATTTATGATCTTAAAGTGGCCGGCTGCTGTATAGCTAATTTTCAAGCAAACACTGGAGACCATGACTGGGAGGAACACTCGTCTAATGATGAAGCAGAGTGACAATTTTATAATGAAATGTCAGTACGTTTTGACTTTTAAATTCAGCAAGCTACATTGGGCTCTGGTATTACTTGATTCTTATGCTCCTGCTAATAACTTTGGGGATTATACATTTGCTTATGTATTGAACAGTAGGGAGTGTTGCACTTATGGTATCAATATAGGGATGCTTTGTTGAAATATTTTCTGAGCCTGTTACAAGTGTTTTATTTTAACATTACAGAATGTTATAGGATGTTTAATCCTGCTTTTTTCCTATTCAGAGTGAAGGGCCCTGACTTGTTAGTCTGGTGCACAATTTAAATAGGTGCTGCTTGGGGGGAAGGGGGGGTATTTTTCAAATTTGCTATGTTGGTGACTATGAGTTGAAAACTGTACCAATAAGATAGTGCTCCAAGTTGTTCTGGCATGCACACCATTTCTCTAGAATCTGAGGGAGCTTGGGCAGTTGGAGAAGTGCAGAAAATCAACAATATTTTTTAGAATGCAGTGTTCTTCTCCAGCCTTCTCCACATAGTCTGATGAGTGTAGTATACCCCCATCAAGCAGGTATTTTGTCCTCATTCAGAGGCTGGTGTACTATAGACGTCAGGGGTAGTAAAACAAGCATTTGTCAATGCCGAATGTTTGCTTACTGGCATTGGCAGTGGTAGTGTAGAAGTTACAGAGCTGCGTAATAGGAATGGCAGTGAAGTATTGAACTGAAGCCAACCCCACCACCACCCTGCAGAGAGTGACAGGCATTGGGGTGTGCATTTGGGTCATCAGGCATAACGGCCACGCCATTTCACCACACCCCACTCTGCAGAGACTGACAAGTGTCACGTGTTCCTTGGGGTCTTTGGCCCTTATGCGCACCCCATTTCATTAGGAAATACGGTGAGATGGGTGCGATATAGGAGAATGGGGTGAAGTTTGGGGCCGAAGAGTCCAAGGCATACCTCGATGCCTCTCAGTGACTGCAGGGTGTGGAATGGTATGAGCATCACAGGCAAGAATCCCTTAGTCACACCCCTGATTCCTGTCATTCTCTATAGGGTTGGGCGATTTAGTTGAAAAGCCTAATACCTCAGGCATTCGTTGGTATTTTAACTCCAAATTTTCAGCATGTTTGGTTTGTGACCCCACCTCATGAACAGGGGGAATATCAGTTTGGTAGCCGAAAGCTGCTTATGCACAGTGACTATGGGATTTAGCACCACAGGTGCAAAAATATTCCGAACAGGATGTAAAAAATGACAGCTGTACTCTTTCATGGGGAGGTGTAAAAATGGCTATGCTGCAAATGTGTAGTAAAAATATTTAAAAAAATGGTGAAGTCACGAGCGTACATAGAAACTGTGCAACGCACACCCGTTATATAAGTAGGTTGGGGATATTTTATAGCAGATTGTCAACTCAGGCATTTTAGTGCCTCCGATCATGAACAGTGTCACTGTGATTTTCTTTATCTGTGCAGAACAATGATTTCCCACAGCGACCACGCATCTCTGCACTGAAAGTGTGAAAACACACTTCGGCCATGTTGTGAAAAATGGCAGCTGTACTGTTCATAAGGAAGTGTTGAAAAATGCCACTAGTGAAAATCTGGACTGAAAATATTACAAAGTCATGAACTAACGAGGATGCGTGGAAACTGCACAATGCTCACTCGTAACACAGTCATTTTATGGACTTTTGTCACCAAATTTTCAACATAGCCATTTTAAGACCTCTGCTCATGAACAGTGTAACTGTGATTTTCTTAATCTGTCCTAAACATTGCTTTCGCACACCAACAGCACCATTGTGCGCTACATGTGCGATAACACATTTTGGGCGACATATGAAAAATTGCAGCTGTACTGTTCATAAGGAAGTTTAATAAAATGGACATGTTGAAAATCTAGAGTGAAAATATTAAATTTGCAAACTTACGAGCATGCATAGGAACTGTGCAACGCACGCTCGTAAAAGTCATTTTTAGGCATTTTTTCACCAAATTTTCAACATAGCCATTTTAAGACCTCTGCTCATGAACAGTGTCACTGTGGTTTTGTTAATGTATCCCATACATTGAGTTTGCACACCGACTGCGCCATTGTGCGCTACATGGGCGGAAACACGTTTTGGGCAGGATGTGAAAAATGACAGCTGTACTGCTCATAAGGAGGTGTGGAAAATGGTAATGTTGGAAATCTGGAGTGGAAATATTGAAAATTCGCAAACCTACCAGCGTGCGTGGGAACTGTGCAACGCACACTCGTAAAACAGTCATTTTTAGGAATTCTGTCACCAAATTTTCAACATTGCCATTTTAAGATCTCTGCTCATGAACAGTGACACTGTGATTTTCTTAATGTGTCCCATACACTGAGTTCGCACAACGACTGCGCCATTGTGCGCTACATGGGCGGAAACACGTTTTTGCGTGAGATGTGAAAAATGACAGCTGTACTGCTCATAAGAAGGTGTGGAAAATGGCAATGTTGAAAATCTGGGTGGAAATATTGAAAATTCGCAAACCTATGGCGATGCTGGCTAAGAACTGCATAGCATAACATCTCGTAAAACAGTCATTTTTAGGAATTTTTTCACCAAATTTTCAACATAGCCATTTCAAGACCTCTGCTCATGAACAGTGTCACTGTGATTTTCTTAATTTGTCCCGTACATTGATTTTGCACACCGACTGCGCCATTCTGCGCTACAAGGCGGAAACACATTTTGGGTGAGATGTGAAAAATGACAGCTGTACTACTCATAAGACAGTGTGGTGAAATGGCAATGTTGAAAATCTGGAGTGAAAATATTGAAATTTCGTGAACTTACGAGCCTGCGTAGGAACTGCGCAATACGCTCATTAAACAGTCATTTTTTGGAATTTTGGCACCAAATTTTCAACATGGGGGTTTTGGGCCCCCTTCTCATGAATGATGTCACTGTCATGGTGGTATTCAGTCCCAAAGGGTGATTTCGCAGTCATTGCGCAGTCACTGCGCGAAATCACCCTTCGAGCCCAAATAACGCCGTGACAGTGACATCATTCATGAGAAGGGGTCCCAAAACCCCATGTTGAAATTTGGTGCAAAAATTCCCAAAATGGCTGAGATATGCATAAAGTTGAACCCTCCTATCCCATTATACAGCTTACCGGCATTTCCTCCAGTTGGCGATCGGCTTTGAAGAGTGCAGGCGTGTTCCCGAAGATCGTCGCGCGGAGTCCAGGGAAAAATGAGGTGGGGGTGTGGGGAGGCTGGGTGCGCGGTGGGTGAGTGCGGGTTGTGGGAGGGTTGGAGGCAGCGGAACCATTTTGTTTACAGGGTAAAACAAAAAAAAAAAACAGTGGGACCACTTGCCATGCTGGGTGGGCTCCCAGCGTGTTACGAGGACTTTGAGGCGTTCAGCCGATGGGATTAGGCACCCCGTCGGCAAAAAATATAAAAAAAACCTCGTGGGGCGTTTGCCACGCGGGGTGAGCTCCCAGCGTGGCACAAGGACTTGGGCGTTCGGCGGCGGGGATTAGGCACCCCGTCGGCAAAATAACTGATTGCCGCTGGGGTGGGCTCAGCGTGGCATCACTACTGGGGGAGGAGGCGAGTGCAGCTCAGCCGGCTGGGATTGGGCACCCGTCGACTACTCCCAGCTACATCACTGAAGCGCCGCCTGCGGCTGGGGAGCTGCACGTGAGCAGCTTCTTATTGCTGCTCACTCGCTGCAGCTCCCCCTTTCAATCAGAGTGTCACTGCATTTGGAGCATGTCATAGACAGCTCCAAAATGCATTGGCTTACAGGGGCCGCGCCTGCCAGCACAGTGCCTGAATTGGAGGAGGAGGTGACACACCTCCGAAATCTCCGATGATGGCACTATGTTTCTTGCACATGCGTGCAAGCAAACATAAAAAGTCTGCTACAAGTATCAGTGCATTGTAATACCGGTTCTCCTTTTGTTAGAACATTTGAAAGTTTGCTGTTCTTTCGCAATGCAATTCAAACAATTAGCTCTGTGAAAGGCATAGATTTTTTTCTTGGCAATGCAGCATTTTTCTGTGACTAGGCAGACTGTAGCCAGGTAAAAGAATCCTGCCTGTATTTACTTTGATATCTCACTCATGCATTAACTGCTGTTATAGCTCTAGAAAGTGTTTTAAAGCTGTTTCTTTAAATGTATGGTTATCCCCCCCCTATTGTTGTATGGAAAAGGATAGTGTAACATATATCTTGCTATGATTTTGTGGGGGAGGGGAGGAATGCAGACAGGGAATACGGACAGACTAGGTGGGCCTAGCAGTCCTTATTTGCCATCAACTACTATGTTGCTGTGTTACCATGACTACAAAAAGGCACCAGGAGCTTTGATGGGAGGGAAATGGAGGACACCAGACTGTTTTTTTTGAGGAGAAAGTCTGGAAAGTGCTTGCTGACCTGAAGGTAGGCAAAGCTATGGGGCCAGATGGGGTGCATCCAAGGGTGCTGAGGGAGCTCGGGAGGTACTGGCTACACCTCTCTCAGACCTATGTAACAGATCACTGGAGACCGGCATGGTCCAGTGGAGGGCAGAGGTAGTCCCTCTTCACAAAAGTGGTAGCAAGGAAGAGGCAGTCAATTATAAACCAGTCAACCTGACATTGGTGGCGGGTGATTTAATAGAAACAATACTAAAGGAAAGGACTGTGGAATATCTTGCATCCAACGGATTACAGGATCCAAGGCAGCATGGTCTTATAGGGGGAAGGTCATGCCAAACAAATCTGATAGATTTTGTTGACTGGGTGACCAAGGAGTTAGATCAGGGAGGAGTGGTGAACATGTCCTACCTGGATTTCAGCAAGGCTTTCGACACCGTTCCACATAGGAGACTGATAAGGAAGTTGGGGAACTTGGTGGGTGGTGGGTAAAAAGGTGGTAACCTGGGTAAAAATACTGGTTAGGGGATAGGACACAGAGGGTAGTGGAAAACATAGTTTGCTCTGAGGATGGGTGACCAGTGGGTTACTCCAGGGATCAGTGCTGGGGCCAGTCCTCTTCAGTATCTTTATAAATGACATAGCAGAGGAACTGGAAGGAAAGGTCTACCTCTTTGCAGATGACACCAAGATCTGCAACACAGTGGACACTTGGGGTTAGTTTGGAAAAGATGGGTAGGGATCTGAAAAGATTGGAGGAGTGATCAAGGGTATGGCAGCTAGGTTTTAATGTAAAAAAGTGCAAAATAATGCACTTGGGCCATAGAAATCATGGAGCAGAGTACAAAATAGGCAGAATGATACCAACAAAGACCAAGCAGGAAAGAGACCTAGGGGTGATCATAACAGATGACCTAAATGTGGCCAGGCAGTGTGATGAGGAAGTTGGAAGGGCTAGTGGCATGCTGGGGTGCACAGGTAGGGTATCACCAGCAGGAAGAGGGACATGGTACTGCTCCTATATAGATCACTGGTAAGACCTCACCTAGAGTACATAAGAACATAAGAAGTAACCAGCAGAAGGAGGTCTATCATGTCTGCTCGATATGTATTGGGGTTTTGTATTTTACCCCTACACCAGTGTCTGTGCCCCCCTCCTTCTCCCCTCCCTTTGCCTGTGTCCCATGACTTCTCTCTGTGTTTGTCCCAGGCTCTTTTGAATGCTCCTTCTAACTATTTCTGGAGACCACATCTCAGGAAAGACATAGACAGAGTGGAGGTGGTCCAGAGGTGGGCTACCAAAGTGGTACAGGATCTACATCAAAAGTCCTGTAAGGAAAGGCTTAAGGAGCTAAACATGTACACCCTGGAAGAGAGGAGTGATATGATAGAGACCTTTATACACCTCACAGGGGTTAATAAGGTACAGGAGAGGGTATTTTTCAAAGAGAAAGGAGCTTTAGAACAAGAGGAGCATGCTATGAAGTTGGAGGAGGTAAATTCAGGAGCAATGTGCAGAAATACTTCTTCAAGGAAAGGGTGATGGATTCCTGAAACAGTCTTCCAGAGGATGTAGTGGGGTGAAAACTAGTGGGGTTCAAAAATGCTTGGGACAGGCACAAGGGAATCATAGGGTAAGAGGGGGAGAGATTGCGCCATAGATCAAGTAGGGTCTGCAGCAAAAAATGAAGGTTAAAGAGATCCACCAAATTGTACAAATATGGCTTTGCACCACATGGTGTGCTGCCATTCCTGAGAGGCATCCCATCTGGCTATATTTTTTTGCAAAAAAAAATTCGATATTAAAGAGTGGAAGGGATCGTAAATTTGTGCACAGCCAATCCCATCCACTTCCCGGTTCTGGGAGCTGACTAAAGACCTGCCCAACTTTTAAAACATTTTTAGATATCTTAGTGGTCATTTTGTCATTAACCATTAACCAAGGACATTGTTAGTCACTCAGTGCCCGTGGTTAATAACAAAATGACCGCTAAGATATCTTAAAATGTTTTAAAAGTTGGCCCCCATAGAGTATAATGGAGTGTGCCCCCACGCTCTCCCTGGGCACACATCATTACGTGCCTGAGCACGGGGGCAGGTCTTTAGTCAGCTCCCAGAACCGGGAAGTGGAAGGTATCGGCTGTGTACAAATTTACGATCCCTTCCACTCTTTAATATGGAATTTTTTTTGCAAAATATAGCTAGACGGGTTGGCGCTCAGGTAAGACACCACACTATGTGGTGCAAAGCTTTATCTTGAGGGATCTCTAAAAAAATGGGCAGACTGGGTGGACCCATCGGCCCTTATCTGCCATCACATTCTAGGTTTCTGTGATTCTGATGGTCTTGTTTATTCCTATCCTTGTAAGCAGTTTGGTCTGTAGTAGAACCTCAAAATGCAATAAAGTTCAAACAAAAAAATGTTTTTTTTTTAATGTTTTTCAACAATCGACATACATAACTACTGTGTAAAACAAACTTTTCATGTAATTTCATATACAGTACATAATCCACTAAATGTCTCTTTGTATCACTGGTCAGACTTCTGTAACAAATCACATTTAAAACAGTGTGTAAAATATAGTTCTTGTACAGCTCTGTAAAAATGTTGTTTTTTTTTAAATCAAATCAGTCCATTTTGTACTGTCTCTTCTTTAACATCAAAAATGCTTCGGATATACAGAGATTCCATAGGAGTATCAAATCATTGCCCTCTGTCCAGCCTTTACATAGTGGTTGTCTTCTTGGCTCGAGTTTCTTCAGATATCTGTCTCCTCTCTTCCAGTTTGGTCAAAAATCTATTATGGGGCAAAGTTTGCAGAGTGAAGCATTGTATAGTGTACCCAGGAGACCCACCTGAGTTGAAATTATGGCACGCTGTTGTTAGGAGAATTGTCATTGTTAATTGTCTCTATTCTACATATATCATTGTTCAAACTATGCCATCCATCCACCCCTAAAGTAGTTAAGCAATAAACCATGAAAGGGTGTGGGTTAAGCTAGGATTTACTCACACTTGGTGTGGTTTGTCTCGAGGCCACAGGCTGAGTGACCAAATCCACAACAGGCGTGAGTAAATCCCAGCATAACCCACACCCTGGCATGGTTTACTGTGATAATACAATGGGTAGGAATTATTTATTTTTAAAGATTAAAGTGTTTTTTGTTTAAAAGAAACTATTTTTAATAAATTTTCTGTGTAATATCCTTCTTCTGTATGCAAAATAGTTCCCTGTTGCTAGGTAGAAACACACACACACCTATCCCTGCTTGCTACAACGCTGTTTGTTTTTTTGCTTCAAAACAAAGACATCAGCTGACAAGATGTGTGGGGTGCTAGCCAAGACGAGAGACTGACACTGTAGGGCGAGGTAGTGCTGCAAGTCAACTGGGACCTGAAGGTTTTTTTTTCGCACTTTGGGTAAGGGGATGGTAATTGGAGAGCATGGGACTTGTGTACTTAGACGGGAGCCAAGGTAGCGCAGTGGAGGTGAGAGGGAATGACTCGTACAGGAGCAGAAGCCAGCACTGACCTGAGGGAGGGACCGTTAGAGGAGCTGCCAGCTAATGGTGTGGGGAACAGAGTTGATATTTGGGGGAGGCGGGTTGTTTTACAGGTGGTTGTGAGACTTTTTTATACTGGCTGTCTTTTTGGAGCTTCACAGAGCAGTTTTCGGTAAGAACAGCATAAAGAAGGAACAAAGTCGGGGAGAGAGAGAGACACACACACACACACACGCAGAGACACAGCTGACCGGTTTGATTGGGGAGAATTAGCTGCTCAGAAAGAGAGAGAGAGAGAGAGAGAGAGGAAGAGCGGAGTCCCGGAGCAGAGTGCAGGTGCGGCTGTACATAGTGCTTCAGTTGCTTACTATTAGAAGCTACATTTAATGGGGAAGGAATCGTCTGGGTAGGGACTACATATTTTAAATAATTTGTTTAATGTGAGGTGGCTTCAGGACTGGTTCGACTTCAATGTCACTTTTTTTTTCTGTCAGTAAGTCCACTAATCAAGATGGCGGACTAAATGTTCAGGCTTTCTAACCTCTCAGGTTTTCATTTTCTGAAGCGGCTAGCAGGATCTTTTTTTTTTTTTCCAATTATGTTTATTGCCCTCAGCCTGGAACTCTCTCAGGCCCCCTGCACTCACCAGCTTGCTCTACCTCCTGCTGTGTTCCCCGACCATCTTCATGTTCGTTGCGGTTCCCCGGGTCGGGCAGGTCAACCCGGAGAGACCGCAGGGGGCAGTGGCGGGGAACCAGCATTAGGAGTGTGGCAGTGGCACTGGCAGGAGCCGTCACCTATCCAGGGCTTGAGGGGTATTTCGAAGTGTTTACGCCCCTCGACGTGGGACGTGCTATGCTGCCCAGCCTGCGACGTGGGTGCTCCCACCCATGTTCGGAAGGCAGCCGCCCGACATCTACCCCTAGCTTGCTAGCGAGCCCCTGTGCGTAGCAGTGCCGCCGGTCTCCACCGGGGGCCACTGCCGCACTGGACTTCCCTTGGATCCCACCCCGAGAGAGGAGAGCAGTCCTTCAGATGCTTGATCCTCTCTCTCCCCTGCCGACCCCCGGCAGTCCCGGCTCATTCCTGAACCCGGGTCGCTGGCGTAGCGTGAGGTGTGGTGTCCAGCGCCTCAACCCTCAGTGCCACTGGGTCAGCCTGGTGGATCTTTTTGTGTGAGTTATGCTGGAATTTACTCACATTGAAAAGACCCAGTTAGCCAATCAAGAGAGGATTGTTTGGTGCCATTGTATAATTTCCGATAACCAATGTTTCATGATTAGTTCAGATATTTCATTTGTCTTCTTCTGATTTGATCTGGATACCAACGAAACACTATCACTTCTGGTGCAAGTTGGTTCTGTGTTCTCAGTATCTCGAACATCTCTTCCTTGAGGGACTAAAAGCATATAGGCCCAGATATTCAAAAGGGTTGCGCAACCCACTGATGCGCCCCGGCGCGATATTCAAACGGGAATTGCGCCTGGCACAAATCCCGATGCACCAGAGCGCATCAGTAATGTATGCAGGTGCAGGTGGGGGGGCGTGCCCATGCATACTCTGCACATTCCGAGATTCAGCCTGGGATGTGCTGAGCCATGCATGCGCAACCCCTACTTGCGCCGCACAAAGATACTCCAAAAAAAAAAAATGGATGGCCACCCACAGGTGAGCTACCGTATTGCAGGGCGGAACACGGCAGCTGTGGGTGGCCACCCGAGCTCCGGCTGCACCTCCATGGTGGCACCCCCCCCATGCCTGATCGTGGGCATCAGTTAAAATGAATAAGGTCCAATATCCCTGGTGGTCCAATGGACTGCTGTCTGCCCGATCGCGGGCTTAAGTAAAAATAAAATAACTTATATCCCTGGTGGTCCAGTGGACCCCCTCCCACCCGCCCACTGAATCCCAATGCCCCACTCCCCGGTCAGCGGCAGGCAGCAGTACCCACCCGCCTGCCCCGCCAGCTGACACCGTAAGTAGGGACCACCAGGATAGGAATCTTTCTTTATTTTACTAATGCCCGAGATCAGGCTGTGGGAACATTGCCATGTTGCAGGGGGCGCCGGGTCCCAGTAGACGGCTCCTGCTCGGCAGGGCGCAAGGCGAAAGTCGTCGGGGATCAGCGCACTTGCATGCAAATGGGGCCATAATGACATGCAAATGGTCCCATTTGCGCCTTTCATACATTATAGCCCCATTTGCATGTGCACTTTTGAATATCGCGGTTGTTGCACCTAGCGCAATGGAACTTGTTCTAGCGCATCCCCCTGCTCTACTCTGGCCACTGGCACTGGCGCAATGCCACTGCGCCATGCGCACATTGGGCAAGATAACTTTGTAAGTACCGTATTTCTTCAATTAATAACCACCTTCTATTATTAGTCACCCTCTTTTCTAGGCTGCAGCTGTAAACACATTCTAATATAAGCCGCCCTCCAACATTGACCCCGGCAAGATCGACCACTGTGGGGACCATATTAATTAATCATTCAGTCACTCATTCTGGATCTGCCCACCTGCTCACACTTCCTTGACCACGGTACATTACATTCTACCCTACCTCTACAGGCTCAATAGTTTTGGGGACTGTATTAACAATTAAACCATTAAACAATACTGGTTTTCAGTTATTAGTCTCTGTCACTCAGCCACTAGCACTGACTGCAGTAGTTTATTATGTTTTCATATCCCATCTCTGTTCTCTGCCACTCACTCAGCCACTTGCTCTGGACCCGCCCACCCACTCACACTCCCCTGAAAATACACTGTACCCTACCTCAGCAGGCTCGGTACTTTTTGGTACCTGTATTATGATACATTTCTTCCTATATGGTCTTTTTCATTTTCAGATACCATACTGGTATTCTCTGTTCCCAGTTGTGATGTGTTTGTGAGCGTGCGTCTGAGACCGTGTGCATGCATGGTTACTATTGTTACAGTATTACACATGCCATCAAGTTAGATTATGGTACTTTATTAGCAAATCCAAATCAAAGTAAAGAGAATAAAAAACTGATTTCCCAACTAGGTATGGAAATTCATTCGATCACGTCCTCTGAATTGAGCTCCTCATCTGAGTAGCTGTTGGGTTCCTGACTTTACGTGTAGGGGTCTGGCTGAGTGTCTTCGCCATCAGCTACCAGTTTATGAAGCAGCTCACTTTTGTCTCTTCTGCAGTTCTTCCCTCCTTTAGGTATGTAACTAACATCTGGGTCACAGCTGGTGATAGCGCAGACCTGTGGGGGGTGGGGGGGGGAACATTAGTATTCATTGTAGCTGGATTACAGGTCATAGGTACAGATTAATGTGCAGTACCTTAAAGGACTTCACTATCATTTCTTTAGTGACGGTTTGCCAAGCTGTCTTAATCCACTCCAGCATTTTGCCCTTTCCCTGGTGGTCATTGATTACCCATTTGGTGAGTTCTTGCTCTTTATTTGCCATCCACAGGTCATAACATTCCTGGTAAGCAGACTTGAAAGGGGCATTCCAGCTAACATCTACTGGTTGTAATACTTTTCGTTCAGCCACCAGGGATTACAGAGATTACTTTTTTTTGCATCTGCTTTCACTGCTGGTGAGATGTGGCAGCGAAAGGCATCCCAGACCAACATGTGCTGTGTAAAAGCCATTGCTGCCCACACTTTTGACAGCCACTCGACTGTAAGATCTTCCAACATTCAGCCATTTGGTGACAAGGCCACAACAACCTCCAATATTCCTAATGTCTCTTTAGGGTCTGTTTTCCCCTTCATCACAACAGAAGGGGGATGCTTATGCCCATCTCCCATTGCTGCCAGGCATACAATGACTCATTGTTACTCATGCCCAGTTGTTAGTAAAGGCCAGACCTGGGACACAGTGTAATCAAAGGTTCTAACCCCAGGAATCATCCATTATGATTAAACTGATGCAGTCAGCCTCCTGTGTTGGACTGCCCAGAGGGGTGGAATTATATGCAAATGATGGAACTCTCAACTGGCTCGTGCCAATTTCAAACTGCTGCCCTAGCAACTGCTGCACTCTGAGTGCTTCAGATTCTTTACTCCGCCTGCCTAGTGAAGACGTCCCGGAGAGCTCTCCTTCAACCTCTTCAAAATCTGTTTATCGGGTTGATAAGTAGTGTTTTTATATATATATTTCAGATTGCTGCCTTAGTTTTAGTTTATTTTGTAATTTGTGTGACTATTTTGTGTGGTTAGCAGTTCCTTCATGGTTCCTTGGAACTGAGGGTTCCGCTAGTTCTAGTGAGGTTTTTTACCTAAATTTTGCTATAATTGTTAGTTCTTGCAGTCAGTTCCTTAACCGCATATAATTGTTAAAGCTTTATTTAAATTTGTTGATTTCTCGGTTCTCTTTTCTGTCAGGAACTGAGTAGCGCCCAGTTCCCAGAACCGTTAGCGGTTATTTATATTTGAAATATTCGGTTCTAAGGAACCAATAATTTGATATATTTTCTTTAGCGATTCATGCTCAATGTCAGAGGCTCCTGTTGTTAAGCCTAAGAAATGCACAGGACCCACTGGTTTCAAATTATGTGAGTCTTGTGGTCAGATAATAGCTAAAGCAGATAGACAGATAGCAGATTGTCTGGACACTAGCCATATTTTTGCAAATTGTGATATTTGTAAAACATTTTGTCCTAAAACTCTCAAGAAAGGGTCAAAAATTTTGGAAGAAATGGCCTCTGCTTCTACTAATACTGGTGAAAGTGGTTCCTCCACCTCTGGCACAAGAAAGTTTGGAGGTAAAGCCAAGGATCCTGATAAAGGATGAGATAAAATTGAGCAGGGTAAGTTAAAAAGGTCAGTGGACTCAGGGACTGAACCTGTTCCACTTAAGAAAAAATTTAAGGAAAAGCATGTCGCTGCGCCTCTGGCCGAGAAGGCTAAGGAGCTACCAGCTGACAAAACTGGTATGCCCTCGGCTGAGGACATTGCCAACGCCTTACAGGTCTTGCAAGCACTGCAAGCTGTAGACCCGGTTCCAATACCAACTGCCCCAGTTCCTGTGCCGGTTCCACCTTCTCAGGAACTGCAGGCCTCTTTTCCTGAGGAGGATGATGATGATTTTGAGGAGGAACCGATAGATCCAGAGGTTTTTCCAGAACAGGAGCTCGGTTCCCCCACAGGAGTCCTGAGGATTATACCTCACATTATGCTTTTGTTAAAAGCATGGTGGAAACACTCAGCCTCCCTCTACAGGAGACAGAGGAGGATGTGGAGGAAGCAGAATTCTTGGATATGATGGGGCTAGCCCCCACAAAACTTTTATTACTGCCTATGCATAAATCCCTGAAAAAGGCAGCATTACAAATATTCCAAACTCCTAATTCTATTCCAGGAGTTGACAAAAAAGCTGATAAGAAATATCAGCTTGATAGGACAACAGCTGATTTTCTATTCAGCCACCCTGACCCTGAAGGAGTTGTGCAGGCTGCTGCCTGCGACAAAGCCAGAATTCCCTTGGCTACCCATCCTCCAGATAAAGATTCTCAGAAGATGAATGCAATGGGGAAAAAAGGGTATATGGCTGCTTCTCTCATACTTAGACAGGCCAACTATATGGTTTATGCAGTGCAATATCAGAAGGCACTCTGGAATGCAGTGTTAGCCCTGGCTGACAGAGTGCCAGGTGAGGTGGCAGTGGACCTACAGGATACAGTAGCTGCTCTAGATGCCACAAAATACCAGTTCCACATGGCTGTGGACACTAACGATTCTGCAGCCAGGTTGATGGCACTATCTGTCTCCCTTAGGAGATTTGCCTGGCTCAGGGCCACGAACCTGACCTTGGACACCCAGGCCAAGGCGATGGACTTTCCATTTGAGAAAAATGTGCTGTTTGGTGACAAAACAGAGACCTACATGAAGAAGGTAGAAGAATATAAGGCCACCTATAGATGTAATTCTAAGGATAGGCCTTCCACATCCTATAGGGCCCAAACTAGGGGAGGCAGGGGTAGGGGTTCCTATCCCAGGCCATTTTTCCAGGCTCAGGCCTCTCAGCTGCAACAACAGCCTAGAGGATATTTTCGAGGAAGGGGCAGGAGAGCCATGAGGAGAGCTTCTCCCTCCCCTGTGATTCAAGCACAGCCCACTCAAAACCCCTGACGGGCTAGTACAGGTTGCATCCCCTGCATCACCAGTGGATGGCAGACTGGCTCATTGCCTCCAGGACTGGTATACCATCACCACAGACAAGTAGGTCCTGGAGGTGGTGAGCCAGGGTCTGGCACTCAGCTTCAGATCTCTTCCCAAGCTGAGAGCAAGAACATTTGCACCAGTTACATCTGCAGACAGAATTTTACTGGATGCAGAAGTAAAACATCTGCTAGCAATCAAGACAGTGGAGCCGGTGCCCCTAAACCAGCGGGGCAAAGGCTTCTACTCCAGATACTTTCTTAAAAGAAAGAAACATGGGGATTGGCGATCTATTCTGGATTTAAGACTTCTAAACAGGCACATTCTGAAACCAGAATTCAAAACGGTCATGCTCGCACTAATCATTCCCACTTTACAAAAGGGAGACTGGCTAGCTTTCCTAGATTTAAAGGATGCTTATTTTCACATCCTCATCAGACCCTCTCAGAGAAAGTACCTGAGATTCAGATTGGCCTCAGGCCATTATCAGTTTGCAGCCCTTCCTTTTGGTCTGACTTCTGCCCCAAGGGCCTTCACAAAGTGTTTGGCCATGGTAGTGGAGTTTCTGAGAAAACAAGGGGTGTCAGTCTTTCCCTACCTGGACGACTGGTTAGTAGTGGGTCCATCTCTACAACTTGCAGAGCAGGCCTTAGCACTAACAAAGTCTACTCTGGAATCCCTGGGTTTCCTCATAAATGAACAGAAGTCTCAGCAAACACCAGTTCAGGTACTCGAGTTCATTGGTGCAGAACTAAACACCAGTCTGGGCAGAGCTTTCCTGCCACAGGACAGGGTAAACAGCATTCTGCGGATTGCAAGCTCATTTGTGCCAAGAAAACCCAAACCAGCCAGAGAGTTCCTTGGGATCTTGGGCCACATGGCAGCTGCCACTGCAATGGTACTAGGTTCCAGATTCCAAATGAGAGATATCCAGTTCCAGCTGAGACAATATCGGTCGCAGAGGACAGATCCTCTGTCCAAACTGGTCTCAGTCACCCACAGTCTGTTACAGGCACTGCAGTGGTGGCTGGACGAGCACAACCTTCAGGTAGGTGTGCCTTTCACAAAGGAACAACCTTCCTTAGTTCTTACAACAGATGCATCCCTTCTGGGCTGGGGAGCACACATGTTGGATTATACAGCAAGTGGCACATGGTCTCCTCAAGAATCCCTGTTGCACATAAATCTGCTGGAGCTCAGAGCAGTGTTTCTAGCCCTGCAGGCATTTGCTTCACATCTTCAAAACAAAGTGGTGCAGGTCAGAACAGACAACACCACTACTATGTATTACATCAACAAACAGGGAGGAACTAGCTCAGCTCCACTGTGCACAGAAGCAATGAGGCTGTGGCCCCTGGCTTACTCCATGAAGGTATCCCTATCAGCCATACATCTTCCAGGAAAGGACAGTGTGCTGGCAGACTCCCTCAGCAGGATAAGTCAGGACCACCACGAGTGGTGCCTGAATCCTCAAATACTCAGTTTGATTTTCAGACGATGGGAACACTCCAGAGATAGAACTCTTCGCCTCTGCAGAAAATCACCAGTTACCAGTATACTATTGTAGGCATCCTCTCAGGGGCACATTACCCCTGGATGCGTTGGCACTGGATTGGATGGGGAAGTTTCTGTATGCCTTCCCTCCTTTTCCACTGATATTCAGGACCCTGCTGAAATTGAGGTGCCAATCGGCGACAGTGATACTGGTGGCACTAGATTGGGCGAGGCAACACTGGTATTCACTCCTGTTGGCTCTATCAGTGGTACCCTCCAATTTATCTGCTCAGGAGGCACAACCTACTGATATCCTCACAGGGCAGGATACTGTACCCCAACCTCAGATCACTAAGGCTCAAGGCCTGGCTCTTGAGGACTTAAAGTATGCTAATCTTAAACTGTCAGAACAGGTGCTGACAGTACTTAGGGGTTCAGGAAACCTTCCACTATAAAGACATACTCTGCTAAGTGGGAGAGGTTCTCCATATGGCGCGCAGGTAAGGGTGTTGACCCATCCAGGGCTGACCTTGCCATTCTCCTGGATTACCTGACACATTTGCATTCTTTAGGTCTGAAGCCTTTAACACTCAAGGTTCATTTGGCTTCAGTTTCAGCTTATTTGTCAGCTGGTAAAAAGAGATCCATGGCCTCTCATCCAGTCTTCAGGAAATATTTTAAAGGCCTTAACCTCTTGTACCCTCCTTTGAGGGAACCAGTTTCGGCCTGGAATCTGAATATCTGCATTGCCAAGCTCATGGATGCCCCATTTGAACCGATGGCAACAGCAGATTTGAAGTACTGTATATTACTTGGAAAACTGTTTCTGGTTGCTATTACTTCAGCCAGAAGAATCAGTGAGTGACAGGCCCTGTGCACAGACATAGACTACATCTCATTCGACAGGGATAAAATGGTCCTCAGGACCAATAGAAAATTCCTACCCAAAGTGGTGTCTGATTTCCATTTAAATCAAACCATCACTTTACCTGTCTTTTTTAACAGAGAACTCCAGTTCTCCAGAAAGGAGGCTTCACTTCCTTGATGTCAAAAGGACACTTAGCCACTATATTGACAGAACTAAATCTTACAGACCAGGTCAGACAAAGCTCTGTCTTACCTATGGAGAGGTAGGTAAGGGCAGACCTGCCACAAAATGTATAGTTGCTCACTGGATAGTGGCGTGTATACAGTTTTGTTATAGTAAAGTGGGTAAACGGGCTCCCCTGGCCCTGAGGGCACATTCCACCAGGGGCACTGCTGCTTCAGTGGCAGCTTCAAGGGAAATTCCACTATTGGAAACCTGCAAAGCAGCTACATGGAACACAGTACACACCTTCACAAAGCATTACAGCTTGGATCTGCAATCCAGAAGTGATGCCAAGTTTGGTACAGCAGTGTTGCAGTACCTGTTTCCTAAATAGGTTTTTCTGCCCAACCTCCAAAGGTACTGCTTGGTAGTCTGCATCAGTTTAATAATGATGAGTAGTTCCTGGGGTTAGAAGAAACAAGCATTTGTCAATGCCGAATGTTTGCTTGCTGGCATTGGCAGTGGTAGTGTAGAAGTTACAGAGCTGCGTAATAGGAATGGCAGTGAAGTATTGAACTGAAGCCAACCCCACCACCACCCTGCAGAGAGTGACAGGCATTGGGGTGTGCCTTTGGGTTGTCAGGCATAACGGGCAAGCCATTTCACCACACCACACCCTGCAGACACTGACAAGTGTCACGGTGTGCCTTGGGGTCTTTGGCCCTTATGCACACCCCATTCCATCAGGAAATATGGTGAGATGGGTGCGGTATAGGAGAATGGGGTGAACTTTGGGGCCAAAGAGTCCAAGGCATACCTCGATGCCTCTCACTGGTTGCAGGGTGTGGAATGGTATGAGCATTGCAGGCAAGAATCCCAAGTCACATCCCTGATGCCTGTCATTCTCTACAGGGTTAGGCGTTATGGTTGGAAACCATAATACCTCTGGGATTCGCTGGTATTTTCACTCCAAATTTCTCAACATGTTTTTTTGTGACCCCACCTCATGAACAGTGGCAATATCAGTTTGTTAGTCGAAGCTGCTTATGCACAGCGACTACGGCATTTAGCACCACAGGTGCAAACACATTCAACAGGATGTAAAAAATGACAGCTGTACTGTTCATGGGGAGGTGTAAAAAATGGCAATGTTGCAAATCTGTAGTAAAAATATTAAAAAAACTGGTGAAGTCACGAGTGTGCATAGAAACTGTGCAACGCACACTCGTAATGTAATTAGTTTGGGGATTTTTTATAGCAGATTGTCAACAGAGGCATTTTGGGACATCCGATCATGAACAGTGTCACTGTGATTTTCTTTATCTGTCCCGAACAATGATTTCCCACAGTGACCACATATCTCTGCGCTGAAAGTGTGAAAACACATTTCGGCCATGTTGTGAAAAATGACAGCTGTACTGTTCATAAGGAAGTGTGGAAAATGCCACTGGTGAAAATCTGACTGAAAATATTACAAAGTCATGAACTTACGAGGTGCATGGAAACTGTGCAATGCTCACTGTAACACAGTCATTTATGGACTTTTGTCACCAAATTTTCAACATAGCCATTTTAAGACCTCTGCTCATGAACAGTGTAACTGTGATTTTCTTAATCTGTCCCAAACATTGCTTTCACACACTAACTGCACCATTGTGCGCTACATGTGCGAAAACACATTTTGGGCGACATGTGAAAAATGGCAGCTGTACTGTGCATAAGGAAGTGTTATAAAATGGCAATGTTGAAAATCTGGAGTGAAAATATTGAAAATTCTCAAACTTACGAGCATGTGTAGGAACCGCGCATCGCACGCTCGTAAAACAGTCATTTTTAGGAATTTTTTCACCAAATTTTCAACATAGCCATTTTAAGACCTCTGCTCATGAACAGTGTCACTGTGATTTTCTTAATGTGTCCCATACATTAATTTCGCACACCGACTGCGCCATTGTGTGCTACATGGGCAGAAACATGTTTTGGGCAAGATGTGACAAATGACAGCTGTACTGCTCATAAGGAAGTGTAATAAAATGGCAATGGTGAAAATCTGGATTGAAAATATTGAAAATTTGCAAACTTACGAGCGTGCGTAGGAACTGCACAACGCACGTTCGTAAAACAGTCATATTTAGGAATTTTTTCACCAAATTTTCAACATAGCCATTTTAAGATGTCTGCTCATGAGCAGTGTCACTGTGATATTCTTAATGTGTCCCATACATTGATTTCGCACACCGACTGCGCCATTGTACGCTTCATGGGCGGAAACACATTTTGGGCAAGATGTGAAAAAGGACAGCTGCACTGCTCATTAGGAGGTGTAATAAAATGGCAATGTTGAAAATCTGGAGTGAAAATATTGAAATTTCGCGAACTTACGAATGTGCGTAGGAACCGCGCAACGCACGCTCGTAAGAAACAGTCATTTTTAGGGATTTTTTCACCAAATTTTCAACATAGCCATTTTAAGACATCTGCTCATGAACAGTGACACTGTGATTTTCTTACCATGTCCCATACATTGATTTCGCACACCGACTGCGCCATTGTGTGCTACATGGGCAGAAACACATTTTGGGCAAGATGTGAAAAATGACAGCTGTACTGCTCATAAGGAGGTGTGGTAAAATGGTAATGTTGAAAATCTGGAGTGAAAATATTGAAAATTAGCGAACCTATGAGCATGCGTAGGAACTGCGCAACACACACTCGTAAAACAGTCATTTTTAGGAATTTTTTCACCAAATTTTCAACATAGCCATTTTAAGACCTCTGCTCATGAACAGTGTCACTGTGATTTTCTTAATTTGTTCTGTACATTGATTTCACACACCGACTGCGCCATTGAGCGCTACATGGGCGGAAACACATTTTGGGTGAGATGTGAAAAATGACAACTACACTACTCATAAGAAGTTGTGGTAAAATGGCAATGTTGAAAATCTGGAGTGAAAATATTGAAAATTCGCGAACTTACGAGCATGCATAGGAACTGCGCAATGCACGTTCATAAAACAGTAATTTTTAGGATTTCTCACCAAATTTTCAACATAGCCATTTTAAGACCTCTGCTCATGAACAGTGGCACTGTGATTTTCTTAATTTGTTCCATACATTGATTTCGCACACTGACTGCGCCATTGTGCGCTACATGGGCAAAAACATGTTTTGGGTGAGATGTGAAAAATGACAGCTGTACTACTCATAAGAAGATGTGGTAAAATGGCAAGGTTGAAAATCTGGAGTGAAAATATTGAAAAGTCGCGAACTTACGAGCATGCGTAGGAAGTGCGCAACGCGCACTCATAAAACAGTCATTTTTTGGAATTTTTCCACCAAATTTTCAAAATAGGCTTCTTGAGAGCCCACCTTATGAATGCTGGCAGTGTTGTTTCATTAATCAGGCCCAAAAGGTGATTTCACGCAGTGACTGCGAAATCACCCTTCGGGCCCGAATAACGCCATGACAGTGACATCACTCAGGAGAAGGGGTCCCAAAAACCCCATGTTGAAAATTTGGTGCAAAAATTCCAAAAAATGCCTGAGATATGCAACAAAGTTGAAAAAACCCTATCTATCCCATTATACAGCTTACCGGCATTTCCTCAGTTCACGGTTGGCTTTGAAGAGTGCAGACGTGTTCCCGGTTCACAGAAGATTGTCACACCGAGGTCCGGAGGTAAGTATGGGGTGAGGGGGGGTGAGGCAGGGTGCGCAGTGGGTGGGTGCGGGTTGTGGGAGGAGGCAGGAAGAAGCGCTGAGGGACAGTTTTTAATTTTCAGGTTTTTGTTATTAAAATGACGACGGGATGTTTGCCACGCTGGGTAAGCTCCAGCTTGGCACAAGGACGGCTGGTTGGGGCGTGAGCCGACGGGGATTGGCACTCGCCGGCCAGCAGCATCAGTTGCCACGGGGTGGGCTCCAGCATGGCACCCTGTACTCTGGGAGGGGGGACAGTGGAGCCGACGGGGATTGGGCGCCCCCATCAGCTATACGATGACTTGCCACGCTGAGGTGGGCACCCAGCATGGCATGTGGAAGGCTTTGGGGGATAGCGCAGCACAGCCGATGAGGATTGGGCATCCCGCCAGCTATACAGTGTGTGCTTGGGGGCAGCACCAGTATGTGTGCGTGTGTTTGTGTGTGTGTGTAGGGGAGCTGCGCATGAGCAGGCGATATCTGATCGCTGTTCACTGAAGCGTAGCTCCCCCTTTCAACTGTACGCCACTGCATTTTGGAGCTGTCATAGACAGCTCCAGCATGCATTGGAGGACTGGGGCCGCACCTGCCAATACACTGACTGAATTGGAAGAGGGGGTGACACACCTCCGAAAACTCGGATGACGGCACTATGTTTCTTGCACATGCGTGCAAGCAAACATAAAAATGACTCACCACAGTAGTCTTGTTTCTTCAAAGGGATCACTCATTATGATTAAAGCACCCACCCTGCCTCCCTTACTAAAACCTATGAAAGTTGTTCTGCATCCCTGTTTTAGGATATTTTTCCATATAGGTCAGGTTACAGACTCACCTTTTGTTAACCATTTGGTTCCCTTGTGGTCTCAAGTTTTTTAGGTTTACTTCTTGGGATGCTTTTTTGACCTGAGAGGACAAAAAATTATTTTATAGAAATATTATTCTAGATAGTGGGTCTTACACCCAGTCTAGGCTACGTAAGAATCTGAAGCACTCAGAGTGCAGCAGTTGCTAGGGCAGCAGTCTGAAATTGGCATGAGCCAGTTGAGAGTTCCATCATTTGCATATAATTCCATCTCTCCAGGCAGTCCAACACAGGAGGCTGACTGCATCAGTTTAATCATAATGAGTGATCCCTTTGAAGAAACAAGATTACTATGGTGAGTAATTTTGTCTTCAAACAACATGAAGTCTTGCTGTATTCTGACAATTGCAGTTAGCCCCAGCCTTTAAACTGTCCCGGAGAACAAAGGGTTAACTTTTCTATGCATGGCATAGAATGTTCATCTCGAGCGCGGTTGAAGCCTCTGCCTGTTGTTATTCGAACTGCAACCGTCAGATTCTTTACTCCGCCTCACTGAACAGTCGCTCCGGAGAGTTCTCCTGCTGCTCGGTTCAAGTCAGTTGAAGTGTTGGTTTTTCGGTCGGTTTTTCTACCGAAATTGTTGTTTCTGCATAGTCGGTTCAAATCTCTGTCTGTGGTACCGTGAGTACTAGATAGGTTTTGTTCTGTTTTCTGTGTGGAACTTGTAAAAGTGTGGATCGGTTCGGCTGAACCGATCATTTTCAGGTAAAATTTGTACTATACTTTAGTGTGTGGTTACCGGTCCGTATTGGTTCTAAAAAAAACGGGTTTTTAGTACTTTTTTTCCAAGACCCGTCACACGGTCAGGAACCGATAGGGGAGTCTTGCCTGGTGGTTGCCGAAAAAAGGGTAAGTTTGATTAGGTTGGCCATGTCTGAGAAATCCAAGAAAAAAAACGGGCCCACTGGGTTTCAACACTGCAGTGTGTGTGGGGAGGTCTTTGCTAAGGCCGATCCCCACACCACCAGTGTTTATTGTCTGGGGTTTGACCACCTCGATTCAGACTGCCAAATTTGCAAAATGTTCCCAAATCTACCCTGGAAAGAGATTAGGTAGACTGAGGGAAAGGGAGGCCAAGAAGTCCACTGACCCGGATGGCCAGCCTGGTTCGGTTCCAACCGAACCAGAAGGAGTGCCCTCTGACCAGGCGATGCTACCCGGGCAAGGGGAGCCGATTCGAGAATCGGTTCCGACAAAAAGAAAAAGAAAAGACAAGTCGACCGGTTCGGATCCAGAATTTCATACTCTGACTGCCAATGAAATAGCCAAAGTGATTCGTATTGTGGAATTGCTTCGATCGGTTCTGACTGATCCGGCACCTTTTGGCAGGGGCTCGGTTCGGTCAGTTCCCCCGGTTCTGGATTATACCCTGGAAGAATTTTATGAACCAGAGTTTGAGGAGGAAGGAGAGTTGGAAGATGATTATGGTGATGGTGAAAGTCTGGATGTGCCTATTGACCCGGACATCTCCCCAGAAGACCTTCAGGTGTTTCTCCTCCTAGGCTTTCTGAGTCCCCTTCACACTTCATGTTTTACAGGAAGGTGGCTGATACCCTCCAGCTTCCTGTGGAGGAGGCAGTGGAGGATCAGGAAAAGCCTGACTATGTAGAGATGATGGACATCCCAGAGTCCAGGTGACTGTCTATTCCCTTCCACAAATCTTTTGGGAAACAGACACAAAAAATTCTCAAGTCTCCCAATTCCATACCTCCTGTGGACAGAAGAATGGACAAGAGGTATACTCTTTCAGGCTCAGATATGGACTTCCTTTATCAGCAATGCAGCCATGTTGGGGTTGTACAGACTGCTGCCTGTGATAAGGCAAGCATTCCCTTGGCGTCACACCCCCCAGACAAGGACTCCAGGAAGACTGATGCCATGGCAAAGAAGCAGTAAATGGCATCATCCTTGGGACTCAGACAGGCTAATTATATGGCCTATGCAGCCAGGTACCAGAAGTCCAGGTGGGACACTGTACTGGCACTGGCTAAACAGTCTTCCCCCCAGCTGGCCAAGGAGCTGGAGGAGGTGGCTGCTGATGGGATTGAGGCATCAAAAGTTCAGTTTCATGCTGCTGTAGACTCCAA
Organism: Neoceratodus forsteri; assembly: GCA_016271365.2. Lineage (NCBI taxonomy): Eukaryota > Metazoa > Chordata > Ceratodontiformes > Ceratodontidae > Neoceratodus > Neoceratodus forsteri. The sequence continues at coordinate 500,300,066 of CM028138.1, read as the reverse complement.
TGATGTATCATCAAGAGTTATGGCTACATCTGTGGCTCTTCGGAGAATGGCTTGGCTCAGATGTACTAGCCTCTCGCAGGATACCCAGGCTAAGGCCATGGATTTTCCTGTAGTGGGAAATTCTCTGTTTGGGGAGCAGACAGAGAATTACATGAAGAAAATGGATGAATACAGGACCACTTACAGGAGTGCTTAGGCCAAGGAAAGGCAAGCAACTCTTCAAAGGCAGCAGTCCAGGGGCAGGGGCAAGCCTTTCCAAAGGCCTTTTTACCAAGCACAGGCCTCTTCTTCCTTTTCTCAGAGGGGGTTCTTCAGAGGGAGAGGCAGAAGGGGGATGAGCAGGCCTGCATCCACTCCTCAGCCTAAAGCCCCTGCCAAGCAGACACCCTGATGGGTCTGTCCAGGTCGATTCTCCTATCCCAGTAGGGGGCAGGCTGGCTTACTTTGTCCAGGACTGGATGTCTGTTACATCAGACAAGTGGGTCCTGGAAGTAGTAAGCCAGGGACTGGTTCTCAGCTTCAAAACATTTCCCAAGATGAGAGCCAGATCTTTTCCACCTGCAAATCTCTCAGAAACCCTTGCCCTAGAGGCAGAGGTTTCTTCTCTTCTAGCTCTAAGAGCTATAGAGAGAGTGCTCACTACACTGGGGCAAAGGATTGTACTCCAGGTACTTCTAACCCCAAAAAGACAGGAGAGTGGCGACCATCCTGGACCTAAGATACCTGAACAAACATCTTTTAAAGCCAAAGTTCAAGATGATAACTCTGGAATTATCCTTCCCTTCTAAGGCCAGGGACTGGCTAGCCTCCCTGGACCTCAAAGATGCCTACTTTCACCCCATCAGGTTCTCCCACAGAAAGTACCTCAGGTTCAAGTTGCCCTCAGGCCACTATCAGTTCAGAGCAATGCCCTTGGCCTAACATCAGCCCCAAGGGTCTTCACAAAGTGCCTGGCAGTAGTTGTTGCCTTCCTAAGAAGACAAAAGATTTCCATTTTTCCATATTTGGACGACTGGCTCATAGTGGGCCAGTCCCCAGACCAAGTCAAGTCACACGTGCAAGTGACCCAGCAAGTGCTCACTTCGTTAGGATTTCTTCTCAACCTTCCCAAGTTAGTTCTCGAACCAGTGCAGCTCCTCACCTTCATAGGGGCAGAGCTGGATACAGTAAAAGCAAGAGCCTTCCTTCCCCTGGCCAGGGCAAGGGCTCTCATGGAACTGGCCTCTTCATTCAGCCTTCAGGTGTCTCGACCAGCAAGGCACTTCCTTCAGCTGTTGGGCCACATGGCAGCTTCTACAGCAGTGGTCCAAGGCACAAGATTCCAAATGAGAGACATTCAGTTCCACTTAAGAGCTTTTTGGTCCCAAAGAAAGGATTCCCTTACTAAACTAATTCCAGTGACTCAAACCCTGATCCAAGTCCTGCAATGGTGGCAGGATCAGGACAATTTGAGGCAAGGGGTTCAATTTACCACTCAGTCTCATTCAGTGGTCCTCACCACAGATGCTTCCCTGCTGGGCTGGGGAGCTCATTTGGGGGAACGTACCACCCAGGGACTGTGGTCACCTCAGGAATCTCTTCTACACATCAATCTCTTGGAACTCAGGGCAGTGTTTCTGGCACTACAAGCTTTTTCCAAATCAGTACAGAACAGGGTGGTTCAGGTCAGAACAGACAACACCACCACCATGTGGTACATCAACAAGCAAGGAGGCATTCGGTCTACGGCCTTGTGCACAGAAGCAATGAAGTTGTGGTCCCTGGCTTATTCCCTGAAAACCTCTCTGTTAGCAGTTCACCTTCCAGGAAAGGACAATGTTCTGGTAGATGCACTGAGCAGAATATCTCAGGGCCATCACGAATGGACCCTAGATCCTCTGGTGTTGAAGGTGATTTTCTCAAGATGGGGCACTCCAGAGATATATCTTTTTGCAGCCCCAGACAATCACCAACTTCCTCTTTTTTGTTGCAGACCCCCAGTCTTGGGCTCAGTCCCCTTGGATGCTCTGATACTGAACTGGGAAGGGAAATTTCTGTATGCTTTCCCCCCCCTTCCCTCTCCTGTTCAAAGTGTTAATCAAGCTAAGGTCACAACCATGCAAAGTGATTCTGATTGCTCCAGACTGGGCCAGGCAGCCATGGTATCCCTTGTTGCTGTCCCTAGCAGTCCATCTTCCCCTGTCACTTCCCAGGAATTACAACCTGTTAACATCCTCTCGGGGAGGATTTGGTACCCCAATCTTCAGTCTCTCAATCTCAAGGCTTGGCTCTTGAAGAGTTAGAGTTTGCAGATCTGCATATTTCCCAAGGGGTTCTGGATATCCTTTAGGCTTCTCAAAAGCCTTCCACCAGAAAGACTTACAACTCCAAATGGAAAAGATTCAGCTTTTGGTGTTCTAAGAAGAATATTTCTCCAGACTCTGCTGAATTGCCTACGGTTCTGGATTATATGGTCCATCTCAATGGCCTAGGTCTCAGACCAGCTACTCTCAAGGTACACTTGGCAGCTGTTTCTGCTTTCCTGTCAGTAGGCAAGTCTTCCTCACTGTCATCCCATCCTGTATTCTATAAGTTTTTCAAGGGATTGCTTCATAACAATCCCCCCCTTTAGGGATCCTGCTCCTGCTTGGGATCTTAACGTTTGCATTGCTCAGCTTATGCAACCCTTTTTTGAGCCTTTGTCCTCAGCAGAGCTTAAGTACTTGACTTGGAAAACTGTGTTTTTGGTAGCAATTACTTCTGCTAGATGTATCAGTGAATTGCAAGCCCTGTCAGTGGAATCTGATTTCATCTCTTTTCACAGAGATAAAGTGATACTTAGAACTAACAGAAAGTTCTTGCCTAAGGTGGTCTCAGATTTCCACCTGAATCAGCCTATATCTCTCCCTGTTTTCTTCACTGATCATTCTTCCTCGGGAGAGAGGAGGCTACACAGTTTGGATGTTAAAAGAGCCCTTAGCTACTACACAAAGCGTACCAAGGATCACAGGTTTGACTCCCTCCAGTTGTTCCTCACTTATGGAGAAGTTGGGAAGGGCAAACCTGCCACCAAGAGATCTACTGCCAGTTGGATTGTTTCTTGTATACAATTTTGCTATGAAAAACTGGGTAAAACTCCACCCTCAGGCCTGAGGGCTCATTCCCCAAGAGGTACAGCTGCTTCCCTGGCTGCTGCCAGGGATATCCCTCTTTTAGAAATTTATCAAGCAGCCAGCTGGAAAACGGTCCATACTTTTACCAAGCATTACTCTCTGGATATCCAGGCTAGGAGTGATGATCAGTTTGGCACAGCAGTACTTCAGAGCCTATTCCCAAAGTAGGTTCTGTCCCTCCTCCATGGAGGTACTGCTTGGTAGTCCGCAATTGTCACAGTACAGCAAGACTTCATGTTGTTTGAAGAAAAAATTACTCACCTTAGTAATTATGTTTCTTCTAGTGGAGTCTTGCTGTATTCTGATCTCCCCCTGCCTCCCCTCTCAGAACCTAGATTTTTGGGATGTGAGTGGGCAGGCAGTGTTAGAACCTAGGGTGCCCTTTTACACCCTCTTTTTCTTTGGGTGGAAGATTATTTCATTTGATTGGTTTTTTGTTTTTGGCTTTCCTGACTTGAGTCTTCCTTTGAGGACCCAAAACATTATTTGTCTGCCAGTTGGCTAGTTAAAAATTTTAGTTTCCACACAGAACACCTAGTGAGTTTTTGCTCGTAAAGATCTGACGGTTGCAGTTCGAATAACAACAGGCAGAGGCTTCAACCGAGCTTGAGATGAACATTCTATGCCATGCATAGAAAAGGTAACCCTTTGTTCTCTGGGGCAGTTTAAAGGCTGGGGCTAACTGCAATTGTCAGAATACAGCAAGACTCCACTAGAAGAAACATAATTACTAAGATGAGTAATTTTTTCTTCTGTTCCCTGGCATGTCCGTCCATATGATAGTTTCATCCATACTTCCTATCGTGGATGGTTTCTGGTTGTAGTTTTGTATTTTGTTTCTGCAGAAAGATGCAAAGGCCAGGATTTTTGGAGTGAAGTCTTTTGGGAGCTGCTGGCCTACAGTGGTCCTCTGCCACATAATACATCCCCAGCACCAGAGGAATTTGTCCACCCAGCCATGGCTTGCAGAAAAACTTGGATCTTGTACTGGGGACATTGCTTTTAGGGCTGTTAATTTTCTAGTTACCCTATAATGCTGCTAACACTGCTTAGTGATCCAGGCTGCCAGCTCAGATTCAGATTCAGGGTAGTTTGCATGGTGTTCACCCCATCAAGAGACTGACATTTTTTGTATGACCCTATAGACCCAATATGGCTTATTTTTTCCTTCAAGGCTAAGGAGTTTCTTTCTCTGGTCATGGAGATGCTTCTCATCAATATGTAATGCAGCACCTACCATCCAATTTTCTTCTTTTTCAGCCTGACGTGCAGCTGCAACTTTAAATTCCAAATCAAATGACTTTCATTTGGACATTTTTTTTTCTGCTGTCCTTCAAACACCGATACCAACACCAAAGACCCTCACAGCAAACTAACACTGACCGGCTTTTTTAAACAGTGTCAGTGCCACTGACAGGTATCAATTACAGCTGATCCGAGCAAGCAATCTAATTAAAGCTGTCCTTGATTTAAGTAGGCCCTTGATCATTAGCCATGTCTGTGGATTTTACAATGAAACATAAGCCATAGCTTCTGATTGAGGATATATGGCATTTTGGCTGTATGACAGATGTCTAGAAATATCTAATTGTAGTCTTTCACATAAATTCACACCATATGTGGGAGGCGGTGCCATGGCATTAGTTTCCTGATGATTGTTAGCACATTCTTTCTTCTATAGGGATGCCAAGCTATTTTCTCCATCATTTGATGATATACAGCATGTTGTATCATTGTTCCTCATGGTTGATATCATTTTATATACTGTAGATATTAAGTGTGTACTGTGACTTTCTGTACTTGTTGGTTTGTTTCGATCAGGAAATTATAGTTCCAATTTGAAGGTACTGCCTTGCCTGAAGGAGTCTATAGTGGTCCCTATTGTCAAGACCATATTTTTGTTTAAAGGTATTGAAGGTGATGAATACTCCATGGTGGCGAAACTTTGTGGGATATACCACCTCCTATAACCACGGTCTACTTTCACCAGAGAAAAATGTGGGCTATGTGCTATGGGTCAAAGTAAAGGGAGATATGGGATCAGAGAGTATGTGGGTAAAGTGGCTAACCAAGTGCTCCTGGTTGTCTATATGTATGGGTTATTTTCCTGTATGCCCTGTGCTGGATGTGAGGGGTTAACAGTTGTAGCATCAATCAGGTGGCCTGGCCAAAGTGATTTTCTATATCCAGCTGTCTAGTCATCTGATACTGTATGAATGTCCTTTGTTGGGCGGCCATGTGATATTATTTTAAGAGTGGAAATTCTAGGCCTCCTCTATTTTCAGGCAACTACAATGTGGAGTATCACACTCTTAAGTTAGGATAGTCAATGATCCTGGTTTGTTCCTGCTAAAGGTTTGCTCCAGGAGCAAATTAACGCCTGAAGCAAACTACAGGTAGGTAGGTAAATATTTTATTTGTTCAACATAAGTCATTACAAAATTTAAAACTTAGAGAATTAGCTTAAAACATCATCAGCTTTGATTAAAATACATTTGTAACATACATTTTACATGCAGATATTTGCATACAAATACAGTGATATTATATATACATGAGGTTTACAATTTTAATGACTTCAAAAAAATTGGAGACATGACTCGGTACCTTGATATTTTTTGAAACAAAAACGAACTTAATCAGTTCATCAGCAGGGAGACGGAGGGGTGCCAGGATTGGTGCTAACCAGAATTTTTTTTTATTCATATTTTGGACAATGAAGAACTATATGCTTGAGATCATCTTCAAGGCCCAAATTACAATCACAATAGAATTTTGTTTCAAAACCAGGTCTTCTGTGGGAGGAATATATGTAATTTGATAAAATTATTCCATCTGGAATCTAGTCATGATTCTTCTGTCTTCAGGATTAAATAATATTGACAAACAGGGTTCTAAATAATGTTCAGTTTTCAGAATGTTGTACCATTGATAATTTTTAAATGAATGAATTCTCTTTCTGTTTGTTGAGATTTCTAAGTCTCTAAATCTTGACTTAACCTGTGTTGATATGAATTCAAATGGGGGTGATATGAATTTCATATAAAAGATGCCCCAGATCATTCTGGAGTAATAATCTCTTTATTAGAGTCATTGTCAATGTATTGACTCCCCTTTTTTGATAATCTGTTTCCTCCTCAAGACATTGTCTTGGGAGGCAGGTTTCATTTAAACAGAAAAGCTTAAGTATGAATAATGATGTTATTTCTTGAACCAGGGTTGTTAAAGAATATTGACCTAACTCAGTTCTTACAATTTCTGCCGGAACTGAATGGCTAACTCTTAAGATATACCTGTACATTTTAGTCAGGATCTTTTCCAATGAAAATAAAGCAATATTGTTGGCCCAAAGTTCCAAGACATATAAAATGCTAGTAGTACTTTTAGTGTTAATAACTTTAAGAAGACCAAGTATGGAGCCACATCCCAGCTTGGCACTAAAGCATTTGAAGGCATTAAGAGATGTTGATAACTTTTCAATCATTAAATTTAAGTGTGGTAACCATTTTAAGTTATTCAAAAATCTTATTCCTAAGTAATCATAATAATTTACCATCAGAATCTTGGATTTATCAATAAAAAACAAGGGTTGTGTTAATTTTCTATTTCCAAATATTATTAAATTTGTTTTTTCAATATTTATTTTCAGTTTGTAATTTTTACATATTTCTGAGAAATGATTTAATTTTCTTTGTAAACCAAGAAAGGATGTGAGCATCAATACAAGGTGATCTGCATAAGCCAGACATGTAACTGGTTTGCTAAATATTTTGGGAGAATGGAAATCATCATTTAATTGTTCTATAATTGGGTTTATATAAAAATTGAAAAGAATTGGTGCTAATAAGCAACCTTGTCGAACTCCTACATTTGTTGGAACTTTAGATGTTAAGGCGTCGGATTGAGAATAATGATCTTATTATGATATCCAATAATGTTGAATCAATTTTATAATCAGTCAGGGTTTTCCATAAAAGAGATCTACCTATTGAGTCAAAAGCTGACCTTAGATCTATAAATCAGTGGTATAGTTTGCCACTTTTAACTTCAGTATATTTCCATATAAGATGTTTTAAGACATAACCATGTTCTATTGTGGATCGATGTGATCTAAATCCATTTTGTAAATTCACTCAAGATGTTATTTTCTTCAGCCCACGTTTGGATTCTGGCCAATATAATTCTGGTAAATAATTTCTGAGTGGAATCTATTAGACTAATAGGTCTGTACATTAAAGGATTGTTACTGTCACCTTTTTTTATAAAATTTGGATAAAAAAAATTGGTGGGGGGGTAATGTATTTGTAAGGAGCCATTTCTGCTGAATAATATAATTCTGAAAATTGGTTTATCCAAACTGTAGGGGTAATAGCTTTTATATTTGAAGTATATTCATTAAAACCCTGTCTAATACTCACAATTTTCTGCTATCTCTGGAGAGGACTGCCTTTTTTAAATGTTGCCACATTTTTATTTGATATTTTTTCTTTTCTTTTTCCAACTTGGCTTTATACTGTTTCCTGGCTTTATTTATTATATTAGTAGCTACTACTGGATATGATTTCTTAGCAAGACAGAGTATTTTATTCATGTTTCTTTTTGCTATTTTACAGTTATTATTGAACCAAGTATTTCCCCTGTTGTTTGATATGAGTGAAATTTGCAAAAATGAAGGTCTCAAATATTTAATCAATTCTTTCCAACATTTTAATATCTGATTGGGTTTATTAAAATAGATTATTTCTTTTCTCAAACTGGAAACATGATAGGATTCCAAAATATCAGTAAATTTGATTTTGGTAGTATAATTCCATCGTATTCTTTTGCAGTTTATTACTTCACTGTTTAATATTAGGGAAGTAGTTGGTACAGCCTTCAAATGTTTAAGAGCCCAAGTGGATAGAATAGGCAAATGTGAGGACTCTGGACATGAAATAACTTCAAGGTCAAATAATAAATTAATGGCTGATGTGGTGGACCAAACTAAATCTAAAATGGATGAACCTGTTGGGCCAAAAAAGGTGAATGATCCTTGTTGATCACTTTTAGATTTACAATTTAATAAAGTGAGATTCAGGGCATTCATAATAGCGGTAAGTGCTTTACCCTGTTTATTTGTTTTTTTATCTAATGAGTTTCTATTATAAGATAAAGTAGGATTTAATAAAGTTATCTCCTTTTGTTCATTATCTAATGTCTTAATGTCCCCTAGTCTAGCATTAAAGTCTCCCAAAATGATAAATGGGTAGAGACTCATCACCAGTGGTTATCCCTTCTATGAATGGTTTTGGCCCCTCTCATAATCCTTCCTTAGATGTATTTTTATCACCTGGGGGGATATAGGAATTAGGTATTCATAAGTGAGTATTATTATAAGATAATTTAATAGGTAATTTCATTTTTATCTGTGTTTTTATTTGAACTAATTTACAATCAGGCCTTCTTTAGTGTTACCATATTTTTGATTTTTATAGGCAGAGATAGAATATCCTGTGAAACCCAAGATTAGAGGAGGGAGGGGGTTATCCCACTAAGTTTCTTGAAAACATAATATATCAAATTCTTGCATGAAAGATAGTGTATCATTATCTGCCTATTTATTAATAATGCCCTCAATATTCCATGTTAGGATTTTTAATTGTAAAAAATTGCTATTGCTTCTAACAGTTGTTATCTACATAGTCTGATAAAATATGTTGTTTTTCTGGTTGATTAGATGAGACGAGTTTGAAGTTGCTTTTTGTATCTCAAATACTTTATAATCAACAATGTGTAGACCATATTCATCAAGTAAAGGGGCTGCTTTCAAAACAAGATTAGACCATTTACTTGACCAAAAGGTCAAGTCTATCTGAGGGGCATTAGTGAAGCCCTTATTAATTTTTATATATTTTATAGCTGAAGGCAATATATTCATTTTGAGTGCAATAGAAGGGAAATTGGTGATTTTTTTTAAGACTACCTATTGGTTGTCCCTTAAGAGTTTCCCAGCTGAATAAAGATAATGTTTTATTTTTCCACTCCTTCTTGAGCTGTAGTAAATGAAGAGATTACCTTTATGGTCTTGGTTAACCATTCGTCTTCTTCTTCTCCTTCCCCTTCCCCAGTTTTATCGAGATCTATATTGTCTATGATTTCACTCTTTCCTCTATCAACCAGGATAGGGACCCTTTGAGGGGATAATAGTCTAATTCCTTTGTGAGCTAGATTATTTTCCATTTTCCAAATCTTTAAAGCTATATTTTCAAATTTACAATAAAACAATACACGGTCTGGTATTTTTAATGGTAATGGCCTTAATGCATAATAATCCAAGGACTCATCCGAAATATGGAATAACCGACATAATCAATTTAGTAACTTTTCTGGGGTCTCATCATAAAGATACCTAATTCTATATATTTCAATCATATATTCATGTTGTCTTGGACTTTTGCATTTTTTACTATTTCTTTGTAAGTTGTCCAGAGTCTTAAAATGTTCTTTTTTCTGATTGACCTGGATTTTGGGACAAGGCTCTTCATGTTCATTTTGATTATTAATACCTTCAGAACTGGGCATTATGTCCTTACTCTGCAACAAATCCATCTAATGATTATTATAGAGGGACCCCTTAGTCTCCCTTCCAACACTCCCAAAAATAGAACAATTGTCTTGGACTGAATCATTTACCAGTATAGATTTCTCTCTTTTGTTCTTTTGGGTGGTTTCTTTAAGAGTAGAACTTACTGGGCTGAATTGTATAAGCAAATGTTGATCTTTTATACTCTGAGCATTTTGTTTTCGGATGTCCTGGCTTTTCCCTTCTGTATTATTTCCTTGTATATCTTGGTTATTTTTAAAATATTTTTTACCCTGATGACTATCCCTCTTTGATTTGTTTTTCTTATATCTCTTATTATTCTTTTTAGATTGATGTTATTTTGTTCAAATTAGACTGATAGTCATCTTCTGAAATAATAAGGTCTTCCTTTCCCCTTTCAAAAGGTAGGGGTTAATTTACTTGTATTGCTTTATTTGATCTTGTAGGTTTTGGAGTTTTTTTTACGTATTTTGGAGACTTCTAATTGATCACCTCCTACTGTAATAAATCTGTCTAAAATTGCTCTGTTATGAAAAATGTCAGAACATACATTTTGGACTTCTTCTTTTAATGCCCAAAGGTTCTCAAGTATTACAATATTTGCATAATAAGGTTTTTTTTAATAATTTCTAGAATCTGTTTAGAGAGTGTGGATGTTGTCGCAAAATTGCTATTATCCACAAAATCTGGAACTGAAGAATTGTGTTGATTTGTGTTGATTTGGAAAATCTATTGAATTAAAATCATTGCTTTCCTGAGTAGGAGAAAATCTTAAAGAAGGAGATTTATTATAACTTTGTTCATTCATAAGGGTCTGAACTTTTTCCTGTGGTTTTGAAATTCCTATATTCCAGGAATTAGCGTTGAAATCATGAGTATGCACTAACGTTTTTAATCCCTCTATGGTATGCTCTAAGTCCCCTAGGGATAGATCATCATTATTGATGTTTCCTGTTTTTTTTTCTTTTCTGATGCAAATGAAATTGATTTACAAAATGTTTCTGATAAGGACTGACTACATGGGGTGGAGTCTTGTTTTCTTTTAAAGGGGTATTAATATCTAAGTTTAGAGATTCTGAAGTCTCTGCTTGACATAAATTGCCTTTAGAGTGAGTTTCTCTTGTTACTACAGAAATTAATGACAAATTATCTGGTTCAGCAGAATCTTCAGAATAATGATTCAAAGAAATTGGTTCTACTCCTTCACTGGAATGCAAAAGACTTATACAGTCATTTTATATTATATCATTTTGAGAAACATCTAACATCTCTCTTTTCCCTTCCAGTAATGGGGTAGAACAATTAAACTCTTGACTCAATAGGTTAAACGATTTATTCAAGAAGATTGTTATTTTCAGTTGATTTGCCTTTTTTTGTAGTTATTTTTGGATTAAGACTGTTCACTTTCTTTAGATCATTATTTTTTGTTTGTAAATCAGTTTTTTGAGAACTACAAACCCTTCCACTCCTAGTACTAACCATTTTGGTAGTTGTGTAATTGTGTGACTAAATAACCATGCAACTATACAGTCCTAGTACTGTGAATCACAATATATTATCTATTCACCAATTTATAATAAACAGGATATACAATAAGTAATATAACTTGTTACCCAGTTAAAATGTTAACCGTGTAACCTGGAGCTTAATAATTAAAAATCACAATACCTACAATGTAATAGATGAGAAAAACCTTATATATAACTATAAAATGGAAACTATAAAAGGAAAAATGTCACTTCTATCCAGGAGTATAATAATTAAGAAATAGTTGAGGAAAGGTAAATATTAAATTCAGTAATTTTAAAGGCCCCTTTTCAGAATAAAGGGCCAAAAACCAGGACAGTAAGGTTCCTGAAAATAAATTACCAAATCCCTCAAATGTTCAGTCCTGCTCCAATTAGTCCAGGTTAGAATAGGTTCCAAATGTCCAGTAGTTTTCAATTTCCTTCAGATTTGCAATAATTTGGTGAACAAATGCCAGTTTCTTGTTATGAAAAATATCAGTGGTAGGATAAAATGATGAGACAAGAAGTTTTACCAGTCTGTTAGTTGTTAAGGATGAATTCCTTGAACCTCTGTAATTAGACCCCTCAAGTTCACCATTTCACCAAGTCATTTTGAAACTGGTGGGTAAAAATATAAAGAAAATAAACAGAGTAAAGAGGTGTAATTCTTTAAATAAACTTATGTAAGTACAAAAATCAAAATTAAATCTCAAAATAATGAGCTGTAACTTAACTCTAATAAACTCTGACTTAGATATTTGCTACTTCAAACTAAAGCTTATAAAATTTTAAACTTTTTATTAGTATTATAAAGCTTTATCTTTGAATTTAATCTTATTAGTAGATTTAATATAACAAGCATTTTTTTAAACTTATGCAAAATGAGAGATTTAAATATTGTAATATGGCTAAAACTGCTTACCAATATTTTGTGCAATTTGGTAGTGTTTAATTGTATTTCAATCAAATATACTGACGTAAAAGCTGTTGTAGTTATATTTTCCTCTGGTTCTCCACAGTCAGGACAAGGAGCATAAGTGGCACCAACTTTATAAGTTAAAGATGAATGAATGATCGTCTAAATGTGTAGGTATAAATAAAAAAAAATAAAATATAAGTAGTAGTATTCTTTTAAGTAAACTACTAACTACTTTCTTTCATTCAAACAAACCAGTAAGTTCAATGTTGTGGGCTATCATTATAACTTACCATTATATTCTCAGATATGGCATAAAACATATAAAGATTTCTGAACTTCAAATGCTCTGATGCACTAGGTTTATCCTTTAGGGCAACGCAAACATATGTGAACAAGAAAACGTGGAAAAAGAACCAAAAACTTGAGACAGAATGCCCAGCCCGATGATGTCTCAGAAATAGTTTAATAAAGCTGAGATCTGAACGCAAATGGGCTATATACGTACGTTGCACCGTTTAGCTGTTGAAATGGACTAAATGGACTGAAGAAATGATTCAAAGTGGTCTTAGAGCAGAGTAGAATAAAAACAGAAGGTTCTAACTGAGTTGACTTAATCTTTGCCAGCTGAGTTGCATGCTGAAAGAAAGCTCTTGCTCATGCTCTGAGTATTAGTTAATTAGCTGATAAATCGTTACACTATTAAATCATTAAATAATAAAAAATGAGATATTTTGGTTGTTACTGAAAATAAAAGTCCATCTGCCAATTATATCAGCTGCTTGTCTTGACCTACTGAGGAATCCAGTGGTAAACTAATTTACTGATTGTATGTTACCAATTAATTAATTAATCTTGACCATCAGTAATTGCAATTCCCCATGAAGATGGAAACAAAATCACTCCATGTGAATTAACCAAAGTTTAATTCAGTTCAATTTAAATTAGCTACTATGATTTAGCTACTATAGTTCAATTCCAAACATGTGAATTTATATGTGGAATTTCACTCTGAATTATATGCTTCTATCAGCTTCTAGTAGCTAATATGCTTCTATTAGCTGATTTATTACTCAATGGCATAATACATACGATCGTCATTCAGCTTTTTACTTGCAACCATCAAATGTTTGGTTACTAGCGAGTACTGAAAATTAAATCAATCTAGTATGAACTGTTGCAAAGTGCAAAGTGAACAGGTGCAACAATGAACAAAAATAACAGTCTAACTTGATCTATTAAAACTGAAATGTCTAAAAATAAATCTAAAAACAAAAAAAAGCTAAGACTAAGCTAAAAACTACAAGAAAACTAACTGTATGTTTATGCACCAGTCCAAGTTAAACCCAGAGCCCAAGCAACTGAGCAACTAAGGCTTTATCAATTCAAATGCTCGTAAACCCACAGCCAGTTGCTCGTAATTTGTGATTATCAAAAAATAAAGATAAAGATAAGTATATGTCTAAAATGCCTTATACCTAAGTGTTACGCTAAGATATTTTAAAATGCAGATATAAATTATGCAGCTATATAACCGGGAAGGTAATTTAGCCTGGGGCTAAACCGGATCTGAATTCAAGTCTGTATTGTAGCAAAATTCTCCTAGGAGATATAATAAGGTATAATGATAGATTAAATATATATCTTCTTTAAAAACAATTTGATAATTGTTAAGTTATCTATTTCAAAACATATGTAGAGAAATGGTCAGTTATTCGATTTGTCTGCTGATAGCTTTAACAATAACTTCAGAAACTTCAACATTGTTGCAAGGCTAAGCTCAGAGCTACTGAAGTTGAAGTAAAAGTTTTCTAAAAGTTCTGAAGTTTCTGAGGGTTCTGGGAGGAAAATAAAATAATATCCGAGATCTCCCTAATATGCTGGTGCCTTCAGCCCTCCGCAGGGCTTACCACAAGCCTCCTGCCCTGGGGGGGTGGCTTCTTCCACCAACAGACTCCTCTCCTCACAAGACTGGAGTCATGGAGCACATACCGGGAGAGATATGAATCAGTTGCCACAAGCTGGTCTGGAAAGGCTGTGAATTTTAGAATTTGATCTGGATGAATCCTCCTTTAAACAATGGTGAACCATTCTGGAGCTTCAACATCACAGGGCTAATTCATGGCTCCTGTTCTAGGGTAAGGGGAAGGTGGCATCCTTTTTTAGAACAAGAAAAATGCTTAACACAGCCCTGCTAACTCAGTGCTTCTCCTCAACACAATAGTGTGGATGACACACCTCTCCTAGAATCCTCTAAAGGTATATTGGAACATGTCTGAACCACATTGTGAGCGCTAGTGGCATGTTCCAGTATACCAGTCAGACATTATCTTGATTGTGACTGCAATCCACAACCCCCTACTGATGACATGCGGTATGTGGCCAGCAGGGAGCTATGACCATTGCAGGAGCAACTGGGCTGTTAGGGTCACAAATGCAATTGCTCCTCTGGAGCAATCTACCATATTTGTAAATCCCTGTGCAAATGACCCCATAGCACTATCAATGTGCTATGGAGTTATTTGCATCCCATAAGGGTCTCCTTATAGGCCAAAAGCAAATTGTGTATGTGCCTCCACCCCCACAGTGCCTGTCAAGGCTGCTTGTAGCCTTTGCCTGGTGGTCTGGTGTGCCCCCCATGCCTGCCAGAGTGTTAAATGAATGGACCCTGGTGGCCTGGTTTGCCTCCCCCCAGTCACCCACCCAAGTGTAAAATGAATAGACTCTGTTGGTATAGTGTGCACCCCTCCGGTCACCTTCTAGAGTATTAAATGACAAGACCCTGGTGTCCAGTGGTTCCCCCCTGCCGCGCCCCGATTGCCAACTTGAGTGTTAAATGAATAGAGAATGGATGCCCCCCCCACGACCGGCCCTCTCAGGCCCCTCCATCACCACCACCCCAGCCCTCCACACACCATAGTAGCAGCTTGGGGAGACAGTAATTAGTGAGGCGCTAACGGCTAGTTACTGCCTCTCCAAATGTACCAACATGCCTATGCGCCTATATGCAAGGCACAGTCAGCTGCTTTGCATATGTGCGCTAGCATACGTTTGAGCTGCTGGCTGACAGGTTAACGGCTTGCTAACCATGCTGTCCAATATGGCATTTTCCATGATTACCCTACTTTGTGGACACTAAGCAGTGTTAGCAGATCGCTATAATATTTAGTAGTTGTTAATTGCCTTCCAATATCCCAGTCTTGGTCTCTTCCCATTTCACATATATCTAGAAAGCATCTTATCCCAGAATTTCCAAGTGCTTGCTAGAATTTGAAGTGGCAGGGACTGGAATAAAAACAGCCTCCTGGGTAGAATATTTTATGGACTAATTCAGTCCTAGAAATTATGGGTGAAGGAGAAATAAGAGTGCACACTTGGCCTCCCAAAGGTTCTGCCTGTGACTTGAAGACACTCAAAATACTAGTCAAAAAGAGATGTGGTCACCAGGGGCTTGCAGTTATACATTTATTTAATCAAATGCCATATACACAATGCAGAATAACACCATTTTTTTTGAGGGGGTTTTTCTGCACTCTGTATATGGCATTTGATTAAAAAAATTTATACCTGCAGGTCCCTGGTGAGTACGCCTGTTTTTGTCTAGTGTAACTAAAAATTATGGGTAGTGGCTGGAGATGCTTGGAATTTACCAATTCCAATCTGATTGGATTGTTTCGGGATTTCCGATTCCAAATATTATTTCTATCTGATTATAGAAATGGCCTCAAAATTGGATTTGGATAGGTCCGAAAATTCTAAATTCCTATGTAAAAACATATTTTAGCCGTACATTTCAGAATTAGGATTTTATGACTCCTATCACAAAAATCCTAATACTGAAAACTGGGTCGGAATCCAGTGAATC
The DNA here is from genome assembly GCA_016271365.2 of Neoceratodus forsteri. Lineage (NCBI taxonomy): Eukaryota > Metazoa > Chordata > Ceratodontiformes > Ceratodontidae > Neoceratodus > Neoceratodus forsteri. The sequence continues at coordinate 500,284,042 of CM028138.1, read as the reverse complement.
CGATTCTGTGACTCAGAATCTGAGCAGTCCTACAGTAGCAGTGGCTGAGTTGTTCATCAGTTGCCCTCAATGAAATGATATCCGTATCAGCTGTTGTTGTCTGTAACTTCTGCATACAGTGTGCTGTCATGAATTTAAACTGTTCTGTATCCATTGTCTTTTTATATTAGTCTGCATTATGTTTTCCATGCCAATGTTCTGTATCAACTGCTTTTATATTCTATCATGTAATATGATTTTTATTCATGTTCTGTATCTTTGTTTGTATCATGCCAGTTGCTTTTCTGTATATGCTTCACTGCACATGTGCTGAGCCTTTTGACTGTTTTGAGTGTCCTAACCAGGACCTCCTTTTAAATGAGCAGCATTCAGTGGAGCCTTTCCCTGGTAAAACAAAAAAAATACAAATACAAATTGAGATTTTCTGTAATCTGTGAGGGTAGGGGGTTATAGTTAATACTATACAGAGTCACTGTATTTAATGGTATATTTGTACCTATATAGTTAAAGGTGTGTGAGATCCCATTTAAAATTATACCTGTGGCACAGCTACAGAGACAGGAGATGGTTAAGGGCTACAGCTACTGTTTTGTGATTGTTTAGCTTATAGCTAGAGATGTTCCCATGTTTCCATAAATTGGAACAGTTGGGGTAGTGTAGTTTCTGAGATATACTGTAACAGGACATGATCTATATAATGTACTTTATGGTTTTCTGTGTCCTTCAGTTTAACCCAGTGATATCCTAATATTGCCATATGGCTTCACCTAAGGGATCTATGTACACTGCAAATGGAGGAGGATAAAGGGCACCCCTTGCTGTGTGACCCATTGCAACTCAAAGGGCTGAAACATTCCATTTGGTCTAAAACATCCCATTGGTTGCATCCCTACCTTTCCTCTCTCCTGTCCTCCCCCTCCTTTCCTTCTACCTTCTGCATAACATTGCTTCCCATTCCATTTCCCTCCCCCAAGGAAATGTACTGCTGGTCAATCTGCCTTCTCATATTGCTTCCCTAACTCTGAGCCTCTCTTCCCCTGTCCGTCTGCTCAGCCCTTTCCCCCTTAAGTCTCATCTTTCGAGACTATACATCTCGGTCCTGCAATGGTCCATGACTCCTTACTCTAGTGCCATTCTCCTCCCATGGCTTGCGCAATTGCGCTGCTTTGCTCTGGGAGTCCCCCCTCCTCCCGGTTATGTGGTGGTCACTGTACTGATCATGTGCAATTCTGTCTACTTTAGGCACTTGCTGAATGGTTTTACTGTACACTGTATGTTGATTTTGTTGTTATGCACTGTACTCAGCACATTATTCGTTGCACTGTTTTTACTTGGTACTGTCTATTGTGACAACTCATTTTGTATGTGTTTTTACTCTTGTACCTATTGTATTGTATGCTTCCCTCACCCCCAGGACACATCTGGAAACAAGCTGGTATCAGCTCAGTATTTTCTTCCTAGTAAAATGTAGGAAAGGAAGGAAGGGAGGGAAGGAGAAGAAGGAAGGAAGGAAGGAAGGAAGGAAGGAAGGAAGGAAGGAAGGAAGGAAGGAAGGAAGGAAGGAAGGCTTCGACATTATTGTCCACCACTCAAGGCATTGGGGCTTTCTGACTCCTCAGTCAGGTGGTTCTGCCCCTACCTTGTGGGCAGGTCTCGAGCTGTCCTCTCCCTCTAACTCCCTATCAGCTCAGGTATGTCCCAAAGGCCTGTCCTTGGCCCCGTACTCTTCTCCATCTTCCTAAATAACCTACCCACTACCTGCTCCTCTGCTTCCATCTGTATGTATGCAGATGATATGGTACTCTTTGCCTCTGCTTCCTCTGCCCCTGACCTCACTGCCAGACTCCAACATGACTCTCATTTGTCACACATTACAGGGTACATTACTCATTTAACCTCTCAGAAATCCTTTGCCCCACATGGGGAAGGTGATATTCCACATTTGCTGCTAAGACTTCAGAGCAGAAATTCATAACAATCTTATGTTCCGTTATTACCAAACATTATGAACACTAGTGCACTGATAGCCATAGTGTTCTGAGCTTGCAGTGTCATGCTGGATGATATTTCGCACATTTTGTTCATCCGTCACACATTTTGGTGAAGAAAGGTGCTCTAACTAGGCTTTACTAACATCCAGTACTGACTCCTGGCAAATCAAATGTCCCTATTTGGCAAGAAGACAGTCTCTATGACCTTTAGCACTTGGCAGAGGCTCACTAGGCTTACCCCCCTCGCCTCCTTCCATACCCTTGATTGTGCAGCAATTGAGGATGATCCTCATATAAGTACCTCTGGGTCTGGCTGGACAGGCACCTTAATTTCTCTGTGCACATGGATGCCATCCACCAGAAGCTTCAGCCCAAACTTGGTGTGCTTTATAGGAATAAAGGATGTATCCTGCATGCTGCCCATAAAGAGATCATCTTAAAGATGATACTCTGATCTTCCACTATGGTGATATGGTATACAGTGCTGCTCCCAAGTCCATCCTGCCCAGACTGGATCCCCTCTTTCACTCCTTTTCCACTTTGCCCTGGACTGTCCCCCACCTCCCACCCACCAGTGCTCCCTGTACTCCTCCCTTTCCTTCCCTCCCTTGATTCCAGATGCCCTGCCCATTGGTCTTTCTTTATCTTTAAATATTGCCTTGGCTCCCTCCCCCCCTACCTTGCTTCCCTCCTTACCTCCCCCCTACCACTTCCTACCCCCTTTGGAACTCTGGCTGTCACTCTCTTGCATGTCCCTCAAGGAAATCCACTGCTGGTCAAGTTTTCTCCTTCTTGTTCCCCAAACATTGGGGTTCTCTCCCCTCTTCCATCTGCTCTTTCCCTTCCCACCACTTACTTACCTCTCTCCTCCATGACTTCACTACTCACTCCTGCAATTGCTCCTGTTCAAACCCCAGGAAATCTTACTGTATTCTGACTTCTGCAGTATGGTCTCACCATAAGACTGCCCTGGAGTCTAAATGGTTAATAGAACCTATGTTAATCATGGAATGTTCAGCTCAAGCTCGGTTTTCAAACCACTGCTCCTGGCAAACATTCTACAACTGTCAGATTCTTCACTCCTCTTGCCTATTACAGATGCCTTGGAGAGTCCTCCCTCATCTATCTTGAAGATTTTATTTTGTAAGTGTTCTGAAGTAAAAGTTTATTTCTGTTCAATTTTAAAGCACTGCCCTTGAGTTTACAGGTAGATTAGTCTAGATTTAGTGTTATTCCGGTAAGTTTTCTCGTTTTCTTTTTGGTTCTTTTAACCGGGAGGAAACCGATTGTTTATATTTCTAAATCTTTCAGTTTTAACTTTAAACCCTTTTGGGTCCAGTTATTTATTTTAGAGAGAAACCAGGGTAACACTTGTTTTTTTTCTTTGGTCGTTTTTTATTTTATTTGTGTGGTGGCCTTAGATTCTTCAGACCCACAAAGTGTGGGGAACCATTTGCTAAAGCTGATCGTCACTTAATTTGTGTTCTTTGCCTGGGATTCAATCACTTAAAGGCAGATTGTGATATTGCAAAAATGTTCCTCAGTCGACGCTGGATAGGTGCTTGAACCGACTGAAGGAAAAAATGTCTGAGAAAGCTGCTGACCCAGCTACAGATAAAGCTTCTACGACGCACAAGGAGAAGCCTAATGAACCGAGTGAGCAGCCCCTTGACCAGGGTGATGGTTCCTCAACAAAAAAGAGAACTGTGGACTTCCGGTGATGTCACAATCTGAGATGGATGCCTGAAGCAGAGCTTCATGAGCTCGGGTGAAATTTCATATTGAACCGATCACCATCTACGCACCAGAGCAATTATCCTACCAAATATCTCCCATTTTACATTCGCTTGCGGCGCGCAAAGGGCGTTTTAGAATGGCACACCCCAGGTGTGCCTCTCCCATCAATGCACTGCTCCCTTGAGCAGGTGTGGCGTGATCCTGCACCAATGGGTGCAGGAGCTCTATGTACAGCGGTGTTCCTGTGCTTCAAAGGAAGCACCGCTGCCATACTGAGCGCAGCATCCGCCACCCCTCGTCTCACGCGCTCCCCCCACGGCGTCACACCGCCCCAAAGCTTTGGTGCACGCTGGAGCCCACTGGCCGTGGCAAACCGTTCCTTTGTTTGCCGGCCAGTGCCAATCCCCATCGGCTCCTCGGCCCCCTAGCGTGGTTGCCGAATGGGTGCCCAATCCCCGTCGACTCCTTGCACCCCCACAGCTATCTTCTGCCATGCTGGGAGCCCACCCCAGCATGGCAAATGTCCCACGTCTGCTTTTTGTTTTTAAACCTGTAAAATAAAACGGTCCCACGGCGCGTCTCCCAGCCCCTCCTCCCACAACCCGCACCCACCCACTGCACACCCAGCCTCCCACACACACCCCTCACCCCATACTTACCTCCGGACTCTGGCGCGATGATCTTTGGTGGACCGGGAACACGTCTGCACTCTTCAAAGGTGATCGCGAACTGAGGAAATGCCGGTAAGCTGTATAATGGGCTAGATAGAGGGGTTTCAACTTTATTGCATATCTCAGTAATTTTTTGGAATTTTTGCACCAAATTTTCAACATGGGGTTTTTGGGACCCCTTCTCATGAATGATTCACTGTCATGGCGTTATTCGTGCCGGAAGGGTGATTTCGCAGACACTGCGCAGTGACTGCGCGAAATCACCTTTTGGGCTCGAATAATGCCATGACATTGACATCATTCATGAGAAGGGGTCCCAAAACTCCATGTTGAAATTTGCAAAAATTCCAAAAATGACTGTTTTACGAGTGTGCGTTGCGCAGTTCCTATGCAGGCTCGTAAGTTCGCAAATTTTCACTATTTTCACTCCAGATTTTCAACATTGCCATTTTATCACACCTTCTTATGAGCTCTACAGCTGTCATTTTTCACATCTCACCCAAAATGTGTTTCCACCCATGTAGTGCACAATGGCGCAGTCGGTGTGCGAAATCAATGTATGGGACACACTAAGAAAATCACAGTGACTCTTTTCATTAGCAGAGGTTTTAAAATGGCAATGTTGAAAATTTGGTGAAAAAATTCCTAAAAATGACTGTTTTACGAGCGTGCGTTGCACAGTTCCCATGCACGCTCGTAGGTTTGCGAATTTTCAATATTTCCACTCAGATTTTCAACATTGGCATTTACCATACCTCCTCATGAGCAGTACAGCTGTCATTTTTTACATCCTGCCCAAGACGTGTTTCCGCCCATGTAGCGCACAATGGCGCAGTTGGTGTGCGAAATCAATGTATGGGACACATTAAGAAAATCGCAGTGACATTGATCATGAGCAGAGGTCTTAAAATGGCTGTGTTGAAAATTTGGTGACAAAATTCCTAGAAATGACTGTTTCACAGTGTTCATTGTGCAGTTCCTATGCACCATAAGTTCGCGGTACTCATTATTTTCCTCCAATTTTCAACATTGCCATTTTACCACCTCCTTATGAGCAGTGCAGCTGTCATTTTCACATCTTGCCCAAAGCGTGTTTCAGCCCATGTAGCGCACAATGGCACAGTCGCTGTGTGAACTCAGTGTATGGGACACATTAAGAAAATCACAGTGTCACTGTTCATGAGCAGAGATCTTAAAATGGCTATGTTGAAAATTTGGTGAACAAATTCCTAAAAATAACTGTTTTACGAGCATGCGTTGTGCAGTTCCTATGCACGTTCGTAAGTTTGCGAATTTTCAATATTTTCACTCCAGATTTTCAACATTGCCATTTTACCACACCTCCTTATGAGCAGAACAGCTGTCATTTTTCACATCCTGCCCAAAATGTGTTTCGCCCATGTAATTGCACAATGAAGCGATGATTGTGCAAAATCAATGTATGGCACACAGTAAGACAGTCACAGTGACACTTAATCATTAGCAGAGGTTTTAAAATGCCAATGTTGACAATTTGGTGAAAAATTCTAACAATGACTGTTTTATGAGCGTGCATTGCACAGTTCCCTATGCACGCTCCTAGGTTTGCAATTTTCAATATTTCCACCCAGATTTTCAACATTGCCATTTTACCACACTTCCTTATGAGCAGTACAGCTGTCATTTTTCACATCCTGCCCAGAACGTGTTTCCGCCTATGTAGCGCACAATGGGGGTAACAAAAAGGTCATGCTGACAATTTATGGTGCAAATACCAGCAATCGCACAGGGCATTAGGGTAAAGCACCATACATGCCAAACACCACTGCAAATACCTGCAAGTGAACGTTTGGCATTGACAAATGCTTGTTAGACTGCAGGGTGATGGGAAGGACCAAGAAAGCAACCTATTCAGCAGCTAAATGGAGAACGGCCATCCCAATGGAGCAGCGGCCCACCAGCCCTGCTGTCTCCCGGTCTTCAGCGCTAATAGTATCCGCCGATGAAGAGGAGAATTTCGGTTCAGACACTACCTCAACTTTCACTAAGGTGGACGACCACCGAATGCTCAAGATACTGCATAGAATTGACATCAGAATTACTGGATTGCACAAGGATTTTAAAAACTTAAGACACGCACAACCACAGTAGAAACTCAGCTATAGTCTATAACTGCACAGGAGGGAGAGGGGCCTGACTCTGAGGGCTGAGGATGCGGAGGTGTGGGCCAGGAGGAACATTAGAATTTTTGGCATTCCCGAGGGGGTAGAGCAAGACAACATGGAGGACTACATGGAGTGCTGGTTGCGTAAAGAGCTGGCCTTGGATGATGACTTTTCACTAGAGAGCGAGAGAGCTTGCAAGGCAGTAGCCCCTAAACCTAAGCAGGAACACACACCCCCGATCGATCCTAATCAAGTTCCTGCACTTTCCCACCAAAGAAAAAAGTCTTTGTATGGTGTGGAGCAAGAAAAACCTAAACTTGGATGGTCAAAGAGTATTTGTAGACCAAGATTACTCCCTGCTGATGCTAGCCAAATGAAAGAAAATTCTTCTAGTGGTCAAAGCACTCCGCAAAAAGGGCCTGAAAGCCTTCCTTAGATATCCAGCGAGGTTATGGATGCAAGACAAGGAGGGAATTCATAACCTTGACATGCTTCTGGCTGCAACTCCCTTCCTAGAAGCATTGGGGATTCAGATTCTGGATACCAAAGAAGAGCAAGCTGAAAAAGAAATTGAGGACTTACTGTGGTCTGTGGCCCCTGGAGGAAAACGAGTGGTGAAGAGAAGAGCTGATTCTTTGCTCCTCCTGCATGCAGACTTCGCGAGATGGATCCAGCCTAAGATGGCAGACACCTGAAGATGTTGTCCCTATCTTTTGACCTAAAGTTCTGTGGTAGCAGGGATCCTTGCTTTGCCTTCCCTGCGATGAGCTTCTATGCTAGGTCCTGTTGTTTTGGGCCCCTCCCTCTCGGAACTTTGAATACATTGAGAGGGAACGGGAACTGCTCTCTATTGGGAAGAGATCACGGGGGGAGCTGTTAAGTTGCCGGAATGCTCTGAATGTGTCCCGATATTCTCATTCCGCCCTGAGATTCACTTCCTTGCTGAGTAACGTCGGTCAGATCGGAATTCTTCAAGAATCAGAGAGCAGTTGCAAGTACCCTACTTTGTCTTTATGTGCTTTCTCCAGTCCTCAGAAACTACTGATTTCTTGTTACTTTTATGTTTTAAGGGCAAGGGGAGATTGAACAAAATGCGGGATCCAGAACTGAGCATCCCTATATAATCTATTTATTTCTAAATCAATATTTGGAATGCCTGAGAGGGAGAAACTGAAATTGAATTTGAATTTTTATTTTTAAATTTGGTGATCGAAGCATTAAATTTGGCTTTGACAGCCATCTACGATCCAGCTTTACTACTTCATCCCCCTTTGTTTTAGGGGTAGAAGGGGACGGTTCACCTAACCCCCCCCGTCTCCAGAAATACAAACACTGGCTGTCAGTATTCCCTAACTTCACCTGGGGCACTCCACTAAGGTTCCCCAGCGCACTGGAGACCCCCTCAGAGGAGTTGGTTAGACACCTCTGGTGGAAACCAGAGTTTTCAACCTTGGGCACTGGGAGTGCCCTGCTCGTCTCTCATGTACTCTATTTGGGAGGTGGTTGTTCTGACCTCCTAGGCCCACCATTAAGCTTGGGCCAATTGGGAAGTGGCAGAGCTCCTCCTGACTGCACCCCATTGAGGGGTGATAGAGGTTTGTTGTTATCATCCCCCTCTTTCCTAGCTGAGGTTCTACTTGTTGTTTTGTTACTGGTTCAAATATATGTTCTTGTTTCTGTTTATGTGCATCCTAGTGGGTGTGTGGGGGGGGGGCTTTGTGAATATGACCAACTGATTAGACATTATAAATGGTGTCATTTAAAGTCTGTTCTATAAATATTAAAGGTATGAATAATGTGGTAAAAAGGGCACGAATACTACAAGAGCTTTGCAGGATTAACTGTGATATAGCCTGCTTGCAGGAGACCAAGTTATCAAAAGGGGAACATGACAAGCTGCGGAGGTCCTGGGTGGGGTTGGTATATTCCGACTCACATCCTCAATCGCCTAAGGCAGGGATGGCTATATTAATTAAACGGGAACTTCCTTACACAGTCAGGAATGTACAAGTTGATGGATCAGGGCAGATGGTTCTGTTAACTGGGGACTTTAGGGGACGTCCTCTCCACATGGTTTCAGTATATGTGCCTACCCTGCCGACGGGGTTTTCTTTAGAACACTATTTCAGCGCATCTCTTCTCTGCCAGAGGGCCAATTGATAGTGGCTGGGGACTGGAACTGTGTGGAGAACCATATCTTGGACAAAAACCCTTCCTGCAGGATGGGAGAAATGGTCTGCTCGAAACTACTGGGAACCTTAGTCATAGAATCGGGTTTGGTGGATCCCTGGTGTTTTCAAAACCTGGACGGAAAGGACTTTACCTTTTATTCGCCTGTAACAAACTCTTATTCTAGAATTGACAGATTATATACTCAGAAGAAATGGGCACATCTTTTTAAAGGAATAATGATCCAGCCAGTAACATTCTCTGACCATGCCTTGACCCTGGTGGAGGTTCAGTGGGAAGCAGGGGAGTGGAGGGGTGGCTGTAGGTTTGACCCAGGCCTTTTACACAACAAGGCTTTTGTGGCATCCCTTAAGGAAATGATTAAACACTATCTAAATGAGAATAGAGAGACTGACTCCCCCATTAAATTTATCTGGGATGGCCTGAAAGCAGTCCTGAGGGGCAAAATTATCAGTCACTTCACTTTCCAAAACAAACAATACCAACTTAGAGTTAAGCAGTCCCTAGAAGTTTTAGAAGAATTGGAGAGAGAACACAAAAGAATGAGGGACAAATCCCTACTCCCTAAGCTACAAAAAGCAAGAGCTGTTTACAATGCCCTGAGCTCCTCCGCACAGAAAATGCTCTGCAGTACACTAAACAGAAATATTATGAGGCGGGGGAGAGAGCGGGCAAACTGCTCACTCAGCGCCTGAAAAAACAAGAAGCAGATAGGTTCATTCCCAACATTAGAAGTCAGACTGTACAGGAAGGGATAGCCACCCACCCTACTCAAATTGCTAATGAGTTCTCAGAATTCTATGTCGAACTCTGTATTAAAGAAAGAGGCCCTACTCACTCCTTAGCAGTCTGTGACTTTTTAAGCAAAATAGAACTCCCCTCTTTGACAGCCACTCAGAGAGATCCACTGGAGGCAGCATTCATGGAAGAAGAGATTAAGCTGGTCATAAAATCTCTTAGTTCTGGTAACGCACTGGGCCCCGATGGGTTCACGGCTGAGTTTTTTAAACACTTTGCGGTAGATCTGGCTCCTTTGGTGACTAAAGTTTGTAATGAAGCACATACCGAGGGAGCCACCCCGGACACATGGGGGCTGCTATGATTACAGTCATCCCCAAACCAGGGAAAGATCTGCTAGATTGTTCTAGCTATAGACCAATATTTCTTCTCAATCAAAACGCAAAAATCTTTGCCAAGCTATTAGGCCTCCATTTACAAAGGGTGATCCCATCCCTGGCACACCCTGACCAGATGGGTTTCATCCCGGGGTGACACATTCAGGATAATGTTTGCTTGCTCCTGAATTCCATCTTCATCTAAACATTTTCCCCCTCAAACCTTGAATGCAGTCATTTCGCTCAATGCTGAGAAAGCGTTCAATTGTTTAGACTGGATATTCCTGGACCATATCCTAAAGAAATTTGGCTTCGGTTACAAATTTAGAAATTGGATTGATAATTTATACAGAGACCCCTGGGCCCAGGTGAAGGTGAATGGAGTGATGTCAAATAAGTTCAGGATAGAGAGGGGTACCAGACATGGTTGCCCACTCTCTCCCTTACTGTTTGCTCTTAGCATGGAGCCCTTAGCCGCCTTAATAAGGCAGTCTGAGAGTTATCGAGGTATTAGGGTGGGGGGAACGGAAATCCAGGTATCGTTACATGCCGATGATACCTTACTATATGTGATGGATGTTGTGCGCTCTGCCCCCGTGCTGGCTTCGATTTTGTCTGATTTTGGGAAGGTGGCAGGTTTTAAAATCAACTAAGCTAAAACAGTAATGCTTCTTATTGGACCGTTCCCATCAGGGTCACTACCAGTTGTTGATCAATTTAAATTGGCAAAGGAGGGATTTAAGTACCTAGGAATATGGATCCCTCAGAACTTGGATAATCTTTATCAGACTAATCACTCCAAACTGTTACAGGTAATCCAAGTGAACCTTAATCGATGGAATGAACTCCCTCTGTCTCTTTCTGGTAGAATTGAATGTGTGAGGATGAATGTTTCGCCTCGATTTCTCTTCTTGTTTACCACTCTCCCTCTGATGCCCCCCACCCTCTTCTGGAAATTACTTAAATACATAATTTCCAAGTTCATATGGGCAGGTAAGCCCCCAAGGATTAAATGGCACATCCTATTGCGAATTAAATCCCAGGGGCTGGGACGACCAGATTTCCCTAAGTATTTCTAAGCAGCTCAGCTACAATCTTTGTCATCACTCATGGCTTCTGAGGAAGCCCCCCTCTGGGTTGATTTAGAAAAACCTATCTCCCCATATGCTAATACAGCAAATATGATTTTTATGGTTAAAGTTGGGCTTCACAATATAACCTTTAATAACCCTTGGTTGGACACTCTGAAATGGACATGGTTAATATTGTGTAGGAAGTTTGGACTGGATTTGAAATTATGGGTATTTACTCCCTTAAGGGCTTGTATTGATTTCACCCCTCTCAGGATGGATCTAGGGTTTCTGAGATGGGCTGACCAAGGCCTTCGATTAGTGGGACAATTCTTTGAGGGTAGTGGCTTCAAATCATTCTACCCGCTGGCTGGGGAGTTTCACCTTCTCCCCCGGGATATTTTCAGATTTTTCCAGATAAGACATTTTTTATTAGAGAAGGAAAGGGAGAGCCCTGTGGGGAAGGGGAGCAACCCACTTCTGGAGTTTCTCCTCTCATTGATCTCCCAAAGAGGGGAGAGAGGTCTGGTATCAAAGATTGTGGCCTTTCTTTTGATGTTGGACCCCTCATCTTTAAATTCCCTGAAAGAAAAATGGCACTCGGAGGCTGGATTTTGGTTGGAAGGGGGAGATTGGCTAAAGATTTGGGAAGGCATACATTTCACCACAGCCTCCAGTCGCTGGAGAGAATTCAGATGGAGAGTGGTGGTGATGAGATATTTCCGCACCCCAGTAATAACCAAACACCTGGGTCCGGGGTCCTCCGATCTTTGCTGGAGGAATTGCCAAGAAACAGGTACGCATATGCACATATTCTGGAACTGCCCTAAGATAAAAGGCTATTGGGATTCGGTAATTCAAACAGTAGTGCATGTATTTGACACTAAATTACCTCCAGAGCCACAATACTGGCTGTTGGGATTGCCCACCCCCGGGATTATCACGAAATCCCAGAGATATTTATACTATATCTTAGTGGCTGCGGCCCTGAAAGCTATCACCTGCCTGCGGCTTAATCCAGACCCCACCATGCTGAACTCCTGCTACTCTTTATGTAAAACTATAATGGAGATGGAGGAAGTCACAGCTAAACTGAGACTTCTTAAAGAAAAGTTTAAGGCACGGTGGCTACCCTTTTTCCATTTTGTAGCAGAAAAGGAAAACAAAGATATCCTGGAAATCCAAGCAGAGTATAGCTAGGTGAGGGACTTGGGGAAGGGATGTGGCTTGAGTATGATGGGCCCTGCTCAGAACTGTCCTTCTTTGAAATTTCCCCCCATTGGCCCTCGGTCGTAGGGGTCCTGGGGGTCCTCATTGCTCTCCCTCTCCCTATTGATGTCTCTGACAATTGGGTCAAATAGTTACGGCTGGTACGCTTGGAGCACCCTCCTTCACCTGTCTACACTAGGATGCAATGTACTGTTATGTCTGTACGGTTTGTTTTTTTCCTTTTTCTGTTTGTATTGTGAGATCTGTCGATCTTAAGGTTTACAAATGGTCTTTCCCATCTCTACAAGCGTTTGACCTAAATCTGCACTAGCCTAGAGTTCCATTGTTTTTCCATGACTATTCCATGGGCCTAGGTGTGGAGCGATGATTCCTACCTTTCCTCTCCTTCTAGGTACATTTTCAGCATACCTTATACAGCTCAGTCGTGAATTGAGAACTTATATTATTGTAGAGAGAGATGGAATTTTGTGTGGTAAAACCTTGATAAAATTGTGATTTCAAAAAAAAATAAAGAACCCCAGAAACTGCCACTGAACTGGACAAGTTCTGCCAAAAAGAAAAGAGAAGCACCCAGCTAAGGAACCGCAACCAACGGTTCCAAAGTTCTGACCGCAGAAGCTATAGCCAGTGCCAAAAGCCTTTTACAGTCATTGCAAACTGGTACTGCGGTATCGGTTCAGTGTCCTAGTTCACAGCTGTCGGTTCCGGATTCGGGTTCCCTCTTGGTTCCCCGGTTCACTGGAACAATCCATTGATGTCTTACCTGAGGAAGGCGATGATTTTGACAGTGAAGAGGATGACTTTGGAGAACCCATAGAACCAGAGGTTTCTCCAGATCCTCATAGTGCTGATTCATCAGATAAGGCAGTGGACGATTACTCTACCCACTTTGCCTTTATGAAGCAGGTGGCACAGACTCTGGACCTTTCCACTCAAGAATCCACAGAGGAGGAGGAGGAACCAGATTATATGGAAATGATGGATGTTCCAGCAACAAACAGGCTTTTGTTGCCCATCCACAAATCTTTAAAAATACAAGCCACTAAAATCCTGCAGACACCAACATCCATTCCCCCAGTGGACAAGAGGATGGACAGGAAGTATTGGGTGGCCAAATCAGGAGCTGAGTTCCTTTGTGGGCATCCTAGCCATGAGGGAGTGGTGCAGGCTACTGCTTGTGAGAAAGCAGGATTCCCTTGGCATCACATCCTCCTGAGAATGATTCCATGAAAATGGATTCCATAGCCAAAATATCGTACCTGGGGGCTTCTTCAGCCATCAGGCAGGCTACTTACATGGCTTATGTGTCCAGGTACCAGAAAAGCCTTTGGAACACAATACTTGAAGTAACCACCAAGGCATGTCCTGGGCCCATGGCATCCAATCTATCAGAGGCAGCTAAGAGGGGCTTTGAAACCTCTTAAGTGCTAATTTCGCATGGCAGTGGATGCCAATGACATTGCAGCCAGACAAATGGCTACCTCAGTGTCTCTGAGGAGATTTGCTTGGCTAAGTGCGACAAATTTGTCTCAGGATACCCAGACAAAAGCGCTAGATTTTACCTGTGAGCCCACATCTCTATTCGGGGAGCAAACTGAGGCCTACATGTACAAAATGGACGACTACAAGGTAGCTTACAAGAGTGCTGCTGCCAAGGAAAAGGCAGCAACCCCCCAGAAATCCCAAGGAAGAGGGAGGGGTAGAACCCATTATAGACCCTTCTTCCAACCACAGGCCCTGCCTTCTTAAAGTTCATATGCAAAGGTTGCCTTTTTTTTTCACCTCCTGTGTTTTTTTGAGTCCCTTACCTTTAGTTGTATCGGTCTGTGCAGTGTTTTTCATCCCATTGTGTTTCGATTTTATGTGATTCAGATCTGAATTTGTGCTGTGTCCTAATCTGCGTGCTCTGTTTTCTTTCACACTGCGCATGCCCGACTGCACTGGATTGTCCTGCTTGATGACGTAATTAGGTGTGCGGCCGTCAGTATTACAGCAGGAGGATCGAGCCCGAGTTTCTGTTATGTCTTCCGACGAGGAGAACGACTTGCTGGCATTGTTGTGCACAGCTGGTAACTCGTCCCTTCACGTTTTTCTGTATAGCGATGAGCCCCTCACAGCAAATTCTAAAAACATTGTGTCTGATTTAGATGAAGATTGTGATGGCAGCAGTAGCAGCGAGATCTACTCCATGGAGCTGTCTGAATGGTAATGCATTGTCAGTCGCATCGTGACAGCTGTCAAAAACTTTCAGTGCCCAGTAAAATAAATGCAACCTCAGTACATTTCATTTCTGACACTTTCTCACATATTTATTCTGTCCTTTGTTTGTATATAGTCCTGCAATAAACAGCACCATTGTTTGTCTTTCTTTTCTGTAATAAAATATGTGTACTGCCTAGTCCTTTGTTGTCATTTTTATTCAGTATTTCAACAATGTGCACTGTTTTTATTATTCATGTTGAGTATTTTGTAATGAAAATGTTGCTCATAATTTGTTCCTTTTGAGTTTTATTATTGCATAGTGGTAAATGCCTCCAAATCTGTCATATACATTGTCCACAGTTTTGAAATAGGCATGCACAGACGGCAGGTGCAGGTCCAGAGCCCCATGTGCCAGGGACCCTGAGGCACATTGTTCTTTGTGTGTGCCAAACAGTGTGCAGAGCTTCATGCTTTGCCAGAAGATAGCAGTGCACCAATTGTCCTGTTGGTTCATTGGTACGGCCTCCCTTGTTCCTTTATTGCCAGATTTTTCCCATGTGGTGCCTTGACCAGAACCCTGAATTCTGCAGTATCCTGTAATCAATATCATGGATGTCCTGTTCCCCCACACCCCCCACACACACAGAGCCAGACAGTCCTGGTGCTCTTCCGTTCTGCACATGATTCATGCTTATGCTCCATGTTAGTCTTGCATCTCCATCAAACAGCGATCTCACACATTATCATACTGGTTGTGTCCCAACCCCCACACACCATCACTCTGAAATCTCCCTTCCACCCAAAAGGTATCCGCCAAGTGACACTGCCTGCAGTGTACCATAGGTGTAGTTTGGCTAACATCTATTTGGCTAACGTCTATGTTGGCGTGAGGTTGGCTCTGTATGTGCCTGGATATCTTTTTTGGTGTGATGTGATGTGAGACTCATCATTTTGTTGGTGGTGTTGGTGGTGGGGGGGAGTGGGCACTACATCACCAGTAGTTTAATTTGCAGGATTGTTGTTATAGTTCCAGAAGACCAGCGTCCGTGGTGTCTAAGTAAAGTAGGATACAGTTTTCTTTGACACCATGAATCATGTCTGGTGTGTTCTATGGAATCTAATCTGTGTGATGTGTCTTACTCATTATGATATGAGCAGAATCATGTTTTGTGTACATATTATGGAGTATAACCAGTAGATTGCATTATGAAAGGGTGAGGCACTGCTTCATGGGTCAGACAGTGTTACAAATATGTTCAATAAACACAGGCATCAATGTAGATGTGTTTGATTTCTATTACTTGTTATAGGTGCACTGCGATCATGGAGGGGTTCCTATAGCTATGCAGGAAAGGGTGTAATATCTGCCAGTGTGCCTAGTGTTGTGATTGGCTGTGGCACATTGCCACAGTCAGATCATTGTCCATAGGATAATAATAATAAGTAACCTTAGAGTAGTCATGGACACCATGATGGTACATTCGATGCTTCCCTCTGTCAGTGAAGTCTGTATCCTATTGTGGTGGTTGTGTCAGCTGTCATCGGCCTCATGCCACGTAGTGTCTGGTATTAGGACATTATTTTGTGCACTGGTTTCACTATCTGGTTTTGATGCATGGTACCTGCATTTTTGACCTGCTGCCTTCGTGAATATCTCCCTGAGAATCTTTTGTGGCAAGGGTCAGTTTCTTGTACTGCTTTTTGCTTTCTTTGAGATGTGACAATTGCTCTAGATATGTTTTTTGTAATGTGAAGCTTTTCTTATTTTACTGAATGTCATGAATGTATTAAATGAAATGCCTCACTTTACTTTGTGTGTGTTTTTATGACTGTCATTTTCTGTGCGTGTGTGTGTCCATAATACAGGTATCAGTGTTTTGATTAATTTGAAATGAATTATCCTCTTCAAAGTGTCACAATGATCTGCTAGAGGACTAGCAAATGGATTGATGCACAAGGTGCTTCTCTGATTAGTTGTCTATTCGTACAGTGCAGACCATTTACGAACACCCTCTGTCTTTTGTCACTTAGTCAGACCCAAATCTGTTGATGATATGTTATGTCCAATACTTTCACTACCTATATTATTTATGTGTGTGACATTGTCAAAGGCTTTGCCAAAGCATCACATCCAATAAATGTATGTGATTCCTGCTTCAATACCTTCATGCTGTGATCCTAGCTTACCTTACATCCTGAGCACCACTGCATTCGAGGTGTCAGTGTTATTACCTTTATCACTGTCTGTATGATAAGTCCCAACACTGAAGGTTATGCTGAGTGGCTGGTACTGAAAAGCCTAATCACTTTTCAAACCACATGTCCCTCATCAAGTTCTCTGGTACCAATAATTTGTTGACAGACTATGTACAGTAAACAGTTGTGGCAGACACACTTTTGGCTATATTTTCTGATTATTACATAGCACTCCAGGGTGTGGGGTATGCTAGGATTTTCAAGGCCTGTTGTGTTCCAGATGCACCAGGCATTGTAAATCCTAGCATTATACCATGGTGTATTAAAAAAATGTAACCTCATTGGTCAAAACACATCACCTGACCATGATAAATACTCCAATATACCCACTGTAAAAGTTTTATATTACTATAAAAAGAAACAAAAAAGCTGAATATTGTATAACAGCAATATACCATGACATGGAGTGGGTATATGGGTTGATTTACCACTCCTTGTGTGTTTAAGTCACTTGGCTACACCTCATGACCGAACCACACCAGGTGTTGTAAATCCACCAATATACCCACACCCCGTCATGGTATATTGCTTAAATATATGCTTCCTGTTACTGTGTGTTTGTCCACATTTATTGTCATGAATTGATATCTAACTATGTATGTCGTTACCGGTCTTTAGTACTCACCACCCTCCACCCTTGGAACGTCTCCCCAGAAGATGTCCTTCACCATACCGTTCCTCACTATCATGCTCCTTTCAGTTGCCCCACTGTCCTTGAACGGGTACAATCCCTGCACTTCCTTTTCTCCTGTTTACTAATTACCTTTACAATGTTATACACTGTATACACATAACACATATATGTTATGTATTTCTGAATTCTGTGTCAATTGAATGTTGTTTGGCAGTATGAGTACATGTTGCTGTAACAAGATTTTTTGCTTTCCTGTCAGGTGCAGTTGTGGCAATTGTACATTTATGCCCACACCTCGTGAGAACTGATGCTGCTGGTACTATTCAGCAGTGTCAGAGAAATTTGAACAAATGGATGGTGTGGATTGCATCACCGATGTTCAAGGTTTTAAAAACATGTGTCTCGACGAGGATGTCCTTATGTCCTGCTTGCATGAGTATATCGAGCTCGATGGTCCAGTTGGTGATAGCGAACCTAGAAATGAGTGAGTATTCAGCATGGTTCATTTTCAAAGAATGTTTCTGTGAAACATCAGAATACTTTTCAAGGAAGGCTGAGTGGAAAAATACCCCAGTCACAAACAATAAGGGAACACAGAAGACGTCAAGATGAACTGTAGTACATAAAGTATACTGTACAGTGGATGAAAGTCACAATATCAAGTGAGACAATACAGGAAAACATAGCCTACACAGCCACTGTCTCACTGTATGACCCTGATCAAGTTGTGAATCAGGAGATCTCAGGTTGTAATCCCACTGCAGCCACTGTCTCACTGTGTGACCCTGAGCAAGTGACTCAACTATGAACCAGGAGATCCGAGAATATAATCTCACCACAGCTACTGACTCACTGTGTGAGCCTGAGCAAATCACTAACTGTGCCCCAGGAGATCCAAGATTATAATCCCACCACAGTCATTGACTTCCTGTGTGGCCCTGAGCAAGTCACTAACTGTGAAGCAGGTTATAATCCCACCACAACCACTGACTTACTGTGACCTTGAGCAAGTCAGGATCTGTGAATCAGGAGATCCCAAATTATAATCCCACCACAGCCATAGACTCACTGTAACTATGAGCAAGTCATTAACTGTGAACCGGGATATCCCAGGTTATGATCCCACCATAGCCACTGACTCACTGTGCCACCCTAAGCAAATCACTAACTGTGTGAACCAGAAGATACCATGTTATAATTCCACCACAGCCATGGACTAACTGTGTGACCCTGAGCAAATCACTAACTGAATGAACCAGGAGATACCAGGTTATAATCCCACCACTACCACTGAGTCTCTGTGACCTTGAGCAAGTCAGTAACTGTGAACCAGGAGATCCCAGGTTATGATCCCACCACAGCCACAGACTTGCTATGTGACCTTCAGCAGATCAGTAACTGTGAACCAGGAGATTTCAGGTTATATCACCCCCCCCGAAGCCACTGACTCACTGTGTGGCACTAATCAAGTCACTAAATGTGAACCAGGACAGAGCAGGTTATGATCCCACCACAGCCACTGACTTGCTGTGTGACCTTCAGCAAGTCAGTACGTGTGTGAACCAGGAGATCCCAGGTTATGATCCCACCACAGCCACTGAGTCACTGTGACCTTGAGCAAGTCAGTAACTATGAACCAGGAGATCCCAGGTTATTATCGCACCCCAGCCACTGACTTGCTATGTGACCTTGAGCAAGTCACTAACTGTGAACCAGGAGATAGCAGGTTATAATCCCACCACAACCACTGACTCACTGTGGCCTTGAGCAAGTCAGTACCTGTGAACCAGGATATCCCAGGTTATAATCCCACCACAGCCATGGACTCACTGTAACCATGAGCAAGTCATTAACTGTGAACCAGGAGATCCCAGGTTATGATCCCACTGTAGCCACTGACTCACTGTGTAACCCTGAGCAAATCACTAACTGTGAGAACCAGGAGATACCAGGTTATAATCTCACCACTACCACTGAATCTCTGTGACTTTGAGCAAGTCAGTAACAGTGAACCAGGAAATCCCAGGTTATGATCCCACCACAGCCACAGACTTGCTATGTGACCTTCAGCAAGTCAGTAACTGTGAACCAGGAGATTTCAGATTATACCCCACCGAAGCCACTGACTCACTGTGTGGCCCTGAGCAAGTCATTAAATGTGAATCAGGAGAGAGTAGGTTATGATCCCACCACAGCCACTGACTTGCTATGTGACCTTCAGCAAGTCAGTAATTGTGAACCGGGAGATTTCAGAATATATTCCCCCCCACACCCGAAGCCACTGACTCACTGTGTGGCCCTGAGCAAGTCACTAAATGTGAACCAGGAGAGAGCAGGTTATGATCCCATCACAGCCACTGACTTGCTATGTGACCTTCAGCAAGTCAGTAACTGTGAACCAGATTTCAGGTTATAGCCCCCCCGCCCGAAGCCACTGACTCACTGTGTGATCCTGAGCAAGTCAGTAACTGTGAACCAGGAGATTTTAGGTTATATTCCCCCCCCCCGAAGCCACTGCCTCACTGTGTGGCCCTGAGCAAGTCACTAAATATGAACCTGGGGAGAGCAGGTTATGATCCCACCACAGCCACTGACTTGCTATGTGACCTTCAGCAAATCAGTAACTGTGAACCAGGAGATTTCAGGTTATAGCCCCCCCACCTGAAGTCACTGACTCACTGTGTGGCCACAAGCAAGTCACTAAATGTGAACCAGGACATACCAGGTCATAATCCCACCACAGCCACTGAGTCTGTGTGACCTTGAGCAAGTCAGTAACTGTGAACCAGGAGATCCCAGGTTATGATCCCACCACATCCACAGACTTGCTATGTGACCTTCAGCAAGTCAGTAACTGTGAAGCAGGAGATTTCAGGTTATATCCCCCAAGCCACTGACTCACTGTGTGGCCCTGAGCAAGTCACTAAATGTGAACCAGAAGAGAGCAGGTTATGATCCCACCACTGCCACTGACTTGCTATGTGACCTTCAGCAAGTCAGTAACTGTGAACCAGGAGATTTCAGGTTATATCTCCCCCCCCCGCCCGACGCCACTGACTCACTGTGTGGCCCTGAGCAAGTCACTAAATGTGAATCAGGCGATAACAGGTTGTAATCCCACCACAGCCACTGTGTCTGTGTGACCTTGAGCAAGTCAGTAACTGTGAACCAGGAGATTTCAGGTTATATCCCCCCCCAACAAGTCACTAAATGTGAAACAGAAGAGAGCAGGTTATGATCCCACCTCAGCCACTGACTTGCTATGTGACCTTCAGCAAATCAGTAACTGTGAACCAGGAGATTTCAGGCTATATCCCCCCTGCCTGAAGCCACTGACTCACTGTGTGACCCTGAGCAAGTCACTAAATGTGAACCAGGACATACCAGGTCATAATCCCACCACAGCCACTGAGTCTCTGTGACCTTGAGGAAGTCAGTAACTGTGAACCAGGAGATCCCAGGTTATGATCCCACCACAGCCACAGACTTGCTATTTTCAGGTTATATCCCCCCCCCTCGAAGCCACTGACTCAGTGTGTGGCACTGATCAAATCACTAAATGTGAACCAGGAGAGAGCAGGTTATGATCCCACCACAGCCACTGACTTGCTATGTGACCTTCAGCAAGTTAGTAACTGTGAACCAGGAGATTTCAGGTTATATCCCCCATCCTCTCCAAAGCCACTGACTCACTGTGTGGCCCTGAGCAAGTCACTAAATGTGAACCAGGAGAGAGCAAGTTATAATCCCACCACAGCCACTGAGTGACTATAACTATGAGTAATTCAGTAAATATGAACCATGATATCCTAGGTTATAATCCCACCATAGCCATGGACTCACTGTAACCCTGAGCAAATCAGTACATGTGTGAGCCATGAGATATCAGGTTATAATCCCACCACAGCCACTGACTCGCTGTGTGACCCTGAGCAAGCCACTAACTGTGTGAACTAGGAGATACCAGGTCCAACTTTGTTGATACATACCCCTCAATTCAACTTTTGAATACTTACTTCCACTATTGAACTCTCAATGCCCATTACTTTCCATCCCATCCCCACCCCCCATTGTTCATCTTTTGGTGCCTTTATATATCTTCTTCTCCGCTGTTGCCAGGACTTGTGAATGGTTACTGAAAGTGAATGGTGAACAACTGATAATGTAAAGTCATGTCACAAGCTGACACTGAAACTGTCTGATGTCCTATTTCTGTGTTATGTTCATTTTCTTCATAGACTTCTTAGATATATGGCATACTGAAGGTTTGTTTACTGGGTGTGGCAACACCTGGGAAGGAAAAAACAGGAACATTTTGCCTGCATGTACAGTAACTGCTATAAGGGACATGTTTCCATCCGATTCCTACAAGGGCTTCCATGATGCCTAGTTCCAACATTGGTATGTTGTATTTGTGGAGGTTTCTTTTCCAGTAACTCATTCACTGTCACACTTTCTCTTTCATTCCCACTTGGTATACATATGACACTTGACAATGTCTGGTATGTGAAGATATTACATAGTTTTCCTTTGCTGACAACAATTAAAAGTAACGCTTACACGTTTTGTATATTTACTAATTTATTGTCTATGTACAAGTAACTACATTTGTGGTGGTTTTGTAGAGTATTGCAAGGGGATACACAGCAATGTCTTCCACAATAGTAGTACAAGAAAGTATGCATGAATGAGAAATACAATCGAACCTTTGAGCTGTGAATACTATTTACAGTATTGATATGAAAACAAAACAGCATTTCAAGTCAACCCATGCAGTGCCACAATTGAACTTACAAAATTATCAAGACTGGTATGACATCTTATGAAGCATTGTCAGAAGCGGAACTAACCTGTTATAATGCCATACCACAACACATCACACTGTGTGTGTGCATAAGTGTGTGTGTGTGCATACGTGTGTGTGGTAAAGAGGCACCAGAATCCACTTACAGGACATTAAAGGGCACAGGAAGTCAAGGTAATGTAAAGTACCAGGGTGACTGAATGTAAGGAGGCATTCTGTAAAAGGATGTGGTGTATAATGGACATGCATCTTGTGGCTATTCCACCATGCATGGATGGTACATAAAAATGGGATGTTAGTACCAAAAGTCTGGTGGAGGCTACTCAGACATGTACAAGAACAAGGAGTAAGAAGTGGTTAAAGAAAACACTGCTTCCTGGCGTAGGAGGTCAGGGAGGTGGTGAGGTCAAAGAAAAATAGTGTTTTGGACACTCAAGAAATTGGGGGGGACAAAAGGGACATGTACATGAAGAAGGACATGGGTGTTACCAGGCTGGTCAGAGTCAGCAACTCTTTCTGGGATATAACATTGAAACCGGGCAATGACAACAGTCAAACAAGGCAGCTACCGGCCTATAGCTTTGATGAATCAAGACATTGAGATACTTACAAGGATTATAACTAACAGAATATTGCATATTGCCCCAACCTTAATTGGCCAGGAGCAGGTGGTATTTATGCCTGGTAGAGGGCACAAGATGCTCTCAGGAAGCTCCACCTTATACTTGGTCAGGCGTCGGATTCCCAACTTTCCCTAGCTTTAATATCTTTAGATGCTGAGAAGGCCTTTGACAGGGTCTCTCACCCATTTCTGTTTGTTACAATGGAGAGGATGGGTTTTCCAGAGAGCCTTATTAGAGGTATCAAAAATTTGTATGCGGCCCCTACGACTAGAGTGTTGTGTAATTGGTATTTTTCACAGGAGCTTAGGTTGGAAAATGGGACCAGACAAGGGTGCCCCCTTTCCCCAGTATTGTTCAATATTTATTTGGAACCACTCCTGCGGGCAGTCAACAGTGATGCCAGCATTAAAGGGTTCATGTTTGCAGGACGGGATTTAACATTTTTGGTTTTTGCTGATGATATTTTGTTGCACTTACAAGACCTGGCCTCTAATTTTAAGAGGACAGTTGAAATTATTGAAAAATATTCAGGGGTCTCGAATTATAAGTTAAATTTGAGCAAGACGCAAATTCTCCTCTTGACACCACATGTCAATAGTGCAGATTTTGAACCTTTACATTTACATTGGGTGCCAGATAAGTTTAAATATTTAGGTATATGGATCACAGCTAATATGGCAGATGGGGTGACAATAAATATGGATGGGATCCTGATGGCGATCAAAGGGGATGTACTTAGATGGAACAAGCTTCCCTTGAACTTTGCTGCTAGACTGGGTTTAATTAAAATGAACCTTCTACCCAGGTTACTATACCCAATACATTTAGCTCCTTATTACCTTCCCAAAATCTGGTTTGTTAAAATTAGGAAACTGCTATCAGACTTTTTATGGAATTCCAGGCCTCCTAGGAGAAAGCATAGTGTCCTGTACCTGCCACTTAATAGGAGAGAGATTAAGCTGCCTGATCTTCATCTATATTATGTGGCGGGACAATTGGGTTTTATGAGTCGGTGGGTTAGGCATGTAGAGGGAGGGTCATATACCCTGATATGGCTCCACCTGGAGAAGCAAATTTTTCAGAATTTAGCCCTCTCTCCAGAGGCATTTCTCTTTACTAACCCAGAGAAATACTTGAAACATGCATCAGTGGCTCCAGTTGTTAAATCAGCTGTGGTCTGGTGGTCATTTCTTACCCCTAGTCAAAGCAGAGATCAAGGGAAGACCCAAGAACAACCACTATTGGGTAATCCTCATTTTTTAATAGGGGGTAAGATCCTTACTAGCTGTTGGGCAGCTCAGCTCCAGGGTCTCCAACTTAGGGATGTTGTGCAGGACAACAAGGTGAGCCTCCTGAATAAATGTGATACAATGTCCTTTTTTAAAAGGTTACAGCTTACTAAAATGTTGGAGGGGATTTGCAGAGGATTGAGAAGACCACAGGAATTTTCTTTCACATGGGACAATCTTAAGGAGGTGGATCCTATTTGTCATCCCTTGTCTAAAGTTTACAAAGTGCTTCTGGAATATGTTAGCCCGAACTCTACTATAGAGATCCCTTACTGGGATAGAACATTGGCCTCCCAGAGAATTAACTGGGATAATATTTGGAGGACTTACAAATATATATCTGTACCCAAGTGTAGGATTATGCAATTTTTTATTATTTCTAATTTGTACTTTACCCCTGTGAAACTGTGTGATAGACACCTTGGACGGACAGACCTGTGTTTTAGATGTCGAGTGGGTTCTGGGGATATCTTGCATGTGCTGTGGGAATGCAGCAAGATAGTGCCTCTATGGGCTGAAATTAAACAGCTAACGGACCCGCTATTGGATTACTCAGAATTTATATTGCCAGAAATATGCATTTTAGGCGATATGTTGCAGGTATCAGGGATTACACCTTAATACCATTTATCTTTGATTGCTGCGATAGTTAAATCTGCTATATTGAAACATTGGAAAGACGATTATATTTATACCTACAAGCAGTGGGTGGGGGACCTGATTTGCGCTGTGTGGAGAATAAAGAGGTATTTGCTTATGGAGGGAAGGAAAGGGCTGTATAAAAAAAGATGGTCGGCACTGGAGGCAATTTACTCTTAAAAGGTTTAAATATTTAATCACAGGCCTGTCTGTCAGATTGTGATTAGTGTAAGATTATTCTTTTCAAGACATGTATAGTTTTGATTTAGATTCTTCTGTTTTAAAGGGATTCATTTTGTTATCCACACTTGTCTTTGGGTTGGGTTGATGATCGTAAAAAGGTAACATAACATGGGATGGGTCTGCTTTAGGACTAGGGTGGGATGGACTCTCTATTTTTCAAGGGGACACAGCAGGGAGCTACCTGCTGGTTGCAATGTTGTCCAGGTAGGGCCCAGTTGTTTTACCATTACTGGGACGTATTGCACTGGTTGCAGGGTTTTTTTTTTTCTTATCTTCTTTTTCCGGGATTCAGACTAGTTGGTGAAAGGGTTTCTCTAACTGGAATGTTACAAGAATTGGTTATTAATATAGGGGTTAGCCTCATTTGCTGTGTATGTACATAGTTGGGGTTGTACATAGTTTCACAATCACTTGTTGGATTGTGACTCCCGGCTGTATTCGGGATGCTTGTTTTGTATGTCTGATAATATACAAAGAAAATTTAATAAAGATTTATTCAAAAAAAATAACAGTCAAAATCACTTGTCCTGATACATCAGTAGAAGGTTGGAAAAAATTTCGGATAGTGATGATACTGAAGGATGGTGGTTTGTGGACAAAGGGAAAGGACCAGGCAGACGCATGAAATGATTACTTCTGCTCTGTCTTCATGAAGAAGAAAGTGGTGCATTCAACAACTGTGAGAGGAGGAGTGGGCATGGGGAGGTTAGGAGGTGATTGATACAGGGGTTACAGAGGCTAGTGTGTAGACAGGATTAAGAGCACTGTGTGTGGATAAGGGCGCAGCAGCTTACTGCGACAAACATGATCTCAGGATTTAAGTTAGACTTCTACGAGTATAGGCTGAGCGAGCTGATCATGTATTCCCTGGTGGAGAGGATGTATGTGAGGACATGATCGAAAGGGATCAACAAGAGTATCACTGAATGGATGTTCAGTATCAGAAGGTGCAGTGTCACTGGGGAGTGGGTGTGGGTGTACCACCTCAGATTTTAGTCTGAAGGATACAGTACTGAAATATGGAGATCGTATTTCACAGACAGTGTGTTTCTCAAATAGAATACTTTGGTGGAACACTTAGTAGCCTGTAGCAGCTTTAATAGGGGATTTGACATAGCAAGGTTGGTGGTGGGTAAGTGTATCTGGTGGAGAGGTGAGTTGGCTGCAAGGTGATGAGGTAGCTGCCCGACATGTGTGCTTGTTGCCTACGCCCTCACCCCATGTTGTTGCCCATGTCTTGTCCCAAGGGTGTCATTATCCTTTTTTGCTGCTGTCATGCTGTACCTTCATAAGGCTACTTTTTGTAATAAATCGATGCACCCCTTTTGTTGTAAGTGCTGTTTGTGTGCCATTCTTTGTGGAGCAACCTTATTTTTCACTGCATGGAGCTTTGTCAGTCTGGCCGTGTGTGTAACAGGGCATGTAACAGGTAGAACAACTTTAAGTGTCACTGACCTAACCATGAAAGAATTCATAATGTCATGACAATGTACTAAATCTCAACAAACATTTGTAATGTAATCATTTATAAAACCATTCATAATAACCGGGTTCTGTTTTTTCCCATAGAGAAAGCGTGGCGTAATTTACCGTTATAAAGGAGTGTTTATAACGGCAAACACGCGCCACTTTCCCATTACAAAGGCGCAAGCCAACATTACCCTCGAGACAAACACCTGTGCCATTATCTCACAGTCAAACCACTTTCCCCTCGAGCACTTACCTCGAAAGCAGCAGCGCACACACCAGTAAATCTTCGGTAGCCTAAAAAAAAAATTAAAAAATGACATCTCGTTTCACGGCCCACAGTACTTCTGACAGAACAGCCTTTATAACAGAACAACAAAACAAAATACTGCTCGCAAGACAGAAAGTGATGTCTGTCTCTTCAAATGTTCTCACAGAGTAGGAGAAACTACAGATTTTGAAACATTTGAACCTGACAAGCTAGACAGTAAAATAGCAGACTTCCTGTATGTCTTAAAAGACAAGATGGAATGGATTACGAGCCGGGTACAATAAGGGGCATTGCAGCGAGCATAGACAGACAACTAGCACTACAAAAGTACCCGTTTTCTATATTTAAGGGTCCAGACACTACATTTATAGAAACAAAAAAAAACCTTAGCAGCCAAACAAAGACAGTTAAAAAAGGCAGGCAAGGGAAAACCGACCAAATAAAGCGCAACCCCTTTCCGACGAAGACGTGGAACAATTGTATCTATCTGGCACACTATTCATGTCCAATCCAACTGGACTACTCAATTTCCTATTCTTTAACTTTGGCATTCAGTACGCCTCATGGACGAAAGAACAGTATGACCTTCAATGGGCAGACATAAAAAAAGGAGTTGACACCAATGGAAACAGCTACCTACAATATTGTGAAAGGCAGACCAAAACACGAACAGGAGAAAATCCCCGCGATGTCTGCCCTATAAGCCCACGTATTTATGCCAATACAAAGAAATCCTGACAGAGATACCGTGAGAGCATAGGATTTATACAAGGCACAAAGACCCCCAGAAATGTTGCGACCAGATGCACCCTTTTACATTGCCCCGAACACCAACAGAAAGGAATCCTCATTTTGGTATCACAACATGAATATAGGCATAAACAAAATGAGAAAAATGATGCTTCAAATGAAGCTTGAATCAGGCCTGCCAGATAGTAAAAGAATCACTAATCACAGTACTCGCAAAACAAGTATTCAGCGCCTCATTGATAATGATATTCCCCCAACAGAAGTCCAGCAAATCTCTGGACACAAAAACATACAATCTATAAACAATTACTCTGTCCTCTGAGAAAAGAAGCAGCAGCACATCAGCCACCTCCTAACCTACTCCCATGAGCAACAAATGGTATCCACATCAAATAAAGCCACTCCAGCCATGGCTACAACAAGCAGCAATGAACCTCCAGAACCTGGGACCAGCAACACACTCATCTCCATATTCGGAAGTGGCTGCATTTTCCTCGATACAGTCACAGTGAACATCTACCACTCTGCACCTCCAGAAAAACGATGAAGAATTCAAGTAATCCAAGACTCTGACAGCTCTGATTAAGGTAAGTTAAATAAAACCCCCTCCTCGCAACTTCTTCTCTTTTCCAAAGCCACATAACGTTTTTTCTGTTTCCCCGCCCTCTGCAGGTCACATGTGCCGGTATCCACAGCAACTGAAAGAGCTCAGCAATACCACCCAGCGACTGAGAGAACACCATACCAACAAACTTTCTACTAGACAACATTTAAATTCATTAACTCAGCATTTCAAACTAACATAAAAAACCCCGAATATTCAAAAGATTTAGCAGCAAGCATAACAGTATTACTGTATCATAACCACTAGCGTGCGGCGCGATATTCAAAATATTCAAAAGGAAAAGTGCACGGCACAAATCCCGATGTGCCGGAGCGCATCAGTAATGTATGCAGGTGCAGGTGGGGGGCATGCCCATGCATACCCTGCACAGCCCGATATTCAGCCTGGGATGTGCAGAGCCATGCATGCACAACCCCTACCTGTGCCAGCACAAAGTTGATCCAAAAAGGAACAACTGATGGCCACCACAGGTGAGCTGCCGCATTGCAGGGCACAACATGGCAGCTTCCACCTGTGGGTAGCCAGCCTGCTCGGCTACCTGGCGGCACCCCAATGCCAGCTGGAATTTGTAAAATAAAAGAATCCCTATCATCCCTGGTGGTCCAGTGGACCGCTGGCTGCCCAATCGTGGGCATTTGTAATAAAAGAAAGTAATTTGTCTAATATCCCTGGTGGTCCAGTGGACCCCTGCCTGCTCGATCGCGGGCTCAGTAAAGAAAGTATATCCCCAATATCCCTGGTGGTCCAGTGGACCTGCCCGCCCGATCGCAGGCTCAGTAAAGAAAGTATATCCCCAATATCCCTGGTGGTCCAGTGGACCTGCCCGCCCGATCACGGTGTCAGTCGGCGGGAAGCGGGGCAGCAGTCGGGTGGGGTGCTGCCGCCTGCCGCTGACCGGGGGGGAGTGGGGTGGTGGGATTCAGTGGGTGGGTGGAGTGGGGGGTCCACTTGACCACCAGGGATATTGGGATGTAATTATTTTACTTAGCCTGTGATTGGGCAGGCAGGTCCACTGGACCACCAGGGATATTGGGGATATACATTTTTTACCTAGCCCGCGATCGGGTGGGCATCGGTCCACTGGACTACCAGGGATATTGAATGAATTACTTTCTTTTATTACAAATGCCCGCGATCGGGCAGACAGCGGTCCACTGGACCACCAGGGATATTGGACGAATTACTTTATTTTATTACAAATGCCCGTGATTGGGCAGTCAGCGGTCCACTAGACCACCAGGGACATTATTCTATATTTAGAAAACTGTAAAATGATCATAAAAACTATACATTGTCTTTACACAACAACTTATTGTAATCCAAGCTGCAAAAATAACTTTTTTGTGTCTCTGTCCATATCAATATATATATCCATACATCTCATTCGGTATTGTGTATATATGTTTATACAATGGGGTGAGGGATAAATGAGTGAGATAACATGTTATTTTCACTGCAGTGGAATGACTACTGTGATGACATCACTACTGTGAGAATATTTACGGATATACACACAGTGTCTACATCACTAGCAAATATTGTCACAGTGGTGATGTCACCAGAGTGAGAATATCTTCACTGCTGCCTGCATTTAACAACTTCACAGTTTCTCTTTGCCACTGAATCCTGCAACTAACTCGATTAGCATTGCAAAACACAATCACCTGTGTCCCACAGTTTTTCTGATACTCCTAGCCCATTACTGTGCTGCTCTAATCTTTAAAACAGCATCCTTCATAAAGCAGTTTCTCTTTCTGAGTGCTGCCTGCAACAGTTTCTTTGTCTCAGTGAAGACTGCAACTTACTGAATTAACAGATTCTGTTTCTCACTCCTAGCTGCAGGTAACTCAAATACCATTGCAAAACACAGTCACCTGTTTCTCATAGTGTCTAACACTCTCATCCCATTCAGAAACACTTACACACACTCAGTATAGCCTAGAGGTTCGAGTAACAAGCTGGGAACAAGCTTGCTACATCCAGCAGACCCAGCCAGGGTTTGATTCTCACAACCTCCATTAGCATACTGTGTGGGTGGTGGTGGTGATGGTGGTGGATACAGTGGATGACTTGAAAAAAGCATATGATAACCACATGGCCATTACTGTTTGTGGGGAGTACCAGCAGTGGTGGTTATCTGCCTAAAATGGTTGTGATAATGGGAAGAATTGATGGGTGTTGAGGTATTTTCCTACAACCATAATTGTATTATGCACACACACACACACACACACATATATATATATATATATATATATATATATATATATATATATATATATATATATATATATGTAGTATATGATACATGATGGGGAGGGGGTATGGAAAATATTCTCACTCCTGCAGAGTGAGCTGTGTATTCTCACGAGTGCTGCAGGCATGAGTGAGAACGCACAGCTTGCTCTGCAGGAGTGAGAATATTTTCCATATCCCATGATCTGCACATCATGTGTGTGATTTACACAATGGGGCTAGGACTTTTAGGAACATTTTTTTCTGTGTTCTTTTCTTCTGTGTTCTCTTCCTGTTTACTCTGTTTTTTTATTTTATTGTTTGGTAACAGGGTAGATTTTTAGGGGTGACCTGGGAGCACTGCGCAGTTAAATGACTTATTCAGAGTCGCACAGTATGCAAGTGGAGGTTGTGAGAATAAAACCCTGGTCGGGTCTGCTGGATGTAGCAAGCTTGTTCCCAGCTTGTTACTCTGCTTTATGAAGGAGGCTGTTTTGAAGATTAGAGCAACACAGTAATGGGCTAAGAGTGTCAGAAAAACTATGGTACTCGTGATTGTCTTTTGCAATGCTAATCGAGTTAGTTGCAGGATTCGGTGAGAAAGAGAAACTGTGAAGCTGTTAAATGCAGGCTACAGTGAAGATATTCTCACTCTGGTGACGTCACCACTGTGAGAATATTTGCTAGTGATGTAGGCACTATGTGTATATCTGTAAATATTCTCACAGTGGTGATGTCATCACAGTGGTTATTCCACTACAGTGAAAATAACATGTTATCTCACTCATTTATCCCTCACCCCTATTGTATAAATATGCGTATATGAAACTATATATATAAACAAATGTATGTGTGTGTGTGTGTGTGTGTATATATATATATATATATATATATATAGAAGAGAGAGAGAGAGTACAAACACATACATGTACACAAATGTGCGTATAAACACATTCTCACTATAACAGTTATGTGTCTAACTTTGCATTCCTTCTCATTTTAGGTCTTCAAGTAATTATTGCAGCTGAAAGGAACAATGAAGTTGCTTCTGACAGTCTTTCTTCAATTTTTTGTTTGAACTCAACTCTCTCAACAAACCGTTAAATACATATAGTTATACAATTTAAAATGTGATGTTTGTCACCGTAGAAATGACATGTTTTCAAGTTTTGGTACAATAAAAAAAATGTACTGTACAGACTGTCAATTATTTCAGTGATTTGACAAACATAGTGTCACATGTTGAACAAATTAAAATTCATGTGCGATGATCACTGGCAGTGCATGCTCCTGCTCAATGTCACAGACACACATGACACCCTATTGTCCATTCCACATATCACACAGTCACAGGATGATGAATTTAGCGGTGCTGCAATGTGAGTGCTGATTTCAAGGAGGGGTGGTAATGCATTGTCGCATCATACTCACAATGCGGTACTGATCAATCCGAAGTGTCTGCTTGAAGTTTATCCTCACCTGTGGATGACAAAATATCAACATTGTGAGAAATACTGCGATGATGCATGGGTTGTACATTTGTCACAGTGGCACCACGGTGCAATATTACAAGGAGGGAGTTGCGCAGCACAAGTTCAGATGTTCCATTGTACACAGATAGTGCATCCGTCACATAAACAGGGTTCGTGGCCATGCATATGCAGCAAATAACGATCTTCACCCAGGGATGTGTGCGGCATATGCCTGCACAACCCTTGGATGCACCGCATACCAGTTCCCCTCCATCCCCATAGCTGTTATCACAGAAAATAAAATACATATATATCCCTGGCAGTGTAGTGGTACCATACGCACTTCTGTATCACTCATCACCTGTAAGTGTAATTTCAAACATTCCCTGGCACTGTACTGACACCCCCCAATCACAATCAATTGGAGGTACGTGTGGGGGAGGGTACCAGTCAACTGCCCGTGAAAGTTTGCAGTTTCACTTACATGTGATCGGGGCTACAGTAGGAAATGGGGTACCACTATACTGACAGGTTATGTTTTCAGTTGTTCCCATTCCTGGTATGCAGCCCTCTCTGGGGATGGAGGTTCAAACTTATTGTATTTGCGCAGTGCGCTTTACGTTATATATTTAAAGGAGCTGCGTCATAGTTCATCTGTTTTGAATATATCACTGAGCTTCAACAGCGCAACTCAGTTGCGTTGCGGCACCAGTTGTGCCATTGCCATGATCAGTTCTGAATATTGGTGCCAATATGTGCAGTCATTTAGCATACAACACTTTTGAAAACGCATTCATAATACCGTGTCTGAATTTCTGTTTTACAATGAATAGAGTATTATACCCTTTTGTTGTCATTGTCTTTGTGCCACTATGCATCCAATATAATGAACCCATATTATGAATGATGACACTAAATGCAATGCATTTTTCTGTTGAATTACAAATGACTATGTGGGTGGGTAGATGACACCATATCCCACAATGGTGGATGAATGACTACATGACCAAAGTCATGCAACAATGCCATGTTAGCATGCAGTTACCACCAAGAGCCACTTCTTCCCATTCCTGACACTATGAACTGCTCATGGCCGTGACATTCCATGTTTAAGAGAGCAGTGTGAAGAAATACAATAACAAAAAAGAAGTAGCAGCAAGACAGTGAGTGTCACGCTCTTTCTCAAACAGTGGTAAGCAGTGTTGCACATGATATGTGTTTTGTTTCATCCACCTTCAGTGTCACTGTGTTGTCTAACCAGTTGGCATTGTGTGTGAACAACATTCAAACAACATGAAGTCTTGCTGTATTCTGACATATTGAAGTTAGCTCCAGCTCTTGAACTGCCCCGGAGAGTGAAGGGTTAAATTTTATGCCAGGCATAGAATGTTGGTCTCAAGCTTGGTTGAAAACTCTGTCTGTGTCCTTTTGAAACCAAACCGTCAGATTCTTTACTCCGCCTCACTGAACAGTCGCTCCGGAGATTTCTCCTTCTGTTCGATTCTATAGCGGTTAAAGTTTCGGTTTTAGTCCGATTTTCGTTCCGTTTTTCGGTTCGAGACTCTGTCTGTGGTACTGTAAGTAGATCAGTAGCTGTTGTGTGGAAATTGTGAAATTTTCCAATTGGTTCAGCTGAACCGATCTTGTAGTAAGATCTTGAAAAGGAAAAAGTTAGTGTGTGGTTACCAGTCCGTATTGGTTTTAAAAAAAACCATAATTTTAGCGTTTTTTTCCATCACCCATGACACGGTGAGAAACCGATAGGGGAGTCTTGCCTGGCGGTTGCCATATAAAGGATAAGTTGGTTAGGTTGGCCATGTCTGAGAAACCCAAGAAAAAAAACGGGCCCACCGGGTTTCAACACTGCAGTGTGTGTGGGGAGGTCTTTGCTAAGGCCGATCCCCACACCACCTGTGTTTACTGTCTGGGGTTTGACCACCTCGATTCAGACTGCCAAATTTGTAAGAATTTCCCTAAGTCTACCATGGAGAAAAGGTTAGGTAGACTTAGGGATAAGGAGGCCGAGAAATCTGCTGACCTGGAAGGCCAGCCCAGTTCGGTTCCTACCGAACCAGAAGGAGTGCCCTCTGACCAGGGCGATACTTCTTCGGGCAAGAGGAGAGACGATCCTGAGGATCGGTTCCTACAAAAAGAAAATGAAAGGATAAATCAGCCGGTTCGGATCCAGAGCTGCATGTTCCAACCGCCAAAGAAATAGCCAAAGCGATTTGGATTGTGGAATCGCTTCGTCCGGTTCCGACTGATCCGGCGCCTTCTGGCAGGGGTTCAGTTCGGTCGGTTCCCCCAGTTCAGGATTATTCCACTGAAGATTTTTACGAACCGGAGTTTGATGAGGAGGGGGATTTTGAAGAGGATGATTACGACGGTGAAAAGTCTGGATGTGTCTGGAACCGGACATCTCCCAGACAGACCTTCTGGTGTTTCCCCTCCTAGGCTTTCTGAGTCCCTTCCCCACTTTCTGTTCTACAGAAAAGTGGCTCAAACCCTCCAGCTTCCTATTGAGAAGGCTGTAGAGGATCAAGAGGAGCCTGACTTCATAGAGATGATGGACATCTCAGAGTCTAAGAGACTGTCTGTTCCCCTTCATAGGTCATTTGGGAAACAGACACAAAAAATTATTAGGTATCCCAACTCTGTACCTCCTGTTGACAAGAGAATGAACAAGAGGTACACCTTGTCAGGCTCGGATACGGAATTTCTTTACCAACAATGCAGCCATGTTGGGGTAGTGCAGGCTGCTGCCTGTGACAAGGCAAACATCCCCTTGGCTTCACATCCCCCAGACAAAAATTCCAGGAAGATAGATGCCATGGCAAAGAAACAGTACTTGGCATCATCTCTGGGACTCAGGCAGGCTAATTATATGGCCTATACAGCCAGGTACCAGAAGTCCAGGTGGGACACTGTACTGGCACTGGCTAAACAGGCCTCCCCCCAGATAGCCAAGGAGCTGGAGGGGGTGGCTGCTGATGGGATTGAGGTATTAAAGGTGCAATTTCATGCTGCTGTGGACTCCAATAATGTGTCATCAAGAGTCATGGCTACATCTGTGGCTCTTCGGAGAATGGCTTGGCTCAGATGTACTAGCCTTTCGCAGGACACCCAGGCTAAGGCCATGGATTTCCCTGTAGTGGGTAATTCTCTGTTTGGGGAGCAGACAGAGCATTACATGAAGAAAATGGATGTGTACAGGACGACTTATAGGAGTGCCCAGGCCAAGGAGAGGCAGGCAACTCCTCAAAGGCAGCAAGCTAGGGGCAGGGGCAGGCCTTTTCACAGGCCTTTCTACCAGGCGCAGGCCTCCTCTTCCTTTTCTCAGAGGGGGTTCTTCAGAGGTAGAGGCAGAAGGGATATGAGCAGGGCTGCATCCACCCCTCAGCCTAAGGCTCCTACCAAGCAGACACCCTGATGTGTCAGCCCGGGTCGACTCGCCCATTCCAGTAGGAGGCAGGCTGGCTTACTTTGTCCAGGACTGGATGTCTGTTACCTCAGATAAGTGGGTCCTGGAGGTTGTAAGCCAGGGGCTGGTTCTCAGTTTCAAAACTTTTCCGAAACTGAGACCCAGATCCTTTCCACCTGCAAATACTTCAGAAACCCTTGCTCTAGATGCAGAGGTTTTGTCTCTACTGGCTTTAAAGGCCATAGAGAGAGTTCCTACTCCATACAGGGGCAATGGTCTGTACTCCAGGTACTTCCTTACCCTGAAAAAGACAGGGGAGTGGTGACCCATCCTAGATCTAAGATACCTAAACAAGCACCTAGTAAAGCCAAAATTCAAGATGGTGACTCTGGGAACAATTCTTCCTCTTGAGGCCAGGAGACTGGCTAGCCTCCTGGACCTCAAGGATGCCTATTTTCACATTCCCATCAGGTGCTCCCACAGAAAGTACCTCAGGTTCGAATTGCCCTCAGGCCATTATCAGTTCAGAGCAATGCCCTTCGGTTTAACCTCAGCTCCAAGGGTGTTTACAAAGTGCCTAGCAGTAGTGGTGGCCTTTTTAAGAAGGAAAAGGATCTCTATTTTTCCATATCTGGATGATTGGCTTCTGATGGGCCAGTCTTCAGACCAAGTCAAGTCAGATCTGCAGCTTACCCAGAAAGTTCTCACTTCCCTGGGGTTCCTTCTCAATCTTCCCAAGTCAGTTCTCGAACCAGTACAGCTCCTCACTTTTATAGGAGCAGAGCTGGACACCCTCAAGGCAAGAGCCTTCCTTCCTTTGGAAAGGGCAAAAGCCATCTTTCAGCTGGCTTCTTCCTTTCTCCCTCTGGTTTCTTGATCAGCAAGGCATTTTCTGCAGCTTCTGGGCCACATGGCAGCTTCCACAGTAGTGGTCCAAGGGGCCAGGTTTCAGATGAGGGACATTCTGTTCCATCTGAGAACCTTTTGGTCCCAGAGGAAAGATCCTCTTACCAAGCTAGTTCCTGTTACTCAGACTTTAATTCAGGCCCTTCAGTGGTGGCAGGACCTGGACAATCTGAGGCAAGGTATTCCATTTGTCTCTCAGACTCACTCTGTTGTTCTTACCATAGATGCTTCCCTTTTGAGGTGGGGAGCCCATCTGGGGGCTCTCACGGCCCAGGGACTGTGGTCCCCTCAGGAATCCCTTCTTCACATCAACCTTCTGGAGCTCAGTGCAGTACTTCTTGCTCTACAAGCTTTCTCTCAGTCAATACAGAACAAAGTGGTTCAGGTTAGGATGGACAACACTACCGCCTTGTGGTATATCAACAAGCAAGGAGGCACTCAGTCCACGGCCTTGTGCATGGAGGCCATGAAAGTATGGTCCCTGGCTTATTCCCTGCAGCCCTCTCTAGTAGCAGTCCACCTCCCAGGAAAGGACAATGTGATAGCGGATGCATTGAGCAGGATTTCCCAGGACCATCACGAATGGTCTCTGGATCCTTTGGTGTTGAAGGCGATCTTCTCAAGGTGGGGCACTCTGGAGATAGATCTCTTTGCAGCCCCAGACAATCACCAACTTCCACTATTTTGTTGCAGACCCCCAGTCTTGGGTTCAGTCCCTCTGGATGCTCTGATTTTGAACTGGGAAGGGAAGTTTCTGTATGCCTTTCCTCCTTTTCCTTTATTGTTCAAGGTTCTAGTCAAGGTATGGTCACAACCATGCAAAGTGATTCTGATTGTTCCAGACTGGGCCAGGCAGCCTTGGTACCCCCTGTTGCTGTCCTTAGCAGTCCATCTTCCCCTGTCTCTTCCCAGGAATTACAATCTGCTACCCTCCTCTCAGGGGAGGATTTGTTACCCCAATCTCCAATCACTCAATCTCAAGGCATGGCTCTTGAAGACTTAGAGTATGCAGATTTACATCTGTCCCAAGGGGTTCTGGAGATCCTCAAGGCTTCTCGAAAGCCTGCCACAAGAAAAACCTATAACTCCAAATGGAAAAGGTTCAGTATTTGGTGTTCCAAGAAGCATGTTTCCCCAGACACTGCTGACTTGTCTACAGTTCTGGATTACATGGTTTACCTTAATGGCCTAGGCCTCAAACCAATACTCTCAAAGTTCATTTGTCAGCTATTTCTGCTTTCCTGTCAGTGGGGAAATCTTCCTCTCTGTAATCTCACCCTGTATTCTGTAAATTTTTCAAAGGATTGCTTCATACCAATCCCCCTTTTAGGGATCCTGCTTCTGCCTGGGATTTGAATATTTGTATTGCTCAGCTGATGCAACCACCCTTCGTGCCTATGTCCTCAGTAGAGCTCAAGTACTTGACTTGGAAAACTGTGTTTTTGGTTGCTGTTACTTCTGCCAGATGTATCAGTGAGTTGCAAGCCCTGTCAGTGGAGCCTGACTTCATCTCTTTCCATAGAGATAAGGTGGTCCTTAGAACCAATATAAGGTTCTTACCCAAAGTGGTTTCTGATTTCCACTTAAACCAATCTATGTCTCTTCCTGTGTTCTTCACTGATCACACCTCCTCAGGGGAACAGAGGCTACACAGTTTAGATGTTAAAAGGGGACCTTAGTTGCTACATAGAACGTACAAGGGGTCACAGGTTTGACTCCCTCCAGTTGTTCCTCACTTATGGGGAAGTAGGTAAGGAAAAACCTGCCACTAAGAGAACCATTGCCAGGTGGATTGTGTCCTGTATTCAATTCTGCTATGAAAAACTGGGAAAAACTGCACCCTCAGGCCTGAGGGCTTATTCCACTAGAGGTACAGCTGCATCTCTGGCTGCAGCTAGGGATATCCCCTTGTTAGAAATCTGTCAAGCAGCCACCTGGATAACAGTTCATACCTTCACCAAGCATTACTCTCTGGATATCCAGGCTAGGAGTGATGCTAGGTTTGGCACAGCAGTACTTCAGAGTCTATTCCCAAAGTAGGTTCTGTCCCTCCTCCTTGGAGGTACTGCTTGGTAGTCTGCAATATGTCAGAATACAGCAAGACCTCATGTTGTTTGAAGAAAAAATGACTCACCTTAGTAATTGT
This sequence comes from Neoceratodus forsteri, assembly GCA_016271365.2. Taxonomy (NCBI): domain Eukaryota; kingdom Metazoa; phylum Chordata; order Ceratodontiformes; family Ceratodontidae; genus Neoceratodus; species Neoceratodus forsteri. The sequence goes on along the minus strand of CM028138.1, from coordinate 500,245,911 downwards.
GTTTCTTCTAATGGAGTCTTGCTGTATTCTGACCTCCCTCCCTGCCTCCCCTCTCAGAACCTGTTTTTGGGAAGTGGGTGGGCAGGTGCAGTGTTGTACCCAAGGGGTGTTTCTACCCCATTCCTGTTGTGTTGGGTGCTTTGTGTTTGTTTAATTAAGAGTTTTTAGTTCTTATTACCTGGTTTTGGTTCTTTGGGTTTCCTGACTTGAGTCTTTTGGGGAATCCAAAGTCGTTGTTGCCAGTTGGCTACTAGGAGTTTTTTACAATTTCCACAGTATTTAGTCAGTGAGTTTTAACGCGTAAGAATCTGACGGTTTGGTTTCAAAAGGACACAGACAGAGTTTTCAACCGAGCTCGAGCCCAACGTTCTATGCCTGGCATAGAATTTAACCCTTCACTCTCCGGGGCAGTTCAAGAGCTGGAGCTAACTGCAATATGTCAGAATACAGCAAGACTCCATTAGAAGAAACACAATTACTAAGGTGAGTAATTTTATCTTGCCATTGATGACCACATTTTAATTATGTTACATCAACTCAAAAGGATGTGGGGTGGCATGACCAGTACAGTGTGGGCATAACAGTGTCATTGTGGATGCACTACATGAACTGGAGTGCCATTTAGCCATTCTCTAGTCACAAAAATGTGTTGCTTTCCAGACAATTTACAGTATTAAACTAATGACTGTCTGTGTTGATCCAGTATCTTTTCCCTTTCCATGTGATCAACACAGAAATGTACTGTATGGCTATAATTATTTACTTATGGTTGTCATATCTTCAAATTATTAATGCATTCCCAGGGTGTTACCCATAATTTGTACCCTTGAGATTGTGGCAACGAAACACAGAATGACTTTCATGACACCCTCTTTGTTTTTTGATACAGCATTGTAACATCACATTGGAATGGTTATGGGTTTACACATAGAGTAAATACATACAGTATACTCCTCTTTTAACGGACTCGGTTGTAACGGACATTTGGTTGTAATGGACAGATTTAGCTTTCCAAATGCCATTTCCTTGTGCCCCGATGTTAAAATTAATGGTTTAAACAGACCAGTAATTTCATTTGTAACGTCCGCCTGAAGCAATCCGAAAGCAGTTAGCACCTTGTCTAATCCAACCCATTAAGTACTCCACAAGGCAACTTGCTTGATGCTGTGCGCATGATCCAACATGCCTGGAACAAAGTCTCTATGGAGACAATTCAGGCCTGTCTTAGAAAAGGTGGTTTTGCGACTGAGGATGCAATTGGCAACGTTTCCAAGTAACCCGATTTCCCAGAAGATTCAAACAAGCAAAATCCTCTGTCTTGTGAGGATCTAGAAGCAATTTGTTACCTAGGTGATGAAGCACCTATGTCTGATGTCGATGACATCAGCGAGGCAGTCGAAGGTATGTGGCCTGATGTGGAGTCAGAGGATGATGTAGTTCAAGAAGAGGAGGAGGAGTCTGTCCAAGTGACACCAGCTGATGTGAGGAATGCTTTGCTCACTCTACATCGCGCAGTTGAGCAGAGGGATGATATCGTTCCAAAATGGGACCAGCTTTCCTTGACAGAGTCCATGTGGAAGAGGTACACTACAGCAAGCTCAAAACAAACGAGCATTGTAGATTTATTTAGCTCCTCACAGTAATTGCAGGTAGAGCACTTTGAACTGCACAGCGTTACGAGCAGAGCATGGTACAGTGCACAGCATTTTTTATTTTACCGGGGTTATTGTTCGAATTACTTTTTTGTGTTTTGTGTTTTACTTTAATAAAATATCCACTGGTGTGGCTTGCCAGAAAAAAAAGGCTAACACTCAAGTCTAAAAAGAACTGTAAATCACTACTACGCGTTATGTGTTAAGCTGACTGCATCAGGAGACAAATGCTAATGTCTTGTTGTATGTAAATGTAAATGTATGTAAATGGATGTAGCGGATGCCAGTTGTAACGGACAAATTGCTAGTGGACAAAGTAGTCAGTTACGAGCAGCATATACTGTACTAACATAGTAAAATGACAGCAGAATAGGGCCAACAGTCTTTCAAGTCTGCTCGATTTTCATCACCCACACTGAGGGCCGATTTTGGTGTCCCCCACCCTCCCCCTTGGGTTATACTGTCCTCAGTCCCAGATGTTCCACATGCATTGGACCGGGTCAGATTTACCATTCCCTTCACCTGTCCCATCCACTTTTAAACCCATCTACCATCTCCACCTGTACCAGCTCCATGGGCAGTGCATTCCATGGCTCCACTACCTGCACCTCCCAGATCAACCACTATGGTTTTCTGTCCTTACCAAACTTACGCCTTTTCCTTGCATTTACATAACATCATGCTTCATTTGTGCACCGCAGTGGTAGTCAGCTTCAATAGGATGAAAGTAGTGTCCTACCCTATAGTAGGGTTAATCACAGCAACATATGAACATTTGAAAATTTCAGTTATGTAAATTATATTGATCTTTCAAGTGATTCCATAATACCAAGTCATGTTGTAAATGGTTATGACCCTGTGTGTTCACATCTTCACAATACCTACAAGTGCATCCTGAATGTCATTCATACATCAATACTAACCTTCAGTTCCTGGCTTGTTGAATCTTGTGCGGTGCTGTTGAACAAGCAGATCCTTTTCATGTTTTTCAAATCTGGATGCAATTGGGGGTGATATGGAACGTGGCGGCATGGCCTCTTTTGCCAAGCGGTAACTGGGATGTTCCTTCCGCATCTTGAAGACTTCACTTGTTACTCTTTCACATATGCTATGGATGAAAGGAGAAACACAATCTTTATGTATCTGGCAGAAATTCTGTGTTGAGAAAGCAGTCGATGCAATGTCTGAATACTGTATTGTTCCACTTTGTGTGTAACTGCTTATTAATTCTTCAGTGTTGATACTTCCGGATTAATGAAGTATTAAGTTGCATTATAATATTCTGGGCCTGTGGCGCTGAGGGTTGAGGCGCTGGACACCACACCTCATACCACGCCATCGACACGGGTTCGGGAGTGAAGTCGGGTTACCCGGGGCTGGCAGGGGAGGGGGTCAGGATTGAGCATCTAGAGGACGCTGTTCTGTCCCAGGAGGGTGGGGGGATGTGATACTGGGCTCTGGGGACTCCTGGTGGAGGCTAGGAGTACAGCAAGCCTGAGACCCAGGAGTAATGGGATTGGCTGCGGTAGCGACCCTGTAGGCATGCACGGGAGCGTGTGTGTCTGTGCTGGGATGCATTGCACATCGGAGCCAAGGGGGATAGACCAAGAAGAAAAAAAACACGTCCATGGGGATAGGCGATGGCACTACCTCCTTCAGACACACTCCACTGACCAGACCTGCTCCTCTCCTGGGCTAAACCAAGCCCAGCCCAAATTGCTAGATAGAGTGCCCTGGGCAGAAAGGGCGGCCCTACCTTGGGGGTCTCAGAGCGGGGGGATAGCCGGGCTTGTGCCAGGAGATGGAGGTGTTTCAGGTCCAGAGGTAGAGCTGCAAGGGGCAGTGGATGCCTGAGAGAGTTCCCTGGATGCCAGTGCAAAAAAATAGAGTTAGAACCTAAAAAAAAGGTGCATTATAATATGGCTATAAAAAATCCAGTAATCTGATTAGCTGAGAAGCTCAGAACCCAGTACTGATATCCCATGACGCGGCACTGGAAGAAGGTCCAGTAGCCTCTTCACAGTAAAATAAATAGTACCAGCCATTCCTGACTGCCATCACAAATGCGGTTGTCACCTTTACTCACTAAAAACCTTCAACTAGGCCCTAAAAATAAAAGTGTATTAAATTTATAAACATAACAATTAAATGTTATTTGTCGTCATAATAATCTTGTTACACACACATACATAACTTAAAAAATGAAGTACTACAGTACTTAGAATTGTAATGTATGGGTCACGTGATGGCAGCCTGAGCAGAAGCAGCTTTTCCCCGTTGCTCCATCTCCCACCTATTGATATTTTGCTTATAACTACTGATAGAATTTAAAACCTTGTTTTTTCTGACGACGGCTGGTGATATAACATGTTAGAGCAGCTGGATCCTGATTACAGCATGGAGGTTTATATGAAACAGGCTCCTCCTAGACACTTGCCGCCCCTCATGCCGGAAAAGGACAAGGCCGCTAAGCGGGCCAAAAAGCAGGCCTCTAGCTCCCCGAAGATGTCCTCTGTTCCAACAGCTCTCTCGGAAGAGAGATTTCTGGAAATCATGCAGCCGTTACAAGCGGCTGTAGCTATGATCTCCGAGGATCTCCAGACGATCAAAAATTCAGTGACAACCTTAACAATGCGAGTAGGGGACTCTGAAGCAAGAATTGTCTCCCTTGAAAAAAAGCAGAAGTCTGGCCAGGAAAGCTTGAGCTTCTCACGAAGACTTAAGAAGTTGGAAGACAAATTAGAAGATTTGGAGGGGTGCAGTAGGCACAATAACCTGCTGATAATTGGAATTCCAGAGTGGGAAGAAGGCAGTGCCCCGATTCTATTTTTGCAAAAGTTATGTGTAAAAATAGCATGTCTATCTCCTAATGGCGGGGATTATGTCATCGAAAGGGCTCACCGTGCCCTGCGCCCCATGCCACCAGAAAGTCTGCCTCCCAGACCGATTATTTTTAAATTACTAAATTTCCTCGATAAGCAACATATCCTCGCTAAAGTTAGGGAGACCCGAGAGGTGACCTGGGAGGGTCGGAAGATCCGTATCATGCAAGATCTCCCGCATTCGGTACAACTGAGGCGACAGGAATTACACCCGCTGGTGTCAAAATTAGTGGCAGCTGGTAAATCTTTCAGAGTTAAATACCTGTCGATCCTTCTAATTAATTCTAAATAATCTAGTTAAGCACGATGACAAGTGGCTCTCTTTTGATTCTCCTGATCAAGCAATGTAAGGTTTAAAAGAACTGTTTCCCGATTTATACAAGTGACCAGGGGAATAGCATGATAAGGTGGCTGTGATCAGCTGAGGGATGAGACTGTAGTCTAATTAATGTGCTCTGTCCTCCCATGGCAGCTCTATATAGGAGAGTTGGGCAGTGTGGATTTGATCCCTTGTCCCAGAGGCCTAGATTTCTTAAATGGGGATGGAGCAATTATGTATGTCTTTAACTGCCCTCCAGGAGCTTCACGATAAGTGAAGGAAGTGTTCCAAATGTTCGTTTCTGCATTCCGTTTGTTTTATTTACTCGGGGCACCAAGTGGTTAATTGTGTTCCATTTTGTTAATGCAGCGTTGTTTGTGACGGAAGCAAGCATAGACTGAAGGGCAATAGAAGTCCTGTATTTCCCGAGTGAAGAAAGGAACCTTCTTGAGGTCAGATTGTTTCACTGCATCCGGAGCATTGGTGGTATACTTCCTTGCTTTTTAAGTTCGTGCAAATGTTACATCTGGAGCAGCAAGTGGTCCTCCTGTCATTCAATTGAGAGACTTTTGTTTGGACATTTGGATTGCAGATTCTACATGGCTAGTGCATCGGGGCTTGTTCTTCCCCTTCCTTTAATGGAGTTATAACGTTTTTGGTTTATCGAGGGGACACATTTGTTAGATGGGATTTGGTCCTGGGGATTTTCCATATTCAATATTAATAAGACATAATTATCTTCTAAATATAGGAATGCTGGTCTATTTTGCTTTATTTTAGGGAGCAGCTTAAATAGGGAGAAGGGGATTATTTTCACCTGTTACCAGTGTGAATAAATAGTTATGAGGTTAGCATAGCTGATTAGTGTAGTCTAACACTGGTTTCTAATTAGGTACTAATTTTTGTTGGTTGCTGACATTGAACTGAAATGTTAGTGGAAACTACAGAATAATTTTCCATAGATACCAATCCAGTATCAGGGTACTGAGCAATCTTTTTTCTTTTTTTTTTATTATTGTTGTATTTTTTTTTCCCTATATGTTTCAAGTTATTATACTACATGCTCGATAGTAGGGTACAGTGTTACTGTTAATATAGATAAATATAGGGCGGGGATTATATTAGGCTCTTACTATTTCAGACTCAGAATGATTGGTATTGAGAATGTGGTGGGGGGCATACGGGGGCTGGAATGTTTCCTTTTGGCTTGCACTATAACATAATGTGGCAGTTAAACAGTGGTAGTGCAGTTAGTATGAACTGGTGGTGGTTTTTAGTGTTGTGGGATTGTTGCTTTAAGAGTTTTATTTTTTGGGGGGATAGTGTTCTTTTGTGGGGAGGTCTATGTCTGATACTAGGGAGTGGGTACTGTATTGGTAATGGGGGATGACCAAATACTGCCATGCTTTGTTCTTAATGACTATTAAGGTTTTTCTGCTGGGATTGACTCCGTCATCCAGAACAATACCTCGGTTAGAACCTGAGTAGTCAATACAGTTTTGTAAGTTGGACTATTAAAGGGGCTAAAGATAGGGGTAAAAGACAAATGATATTGAAACACCTGTTGCATCTTCGAGCAGGAATAGCTTGTCTCCAAGAAACTCATTTGAGGCGGGAGGATAGCTCCCTTTTTAAGAAGCAGTGGGTGGGACAAGCTTTTGCATCAGGGATATCAACCAATAAAGTTGGGGTAGTGATTCTAGTAGCAAAAAATGTCCCGTTTAGATTAAACCAAGAGATCTGGGATCCAGGGGGCCGTTACATTTTGATACATGGTATGCTGGAATCTCAACCAGTTTTGTTTGGTGCAATTTACGGCCCAAACATTGACTCCCCTTCATTTTTTGTACAATTACTAAACCTTGTGGTGACTAATCCCCCAAAGCTAACGATACTAGGTGGGGACTGGAACCTTGTCCCCCAAACAGAATTGGATAGGTCAGACCGCAAGAAGTATGGCCTATCCCCAGCTCAAAGAGCTCTGAAAGATTTGAGAAGAAGACCTGGCTTGATTGATGTATGGAGAGTCCTAAACCCTACAGAGAGGCAATATACTTTTTTTCCCCTCCCCATGGTACCTATTCCCGAACTGATTATTTTCTTATAAGCTCTTCTGCCCTGCCTGGTGTGCTAGATGTGGGGATTCATGCTAGAGTCCTGTCAGACCATGCGCCCATTAGCATTAATTATTTGTTAGGGTCAGGTATTAAACGATCCTCCCAGTGGTGGCTGAATACTCAAGTTACTTCGTAACACGGTGTCCCTGACTCACATTAAGGAGTTTATTACATTTTTTATCAATTGTAATAAGGGATCGGTTGACAAGTATGATTTGATGTGGGCAGCTTTAAAATGTTCCTTTAGGGGAGAATATATTCGAATGGCGACAATAAGAGTTTGTCAACAAAGGGCTCAGATGGATGCTCTCCTTACCTCGATCAAAAGCCTGGAACATACCCTTTCTCGGCATTCCTCGGCCGATGACTGGGCTAGATTGTATCAGTTGCAGGCTCAGTATGTAGGTCTGATTTTGCAGAAGGAGGAGCTGTCTCTCCATCGAACTAAGTTAAAGTATCTAGAGACAGGAGAAAGAGCAGGGAAACTACTCGCACTTCGTATTCGGCAATTGGAAACTTCACAGTTCATTCCCGGAATTTGTTTTGCACAAGATGGAAAAGTATGTACTGATCCTAATGAGATAGCGGAGGATTTTAGATGGTACTTCCAAGAACTTTATGCGGTTGATCCTTCCCTACGCCCCTCTAAGGCTGATACAAATCAATATCTTAATTCAATAATATTGCCTAAAATAACTAATGCAGAGGCAACCTCATTGAGTGCCCGTATCTCCACCGCAGAAATCCAACTGGCCATAGAACAATTGCCTGTTGATAAATCTCCGGGCCCTGATGGGTTACCAAATAATTTATATAAGGCATGTCAGTCTGTTTTAACTCCAGTGCTGAGTGAGGTATTTAATTATTGGTATGATAAAGGTATAGCAGACCCTAGTTTTCAGGAGGCTGTGATAACCTTAATTTTAAAACCAGGGAAGGACCCTTTAAGTCTTGGAAGTTACCGCCCCATATCTTTGCTCAACTCCGATATCAAAATATTGGCTAAAATTCTGGCCAATAGACTCTTGAAGGTAATGGGCAATCTTATAGGCCACGAGCAGGTTGGGTTTATGGTGGGGAGATCATCTGGGGATCATATGCGGAAACTCTTACACCTTATTTCCACATCCAGGGATTCCAACATACCAGTGGTGTTGGTGTCCTTGGACGCGGAAAAAGCATTTGACAGGGTCTCCTGGGATTTCCTCTTTGCTGCCCTAACCCACTGTGGATTACCTGAAGCTTTTCTTAAGTGGGTACAGCTTTTGTATATTTCCCCATCAGCTAGAATTAGATGTAATGGTGTACTCTCTGTTCCCTTCCAGCTTTTTCGGGGTACAAGGCAGGGATGCCCCTTGTCCCCTTTACTTTTTAACTTTTATTTAGAACCCCTGATCCGAAGGTTGTCAGCTAATCCAAGAATTACAGGTATTCAGGTAGGTAGCGCAAGATATGCGCTCTCAGCATATGCAGATGATATATTACTGCATGTTGAGAACCCTCAACTGACTATCCCGGTTTTACTCTCTGAAATCGAGGATTTTTCCAAGATATCATTTTATAAACTGAATTGCTCTAAAACTAAAGTTTTTCCTCTAAATGGCAGCGTAATGAAGGCGGAATTAGCATCTTATGGCCTCTCATGGGAAGCAAAGTCCCTAACATATTTGGGTATTAGAGTCCCTAGGGACATAGGATTAATGATTAAGGATAACCTCTCCAACTTACTTAAAACTTTATCTGTGGACATGGAGAGATGGGGATTACTCCCTCTTTCCTTGTGGGGAAGACTAAACACTATTAAAATGAATGTATTACCGAGGATTTTATATCCAATGGGGATGCTGGGATGCTTTCTGCCCAAAGTATGGTTTGCCAGGCTTCAAAGAATGGTCAGTGGTTTTATATGGAGAGGGAAAGGAGTTCGCAGGGCTTATTTTAAGCTAACGGCTCCTAAGCATCAGGGAGGCCTTGGGGCCCCCTCCTTCTTCTTATATTATACTGCTTATCATCTTAGTAAGTTGGCGCTGTGGACCAAAAAATATGGGCCGCTAGAATATTCCCCTCTGTGGCTGAGTATAGAGAAACATTTGGCAGCTAAATCCCACTGTTCGTTATCTGCACTTTTGTATTTTACTCCTTCTTATATACCCAGATCCCTTAAGAATACTCCCATAGGATGGTCCCTTAAGGCCCTCCATCAACTCCAGAAGCATCTTGGAGTGAGATGGTACCAGTCATTTGAGCAGCCTATCATATGTAATCCGCATTTTAAGATTGGAAATAACCAAATACCTTCTACCTTTTGGCCTCAGATTAACAGCTACAGGGTCTCTGACCTATTTTTGAATGGGAGACCGATCCCTTTCGACCACCTTCAAAGGAGCATTAGGGTTCCAGATACCTCTGCATTTAAGTATGCACAAGTTATTAAGGCTCTTACCTCCTTTTTTTGCAGTATTCCTGAGACAGATTCAATGGTTGCGGATGTGTCTCTAATCCTCCCAGTGACTTGTCAATCCCATCCAGTTTCTAATACTTATAAGAGTCTCCAAGTATTGGACTCTAAATTACCAACTGGGATTTGTTATTATTGGACGCAGGAATTGGGAATCCCTGAGGACACTGATTTATGGGAAAAACTCTGGCAGACATCTTATAAATGTATAAAACAGGATAGACTCCAGTTAGTCCACTTCAACATTATGCATAACCTCTATCTTACACCAATAAAGCTTTTTAAAATGGGCAAATTGATTTCACCGGATTGTGGTCGATGCAAGAGTGATATTGGTTCCCTTTACCATATGTTATGGACTTGTCCCAAAGCGCAGAGCTTTTGGCAATCTATCCATAGAATCTTGGACCCTCTTCTGGGTTTAGAGACTTTGTTTACCTCTGAAGTCTGTTTGCTAAATTATTACCCCCCTGGTACCCCAAGAGTCAGAAGGGCGCATATGGCGCTTATTGCTGCAACGGCTAAACTGGTTATCATGAGACATTGGGCAGAAGATATACTTCCTCCTGTAGTAGAATGGTATAGGGTGGCTTTATTAGCGTTGCAGTTGGAAAGGCATATTGCCTCCATGCAAGATAGGTTGAAAGCCTTTCTGACAATTTGGGGAGCCTTGGAGACCCTTCTTGCTCTATGGAAACCTTAATGGTCTCGTATATATTTTGATGTGATAGTCTGTACGGTCTAATTTTAGCTTGGCAGTGTTTGGTATAAGGCATGGGGAGGGAGATGGGGGTCCTTCACTGTGTTTTATGTTTTCGGGGGTGTTTTTGGTTTTTAGTATTTGATTTTATGTATGTTTTTAATATGATCCGCTTGGGTTTGTCTGATATGATATATTTGCTTGTTGGATCATTGAAAATCAATAAAGTATACTTAAAAAAAAAAAATTGTACTGTATGGTGTTTCTTTGCTGACCTTGACAAATCCCCCTCCTATCTTCACCTGCGTACTAGGGAAATCTGTGTTGTTTAAGCTGTTACAGATAAAATAAAAGCCCTGGTTCCAGCTGAGGCCTTCTGTTGTGTGCTAGTGGGAGTAAACATTCTGTCAGCAGAACTGAACTGAGGTTGGAATTCTTGGATTCTGTCTGTAGTAAACATTCCACCTCTTGAATGCTGGCAAGACAGAAAATAAATAAGACAGAGAAAAGGAAGGGGATGTTATAAAGAAGAAGAAAGAAAGGTGAGGGAATGGGTAAAAGAGGGTGGGTTGGGGGAACTAAAGGATGTAAGAGCTAATTAAATTAACTCAATTGAATTAAATTGAATGTGGCTTACCGTATGTGATTGGCACTTTGACTTCCTTCACTATCGGTGCTCCTCCTCGGGATTTTGGAAATTATACTGCCCACTGCTGCTGTCCATCGCTTTTAATCCTTTGAGGCCTATCAGAATTTTCATTGAAGTGAAGTGCTGATATTGGAAGCCTGTAACAAAAGATAAATGTCACTCGTGCAGTCTGTATGTGCATATTTAATCAGCAGCAGGAGATATTTCGGATAATTTTCCAGCTTGTTAGCAAGAATCACTATCAGGCATTGCACCCACTGATTTGAAAACAACAACAACTACCTATACTTCTGCACCCCATGGCACTTTGATGGTACAATGACTACAACTTGATATGTGAAACACTAGCTGCATACAGTTAGTGTCAATCATTTTGCTGCACAGTCTTAACTGTTGCCTGCATAGAGTGGAATTGGCTAATATCCCAGAGGGGAAATAGGATACTATGTGATATGTGTAAATGATTTGTCAAGCATTTAGAGGTGCCAAGGGGTGAGTCACTAAAAAGGAGCAGTGAAATCCTAGCCACCACCCACCAAAAATATTCACGGTAGTTAGTGAGGTAGACACCAACATAGACTCCTCAATAGGAAGAGGTGCATGGGTAAATGTAGAAAAAGGCAAAGACAGTAAGCACATATATGGTGCCAAAAGGGTAAGGCCATCATAAAATGGAGGGGAATGAGTACCAATGCATGTAGTCTAGGTAACAAGCTCCCTGAACTGGTGGCCTTGATAGAAGAGGGATGTCTTGATATCATGGCAGTCACAGAAACACGGTACACATTTAACCATGACTGGGATGTCAACATACTAGGAGACAGCATGTACAGGAGACAAAGGGAGGATAGAAGAGGAGTAGGAGGAGTACCTCTCTATGTAAGTGAATAGATCAAAGCAATGGATCAAAACAGTAAACGGGGAGGAGAGGAGTCAGTGTTTCTCAACGTGCAGACTGGAAATAGCACAACAATATGCAAAGGGAGTTAAGAAATGTAAGACATGGCACTCTGAAATGAGGAGGGATAGAGGCTGCACGATGTAGAAGCGGGTAGCCATCTTGGAGCAAGTGACCACCGAACACCGTGGTACACGATAAACTACGCTGCATAGTCAAGCCATACTAAAGTGAGGGTACTGGACTTCCTGACTGCTGAGTTTGTCAAAATGGGATACTGACTCATAAAAGCACTAGAAAGCAGGCAAGAAGGAGGTGTGGAGCAACAATGGGGAAACATCAATACTGCAAGCACAGAGGCATCAGACAGTATGTTGGATGCATGGATCGGCCTTCCTTAGGAGGTTTTGGCTTCAAAAACAGTGGATGAATTAAAGCATGCATGGGACAGACATAAGACAATTTGTGTGTTATGTAGGAAGAAACAGTCTGTTGGTTAACCAGGATCTGAAGCTTCTATAGTAGGTTGGGAAATGGTCATCCTTGGTGGGACAAGCGGTCCTTATCTTCTGTCAAACTCTATGTTTCTGTTTGTTATATCCATTTTTAACTCGTTCTTCACACTAATTACTGCAATGCGGCAGATTAGGTATCTCCGAGAACATGTTCAGCATTATCAAGTACTATGTTATGGTTTTCATCACCACATTGATCTATCACTATGCATTGCTGGTAACACTTAGTCAGAACAGTATGCATATCATACAGTACATATAGAGTATCAACCTACCATGCCTCCATACTGTCATAGAAGAAATGGGTCAGTTTTGGCGCAAAGAAAAGCAGGACCTTGTGGAATGATTCCAAAGATGACGTCTGCTCTGCGGGAGATAGTCACTGGATGTCCTTCATTAGTAGGTTGTTGTAGGTGATGAGCTCCATTTCTTTATGCACTCTACTACCTACTGTATGACGAGGAGCCAGAAATGTCACTGTACAAATTCATTTACGCATCCATGTTTTCAGTGTACAATTCTTACTGTGCAGCATATATGTGATAGCTGTAGTCACACAAGTCAAGAATTAAAATTCCACAGCAATGTAAGCATCTACACCTGTGCCAATACTGATGCAGTACTGGGATTAGATTGTCATTTCATTTTAAAATGGTTATAGTTCCATATATACAGTACAGGATGATGGCAAATCTTTCTCAATCCACTCCGGTTCCTCTAGTGGACCATGGATGCAGCTTGGATATTCAGGGCTCTCATGCACATGAATGTCGCACATATGATTCGAAATGGATCACCATTTTGCAACAACAAGGTCACCATTTCCACCACTGGAATTGGCACACCAGTACAAGTGGTTGGAAATTGTCTTTGCCCATCTTGCAAGCACTGTACAAATTTTTCGTCTGGACTTCTCCAGTTTTTTCTTTATTCATGTTTCACAATAAAGACAGAGAAAGGGAACATATTAGAATGTAGACATGCATACTTGCATTTCTGTATCGATGTATGCAGTTGTGTCACCCTAAGTACCTTTTAGCACATGCCAGACATTGAACTAGTTAGTAATGCCTGGTTCCTGTTCACTCATGTGTTTTTTGACACTGACATGTCAATCCATTGTAAGACTCTGAATTTTGAGGCCAGCGGACTTCACGGTATTAATGCCTCTTTTTAATCCTTCAAGTTCCATTGCATTGGAACTGGTAATCTTGTTACTCTGTGTGTTAGAATAAAATTGAGTAACATAAGTTGTAAGTAACCAAAAATAACCACTGGTCACAATGAAACATGATGGAAGAAAACCAAGACAGAGTAAAGACCATAAAAGAACAGCAGTGCTGACTGATTACCTGAACAAGCTTGATGTCAATTATTATAGAACGCACAAGGTCCATCAGTGAATAGGAGCCAAACTTGGCAGTGTGCACAGGGGAACAATAACGGGCATCCCCTCCCAGTTTCAGTGGCTAGCCACGTAATTCAGTGAAGATGTTTTCCTGGTGCCGTTTCCACACAGTATGAGTGGAAGGGATCAAATAGGTTGCTTGCATTAAGTGAAATGTCCTCAGTGATATGTGCAGCATATCAATATGCCTGAAAAAATTCAGCATGCATACTGGGCTTCCACCACTGAAAAATATGCCACAGGCTGTCATCAGATTTCTATCCGGAAGCTGTCCGAGTTTTGGCTGTGTATCCTATCTTCTGTGATGTCTGTTTACACAGATCTGCTCCAGCACAACCATACTACCAAACACTTGCTGCAGGACAACTTTACAATGTCCAAAACATTGAAAGCATGTCTGTAGAAGGACAAGTAAGACACTAAAAAATAATAAATGTTCGTTGGTTCTCTGGAGGTACCTCAGAACAAAGTTCTGTACATCTATGAAATGGAGATTTAAATGACACAAAGTGAAAAAAAAATGAACATTAGGCAGTGCCTTTCAAAATACGAAAACAATGTTGGTTAATATTTAAGAACCATGATGATATAGACAACATGTATCAAAAGCTATGTTTTTAACTTTTCTTGCCAATGTAGTTACTTTGTATGTATTACTGTTATTTCAAACTGCTGCAAGTAACAGTGACAATACAGCGTAGAACACTTACGTATCTGGTTTGTCGTACATGTCATCATCACTGTCTAAATCAGAGTCTGTATTTATGAAATCATTAACAGTCCATTATGGATCATCATCAGAATCATAGTTTAAGTCCTGTTCAAAGTCTTCCTCGTCACTGTCTGTATACAAGATGGTACTTTCAGTGACACGCTCTTCACATTCATGTGGTGCACAATACTGGGTAGCTACATCAAGCACTGTTTTCTTCTCCGGTATGCACTTGCACACCTCTGCTTATACCAAGTGGCAGCGTCTGTGTACCCCTTGAGAACTTAGTTTTATCCATACCATGGGGAATGTACTTGACAGCCTGTGTCCCCTTGTTGTGAAGTTCCTGAAAGTATTGAAAAATAATACTCAAAAAAATGATCTTCAAAATCCAGATGTACATGCATTATGACCTTCAAGTAAGATTCCGAACACTACATGCTAATGGTTAACAATGCGTATGTGCACCATAGCAATCATCTCACAGTATTTGCATGATGGCACTGATATTAAGACTTGCGCCCAGCAATGGTGCTAGTGGTTGGTAAGCACAACTGAGCGTCACCGGACCACAGAATCAATAAATTCAAAGGAGATGTGCAATGGTGCTACTGTAAGCTAGAATTAGGTGGTCAGGCACGGAGGTGTGCAGGGGGCTGTTGCTGCCCTCCAATGTATGACCAGAGATGTGACGGGGAGCGTAGTGGGATGTGGGTACTGTGTGGGTGGGGGGGTTCAAGTGCACCACCTAGTTTGTTTCATATTGTCGTTTACGGTGATATGACTCATTAATGTGTGCATGTGTTTCCATAAGCTTCTTCAGTCTTTCCCTAAACCTAAGGACATAATCCACTATGGAAGCTCTCTGGGTGGCATGCTTCCCTTTACAGTCCTCCTGGATCAAGTCTAGGGGCCCACGTACCCGGCGTCCTTATAAGAGCTCAAAGGGGGAAAATCCTGTTGACTCTTGGGGCACCTCCCTGTATGCAAACAACAGGTGGGGAAGGTATTTCTCCAAGTCCCTACCATGCTGTTCAGCAAACGCCCGGAGCATTGACTTCAGGGTACCGTTAAATCTTTCCACAAGCCCATTGGCTTGTGGGTGATAAGGTGTCGTGCATCTCTGCACCACCCCACACTTCTCCCACAAATATTTCATCAGGTCTGACATGAAGGAACCCCCTTGATCAGTGATAACCTCCTGCGGAAACCCAACACAGGAGAAAATCCCAAGTAAGGCATCTGCCACTTTGTCCTCAGTGAGGATAGGGTGACTGCCTCGGGGTACCGGGTGGCATAATCCACCACAGTCAGGATCAACCTCTTCCCAGAGGAGCTGGGGGTATTTAAAGGCCCCACAATATCCATTCCCACCCTCTGGAATGGCTCCTCCACTATGGGCAATGGAATTAGGGTGGCTTGGGTTTTCTTACCTGCCATCCCTATTTCTTGGCACCGGTGACAAGACCTGCAATACTCTTTCACCTGCTGGTTGAAGTTGGGCCAATAGAAATTCTGGGCCAACCACTGCGTAGTGCGTACGATTCCCAGATGACTAGACAAGGGAATATCATGTGCAATCTTGAGCAACTGCTCACGATATCCCTGGAGGATGACAAGCTGCCTGACTATCACCCCTCCCTCTGTCTGCACAGCCTTAGTATACATCAGTCCATTTTCCCAATAAACCTTATGTTTACCGTCACCTCCTTGTGCTCCATCAGAGTCTGCCCAAGCCCTCAGCTTTTCTAGACTAGGATCACTTTTCTGAGCAGCTGCAAACTCCTTACACATTCCCAAGGTATGGAACAGGTCCCCTTCAGTCTCTAAACTAGGGTCCCTAGCACTAGCATCAGGGCACTCAGGATCACTGTCATCCCTAATCCTCTGACACTGGGTCACCCCTACTTCTTCAGAGTAACCCTCCGTAGCTGTGTGGTTAACTGCTACTGGGGAAATTTCTACCCCCTTTTCATTAGTCTCCATATCAGGAGACACAGGCTGGGGAACCAGCCTCCCAGTGGTTTCCGCAATGGCTTCTGTGAGGTCCAGAGAACTACAATTTCCCCTTCCCGCTTGGCTACAAGTAACTGCACACACCATCCCCTGTTTGAGATTGTTGCCAAGGATGACATCCACTGCTAATGTTTTGGCTACAGCCACCTGTTGCACAGTTCCCCCTGTTTTACCCCAGTCTAGGAGAACACTAGCGAGTGGCAATGTTTTCTCTTCACCAGCGAACCCTTGTGCAGTGACATATTTATTGGGTATAAGCTGACCAGGCTCTACCAGATCCCCTTTTACCAATGTCAGGGATGCCCCGTGTCCCTTAACCCTTGTGTCTGTACACCATTTACCATGACTGGGTACATTTGTTCCCTCATGTTCACAGGCATGCTTCCAGGGACACACAAACAAACCACTTCTTTCCTAGCCCCATGTTGCGTATTGCTCATCCTTTTGGGACACTGTCTGGCAATATGCCAGGTTTCTTTACAGAGCCAACATTCATTTCTTTTCTCAAATAAATATTTTCTCTGAAACCTGGGGCTAACTGGTTTAGGTGGAGGCAGTGAGGGTTTCAGCTGCCCTGAAGGTGCGCTTTTCCCTTTCTGCGCTGCCACGCCCACCCCATTTGCTCCCATAGAAGGTCTGCTCTTGGCATAGCGGTCTGAGAGTTCAGCAGCCTCTTGCACTATTTTGGGATCTCAGTCCTCCAGCCAGGTTTTCAGCTCTGCTGGGCATGCCCAAAAACACTGTTCTAACAAAATAGCAATTCAGTTTTATCTACAGAGTTTGCTTCAATTCCTTCCCACCAACATTTTAAAAACTGACGTTGTTTCATGGCTAGCACCTCGTAGCTCATGTCAGGGCTTCTCCTGAGCTTATGGAATTTAGCTCTGTATGCTTTAGCAGTTAAATCAAACTTTTTTTAAAAGTGCAGCTTTAAGTTTGCTGTAATCATTACTGTCCTCATTGTTCATTTGACCCAATGCATCCTGAGCTTTCCTGGTAAGTAGTGGGGATAGCTGGAAGCTCCAGGACCCTCTAGGAATTTTAGCCTGAATACAAACTTTTTCAAAGGAATTCAAAAAGGTATCCATATCCTCCCTCTCTTTAAATTCAGCTATCAATTTGGAATTCAATTTGTAACCCAGTCCTGTATTTCAAGTTAAATGCAAGCCACTTACCTGTTCTGGTGCTGGTGGTTGGAGTCTAGCTTCTTCAGTTCATGTTGCCTCTGGTGCTCTCGCTCCTCTCGGTCCATCTCTTGCTGTTCCCAGTCAACCTCTCGCTGTTCTCGCTCCCTCTTCACCTCTGTGGCTCGCTTCTCTCACTCTGCTTCTTTCTTTTCTCACTCTGCTTCTTGCCATTCTCACTCTGCTTCTCGCTGTTCTCGCTCAACCTCCCTCTGGGACTCCAGCTCCATTCTGCGCAACTCAATTTGCAGCCTGAGTGCTTCTGGCTCCAGAATGCTGGTGATCTTCCCCTGCTGCTGTGGCCCTTTGCTGGCACTGGCCCTGCTGTCATCCTCACCGTATCTGGACACTGCAATGGCCACTGGCCCCTCCATGCTCAAGGTTTGGTCTATTACAGTCACAGTCAGTGACTTGATGCTCTGGGTATCTGCTGCCATCAGGGCATCCACGAGCTTCTGCTTGGTGGCTCTCACCTCATACAGGACTCCTCTGTCCCTGCACAACTGCATCAAGTAGTCTACAGTGTGCCTGCTGTAGTTGGAAGCCATCTTCTTCCCTAACTACGGCTACTCTAACTTGCACTTTAGAAACAAAAATAAAACAGGTAGGAACTTGACTGTAGGCCAAATTATATAGTTCTGTTTCCTTTAAAAAAAAATCACTGCCTTATTTTTCAAGTGAGCTGTACAGTATTAAGCTGACACACTGAATAGTTTAAAGCTTGTTTTACCAAAATTATCCGCACCACTACCAACCAATACGTCACAAATGCACTCAGCAGGTCAGGCCTTCTACTTCCACAGTGCCAACCTCCAAGCGCAGTACTGTGAACAGGTAACAGAACAGGGTAACCCTCCTGTCTGCTTGTGGGTCCAAATCACCTTTGGTCTCAAGTTCTGGGGGTATTCAAACTGTGAACCTTATGCTAGCGTACCCAAATGTACAGGCTCAGATAATCTGCTCTTTGGGGGGATGCCAGATATCTTTCGCCTAAGGGCATCTAACCAGGTTTCCAAAATGAACCCTTAAAACTCTATAAAAGACCTTAGGTATATTCTTACCTTTTCCCAGTCTGGTAACACCATTAAGCTTATGAACAGCTGTCAGTCTTAACCCTCCATACATCACATGCAAAAGAAAGAACTTGGAAGACACACCAGGCAGTCTCTTTACAATAAGAGGTTTACTAAAAAATGGATAAAAATATGTAAAATGTAAACACAGAACACTATATCACAAAGCATACAATCACTTAAAAGAAAACAAGGAAAAGTACAAACTAAAACTCCTAACTCAATACAATTAGACTTTTTCTATCTACTGTATTACCTCTATACAGTGCTTAGAGTTAGATGTTGTTTCTTAAGAGTTCAAAAAGTTAATCTCACAGTGGAAACACAGAATACAGTTTAAAACACTGTGTTTCCACCCCTTCAATGATGTAATCTAACTCCTCCTTTCAGAATATAAAAAAATATACAAAACAGGATGTCCTATCAGGAGGTATATTAAATACTGTGACTCCAGCAAAAACTCATTTCCCAAATTATGACAGTCTTTAAATCAAGCTCTTTTCCTTTGAACTGGAGGCTGGCTTCCTATTTTCCCAAGGACATGAAAGGTTTTAAACAACTCTGCCATAACTCACTTAGGTGCAGTATAGCTTTTTAACACCAATTGACATTAAATGTTCTTCTTCTTAAGACGTCATAAAAGTTTATGATCTCCATCCTCTGAAAGACTCATAAAGTCCCATTTTGTTTCCACGTCAAAGAAGCATCAGGTCATAAAATGTATATTTTAGTTTTCCAGCTTCAAAGGCAGGAGGTCATAAAAAGCTTTAAAATGCAACTTCTCAAGGAAATTAATTTCCTTACAGAAATCTCCTGGATAGTTACATATATCCTGTTATTCTCACTAAAACCTGGTTAGGGGGGCATCCATGGCACAACAGGATGTGTCATGTGAGCCCTCACTTGCCACATTCTATATTACAAAAATCATAGAACAATCATAACCAGCTGGCCAAGCATCACAGTCACTATCAGCTAGTGGATACTCAACTGTTACATCTCTCTTACTGCATCCTCATTTGCCTGTTCCAGTTACCGAGCCTTGTAGGCCCACTTGCCACCAATGTCAGTAGGCCATCTGTCATTCCATCCAGGAGCAATGGCTCCCTGGCGCTGGGTGTACCAGGGCTGCTTCACTCAACCCTTGGTAGGTTGAACTGCCCAAGTTTCACCACACTCCCCTTCACACACACACACACACACACACACACACACACACACACACACACACACACACACACACACTTATCTGCTCTGCCAACTCCCCCTTCAGTTCTCTGACTGTGGTGTTGATTAGTATACCGCTCCCTTCCTCAGTTTTTTAGCCTTGGAGTACAGAAGCTGCACCCATACTGCCTCTGTACTCCTTTACCCCCACCTCATCCATCCTACATTTAATCCATTGTCTCACATACAGTACTACCGCAACACCTATTTCAACCCCCAGGTCCTTCTTGTAAATGCTATACCCCTGGATTGACAGGTCCCAGTCATGGTACTCTATGAAACAAGTGTCATGTAACTACAGCAATGCCCACATTCACCTCAGAAAATAGTGCATGAGGTTCTGCACACAGGCTTTGATCATTTAGGGAGACCACCTTTCATCCATACCCCTCAATCCTCAGTCCCATCTTCTCCTTTGTTTGCACCCCTCCTCTCAGTGGTCCTTTCCCTTTATCAGTCCTGTTTTTACAGGGTGGTGGTATATTATGCACTCCACCATGGCTATCCTACATGGCCTTACCCTGTGTCCCTTCACCTTTGCCTTTTGACATAACTGGGGTGAAGTCACTAGAATACTCTTTGTGGACCCTCTTCCTATCGGCAGTCATCTTGCCATCCTCCCCATACTTGAAATCCAACTTACTTGCTATATACTCTTGTAATCCACTGTTTAGTACTCCCTTCAATACTCAAGTGCAGCCTGTCTCCTGCATATAACTCACTATTAGCCCAGGTCATGTCCCAATCTGTAAGTAAACCATAATTGTTGGTATGGCACCAGTCCCTCAGCCACTTGTTGAACTTTTCTATCCTTCCTTTCCTCCCTGTGCTCACACATGGTAATGTCAGTACATCAGACAATGCCACCGACCCCCAACCTCCTCACAGAGCCCTCCCAACTCCTCAGACCTCCACTTCACAACCTCTAACATCTCGCCTACCAAATCATTTTGTCCAGACGTGTAACACTATCTTAGGTTTCTTCACCCCCTACGACAGGCACTTGAGAAGTGCCTGCCCTGCCTTTCCTGTGGTCAACACAGGAATAGCTTCAACACAGATACAGCTCTGCCTTTCCAACCTTACGTACCATGTGACCATTTTCAGTATATAATCCCACAGCACCAGTACCCTTCGTTCATGCCCCATACCCCTTCCCTTTTACCCTTTCCGCATCTCCAGAGTACATACTTCCCTGCCCCTTACAATCTCTAGCTGCACCATCTATGTCTCCTACAAGTGACCCACCTGTTTATGCCCCACTTACCGTCTCTGCCCTGCTGTTCCCATCCACCATAATCACCTTACCAGTCTGTCTCCTGTCTTCTACGCTTTCTCTAACACTCTCCACCCTCATCCCACTGATCTCCGACCCCTCCCTTACCAACTTCACTGACGACTCTGAGCACCTATTACCTGCTACCACCATAGCAGTGTCCCTACCATCCTTCTCCCTGACCGGAATCATTCCCCCACAGGTTCTCAGACCCTACTTCCTTAATATCCCCCTCCACCCTGCCCAACATGCTTTTCCTGCCCCTTCCCATTGCCAGCCCGCCTTTCCCAACCTTGTCTTCCACCACCATTGGTATTTTCATCCTCCCCTTCACTTTTTAATAGCAGAGGCTCCAAACTGTTATTTATCAATTTACCACCTACTTTGTGTCCCCCTGACAATTCTCACCTCCAACGTGATCCTCTCTGAGCCTCCCACGTCCACCCTCTACCCTCAACCAACTGCTTGCTCACAGCAGGGCGAAGGATGAAAGGGAGACCGCTACTCCCATGTCTTACGTTAGTGAATTCATCAGCACGATGGCAACAAACTGTGGAATTGGTAGTACAACATTATTTAACTGTGTAACATACCACTGAGTGATTAGGAGACATCATGTTTCAACCTAAAGGAAGTACATACTATGATGCATACAATGATGCCGTTCATTCATTAATACTCCTACGAGATAAGTAATCAACAAAACTGCAGTAGCATAGTACAAGTGTCACCTAATCTCATTCGAGATGAAGCCATACATTACAAAAAGACATAAGTGATATGTGACAGGGCAAACAAAAAATTCAATATCTTTTGGTTAGTTATGTGCCATCATTGTCCGATAGCTGTGACACTTCACTGTTACTAGTGAACAGTAAGTCAAAATGTGGGTGTCTGATTGTAACAGAGTATGACAATACTGTGCTTAGTATTTGTAAAGCAGGTCTGAGTAATATCAAACATCACACAGTAACACAGATCTGCATGTGCTCCTTGAAATGTTTGCCACTGCTACAGGTAATGCTTTAAATGGGTGTCACTGGGATTGAAATATACGTCATAATTTGATTATGACGTCCATGCTGATTTGCTATGTAACACATCACAACATGAATCATTGTCATTATTACTTGTAAATTGTTGTACAAAAAGTGAATAGTTACACTGACATCCACAGCAGCACTGTTTGTAGTGTCATACCACATGAGCAGTGGCACAGAGCAACTGACAATACATGAACTGTAATAACAATAGTTAGAGGGTGGACAGTGGTTGCACACAAATACATTTAAATCATGCCAAAATAATGTTAGAGAGACACACAGAAGGTGATCACTAAATTAATAAGAGCAGTATGGTACTTTAGGACTGTGGTTGGAGGGAAGAAAGATCCACAAGTCAAGAAAGATTAAAATACACATTACTTTACTTGTTCATTCATATAAGCAATAGCACCTGTTTGATAACTCAGAAATATAATGGGACACATGCAAAATAACTAATACAGAATATTAAGAGGAAGATAAGGGAAAAAACGAGTGTCACTGAATAAAATGTAAACATGTGTCTGTATGAACATTGATAGAATCTTTCATTTTATAATATAACAGACTAACAACACTGTGTTTTTACAGGTCAACCAAGAATACCTCAGCACTGCATTTTATTTACTAAGGACTTCTTGATGTCCACTGTCATCTACTATGCATACACAGACTGCTATACATAGGACTTACACATGTCTGAATTGTGAAACAAAAACATGTGAAGTAACAGCACAGAAAGGTACGCAAGGGTCCATTTAGAAACAGCAGAAAGCATACATTCATATGTATTGTACAGTACAAACACTGGAGTGTAAAATACTTCTGCACTGCTGTGTGATGCTTTACAGAAACGCAACCACGGTTCAATTTATGTAATTGCGCTTCAATTTTTTTACACATATAATTCAGCAATGTGTAAGAAGACTGTATAACACTCTTTTTGTCCATGAAATGCAGTCCGATTATTCTTAGAATTAATATTTATACTGTGCAAAAGCACAATCTGGTGCCCTTGCAATGGTCACAGTAGGACCACAGAAACAAATATGGTGGGAAGCATCAATGTGAATGGGAACACAGAAAGCATTTCAAAATAATAGGTACAGTCATCTGCACATCTCTTACTGCATTTCTTACGGCATAAACAGCAATAAAAAGTAAAAACAAAGATATGAGCCATGGCACATCGCGGGTGACAAGTGTGAACACTGTGGACATGACAGAAGAGATATTGTACCACATATGACACAGCGATCACTTTCCCATATTGAAGCAGCAAAATTGGGTTATTTAAACTGTGTTAGTATAACCAGTTGAGAGGTACATGTTTTTTAAATACCTTCAAACAGTGCGGAAACAAAAATTAATGCAGCATTTCGATTAATAGCCGACAGTAAAATACGGCGGGAATAACACGATTCACACAGCTGTCAAATGGGACACACGCCTAATTACGTCATCACGCTCTACGCAAATGAGCGCGTGCATCACCCTGTGTCAAAACAAGTTGAGTGGATCAGAAACAAAGGTAAAGAAAATATTTAAAACATTCATTTTCATGAACAGATTTAGCAACGTTACATTGCAGGGACCTTTTGCCATGAGGTAGCATAGAGAAACATTGAAATTTAGACTTTTGCATATGATCTTTAACAGTTCCAGAGGGGATATTTTAGAGGCAGAGGCAGAAGGGCCAGCAGCAGAGCTGGTCCCAGCACTGAGGCTAGTGCTCAGGCTAAGCAGACTCCCTTAGAAGTCTGCCAGGGTCACCTCCCCACTCCCAGTGTGGGGCAGGCTGGCTCATTGCCTTCAGGCCTGGGAATCTATCACCACAGACAAGTGGGTCCTGGAGGTAGTCAGCCAGGGTCTTGCTCTCAGTTTCAAGTTTCTGCCCAAGCTGAGAACAAGACTATTCAGACCTGCCAACCCATCAGAGGCATCTCTGTTAGAGGAGGAAGTAGCAAAACTCATTCAGGACCACGCAGTAGAACCTGTCGCATTGCCCCAGAGGGGAAAGGGTCTCTATTCAAGGTACTTCTTCTAAAGAAAATGGGAGTGGTGACTCATACTGGGTCTCAGACATTTAAACAAACATTTGACAAGGCCAAAGTTCAGAATGGTCACTCTGGCCACCATCCTCCCTACACTTCGGAAGAAAGACTGGCTGGCATCTCTGGATCTAAAGGATGCCTACTTCCATATTCTCATCAGGCAATCACACAGAAAGTACCTCAGTTTCAGAGTGCCATCAGGCTATTACCAGTTCAGGGCCATGCCTTCCGGTCTGACATCGGCTCCAAGAGTGTTCACCAAGTGCCTAGCAGTAGTGGTGGCACATCTAAGGAGGCAAGGGGTTACAGTCTTTCCATACCTGGACACCTGGTAGGTGGTAGGTCAGTCTCCTCAACAGGTAAAGCAGGCACTGACCACCACACAAGATACTCTGGAGGCACTGGGTTTCTTAGTAAACCAGAAGAAGTCAGTGCTGACACCAGTTCAACTCCAGGAATTTATAGGAGTAGAACTGGATACCTGGAAAGGAAGAGCCCTCCTCCCTCAGGGAAGGGCAGACACTCTGATTCAGCTGGCAGACTCCTTTCAGCTTCATCCCTCCCCCCCAGACCAGTGAAGCATTTTTTCCACCTGTTAGGGCACATGGCCACAGCAACAGTATCAGGATCAAGATTCCAAATGAGGGAAATTTAGTTCCATCTCAGGGCTCACTGGTCTCAGAAAAGAAACTCCCTGTCAAAGATGGTACCAGTCACAGGAACCCTCCTTCAAGCTCTGCAGTGGTGGCAGGAAAAATTCAACCTCAGAGAAGGCGTCCCCTTTCTTCAGCTTCCACCAGCAGCAGTTTTGACAACAGATGCCTCCCTCCTAGGATGGAGTGCCCACCTGGGGGAGCATACTGCTCACGGTACATGGCTCTAGCAAGAGTCAGTGCTCTACATAAACCTGCTGGAACTCAGGGCAGTTTACTTAGGCACTCAGTCCTTCACCTCTATGCTACAGGGCAAGGTGGTTCATGTCTGAATGGACAATATAACCACAATGTACTACATCAACAAACAAGGGGGCACAAGGTCCACCCCCCCCGTGCACAGAAACCAGGAAGTTATGGAACTTGGCTTACTCCCTAGGGGTCTCCCTCTCAGCAGTTCATCTCCCAGGGAAGGACAATGTGCTGGCAGATGCTCTCAGCAGAATCAACCAAAACCACCATCAGTGGTCACTGAACAGGCAGATTCTGCAAGTTGTGTTCAGAAGGTGGGGCATCCCAGAGGTGGACCTCTTTGCAGCCCCAGACAACCACCAACTGCCACTGTTCTGTTGCAGGCCACAGGCAGTGGGCACAGTACCATTAGATTCACTTCTGATGACCTGGGCAAGGAAGTTTCTGTATGCCTTCCCTCCATTTCCCTTGCTGCTCAGAGTACTGAAGAAGCTCAGGGTTCAACCAGCAACAATGATCCTCATTGCTCCAGACTGGGTCAGGCAGCCCTGGTACTTACTGCTACTGACCCTATCAATATCCAGCCCAATCTCCCTGCCCAGGAGGCACAACCCATTGACCTCCTCCCAGGGCAGAGTTTTGTACCCCAGTATCCAATCCCTCAGGCTCAGATCTTGGTTCTTGAAGACCTAGAATATGCTGACCTACACCTCTCTGAAGGGGTACTAGAGGTACTCAGGGTGTCTAGAAAACCTTCTACCAGAAAGACCTATTCATCTAAATGGAAGAGGTTTTCGATCTGGTGTGGACAGAGACAGATAGACCACCGCCAGGCTGGCCTACTAGTAGTCTTGGACTGTCTGGCACACTTGCATTCCCTGGGCCTTCGGTCATCCACTCTTAGCATCTTTTTACCTTTCTGCTGGAAAAGGGGCATCCCTGGCTGCCAACCAGGTATTCAGAAAGTTTTTCAAGGGCCTGCTGCTCTTGCATCCCCTCACAGGGAACCCATGCCTGCATGGGATCTTAACATATGCATAGGCCAGCTAATGCAACCACGTTTTGAACCCATGTTCGCAGCAGAGCTTAAAGTATGTGACATGGAAAACAGTGTTCCTGGTAGCTATCACCTCAGCCAGGAGGATAAGTGAGCTACAGGCCTTGTCCACAAAGCCAGACTTTTTTATTTGTTTTAGTTGTTTAACCAGGAGTAGCACACTAAGCTGAAAGCTTTTTTACAGGACTGACCTGGGAGCACAGGGAAGTTACGTGACTTGCTCAAGGTCACACAGTATGCAAGTGGAAGCTGTGGGATTCAAACCCAGGTCTGGTCTGCTGGATGTCACCAAATTTGCAGCTCAGAGCCTTAAACCACTGCGCTATACTGCCTCCCTACACTACACAGCAGTCCACAGGGACAAGGTGGTCCTTAGGACTAATAGGAAGTTCCTTCCTAAGGTGGGCTCAGACTTCCACCTTAACCAGTCCATGACTTTGCCAGTCTTCTTTACTGATCATTCCAGCTCAGGAGAACACAGCCTGCATAGTCTTGATGTCAAGAGAGCTATAAGCTACTACTTGGATCACATGAAGGGATACATGTAGGATAGGATCCAGTTCTTCCTGACCTATGGAGAGGTGGGAAAGGGCAAACCCACCTCAAAGAGGAACATTGCCCATTGGATTGTTGCCTGTGTCCGATTTTGCTACAGCAAAGTGGGTAAAGAGCCTCCTGTAGGCCTCAGGGCCCACTCTACAAGGGGTACAGCTGCTTCTATAGCAACTGCAAGAGATATCCCTTTGTTAGAAATCTGCAAAGCAACTACCTAGAAAACAGTTCACACCTTTACCAAATACTGCAGCCTGGATACTCAGGCCAGAAGTGATGCCAGGTTTGGCACAGCAGTACTGCAGAGCTTGTTTCCTGAATAGGTTCTCTACGCTCCTCCAAAGGTACTGCCTGGGTAGTCTGCAGAAGTCAGAATACAGTAAGATTTCCTGGAGTTTGAAGAAACAAGCATTTGTCAATGCCGAATGTTTGCTTGATGGCATTGGCATTGGCAGTGTAGGAGTTAGAGAGCTGCATAATAGGAATGGCAGTGAAGTATTAAACTGAAGCCAACTCCACCACCACCCTGCAGAGATTGACAGGCATTGGGGTGTGCCTTTGGGTCGTCAGGCATAACGGCCACGCCATTTCACCACACCCTACCCTGCAGACACAGACAAGTGTCACAGTGTCCCTTGGGGTCTTTTGACCCTTATGCTCACCCCATTCCATCAGGAAATACAATGAGATGGGTCCTGTATGGGAGAATGGGGTGAACTTTGGGGCCGAAGAGTCCAAGGCACACCTCGATGCCTCTCACTGCCTGCAGGGTGTGGAATGGTGTGAGCAATACAGGCGAAAATCCCAAGTCACACTCCTGATGTCTGTCAATCTCTACAGGGTGGGGCGTTATGGTCGGAAACCCTAACGCCTCAGGCGCTCATCGGCATTTTCACTCCAAATTTTCAGCATGAGTTTTTGTGACCCCACCTTATGAACAGTGGCGATATCAGTTTGTTAGCGAAAGCTGATTTCGCACGGCTATCATCATTGGCACCACAGGTGTGAAACATATTTCGAAACAGGATGTAAAAGATAACTGTATCTGTTCATGGGGAGGTGCAAAATGGCAATGTTGAAAATCTGCAGTGAAAATATTTAAAAACTGAAGTCCACGAAAGCGCATGAAAAAATGCGAACGCACAATTCGTAATGCAATTAGTTTGGGGACTTTTACAGCAGATTGTCAACACAGGGATTTTGAACCTCCGCTCATGAACAGTGTCACTGTGATTTTCTTAATCTGTCCCAATAGTGATTTCCCACAGCGACCACGCATTTCTGTGCTGGAAGTGCTAAAACACATTTCGCCATGGTGTGAAAATGATAGCTGTACTGTTCATAAGGAAGTGTAGAAAATGCCAGTGGTGAAAATCTGGACTGAAAATATTAGAAATCCATGAACTTACGAGGGTGCGTGAAACTGCACAATGGTCGCTCATAACACAGTCATTTTATGGACTTTTTTCACCAAATTTTTAACATAGCTATTTTAACACCTCTGCTTATGAACAGTGTCACTGTGATTTTCTTAATCTCTCCTGAACATTGATTTTGCACACTGACTGCGCCATTGGAAGGTCATGTCAGATGAATCTAATGGATTTCTTTGACTGGGTGACCAAAGTAATTGACCAGGAAGGGGCTGTGGATATGGCCTACCTAGACTTTAGCAAGGCATTTGACACAGTCCTGCACAAAAGATTAATAATCAAGTTAGCCAGCCTGGGAGTGGGTCCCAGGGTGGTAGCCTGGGTAGCAAACTGGTTGCACAACAGGACACAGAAGGTAATAGTGAATGGAACACATTCTGAAGAAAGGGGGGTTACTAGTTGAGTACCTCAGGGCTCAGTACTGGGTCCAGTCCTCTTTAACATCTTTATAGGTGACATTGCAGAGGGTCTGGAAGGAAAGGTATGCCTCTTTGCAGATGACACAAAGATCTGTAACAGAGCTAATACACAAGGGGGGGTAGAAAGGATGAGAAGGGACTTGGCAAGGTTGGAGGAATGGTCAGACATATGGCAACTTAGATTCAATGCAAAGAAGTGCAAAGTAATGCACCTGGGAAATAAAAATCCAGGAGAAGAGTACAATAGCAGGAGGTACTAACGACAACAATAATGGAAAGAGATCTGGGTGTAGTCATATCAGATGACCTAAAGGTGGGTAAGCAATGTGAGAAGTCAGTAAGGAGAGCGAGGGGGTACTGGGATGCATAGGAGGCATCACAAGTAGAAAAAGGGAAGTGGTTATCCTCTGTACAGACAGTTGGTGAGACCCCATCTGGAATACTGCATGCAGTTTTGGAGACCTCATCTATGCAAGGACATAGACAGGATGGAAGCAGTCCAGAGGAGGGCAACCAAATGGTGCAGGGTCTACATCAGAAACCATATGAAGAGAGACTGAGAGAGCTTAATATACATACCCTTGATGAAAGGAGGATGGGGGACGGATAGAAACTTTAAGTACCTCAGGGGAATCAACAAAGTCCAGGAGGGTAGCATCTTTCAGAAAAAGAGATGTGTAAGAACAAGGGCACAATTTAAAGTTAGAGGGGACGGCTCAGGGTAATGTGAGGAAATTCTTTTCACGGAGAGAGTGGTGGACGATGGAACCGCCTTCCTGGAGAGGTTATGGGGTCTAAAACAGTGGGGGAATTCAAACATGCATGGGACAGACATAAGGCAATTATAGTGGGGGGTTGCAGGAAGTAGGCTGTTGGTTAACTAGAATCTGCAGCTTATCCAATAGGTAGGGAAATGGGCAGACTGGGTGGGCTAAGTGGTCCTTATCTGCCGTCAAAGTCTATGTTTCTATGTTTCTATTGTGTGCTACATGGGCGGAAACACGTTTTGGGCAAGATGTGAAAAATGACAGCTGTACTGCTCATAAGGAAGTGTGGTAAAATGGCAATGTTGAAAATCTGGAGTGAAAATATTGAAAATTTGCAAACTTATGAGCGTGCGTAGGAACAGCGCAACGCATGCTCGTAAAACAGTCATTTTTGGGAATTTTTTCACCAAATTTTTAACATAGCCATTTTAACACCTCTGCTCATGAACAGTGTCACTGTGATTTTCTTAATCTGTCCCAAACATTGATTGTGCACACCGACTGCGCCATTCTGCGCTACATGCACGGAAACACATTTTGGGCGAGATGTGAGAAATGACAACTGTACTGCTCATAACGAGATGTGGTAAAATGGCAATATTGAAAATCTGGAATGAACATATTGAAAATTTGTGAACTTACGAGCCTGCGTAGGAACAGTGCAACGCATGCTCATAAAACAGTCATTTTTGGGAATTTTTCACCATTTTCAACCTAGGAGTTTTGGGGGACTACCTCATGAACTATGACATTGTCGTTTCATAAATCGGCCCCAAAAGGTGGTTCCGCGTAATGACCACGAAATCACCTTTTGGGTATGATTAACAAAATGGCAGTGACAGAATTCATGAGGTGGGGTCCCAAAAACCCAATGTTGAAAATCTGGTGAAAAAATTCCCAAAAATGCCTGAGATATGCATCAAAGTTGAAAAAAACTATTTATTACATTACACAGTTTACCGGCATTTCCTCAGTTCACGGTCGGCTTTGAAGAGTGCAGACGTGTTCCTGGTCCACCGAAGATCATCACGCCGGCCTCTGGAGGTAAGCATGGGGTGAGGTGTGGGTGTGGGTGTGGGGAGGCAGGATGTGCAGAGGGTGGGCACAGGTGGGGGGAGCGAGGGTCAGGACAGTCAGCTAGGGAAGGTTTTTTCTTTCAGGTTTTTTTTTCTTGGACGACGCGGGACGTTTGCCACGCTGGGGTAGACTCCCAGCGTGGCAGCTGGAAGGCTGTTTTGGGGGGGCAGTGGGGTCGACGGGGGATTGGGTATCCCCGTCGGCCATACAAACTGTTGCCACGTTGGAGTGGGCTCCCAGCGTGGCACCTGATAGTCTCTTGGAGGGGGACAGTGGAGCTGGCGGTGGATTGGGCACCCCCGTTGGTCATACAGACTGCTGCCATGCTGGGGTGGGCTCCCAGAATGGCACCTGGAACTCTGTTGGGGGGAGTGCAGCAGAGCCAATGGGGGATTGGGCACCCCCCGTCGATTACACAGTGTGTGTGCGGAATGAACATGGGCATGCAATAATGTGTGTGTGTGTGTGTGTGTGGGAGGAGCACTCATAAGCTGCCAGCTGAGCATCTTATCGCTGCTCACTGAAGCGTAGCTCTCCCTTTGAACTGTACGGCACTGCATTTTCAACTGCTGTCATAGACAGCTGCAGCATTCATTGTGGAACTGTGGCCGTGCCTTCAAACACACTGACTGCATTAGAAGGCAAGGTGCCACACCTCCAAAAACTCGGATAATGGCACTATGTTTCTTGCACATGCGTGCAAGCAAACATAAAAATTACTTATCACAGTAATCTTGTTTCTTCCAAGGAAATCTTACTGTATTCTGAGCTCCCACACTTCCTCCTGTGCTAGAAACTATAGGCACTGCAACACAGCTGTTCATGCTGTTTGGAACCTGTAGGTGTTTCTTTTTTGGGCCTAGTGACTTGAGTCTTAGTTTTGCCCACATTTTAAAATAAAAGGGGAATAATTGGTGTTGGGTGTTGTTAATAGGTTATTTAATTATTAGTATAGTTTAGATAGCTTGTTTTTATACATGCTCCATAAGAATCTGATGGTTGTAGAATATTTACCAGGGACAGTGGTTTGAAAACTGAGCTCAAGCCTAACATTCCATGATTAACATAGGTTCTAGTAACCATTTCGGCTCCGGGACAGTCTTATGGTGAGACCATACTGCAAAACTCAGAATACAGTAAGATTCCCTTGGAAAAAACAAGATTACTATGGTAAGTAATTTTTTTATACTGGACCTAACGTTTCTGCCCTCCACCAACCTACCCATGCTCCCCCTTTTCCCCTGCATGTACACTAGTGCAGTCCCCTTATCTGCTCTCCATTTCTCACAACTATTCGCCCCCTCTCTAAACTCAACATTGCCTTCTGCACATTGCAAGTGCTATTATACTCTAGTACTTTATTGTATGGTAGTGTATTTTACTTACACAAAATCTGTGTCTTTGCACAATTGTTTTTTATAATGCTTACTTACCTTTTTGTATTAATTGCATTTAATTGTATTTATTATTTATTTATTTAGTTTTTGTTGACCGGGTAGGTATACTAGACATAGGGATTCTTATTTTCAGGTACGACCAGGGAGGAATACAAAACAAGATTATATGACAAGCAACAAGTGGATACAAAATACAGTAGTGGTCAACAACAGGAGAAACAATAGTGACAAAACATAGTTGTTACCAATAAGAGAGGTTAAATACAGCAGTCATGCAGGTAGTACAGGATAAGGCTAAGTGCAACTTGCTCCAGGGAGCCCTCAGATACATACTAGAAAAGGCAAATCCGGCAATAAGGGAAATACATAAGTAAAATGAAGTACGTTTCCAATACCACATGCGTGGCAGTAGGGTACTCAGCAGCAGGGTGACATAAATTATAGGAGAGGCAGGATGGTTAACTGCAGGAACCTGGCAGAAGGGTGCCAGAGGGCAAGCTATTGGTGAGCAGAGAAAGCAGAAGGCATAAGAGGCAGAGAAGAGGGTAGGGATGGGGAAGCAGTAGAAGGAATGAGAGAGAAGGTCAAAAAGTGGGGCCATGTAAGAGACAGGTGGGAATAGGGGAGAGTAGGTGTAGGGGAGGGAAACATTGTGACAGCTGGGTAGAGACAAAGTAGAGCTAGGCAGTATGGGGTGAGGAGAGACAGGCTAAGGTGGAGTGGCGCGCTGGTAAGGTGCAAGTTAGAGTAGGGTTCCTCTGTTCCTCCCTTCCACCTTCCACCTCCCCAAGGACGTATCTGGAAATGAGCTGTTACCAGCTTAGCATGTATTTCCTGGTAAAACTGTTGAAATACAGTAAAACCCCAGTTATCCAAACCTCTATTAGCCAAAGCTATGTGGTGTGTCTTCCAGCTCAATAGACTTCAATGTAAACTGCTCTCACTTATCCAAAACCCCATTCATCCAAACAACCCATTCATCCAAATAATTTCACTGCCCCAGCACATTTGGGTAAATGAGGTTATATTGTAAACAAATAAATTCAGCGGTGTTACATCTCAGCTACAGTGTGAAAAGTCCAAAGGAGCAGGAATGATAGCTCTGACCTTAATAGCTTTAAGGAACTATGCTGGAAACCCTTCTGAGCCTAGGTATTCATCAGTTTATGTTTTAGGCCTGTGCCACTTCATCTTCAAAGATGGACTGTGTTGGCTCTAGGAAGATCTTAGTTTTCATTTCATTTTCATTTTTATTTTGTTAACCGGGTAAAGGCACTGGAACAAGTCCATTTTCAGGCCCTACCTGAGCAAAAAAATGCACATAAAAACAAACAAGAATACAATGCTAGCTTATCGAATTACATACAGGTACAAACATCTTCATAGAGCCACAATGAGTCTAAGAAAGTGTGTCTTCTGTCTCTCTCAGGTCTCTCATTCTGGGCGTATATGTCCATATAGTAAGCCTTAAAGGCCCCCCCCCCAGGTCGCACCGTGAGACGAGCATCTTTTTGCTCAGTGTGCCTTTCCTGGTAAAACATTTTCAATCAATCAATAAATAAATAAATATCTGCAGTTCTGGTAATCAGTTCCTTTGTATGTGGGTGTATTAGCAGTGTGATTGCCCAGTCCCCTCCCTCATAATATTTCTGTCTCAAGCATCTGTTGGCATCTCTGTCTGACAAGTTTTGAGTTCTTTCAGCTCAACTTTAACCTGGCCCAATGTGGATTTGACCTGGTATTGGTTATGTTGGTGTTGCAGCCATTACAAATGTGCAAAAGTGTTCGGTTTCTAGTGCAGTACAATAGGCTACAAAGTGCAGGTGTAGATACTTGTTAAAGTTTGTTATCAGCAGTGCAGGATCTGTACGGGGTATACATGCAGTAGCTAGTATGTGTGCTAATACTGCATATTCAGTTGTATATAGCATGAGACCCAGTGGTACTGACTGAGGAAAGGTACTGACTGAGGAAATGTTGACCACCAGGGCAACGGTGATAACTCACTTAACCTTTTGAAGCATGGCATAAGATCTTCAGCTTCCATCTGGGCTACTACAAGAGATGGGCAGAAGGGACCACAATTTTATTTATTTTATTTGGGACCGTATGGGTACACTGGTTTGAGGAACCAATATCAGGAATGACCCGGGCCATCAAGATGGCAGATAATATCATACGTAACAAATGGTAGAGGTAGAATCAATACAGTCATACAATGATGCAATAAAAATAATTACAGTTTGGGCCCACAGTACTAAGCCCTGGTTTACATCTCATCTGAAGATGCTTTGAGGTCTACTAGTGCCAGTGCTGGAACAGTGCCATCAAGTACACCTGTTGGTGCAGCATGTACCCTCGTACCGTCCCACTTTGTGCTATGGCCAGGACGCTGGAGATAAGTCACTTACTGTTTTGAAATGTGGCATGGGATCTTTAACTTGTACCTGGGCAGCTACCAGAGATGGACAGAAGGGACCTCCGTGTAACATCTCATCTGAAGAGACAGCACCCCCTCAAAAGAGGGCTGGAGGAGTACGACTGAAGGGGGTGATGGGGAGGGGGCATAAACTATAATTAAAAGACTGGCTTCTGTTGCCTCTTCTTATGCTGCAACTGTAGTTCCAGCTTCAGCAACTGGAGGGCAGTAATACTACACAATTGTCACAAATTCCTTCACATTAGACTAGAATTTGGTGATTGAGTGTATCATACACTGCATCTTAAATCCCAAATACCAAGCAAAGAGTTTGGTACTGGTGGTGCAGGGACTGTATGCATGCAAACAGAGCAGCTATTATGGGCTAAGAGTAATCACAACAGATGCCCGATAGTGCACTAACTGTTCTAATTAGTATCTTTGGATAGCTCATATATCCTTATCTGGTCAGATAGACATGGATAATGAATAATTTGTCCAGGTAGTCCCAAATAATCTTGATAATGTTATCAGAATAATAGGTTGATAGATATCATCCAGTTATGTCAAAAATGTTTGGGTCTACAGTTGCTGTTATTCTGGATATCCTAAGGGAGGTAGTGTAGCCTAGAGACTAGAGCAATGAGCTGTGAACCTAGAGACCAAGCAGAGTTGGGTCTAAATCACACAACCGTCACTTGTATACCGTGTGATCCTGAGCAAGTCAGTTAACCTCCATGTGCTTAATTCTCTCCCAAGTCCCACTTGGAAATGAGCTGCTGTTCAGCTGCTGCTTTGTGCATTTCTCAGCCAAAAATTATAAATAAAGTAACCTGAAGATACTAGATACAGCGGGGAAGGAGCTGGAAATTTAAAAACGTATCATTTTTTGGTGAATTGTTACTGAAACTGTGTAGTGAAATCCCCAAATCTGTAGCCAAACCCAAACATTTCATTTAGTTCAACACACACACACACACACACCATCAGCATGACAATTTGGTGATTCAGAGCCCAGAAAAACAGCCAACTCCAGAAATGAATAGCAAATGTGATTTGATGAGTGCAGCTTAAACACTGATAGAGTAGTGTGTCTCTAATAACCATATTTTTTTATAACTCAACTTTATTGATCAAAGTTCAATGGTAAATATATTATGACAGTGCATATATAAACAATGGACATCATACATATATGTTCAAAAAAACAATTTTTTTCTTTCTTTTTTTATAGCGAACTACTAAAAGAGAGTAGCTATAGTTATAGCTGTAACATTAAACAATAACAATTTACTGAAACATGACCTACCAGGACATTCCAAACAGGGCCCTAGATATTCAAAGCAGATGCATTACGCAACCTGAGATGCGCCAGCACAAACCATAGGATGCGCCATTGGGCAATATTGAAAGAGCAGGGAGGCACAGTGCAAAGCCAGATGTGCTGGGGCGCAGTTATAATGTATGGCGCGTGAGTTGGAAAGTTCCCATGAATGTGCCGCGCAGCCACATATTCAACAAGGATGAGCTGTGCATCCATGGTGCAACCAGCAGATGTGCAGCGCAAAGATAGGCACATAAAAAGCATACTTAAGTGCAGTTCACCCACAGGCAGATAGCAGCCATGGATGGGACAGCGTTCCTGATGGCAGCAGTCATGAGGGGAGTGAGGAGATGGGAAGAACAACAGCGTAGACGTGGAAGGGCCCATAGATGGTACACCCAGCAGAGACGGTACCATGCCATGTCACATTTGACCAACTGAGTGACATGGAGATCGTGGGCTGGTACAGACTCAACAGGGCACTGCTGAGACAGTTCTGTGAACTGCTCCATGATGACCTGCAGGCACCAACACACAGGAGTCACGCCATGATGGTGGAGACAAAGGTGACAGCAGCAATGTGCCTGCTTACCACGGGCACCTTCCAGATGCCAATGGGTGACACCGCTGGCATCACACAGTCCACCACATCCCGTCTCCTCACCTAGTTCCTCACCGCTCTGCTGCTGCATGCTTTGGAGTACATTAAATTCCCAAGCACACAGGCAGAGCGGACAGAAACCATGCAGCACTTCCACAGGGTGGCACACATGCCAGGCATGCTAGGGGCCATATACTGTACCCATGTGGCAATACGCACACCACCTGGCACAGAGGGAGTGGCATACATTAATAGAAAGGGCTACCACTCTGTCAACTGCCAGGTGGTGTACAGTGCCACTGGGCACATTACCAATATGTGTGCCATGCACCCTGGAAGTGCACATGATGCCAGCATCTGGCACCAATTGGCCCTGTGCTGCCTGTTTGAGGGTGGGGGAATACCCAGCGGCCACTTAGTGGGTGAGGAGGGCATGATAATGGGCCCACACAGCACACAAAGGCACACAATACAGTGTGTGTACATGCTGTGCATGAAGCAGACAGGGCTCACCATGCCAAACAGGCATGCAGCACCATGGTCCACATGTGGCCACCGCACTGTGACCCATATGTGGCATGAGTGTGCTGTGCGAGGGGGTGGGTATGTCCGGGGAGACACACTGCAACTGCATGTGTACAGGCAGGCAGTACCCCAGGGCATGGGCCGCACACATGTGCAGCGGTGCCTGGCTGTGGAAGGTCATGGCACACCAGGCATGTGCCCGTCCTGCAGCACATAAGCGGTGCACACAATTACTGCAGGATGCGTGTATGCCCTGTGTGCCATGAGGTGGGGGGGCAGGGTGTGGGCAACACAGAGTACTGGCAGATATGCAGCAACAATGGGTTGTAGGAAACCTGTACATGACATGCACCATGCTGTACACATAATGTTGTCTCTCTTCCACAGGTGACAGTGCATACCCCCCCATGGCCGTGGATGCTCACCCCCATACACCAGCCCACATCTGTGCCAGAGCAATGATACAACAAGGCACATGTCACAACACACAACATCATTGAGCGTGTGTTCAGCATGCTCAAGATGAGATTCAGATGCCTGGACAGGTCAGGTGGTGCCCTACAGTACAACCCAGAGAAGGCCTCTGGCATATTCCTGGCCTATTGTATGCTACACAGCATGGCCTTAGATCATGAAATCCATGTCCAGCCTGAGTCGGACGACAGCACTGAGGATGAGGAGCAACAGGCAGGGGGTGGACAAGAATGCTATGACCGTAGGGATCCACGGCTAGTTGCCCGAGTGAGTCGGCACAGGGACATAATCGTGGAGAAGCACTTCAGTGACCACAGGTGGGTAACAGAGTGGGACACTGTGGGGTTGGCCAATGTCTTGTGGTAATGGTGGGATCACATGTGATGGCCAGCAGCTGTGGCATGGTAGAAGGTACACAGTGTTGTGAGTACACACACATGCAGGTGGGGCTACGGCCAAACAGTCATGTCCAGTCCTACATGAGGCACTGCGGTGTATGGCATGGATCAGTGTACAATGCCCGCACACATGCACAGTGGACACACAAGGCAGCACTCATCATGTCCATGCCAGACAACAGTACAGCACTGTCCCACCACATGGCCGGAGAACAACACAGACAGCATGCAGACCTAGGATAGGACAGCAGGGTGTGTGGGCAAACAATGGCAGGATGTTGACTGTGCCATGACAACCATACACAGGCAGGATCATTGTGACCTGCCACAGCCGCCATGGACATGTGGATGGCCACGCCCATGATGTACGCCCCCTCTGGGGTGGCATTCACATCGCTAGGGGACTCAACCGTGCTAGCGGGTGTTGACCCACGAGACCATGATGTTGTGCTCATGGGTGTCTCGTTGTCAAAGTCAAGATGTGATCCAGGGTTGTTGGGGATACCAGAAGCAGGGGATGGCATCAGTAGCAATGGGGCCACACTACGCCATGAGGCGAGAGTGCTGGTGTCACTATGTGGTGTGTGGTGGGCACTCCTGCATCCACGGGTCATGAGAGTGGCACAGCCCACCTCGATGGCCTGTGCTATCCTCTCAAAGCCTGCAGTCATGTCCTTCTGCAGTTGACGAATCTCGCCAACAACATCCACCCGAAGCTGACGGATCTCTCCAACCAACCTGGAGCGGCCCACAGAGGTATAGTCATCCATGATGCCCACCTGCATATGCAGGCCCTGACACGCCTCCCTGAGCACACCCTGATGCCCCATGGAGGCCCGCAGGAGCTGGGTGTGCTCATCAAGCCCGTAAGCAGGGGACCTGTCCTGTGGGGGATGCTGATGTGCAGGTGGTGTACCAGCCTGCTGTGCAACATCTGTTGGCTGTGGATGCTGCATGGTTGGCCGCTGTTCGGGTGGGGACTGTGCATGGGCAGGCGCAGTGTGTCCCTGTATCATCACAGCATGTGCACAGGCGGCATATTGCTGTTGCACAACACCTTGCTGCTCCAGGATGACGGCCCCTGTCCCCATTGCTGCTCCCCGGACCTGGCCGCCCACATCCACCGCAGGTGCCGTCGGTGGTGGGCCATCCCTTCTGGGACATTGCATGGGCACAGGGTGCCCCACACAGTTTTCCGCTATCTGTGTGGTCACCTGCACTGTGGCAGTGCCACCGCAATGTGTGGTAGCCTCAGTCTGTGTGGCATCATCATCATCCTTTGTGGCCGATGCCAGCACTGTGAGGTCATCAGAAAACTCAATATCGGGCAGGGTGGTCAGACCCACAAACCTCATTAGGTCCTGGAACAGGCCATCCCTGCCCACACTGGCCTCGATCCCAGCCGATGTCAATGGCCTTGGTTCCTTCTCCTCATCCTCCTCCTCCTCCTCCGCCTGTCCCTCCAGCAATGTGCTGTGCCCTGCAGCACCCCTGAGTCGTGATGGCACTGTAAGGCAAACAGGTATGCATGTTCAGGGCAGCATTTCCATGGATGTCCATTGACAGGTGCACATGGGGCCGTGTGGCATGACGCACAGCTGTGCGGACACAGCAACATATGGCATGCACCGGCACTGTGCCGTAACACACCACTGTATGTTGTGTGCTTTGCATGTTGGAGTGCCATGTGTGCAAGCTTCTGTGCGGTGGATGACTGCCAGGACATGGCTGTGCACAGGCCAACCCCCGGGCAGAGGGCACTGCCGCCTGTGTGTGGGAACACCAGCAATAGTGACAGTCCACAGTAGTGCACTGCACAGTCATGTTGTGGTGACGTTCAGGAACATGGCACATGAACACAGGTGGACAGTGACCACCACTGGCCACACCAACCCAGCAGGCAGATGTCCCTGGTGACATAGCAAGTCATGGCAGCACACATGGGCTGCAAGGGGGACACTGCATGGCCATGGGGGGGACATGCAATGGTGGATGCACTGCATGGTGGAATAGTGACAACCTGTGCAGCCATGTGATGCATGTCCTGCACACCCAGACTCACAGCACACAGTCAAACATACATTGTGCCACATGCATACTCACAGTGCTATGCAGGGCACCCACCTGTCTTGAAGCCACCTCCAGGAATTCCCTCCACCAATGTCTGGGACAGTGTGGCTGCGAGCACTTCCTCCCGCACAGTTAGTGGTGGCACTGTGCATGGCCCACCCCCTGTAGCATGCAGGGCTGCATGCATGGTGGCCAGGCACTCCCTGGTCCTGGTCCTCTTGCTGTTCATGTGCTTCATGCATTCCTGTGGGGTTCGGTCATACATGCCATGTGCATTCACTGCCTGTGCCACCACTTCTTAGTCCTATGCTGTCTGCTGCCGCATGCCAGTCTTCCCTGACAGGAGGTCCTCCATCCTGACATATGCCTCAACAGGGGCCCTCAGCTCATCGTCCATGAAGTTTGGATGTCTTCTCTGTCTCTGCTTCTCCTCCGCTGCCATACTAGTGCCAGAGTTGTGGAAATGTGACAGCCGTTAGTACAGTGCACACCGATC
This sequence comes from Neoceratodus forsteri, assembly GCA_016271365.2. NCBI lineage: Eukaryota > Metazoa > Chordata > Ceratodontiformes > Ceratodontidae > Neoceratodus > Neoceratodus forsteri. Next base: position 500,205,814 of record CM028138.1, on the reverse strand, counting down.
ATGCATCACACAGGCATGGATTCCTCCAGGCCAGAGACCATGGTGCATGTTGGGTCCTTTGTGCAAATCATTCCTTGGGGGGGGGGTAACCCTGTGTAATACTGTGGCACTGAGTGCATGTCCTTTGTTTCACCACACAGGTCATCCTGCAGCGGGTGGTGCCTGTGGTACAGGCCAGGGTGGAGGCAGACGAGGGGACCATATCTGGAGATACCCAGGGACATTGACCATGATCCATCGCAGGCAGGGGACAATCTTCAGGCACCTGGGGACCATTCTGAGGGCAATTTGGGAGCAGATGGAGGTGCTCAGTGGTTTGGGCCAGGGCAACTGCCCCACCAATGGGGACCAGGTTCAGTGACGTGATGTGTGACCGTTAGACTGCCTGAGGCCAGACTGTCTTCCTTGCACCCCTACATTACTCCCCTCCCCTGTGCCATTTCCTGCTGTTCAATGCCCCACCTGCATTCCCTCTTATCATCATCTTCCCCTCGTTTTTGTTTTTTCGTTGCTGTTGTTCTTTCATATTACTGTTGCTATTATACCTGTTTTCTAGCAAACCATTTCCTATTGGACATTCCTTTTGTCTGTGGTCATTCTGTGCTGTATTGGCAGGTTGCTGTTCTGTTGCTTACACTATCCACTGCCCCTTGCCCTGCATGGCTTGTCAGTTTGTGTCCTATAGCGCACAACCTCCCTGTCTCCTGTCTGCACACAGGCCACCACTGTGCTTGCCATGGGCATCACAGTGGTGCCTCTGTGCTGACACCCTCTGTTACCTACTGCGGCATGTTCACTGTGTGTAGCCCCCAATGTTGCGCCATCCACATTGTTGGCACCATGCGCCATGCTGTGCACCCTCAAACCTCATGTGCCCCTGGATGTGTGCACATTATGTGGCCTATGCATATATGGCACATCTGGCTACCTGGGACTGCCTGTCCGTGTGTTGGCCATGCTGTCCATTGCCATTTCCAGTGTTCGGTCCCATTATCCATGTCCTTGTCAGTGCCATGCCATCAGCATGTGCTGAGCACAGTGCATGCTACTGTGTGTGTTGCCACATCCTGTGCCCCTGCTGTGCTGCACAGTGCCCATCCTTTTCCTCTGCAGTGCCACTCTGTCCACCATGGCCTTGGCTGCTGGGCCAGCCCATCTTTGCACTTGCATTGTGCTGCTGGCCCACCATGGGCACTGACATTCTGCTCAAGATCCAGGTGGGCCTGCTCCACCTGCTATGTTCTATCCTGTCCTTCTGTGCTGCGCATGTGTGGTTGTGCTATGGCACATCTATGGTATATTCAGCAGCGTTTGTGCCGGTGCACTCTGTGGCGCATTGGCTGAATATGGTGGTTATTTGGGGTGGCGCATCTTGGCTGCGCTGCACAGCCACTTGCGCTGTGTGCCTGGGGACCTTGGAATATCTAGGCCTGAAAGAACAGTTGAGGAGACAAAAGGTGTAGCCATGCCAAGTCATATTCCATACTGATGCTTGGGGGGGCCATGCTGAATTTATTTTTCCCTTTCATTCCCTCCGCTCCCCCCATCTCTTAAGAAGGGAATTAATTTGCTATATATTGATCCAAGGGGTGCCAAAATTCTAGAAATTTGTTTTGGTGAAACTGAATTCTAGCTCTGAGACCTTCCATCTCTCGGATCTTGTTTACTTTGTGCAAGATCTATGGTAGAATGCCTTTAGTTTTTGTAAGCATATTATTATTAACAACAAAACAGTATTTATATTATTTATATTTATTTATTTATTTATTGAAATGTTTCACCAGGAAGGGCACACTGAACAACAAGTTGCTCATCTCATGGTGTGTCCTGAGGGAGAGGGGTAACAGGAAAACATACTTACATACATACATACATCCAATCAAGCATTAATACAAATTATACAGTGATGTAAGACAGTGTAAAACAGTGCTGCCATTTACAGAAGATAAATGTACATTCGAGTGCAGTAATGAGAAAAATATATATTATTCACAAGTGTAATGTATAAATATATAGTATGTACAAGCATAAAGTCATTTAAGCTGTTAGGAAATACCATTAACACCACGGAAGGAATGAATAACGGCTAAATAAAAAGTGTTATTCAGCCATTTTATTCACCTGCTAAGTAAATAACAGGTTATTCTCCCTGTAGCTCATGTTATTTTCCCTGTAGCTATCAATCATGTTGGTTCTCCTGTTGCCATACAGAGTCAGGACAGACTTGCTGGGATCCAGTTAATGTCGTTTACCAGAACTGGAGCATGAGTTCTACCCATCTTGCTGCTGTGGTTACTGTAACAACTTTAATGCCACTTTACAGTTACAGTGGTAGTAATATGAATACTCCCCACACCCTGGGCTGGTGATGTTCTGTGTGTTAAAGTACATTCATTTATTTATTTATTTGAAAATCGGTGACCGGGAAAGGTACTCTGAGCCAAAGCTAGTTTCCAGGTGAGATCCGGGGGAAGGGAACAAGGGAGGCAAATACATAACAAGGATGCAGTACACAGTCAATGCAGTTACATAGCATTGACCCAGTTCACAGTTACGTGAAGTGGTGTGGAGTACTTGATTTAAAACAGGAGTAAGTTCCATAAGAACAAGCAGCAAAAATCAGGCATTTCAGCCACACCTATGCCAGGGTAGGAGGCAAATGTGTGTGTGTTGGGGGGGTAGTCAGATAGGGGGAAACAGGATTGGGGGGGAGGAGTTTCAGTTGGTACCTGAGGGAAACAGGAGGTAGTGAAACAGAGGAAGGATGGGAATAGGTTCTAGAGTGAAGGGAGACGACAGGAAAAGACTGATTGCCCAGCAGAGGAGCAGGGATGAGGACTGGCGAAAGTTTGAGGATCCTTGAAACATAATTAACTACTCTACAGCTGTTGTTTATGTCTCCTTTACATGTCTTTATCAATCACAACTTTATACATCATTGCTAAATCAAAGGCATGTGTTGTTTTCAGTTAAAGCTTTTTATTAGTTTTAAGAGATCAGCTATTAAAACATTAATATACAGCCAAAACATAAAGGTGGTATGTTATAGTTCTGCATTAATTACAATAGGAGACATTACCATTTTTGCTCAGGGTAGTGCTGTGGTGTAAAAGAAAGGCCAACATCTACAATCGAAGGTACCCAAGATTGCCATATATTGAGAAATAGTGTTGATCTATTTCTCACTGTGTAGGTCAATTGCTCCATATAATAGAGGTTATTAACAGTTGCCACCCATTGTTTAAATGCAGGTGCCTCAGGTTTCAGCCACTGCCAGGTAATAGCTTTACATGCTGTCACTAACAGCGTTAACAGCAATTCCCACAAATCCCAGACATGCTGGGAAGAATGTTTAGAAACACTATGCCAGCAGTAAGGGTAGACACGTGTACAAGAATACAGGCCAAGTGGTCTCCAACCTCCATCCAAAATTGTTGCAAGACTGCATAGAATCAAAAAATGTGAGCTTGATCCACATGTTTCTCACCACACAGTCTCCAACACTTTCCTCATTGGTCTCCCATATAAGAAAAAATTACTCACCATAGTAATGTTGTTTCTTCTAATGGAGTCTTGCTATATTCTGACAATCTGCAGTTAGCCCCAGCACTTGAACTGCTCTGGAGAGGAAAGGGATAACTCTATGCAGCAGCATAGAACATTGAGCTTGAGCTCGGTTTTCAAACCTCTGTCTCTGGGACACATCAGTGTAACCGTCAGATTCTTACGAGCAAACTAACTAACTATAACTATGGAAATTGCTTAACTTTAAGCCAAAAGGTAACAAACTTGGGCCCAAAAGACTCAATTTGAGAACCCAAGAAAAAAAGTAGTGAAAAATATATAAATATAAAGCAACAATAAAGAAATAACTACCCCACCCTGAAGAGGGAGGGTACAAGGTACACCCCTGAGGTGCAACACTGTACCTGCCAGCCCATGTCCCAAAAACTAGGTTCTGAGAGGGGAGGCAGGGAGGGAGGTCAGAATACAGCAAGACTCCATTAGAAGAAACAACATTACTATGGTGAGTAGTTTTTTCTTCAAACAACATGAAGTCTTGCTGTATTCTGACAATATGCAGACTACCAAGCAGTTCCCCCAGGAGGACACAGTACCTTACTTTGGGAACAGGCTCTGCAGTACTGCTGTACCAAACCTAGCATCACTCCTAGCCTGGATGTTCAGAGTAATGCTTGGTGAATGTATGGACTGTTTTCCAGCTGGCTGCCCTACAGATTTCTAACAAGGGTATATCTCTGGCAGCAGCCAGAGAAGCAGCTGTACCCCTAGTCGAGTGGGCCCTCAGGCCTGAAGGGGTTCTTTGCCCAACCTGGCATAGCAGAATTGTATACAAGAGACAATCCACCTGGCAATGGTTTTTTTAGTAGCAGGCTTGCCTTTTCCCACTTCCCCATAAGTGAGAAATAATTGAAGACAGTCATTTCTGTGTGCCTTAGTATGCTCTATGTAGTAGCTAAGTGCCCTTCTAACATCCAAACTGTGTAATCTTCCTTCTCCTGAAGAAGAATGACCAATGAAAAACATAGATAGAGACATAGATTGGTTCAGATGAAAATCTGACACCACTTTAGGTAAGAACCTACCTGCTGTTTGTTCTAAGGACCATCTTATCTCTATGGAAGGAGATAAAGTCAGATTCAACTGACAGGGCCTGTAATTTACTAATCCACCTGGCAGAAGTGATAGCTACCAGGAACACAGTTTTCCAGGTCGAGTACTTAAGTTCGGCCGAAGCCAGAGGTTCAAAGGGTGGCTGCATAAGCTGAGCAATGCAGACATTTAGATCCCAAGTCAAAGTAGGCTCTCTAAAAGGAGGGTTGATGTGAACCAGACCTTTGAAGAACTTACTGAAAACAGGATGAGATGCCAGGGAAGAGCCTTTCCTTGCTGAAAGAAAAGCAGAGACAGCTGCTAGGTGACCCTTCAGAGTTGCAGGCCTAAAGCCTAGGCCATTAAGGTGAACCAGATAATCTAAGGCTGTAGCAATGTCTGCAGTATCAGGCTGAATGCCCTTCTGAGAACACCAAATGCTGAATCTTCTCCATTTGGAATTATAAGTTTTCCTGATAGAAGGTTTCCTAGAGACCTTCAAAATATCCAGTACTCCCTGAGAAAGATGCAGGCCTGCATATTCTAACTCTTCAAGAGCCAGGCTTTGAGATTGAGAGACTGGAGACTGGGGTACCAAATTCTCCCCTGAGAGGAGGTTAGGAGATTGTGTCTCTTGGGAAGAGACAGGGGGGAGTGACACTGTCAGGGACAACAGCAGAGGGTACCAAGGTTGTCTGGCCCAGTCTGGAGTCACCAGTATCACTGTACAAGGCTGAGACCTGATTTTGACTAGAACTCTGAACAACAGGGGGGAAGGGAGGGAAGTCATAGAGGAACCTGCCCTTCCAATCCAATATGAGAGCATCCAAAGGAACAGTCCCTAGGTCTGGAGGTCTGCAGCAGAATAGGGGAAGTTGGTGATTGTCCGGGGCTGCAAAGAGATCTATCTCTGGCGTGCCCCATCTGGTGAAGATTACTTTCAGGATGAGAGGGTCCAGGGACCATTCTTGATGGCCCTGGGAGATTCTGCTCAAAGCATCTGCTAGCACATTGTCCTTCTCTGAAAGATGAATTGCTGTCAGGGAAGCCTGAAGGGAGTAGGTTAGAGACCATAGTTTCATGGCCTCTGTGCACAAGGCTGTGGACTGAGTGCCCCCTTGCTTGTTGATGTACCACATTGTGGTGGTGTTGTCTGTCCTGACCTGCACCACTTTGCCTCTGACTGAGTCTGAGAAAGTCTGAAGGGCTAGGAATACTTCTCTGAGTTCCAGGAGATTGATGCGAAGGAGAGACTCTTGTGGAGACCAAACACCCTGGACCGTGGGGGCTCCCAAATGGGCTCCCTAACCTAGGAGAGAAGCATATGTGGTTAGGACCATTGAGGGAGCTTGACTGAGGAATGGGACACCTTGTCTGAGATTGTCCTGATCCAGCCACCACTGGAGAGCTTGGACCAGAGTCTGAGTCACTGGAACCAGTTTGGTGAGAGAATCCTTTGTCTGAGACCAAAAGGACCTTATGTGGAACTGAATGTCCCTCATCTGAAACCTGGCCCCTTGTACCACTGCAGTGGAAGCTGCCATGTGGCGTAGGAGTTGAAGAAAGTGTCTTGCTGGACAAGAGACTAGCGGGTGAAATGAGGAAGAAAGATCTGTAAGGGCCTTTACCCTTGCCAGTGGAAGGAAGTCCTTTGCCTGGACAGTATCCAATTCTACTCCTATAAAAGTAAGGCATTGTACTGGTTCGAGAACTGACTTGGGAAGATTGAGGAGGAACCCCAGAAAGCTGAGCAGGTTCTGAGTGATTTCCAGAGCTGACTTGACCTAGTTGGACGACTGACCTACAATGAGCCAGTCGTCCAGGTAGGGGAAGAGAGATATACCCTGCCTTCTGAGGAAGGCGACTACTACTGCAAGGCACTTCGTAAAGACCCTTGGAGCTGATGTTAGGCCGAAGGGCATGGCCCTGAACTGATAATGGCCTGAGGGCAACTCGAACCTGAGGTACTTTCTGTGGGAGTACCTGATAGGAATGTGGAAATAGGCATCCTTGAGGTCCAGGGATGCTAGCCAATCCCCTGGCCTTAGAGAGGAAAGAATTAGTCCCAGAGTCACCATTTTGAATATTGGTTTTGTGATGTGTTTGTTCAAATACCTTAAGTCTAGGATAGGTGACCACTCCCCTGTCTTTTTTGGGGGTAAGGAAGTATCTGGAGTACAGACCTTTGCCCCTGTGTTGAGTAGGAACTTTCTGTACAGCTCTATGAGCCAGTAGAGAAGAAACCTCTGCCTCTAGAACGATGGTTTCTGAGATGGTTGCAGGTGGAAAGGATCTGACCCTCATTTTTGGGAACCTTTTGAAACTGAGAGCCAGTCCCTGGCTTACTACCTCCAGGACCCACTTGTCTGAGGTAACAGCCTTCCAGGCCTGGAAGTAGTAAGCCAGCCTGCCTCCTACTGGAAAAGGGGAGTCAACCTGGGCTGACACATCAGGGTGTCTGCTTGGCAGGAGCCTTGGGTTGGGAAGAGGATGCAGCCCTGCTCATCCCCCTCCTACCTCTCTCTCGAAAGAACCCCCTCTGTGGGAAAGACGAGGAAGCCTGGGCTTGGTAGAAAGGCCTGTGAAAAGGCCTGTCCCTGCCCCTAGACTGCTGCTTTTGAGGAGTGGCTTGCCTTTCTCTGGCCTGTGCACTCTTGTAGGTGGTCCTATACTCATCCATTTTCTTCATGTAAGCCTCTGTTTTCTCCCCAAACAGAGAGTTACCTACCACAGGGAAGTCCATGGCCTTAACCTGGGTATCCTGGGAAAGACTAGTACATCTGAGCCAAGCATGTCTCCTGAGAGACACAGATGTAGCCACAACTCTTGATGCCACATCATTGGAGTCTACAGCGGCATGGAATTGTACCTTGGATGCCTCAATTACATCAGCAGCCACCTCCACCAGCTCTTTGGCTAGCTGGGGGGGAAGCTTGCTTAGCCAGTTCCAGAACCATATCCCACCTGGACTTCTGGTACCTGGCTGTGTAGGTCATATAATTAGCCTGCCTGAGCCCCAAAGAGGATGCCAAGTATTGTTTCTTGGCCATGGCATCCACCTTCCTGGAGTCTTTATCTGGGGGGTGTGAAGCCAACGGAATATTAGCCCTGTCACAGGTTGCAGCCTGCACTACCCCAACATGGCTGCAATGACTGTATAAAAACTCTATACCTGAGCCTGATAACATGTACCTCCTGTCCATTCTCTTATCCACAGAAGGTAAGGAGTTAGGTGTTTACAAAATCTTTTGTGTCTGTTTCCCCAAAGACTTACACAATCTCTTGGACTCTGGGATGTCCATCATTTCAACAAAATTAGGTTCTTCTTCCTCCTCAGCAGCTTCCACCATTTGGGAGCTGGAGAGTTTCAGCCACCTTTTTGTAGAACAAAAAGTGGGAAGGGGACTCAGAAAGCCTGTAAGGAGAGACATTGGATGGCCCGTCTGGGGAGATGTCTGGTTCAATAGGCACATCCAGGCCTCCAAAATCATTGTCTTCATCATCATCATTGGGATACTCTTTGTCTCCCTCCCACTCCACCTCATTATATGCATCTGGATCGTAATCTGATGGAGTCAGATCCGACTGAACCGACTGCTTAACAAGCGGCGACGGTTCGGATGGAACCGGCCGAAGTGACTGGACAATACTGATCGCTTTGGCTATTTCGTCGGCGGTTGGAGTATGTGGTCTTCGATCTGAACCAGCCGACTTCTTTTTTCTTTTAGCCGGAACCGACCCCTCAGAGTTGGATCTCCTTTTGCCTGAGGAGGTATCGCCCAGGTCAGTGAGCACCTCCTCAGGTTTGGCCGAAACCAAACTGGGCTGGCCATCCGGATCAGCGGACTTCTCGGTCTCCTTTTCCTTCAACCTACTCAATCTTTTATCCAGAGTGGTTTTAGGAAAATTCTTACATATCTGGCAGTCTGTTTTGAGGTGGTCAAACCCTGGACAATAAACATAGATGAGGTGGGGGTCAGCCTTGGCAAAGGTCTCCCCACACTCAGTACAGTGTTGAAACCCAGTGGGACCGTTTATTTTCTTGGGTTTCTCAGACATAGCTAAACTTACAATTTACCCTTCACAGATTTCAAGCCAGGTAAAACTCCCCTATCGGTTACCAACCATGACCCGGGCTATGTAAAAAAACAGAAAAAGTCAGTTTTTTTTAAACTGATAGGAACCGGATACCACTACTAAATTCCCAGAACAAGTCAACGCAAACAAAGGTTGGTTTCCAACCGGACCGACCGATAGGAAACCAAAGAAAAAACAGTTTCCACAAAAAACAATATCACTACCTATCTACAACACTACCTGTACCATAGACAGAGCCTTGATACCGAAAAATAATAAATCGGTTGAACAGCCAAACACTTTTTTACTTTTACCGAACCGAAAGGGAAGGAGAGATCTCTGGAGCGACTTCTCAGTTAGGCGAAGTAAAGAATCTGACAGTTACACTGATATATACCAGAGACAGAGGTTTGAAAACCAAGCTCGAGCTCAACATTCTATGCTGCTGCATAGAGTTAACCCTTTCCTCTCCGGAGCAGTTCAAGTGCTGGGGCTAACTGCATATTGTCAGAATACAGCAAGACTTCATGTTGTTTGAAGTGGTCTCTATTGCTGGTGTTCTAAAGTATCTGTTGTGCCACTTCCACAAAAACTGTCTCCAAAAGGGAGATGAGATGAGTTTTACTTTTAGGGTACAGTACTTTACCCAGTCCTCATACCTGACATTGGAAACAAGATATTTTAGCCCATCTATTAATTATAATTTTTGTGTCAGTGTCACTTAATTCCTATAACCCTTTATAGAAAAGTCCAATTAGGAGGTGCCCCACTTCTCCCCGAATAGCATACATAAAAAGGTTATATATGAGATTAGATGGGTTTGATATTTTAGCCCGATCCCTGCCTTGCTTCAGCAAGTGTGCCCAAACCTGCAGATATTTAAGCTTTTCCCTGTTTGTAAGCCCACATTTAGTTTGTAATTCTGCAGGGGAAGATCCCTCTGGTACAAAAAAATTGAAACACATGACCAGGCCCAAATGTCTCCACCTCCAGAATGCAATAACTATATTACCAGGGGCAAAGGTAGAGTCATATGCCAGATATCAACATAAAAACACAAGGGTCTGAAATTAAGATGTACCACTGATCTGTTTCCAAAATTTTAAGATTGCTGCCATTCCCACAGGAAAGTCCCACAGAGGCAGTAATGCTAAAGCGAAAGTGAATAAATATTTGGCAGTATCATGCAAATCATTAAGATGGAACTCTACATGTTTCCATAAGAGAATGTAGAGAAACCTGGACGTACATTTTTAGGTTTGGAAGGGCCCCCCCTTTAGTCTTTGGAAGTTGATGGAGTGCAAATTTAATCCGGGGGAGGGGGTTATTCCAAAATAAGTGGGACATCCACTTATTCCAGGAACAGAAATAAAACACGGCAGGGAAATATAATAATCTAGGTAACACGGTCATTCTAATTATATTCAGCCTTGTGAAAAGACCCAGGAGCAGCTATGTCCAACGTTCCAAATCAGACATAATTTTTCAGGTAATGGGTTCCAAATTGAGGAGCTCCAATCAGGATAAATTTTGTGGGATAGTAACTCCCATGTGCTCACCACTTCTGAGGTGCCGTCTTTCGGATGAGACGTTAAACCGAGGTCCCATCTGCCTGGATTGGTGGTAGTTCAGGTGGATGTTAAAGATCCCATGGCACTTATCGAAAAGGGTAGGGGAATTTTTATTGAAATAGAGGACTCCAGTGCAAAGAAAAACAAGTGATAATCAACAAGATATACAGAAAAAACAAAAGAAACAACAAAAAGAACATGATATACAAAAACAAGTCAAATATCCGCCACCCAATGTTCACAATTAACCCACAGGTATCTCCCTTTCACCACACCTAGATTTTTAAAGTCCATATTCCTAATACTCTGCAGTGTTTTCTGCACATTGCCTAGCATTTCATCATACAATATACGCTTCTGCTGCAGAACCCATGAACATCGAGATTGCCAAATATAGTATCGAAGAATGGAAAAAACAAGTAATAAAGTATCAGCGTGAAATTTGGACCATTCCCCGTCATGGACCCCATACATTAATGTACAATAATTTAGAGATGCAAACAAGGGTTCATTCCATTGTGTAGACAAATATACCCAAAAATTCTGAATATAATGACAATCCAAACAAGCATTTGTCAATGCTGAATGTTTGCTTGCTGGCATTGGCATTGGCAGTGTAGAAGTTATAGAGCTGCATAATAGGAATGGCAGTGAAGTATTGAACTGAAGCCAACCCCACCACCACCCTGCAGAGAGTGACAGGCATTGGGGTGTGCATTTGGATTGTCAGGCATAACGACCACGCCATTTCACCACACCCTACCCTGCAGACACTGACAAGTGTCACTGTGTTCCTTGGGGTCTTTGGCCCTTATGCGCACCCCATTTCATTAGGAAATATGGTGAGATGGGTGCGATATAGAGAATGGGGTGAAGTTTAGAAAGAGTCCAAGGCATACCTTGATGCCTCTCACTGACTGCAGGGTGTGGAATGGTATGAGCATCACAGGCAAGAATCCCAAGTCACACCCCTGATGCCTGTCATTCTCTACAGGGTTGGGCGTTATGGTTGGAAACCCTAATACCTCAGGCATTCGTTGGTATTTTCACTCCAAATTTTCAACATGTTTTTTTGTGACCCCACCTCATGAACAGGAGGAATATCAGTTTGTTAGCCGAAAGCTGCTTATGCACAGTGACTACGGCATTTAGCACCACAGGTGCAAAAACATTCCGAACAGGATGTAAAAAATGACAGCTGTACTGTTCATGGGGAGGTGTAAAAAATGGCAATGTTGCAAATCTGTAGTAAAAATATTAAAAAAAATGGTGAAGTCACTAACGACATAGAAACTGTGCAATGCACACCCGTAATATAATTAGGTTGGGGATTTTTTACAGCAGATTGTCAACTCAGGCATTTTGGTGCCTCTGATCATGAACAGTGTCACTGTGATTTTCTTTATCTGTGCCGAACAATGATTTCCCACAGTGACCATGCATCTCTGCGCTGAAAGTGTGGAAACACACTTCAGCCATGTTGTGAAAATGACAGCTGTACTGTTCATAAGGAAGTGTGGAAAAATGGCACTGGTGAAAATCTGGACTGAAAATATTACAAAGTCATGAACTAGCAGGTGCGTGGAAACTGAGCAATGCTCACTGTAACACAGTCATTTTATGGACTTTTGTCACCAAATTTTCAACATAGCCATTTAAGACCTCTGCTCATGAACAGTGTAACTGTGATTTTCTTAATCTGTCCTAAACATTGCTTTCGCACACCAACAGCACCATTGTGACTACGTATGCGAAAACACATTTTGGGTGACATATGAAAATTGCAGCTGTACTGTTCATAAGGAAGTGTAATAAAATGGCAATGTTGAAAATCTGGAGTGAAAATATTAAATTTGCAAACTTACGAGCATGCATAGAACTGTGCAACACACGTCAGAATATTAAATATTTTAGGAATTTTTTCACCAAATTTCAACATAGCCATTTTAGACCTCTGCTCATGAACAGTGTCACTGTGATTTTCTTAATTTGTCCCGTACATTGATTTACCGCTTTTTACCGACTGCGCCACTATGCTACATGGTAGTACATTTTAGGTGAGATATGAAAAATGACAGCTGTACTACTCATAAGAAGGTGTGATAAAATGGCAATGTTGAAAATCTGGAGTGAAAATATTGAAAATTCACTAACTTACGAGCGTGCGTAGGAACTGCGCAACGCACGCTCGTAAAACAGTCATTTTTAGGAATTTTTTCACCAAATTTTCAACATAGCCATTTTAAGACCTCTGCTTATGAACAGTGTCACTGTGATTTTCTTAATTTATCTCATACATTGATTTTGCACACCAACTGCGCCATTGTGCACTACATGGGCGGAAACACATTTTGGGTCAGATGTGAAAAATGACAGCTGTACTACTCATAAGAAGGTGTGGTAAAATGGCAATGTTGAAAATTTGGAGTGAAAATATTGAAAATTCTCGAACTTACAAGCCTGCGTAGGAACTGCACAATGCATGCTCGTAAAACAGTCATTTTTTGGAATTTTGACACCAAATTTTCAACATAGGGTTTTTGGGACCCCTTCTCATGAATGGTGTCACTGTCATGGCATTATTCAGGCCCAAAGGGTGATTTCACGCAGTGACTGCGAAATCACCCTTCGGGCCTGAATAACGCCATGACAGTGACATCATTCATGAGAAGGGGTCCCAAAAACCCCATGTTGAAAATTTGGTGCAAAAATTCCCAAAAATGCCTGAGATATGCAATAAAGTTGAAACCCCTATCTAGCCCATTATACAGCTTACCGGCATTTCCTCAGTTTGCGGTCGGCTTTGAAGAGTGCAGACGTGTTCCCGGTCCACTGAAGATTGTCGCGCCGAGGTCCGGAGGTAAGTATGGGGAGGGGTGGGGAGGCTGGGTGCGCAGTGCGGTGCGGGTTGTGGAGGGGGCTGGGAGATTGCCGTGGGACCGCTTTTTCTTTACAGGTTAAAACAAAAAACGACGGAGGATTTGCCACGCTAGTGGGCCTCAGCGTGGCACAAGGACAGTTGGGGGGCCGCTCAGCCGACGGGATTGGGGCACCCCTGGCCGATAAGTAGGATTGCCACGCTGGGTGGGCTCCCAGCGTGGGCACTTAGTTCTCGGGGTGTAGGACAGTGGAGCCAACGGGGATGGGCACCCCCATGGGCTAAGATCATTACTTGCCACGCTGGGGTGGGCACCAGCGTGGCATTTCGGGCTTTGGGGAGACGGGTGGGGAACGCAGCACAGCCGACGGGGATTGGGCACCTCCGTGGACTATTCAGTGTGTGTGTGGAGGGGGGCGTGCATGCCTGCGTGGCGTGTGTGTGTGTGTGTGTGTGTGTGTGTGTTTTGGGGGGGAGCTGCGCATGAGCAGGCGATATCTTATCGCTGCTCACTCAAGCGTAGCTCCCCCTTTGAACTGTATGCCACTGCATTTTGGAGCTTGTCATAGACAGCTCCAGAATGCATTGGCTTACAGGGGCCGCGCCTGCCAACACACTGACTGAATTGGAGGAGGAGGTGACACACCTCCGAAATCTCCGATGATGGCACTATGTTTCTTGCACGTACGTGCAAGCAAACATAAAAAGGGTGCTTCTGCGTTTCTAAAACAGCAACACAAAATTCCCTGGAACAGAACCTATCACTAAGCTGTTTATGTTTATGATTATTTCCTACCGGTAACCTATCATAGTTACTCAACCACACACCGTCCCAAACAAAATCAGGCAATCGTCTATTAGTAAGAAATTTGAGGACTACAACCATGGAGTCCAGTGGGCATTCCGGAAAAAGAGCAACTTCCGAAAAGTCCGAACAGACAATATGATTGTATAATGTTTTCTCAACCATGTTTTCCAAATTAGATACAGTAACACCCCATTGCAATAGGTTTTTAAAAGTTTCCAATCCATATTTCGGAAAAAATGGAAGTTTTTTCAATTGTAAAGGTTTATTTTCTCTTAAAAGAGGCAACCACTTAGAGAACCAAGTCCACACAAAAGGATGCCAGTTCTTCCCCCAGGCCATAAAAGAGGACACAAGTTGTAGGCCACAAAAATACTAACATAAAATGCTATAGGATGTAACATAGCTATACCTCCTTCCCGAATACTTCTATACGTGTATCCCCTTTTAATGGGGTTCAACCTGTTCCCCAAAAAGCTTGAAAAAAACACTAAATAAAGCTGTATATAAAGAAACAGGAGGAGGAAACACGTAACAAAAATATAGAAACATAGGAACTAATAAAGTCTTAATCAATAAAACCCTTTTGCGTTTGGCAATCAGCCTCCCTTTCCATCGTGCAACCAAATGCTTGGCCTTATCAAGTCGCAGACTCCAATTAGCACAAGCCATATCATCAGAACCAAACTCAACCCCTAGAATGGTAAGTGGAGCCCTACTAATTGCAATACCTGCAATACATTCCTGTTCCGGCACAGGGGTATCACCCAAAGGGACACCTCTGCTTTCAGCATAATTAATCTTTGAACCTGAACAGGTAGAAAATAAAGACAAAACATCTCGCACAAATGGCCCTTCCCGGATATCAGAAAGACAAAGTACTAAATAGTCAGCATAAACCAAAATTTTCACTGGTGGAACATCAAAACCTATGCGTAATCCATCTATATGTGCATGATTAACTATCATTCGAATCAAAATATCTATTGAGAAGACATACAAGAGAGGGCTCAGGGGACAACCCTGCCGCACACCCTGGTTCACCATTATGGGGTTACCAATCCAACCATTAACATTAGGAAGTAAAGAGGCCGATCAGTACATAGTACGTATCCAACCCACAAAACTGTCTGGAATACTATAAGCCTTTAAAACAGAAAATAGAAACCCATGCGAAACCTGATCAAACGCCTTCTCCTGATCCAGTCCTAGGACAAAACCTTCTATCTTTCCATCTCACGCAACATTAAAGATTTCTCTCAACACCAATAAATTATCATATTGAGTTCTACCTGGAACAGAACATGTTTGTTCCAGACTGATCAAACCATCAGCAACAGTTGATAACCTGTTAAGTAAAACCTTACTCAACACCTTCAAGTCTGTATTCAACAAACTATGTGTTCTCCCATTCTTCAAATCCTCTCTAGGCCCCTTTTTATATAGTAAGAGCACTAAAGCCTGATTCATTGAATCAGCTAACGAAGAATTAGAGAGCAAATCATTAAGAACCTGAGTAAAAACAGGAACAATATCATCCTGAAATAACTGATAAAAACCAGCACCCAAACCATCAGTACCAGGGGCCGAGTCTGGATTCAAGGATGAAATAGCATTACGTACTTCAGCAACCGAGATTTCATCTAACAATTGTTGTTTAACCAAATCATTTACTTTAGGTAAGTGCAAATCATCTAAATTAACAGCTGAAGCATCAAGTCCAGTGTCTTCCTGAAAGAGAGAACCCAAATACTGCTCCACCACACATACTAATTCCTCTGGGGAAGTAACCATATCTCCCGTCGCTGTTTCCAACTGTGTAACAATTCTATGATGTATTCCGTCACTACAATCTTGAAAGGGATCTAAAGAGCCTTTACGTAATTTCAAGCCAAATCGTTGTTCTTGTTCCAAGGATTTTGAACTATCATATTGATAGTCAAACATCTGCTTCTTAACAATTTTGATTTGGGCACTATAATCGTGTTTTTCAGTTTCAGTCAAAGAAATCAATTTCTGCAACTGACTACTGAAACTCAAATACTCAAAATATCGATTAGTAGCTAAGAACCAAGACCGAGATTGGAAAAAAACTCTCCAATCAGATTTGGTATCCTCCCACCATGAGGCAAGATCGTCATACATATCAATAACTGAGAGCCTTGCAACCCATTCCCTTTTCCATGCCTTTCGGATCGCCTCCTCATTTAACAAAGTATTATTAAGCCGCCATAGATTTTTTTTACTTCTAGGCGTCATACCCCAGGCAATTTGAACAGTAAGAGATCTTTGGTCAGTAAATTCCCAAGCCTGCAAGGTGACAGAAGAAACACAACCGGAATGTCCCCATTCACTGACGTATCCCCTAGAAGGGGCTCCTGGAGACTATGAGGGTCAATCTCCTTAGTGGCCACTACTTTTGTGGCCTGTAAATGTTGGGCAACATTAATCAAACCTTCATGAGAAGTACAGTCATCCCTATTATGGGATGCCCAAGGACACTTTGCATACCCATATCCAGTTTGTTCACATAAATTACATTTGAACAAATTGAGACAATCTGCTGCACGGTGACCAAACTCAAAACAATGTGTACACTTAGGTGCATCACAGGCTGTATTAAGATGAGTCTGAGACCCACATTTAGAACAAGACTTGGGTTGCCCAAGATAAAACAAACTCCCCCTGTCTTTCCCCAAAAAGAAACTATTGGGAAGATGTATAGGACCATTATTGGTAGAATATAGTTTCACCCGTAATTTCCACCCTCCATTCCAAATTTGTTCACTGTCAAGAATGGGCACAGGTTTATCCAACACTTCACACCGTTGCCTCAACCAAAATAAAATGTCTTCAATATTAACACCTTCATTCCGGAACATAACAGTAATCAACATAACAGCTGGTTTGGTTAAAGGGACAGCCAAAAATGGAACCCACAGAGGTGTATTTTTGACCTTCTGGTAGTGGGCCCAGAATCTATCCAAATTAGAAACAGATTTAAAGCTAATATCATAGTTAGAGTTCCCAATGTGAATGAGAGCGAAAATCTCCGAAGAAAAAAATTTCATAGACCCCTTCAGTAATTGTTTGGCAACATACAATCTGTCTGGTTGTTCCTCCAGTCCCCCTATATAGATCAACCGAACAGCATTCTTCCTAGGGGCTGGTTCACCTTTAGCAGGAAATAAATCTGCTAATTTAAACATAGGATTAAGCCAAGCAGATTTCTTGGGGTCTTGCAAAACCTGTACTGAAGGACCCATATGAAAACCATCACCAGTAGACCTGTGAGGAATGTCTGTAACAGGATTAATTAAATCATCGACTTGCCGGCCCTTCGGACCCATATCAAGTACCATGCCATCCCGTCTTCTGCAATGGGGGGACAAGCAGCCCAGAAGACAAATCCAGTTTAGTGGGCATCGAATTCAATGGTAAACTGTACCGCTGAACTGTGTTATCACTAGGGTCTGGAATCCAGCTCCCATCGGACTGCTGTAACCAGCCAGCCCCTGCAATAGCTCGTTCAGGAGACCAGCCTGTCTGAGGAAGGGTGCTATCAGGGAGCATTCCCTCAACAGCATCTACAGTACCCAAAGGCGGAGAAGCCACAACAGGTACAGGCCTTAGAGGCATACTATCCTGCCCCCGCCTGCTCGTCGCAGGATCAACTGTACCAACTACGGCAATCCCCTTTGCCTGCTTAGAGGACCCATGAACACCTAAGCGTCTAGTGACAGTAAGGGAATCACAGTCAGTCAAACCTGGGAGATTTTCAGTAATGGGCATAAGACTCACATTTCCTTGATGCACACCACTGTCAGACACCGCCGAAGTTGCAGACTCAAGTGCCTCAGAACGGTCAGGAAAAACATGCACGTCACTGACAAGCGACGAAACACAACAGGAGGTGGATGGAACCGATAAGGAAGCAGATCGCATCGCAGCAATCTTGGAAACCAAAACTTTTTTCTGATGCATACAACGCTCTTCCTCAGCCAAGATAAGTTCCAATAATTTCTCTTTTTCAGACAGTGCTACACAGACACCTTTCAGGGAGCCAGGTTCGAGACCTGCAGCAGGGAGCTCAATACCATGCACATCCTCCATTTCAGAATCAAAAAACTCCTCAGGCATATCGTGAAAGACTAGGTCCTCCTCAGAAACAGCAGCCTCTCGAGTTACAGTGACAGAGGAGGAGGAGGCCTGCTCCCCTGCCCCTACGACATTCATCTCTCCCGAGGTTTGTT
Organism: Neoceratodus forsteri; assembly: GCA_016271365.2. Lineage (NCBI taxonomy): Eukaryota > Metazoa > Chordata > Ceratodontiformes > Ceratodontidae > Neoceratodus > Neoceratodus forsteri. Next base: position 500,187,616 of record CM028138.1, on the reverse strand, counting down.
CAGAAGTGGCCATCTCGAACAGACAGCCAAAGGTTCCCCCTCCTGGAGAGTAGGGGAATTTCCCCGGTGTCCTGGCCAAATTTCCCTCTTTCACTAAAAATACCACCAACAGCTTAATCTGGTTCAAGGTCAGTTCGCATTCATCTGTATCCCCTTCCCCCGGGTCGTGCCTGAAAATAGGCAGGATTTGTCTAGTGCACTTATCCGGTCAACAAAAATTAAATAAATAAATAAATGTATTGTATAGCTGTTTTGTTCCACTTAAACTGTAATGTTTCCTGGATTGCTGTGTCAGGGTGGTACTGATATCTAAGCAGCTCCATTTTTTGGATATTCATTTTAAAACCAGACACTGATTCGAATCTCTCAACTTCTTCCTATAGTTCCGATATTGAATTTTGGGGTGTCAGTAAGGTCAGAAAAATGTCATCTGTGTACAGTGTCCATTTAAACTCTACTTCCCCAATTGGATACCCTCTATCCCCACGTTGCCTCTGATGGATTCTGCTAATGGTTCTATATATAAAGCAAATGAAAGCAGGGACAGAGGGCAGCCCTGGCATGTCCCCTGCTTTAAGTGTATTGTTGGGATAGAGATCCATTCACCTGCACCCACACTTGAGGGGAATGATGCGGGGTTGGTAACATGGTCACAACCAGTCACAACTGGATCAGGGAGGTGAAAGTTCAACAGGGTGTCCCTCAGAAAGGGTCAGGACACCCTGTTGAATGCTTTCTCTGTATCCAAACTGAGGACCACTGATGGCATACCTCTGTATATTATATGTTCTATTACCAGGAGAGTCTGTCTGACATTGTCAAATATTTGTCTGGCTTGAACAAAGCCAGACTGTTCTTGTTTAATAATGGTCGAGAGGATGGGGTCCAATCGTTTTGCTCAAATGGCCATAAAAAGTTTATAATCAACATTCAAAATAGAAATCAGCCTTACATTCATATCTTTAGCTGGTTCCCCCACCCACCAGCTTCTTAGGTGGGTTGGCAGACCTATGCCCCCCCTTACTCTATTTCATTTGGTTCCTCGTCAATTATTAAATGTTATTATTTGTGTCTTAAATATCCAATATGAAATGTTGATTATTGGGCACCCTTATACTTTATTCCAGACATCCAAGGAATCTCCCCAAAATAATTTAGGGCCCCCTATCCTGCCCGTCAGGACTGCATGAAGAACATCACACACATTGTTCTGACAGTTTTTGTTGCATATGTTTCAAGCCACTTTTGTAGGCTTAATTGGTTTTTAAGCAACTCTGTCAGTTGTCATTGTTAACTGACATTGTTATGATTCAAAATTTCAATTCACTATAATAGACTTCCCTCAGGGTATCACATAGCAGTGGCTAACTCAAGTAATCTGAAAGATGCCCGTCTTTTTTATGACCCTGAGAGGATTGAAATTTGAATGTGATGTCAGATGTATCTGGTGAAATTAACTGTTGAACTATAGAAATGTTATTTATAGATGGAATATTGAAATAAAAATGGAGTTTCAAAAAAAAAAGAAATCGGCTGATATTATGGTTGAACAGGATCCTTATTAGGCTTCAAAATAGCTGATATAGTTGCTCAACTCCACAAGGGGGGAGGGGGCTTCTCCCTGTACTGCACTGCCCTAAAGGTATGCGTCAAAAGTGGAAGAAGAAGTGGGCTAAATAGTTTACAAAATTCCACTATGAAACTTTCAGGGCCTGGGTGCTTGGCTGTCTTAGCAACTTTAAGAACTTTTAGAATCTCGTCAGCCATTACATGAGCCAGGATGGTTGCTTTCTGTCTCTCCTGCAGTTTTGGAAGAGTCAGTCAAGAGAGATACTGGGTTCAGGTTATGCCTCTTGGGATTGGGACTGAATACTGGTTTTGATAATATCCCTGCAGAATCTATTCAATCCCATCAGAAAGATGGATAATGTTACCTGAAACTGGGTCCTGTAGCCATGGGATGCAGGCATTTTCCTCTTGGCCCGAATCTGATGTGCCAAGCATCGCACCCCCCTCTTGTCCCCCCATAATAGTATTGTTTTAAGTATCCCAATGCCAGTTCCACTTTTTTTTTATCATACTTTTGATTTTTGCACCTCTGCAGCACTCCGGTGGGGGCATCCAGCCGCCAGCCCCCACCGATCCAGAGGACAGCAGGCTCACTTGATACGTGAGGGTCCTAGCACAGCTGTCACTGAACCCCGTGACGCGATTCCACGACAGGCCTCCAGGTCGGCGTGTGCGCGGCCATCAAGCTGCTCGGTCACACCCAGCCCTTTTTCCACTTTGTTTTTTGTCCCCCGGAGCCGGCAGTGCAATGACACGCTGCGCTTACGCAAGCATCTTGCAGAACTCCTCCCCATGCTAGCACCGTGTCTTGTGCTTCTCCCAGTCTTCACCAGGGGCCGCCCAAGCGAGATGCAACCCCATGAATCCACCCCAGAGGAAGGAGAGCAGTCCTGGGATGCCCAATCCAACCTCTCCCCTGCCAGCCCCCGGCGGCCCAAGTCCGTTCCCGAACCCGGGTCGCTGGCGTCGTGCAAGGTGTGACATCCAGTGCCTCAACCCTCAGCGCCACTGGGCCGGCTCAGTTCCACTTTTTGATCTAAGATCTTCTGGATTTGCTGTTTTATGGATCTAATCTGATGATCAAGTGATGTGTCCCCCTTCCCCCAAGCACTATAATGCAGAAAGGGTATTCTTCAGGGTGCAAGGCTGGGCATTCCTATCTTTAATCTGTTTTACTGAATAGGAGATTGTATTTCCCAGAAGGATTGCCTTTAGTGAGTCCCAGGGCATTGCATGAGAAATATTTCCTGTATCACTATTTGTAAGGAACTCTGATATCGATTAATTAAATCTCGAAAAGCTTTATTTCTAAGATGAGCTGCCAAGTGGTATGCTCCTTCTGTTTCCCTAAGTCCAATTTAAATTCCAGTCAGACATGGCTAGCATGTATAGCTGAATAATGCACACACTGCTTCCCTTTAGGATAAAGTGTCTCCAGACATCAACAATACCCAGGTGTCCTAACGTAACTTTAAAATATTTTGGGTCGGGAGACATCCGAAATCTACTGGGACATGTAGTGTCAAAACTGGGGCTTAAAGTGAGATTTATGTCTGCTCCCATTATCAGCTGGCCTTGTAACATGGAGTGGACCTTATTAAAAAAAATGTTGCATTATCCTCTTGTCAGATTGGGGGCTAAATACACGTTCACCAGCATCACTTGTGTCTCGTACAATAGCCCCAGCAAAATCACAAAACATCACTCTGGGTCAGAATAAGTGTCCTATAGGTGAAATCTGTTGTGCCTGCCATTAGGGTGACCACTCCCCTGGTGACTGCAGAGTGCCAAAAGTATGGGAAAGCCAAAATTGCCAAGTTTTGCATGTTCTTCCAAGGACAAATGTGTTTCCTGTAAGAAAATCCCATCTGGGCGGTCTCTCGTAATGTACTGCTTTATCTGAGTATGACAAATTGAATCATGCATCCCATTCCATTAAAGGTCAGAAACTTAACTGGGGTTATCGAAATATGTTACAGCGAAGGGGACAGGTCACACCCAAACTAGGACTTTTAGAAGAAATTAGTAGTACCATAGAGGTATCTGCGTAACATCGACACAAATATTTAAAGTATGGAGACCCAAGATCACATTGAATTATAAGAAAAAGTAGCAAAACAGGTCTAACAACAAACAACAAATGACAAATAAGCAACAAGTAGCATCTAAACCCCCTGAGATTAGAGAGATATGGCCAACTGGGCCGAGGTGTAGTATGCTTCCTATGTGGGAGTACAAAACTGGTAATCCTCCTAGCAGAGTCCGATGGCAAGATCCTGTTGGAGGGAAATGTGCCCGATGTCACAGCCCTCATTAACAGCACCCAGAGATCAAGCAGGCCCTCTAGACAGGTGCAAACTGTAAAGAGTAAACATCTTGTCACTTAGCCACAGTATATGTATGCAGTCTCTCCACCACTGACAGCCCATATTTGGAAGGGGATCATAGGACCTAAGGGGAAAACGTAAGTAGTAAACTGTGGGTGTTCCCACTCGGAAATGATATGCAGCAAGCTCCATATAAAGAGACCTGGCCCATAATAGATGAAAAACTACTAGGTAGTGCAGTACAGGTGACGCCTTTGCCACAAAACAGAAAAGTCCTCCTGAGAAAGAGAAGGATATAGCCACTAAGGATCCCTTAGTTATTCCCATTTATCCAGTTCAAAGTTCTTTTGGCATGAACCATACCATTAGTTAATACAACCAGGGGTAGGGTAAGGATGCCGATCTTTCCCAGGGCAGAGCCCCACCGGGCCGCCACACTGCTCACATACTCCAACTGTAAATTGATGTTAAGTAGGGAATAGTGGGCATGATCTGAGGAGAGGAGATGGAGACTCAGCACACCTTAAAGAGCCACTGACACCTGGAGGAGAACTTTAAAAAACATATTTGGACACAAAGTAGCTTATTTTTCTCATTAGCTCTGCATTTCTTATCCCCATTATTTATTACTGCGGTCATACAGTATGCATGAAAACAGGTTAATTGTTCCTTGAGGGTTCACCACCTCCTATTGCTTCATCCCAACCTGATGTTATAATCCTCTGCTTGTGACATCACAGTTATTCCCATCGCAACAGACTGATGTCACAACAGAGCATTATAACTTCAAGTAAGGAATAATCTATAGCGGCAGATGAACTCTAAGGGATAAAGATCTTATTTTATGGGAATTTATCCAATAATAAATAATGAAGAGGAGAAAGCTATAGAAGATACATGAAATACAAGCAGAATTGTGTCTAAATATTATGTTTTCAAAAGTATTCCCAACGGCGCCAGCTGCTCTTTAAATAAATGTTACCATGCCAATTATGGCTGGCCCTACTCCTAAGGTCATGGACTGCAAATGTCAGTTAGCCAGGTACTGTCTGTGAGAATCCTATCGAGAACAGTGAGGTGGAGTCATAGAGCAAGCCCAAAATAATTGGGTATAATAGGGAAGGCATCTGGGTAGGCCAGCCCCAACTTGGAGCCTCTAGTCCAGCAGCCTTTCCAGATTTCCTCCAATCAGTAATACCTACTGGGCTGTGCTATCATGGCCTCCCCTTCCCCTAGACTTCTATGTAGTCAAGGCTTATGTGCAATCATAGCCAGGATGAGAACATTAACTAACTACCAGTTTAAGCTTACGCCGTGTGACCAAGTACGGCCAATCACTGACAGTACTCTGTGGCGGTGCAGAGGATCCTGCAGGCGGGGCAGGCACCCAACCTCAGCGGTCAATGCAGCCCCCCCCCAACTCCCTACCTGCTGCTGCCAGTGAGTACAAGTCCTATAAACTGCTGTAGTCTGGAAGATGTAGTAAAATTAATGTTCACTGTGATGCAAACAAACTCCACAACGTGTTAGTTGCCATCTTGCAGGCAATATTAAATAATAAAGGAGTACAAGAAAGTTTTGCATTTGGGAAGTATTCTCATTGTCTGGACTGTCGTTGAAACTGACTTAGAAGATCCTTGATGGAGTTCATTGTGTCTTGGGAATTCTTGGTTCTGCTTTCTGCCTCCCTCGACTGAGACAGGGGATCTCTGTAGTCCTCTTGTATCCTCATATGGCGCTCCCTGCAGGCTTTTCCAGGCTGTCAGGGAGGTTGTGGGATCTCCAGTTCCCAATGAGCTAGATCTGTCTGGGCATCTTCCGCTGTGTGATATACAAAGTCTCCCTCTGGGAACGTGACCCATATCAGAAATGGGTAGGGGGTTTGAAATTTTAGTCCAACCTTTTAAGTGCCTCTAAACATGGGGTGTATGTTTGGCATTTCAGCTGAACAGCTGGGGTGAAATCATTGTCTGAATATATTTGTGTGAAGCCATAAAAAAAATTTCTCGGGACGTGGCTATGATGTACAGTTCCACACTTCTGGCAGTGTTCCTTTCCCATTAATTCCTACTGGAACATCTTCAAGCTGGCTCCTCCCACCCACCCAGGTGTTAACTTCCTTGGCACTGCCCCATAATGTCTGATCTTCCTTTCCACTGGAAGAAGAAGGTTCTCTCCTTATTGCTCTGCGCTGAGTAGGCCCTTTGCTTTCAAAACTTCTATTTCGACTGTCATTTTCAAGTGATTTTTGAATTCATGAAAAACTCTTGTCATGGACAACTTGAAGTTGGTACCCAGTTTCAAGATGTGCGACTGTGGGCAGAAGATGTCCTGGACAGACTTACACACCTCTTGGGTCTACTGCCTAGGCCACAAACATGATCCCCAGGCTTGTGGCCTATGCCGCACTTAGCATCCTAGTACCTCGGAGGATCGGCACTCTCGACTCCTTCTTAGGCAACCGGATGAACGGGATCTTTCTGTTCGATTGAAAGATGCCCATCAGGTGGTCTCCACAGCTGTGGGGTCCACAGAACAACTTGAGACTTTTGAGGACACGGCAGCAGCTCAGGCCATGGAGCATGCCTCTTCAGCTTCGGCTTTTGTGCTGCTTTCTTTTGGTGCCATCCTTATGGGGACATTTAGAGATTTGTGCCAGTCACTTCCCACCCTTGGGAATGGCCCTTCGAAGGGCATGAAATCCTCAAAATCATTGAAAAAGAAGACTAAGAAAAAGTCTCATCAACGCTCGTGGGATCACGAGTGCCCTCGGGCCTCGGATTCCTGCACTTCCTTGGAGGTTTTGACTGCAGTCGATCCTTCAGTCCAGGCTGCTGTCTTCATGGTCTCCCCATTAGGTCAGTCAGCTGAGGCATCCACCGACATTTTTCGCATTGTCGCAGGATGAGATAGATACCTCACTTTCTAGGACTCCGGTCCTACCTGTTACCTCCAAGGGAAGGTCAGATCAGCATGCTGATCTGGTCCCTAACCCTCGGAATCTCGTTACCTTGGAGGATCCCCAGCTTTTTCCACTCCCCACCCCTTCTTGCCATCGGCTCCCCCTATGGTCGAGATCAAGGTGCCGTAGTCCAGAGTTGAGCAGCCTTTGCCGACATCAGCGTTACCACTCTTGGCACTCAGATCAGTGGCACCACCATTATTCTTCCTCTTCTGCCTCCTCAGGTGAGAGCAGGCTCCGAAGCAAAATGCACTGGCGCTACGAAGAGCTCATGTGGCAACAGCTCATGCTTTACAGGGTTAAGCTGATTCCGGCTCCCACCCTGGCTCTTCAGTGACTACTGCCACCAAGGTCCCAGCCTACTCCAGCTTGGATGGTTCTGGCTCAGCCTATTCCAGCTTCTCTGTCCATCCAGGTGGAGCTGACTCCCAAGCAGCTGAAGGGTGATCCCCAACCTAAGGATGTCCATACTACTCCTGAGCTTCCACGTCAGTTGTTGGTCAGCGTTACTCCTGATAGACCCCGCAGTGTCAGCAGGGACTCGGTTGGGTGACCACTTTTCAGCAAATCCTCGCAGTCGGAGGACTCCTCCCTGCATTCCTGGCTGTTGGACACCGAGTCAGGGGAGGATTTGTCTATGGATCATGGCCCTATTTCTTTCAGGGGCTTGCTTTGTTTGATTTCAGAATCAACTGGGATCCAGATGGAGCCCGTCCAAAAATGGGCCAAGTATCCCTTGACCAAAATTAACAACTGGGGTGTCTCCCCTGGGGTGGTGTTCCTGGATGCTGAGGCCATTCTTGGCCCCGCTCTGGAACTTTGGCAGCACCCTGCCTCCTGCCCTCCGCTGTCAGCCCATATGGCCTGCAAATATGCGGTTCCTATGGATTCCCTGTTGGGTTTCACCGAGCATCCCTCAGCTGAGGGTCTGGTGGCTGACTCGGTCTTTCGGCATACAGGCAACTTCAGGGACATGCACAAGCCTCCTGACAAAGAATCCAAGAAATTGGATCACATGACCAAAAAGATCTATGTGATCTCTTCTCTATGCCTTCGGCAGGTGAGTTTGGCACTTCTGATGACCTACTTTGCTCATGCCCTTCTAGGCACTCTCGATGAGGTGCTTCCTCAGCTCCCAGCTGACTTACAGACTACTGTCAAGCAAGTCCAGGACCAGGGCCAAGCAGTGGCAAAATAGCAGCCCCATATGGCCATGGACATCGACGATTCCTGTGCTCGGTCCGTGGCCACTGGGGTGGCCATGCACCATAGGGCATGGCTGCGGATTTCTACCTTTACCGCAGATGCCCAGCACAAGTTAGCGGATATTCCCTTCTTGGGCACCGACCTGTTTGGGCGGGGGGTGGAAGGACACCTCACTAGAATTGTGAAGTCCAGTGCCACCCTGGACTCTGTCACCTCTGCCCAGAGGGATCCCAAAGGCTCCAAGCTCCAGAGGAAGAAGCTCTTTTAGGCTCACTGTGCCCATGCGGCTAAGCCGGCCCAGCCCCGAGTTAGACAGCAGGCACAGGCTTGGCATCCTCAACCGAAGTCAGTTGCTTTGGTCATCCACAAACCTAGTGATCAAAGTCCTGCTGCTTCCTTAGCTGGTCCCTCCTCCTCCTCCTCCAAGCCTGCCCAGTGACAGGATGGGTGGTGCCTCCCCCATGCCCATTCTGTTTCCCCCTGGGTCCTCCCATGGGGGGCCAGTTCTGCCACTTCCTTTCTGCCTGGTCTGCTGTCACCACAGACAGGTGGGTTCTTGAAGTGGTTGGCCAGGGTCTGCCTCTAGAGTGTGTGGCTTACCCGCTTTACAGAGTCCATGCCCCATGGGAGGACATGGTGTCCACTGACATGCTGTCAGCCATTTGGGAGGACATTGCCCAGCTTCTTCAGAAGAAGGTAGTGGCTCAAGTCTTGGTCCCTCCAGTAAGCCCAGGGTTTGTCTCCATGTACTTCCTGGTCCCAAAGTGGATGGGGGGGGGCTGGCTTCCCATCTTAGATCTGCATGGTCTGAACAGGTTCCTTTGGTCATGCACGTTCAGGATGGTCACTCTGTCTCAGAGCATTCCTTCGGGATGCATTCTTCTACATTTCCATCCGTCCGTCCCACTGCCTGTTCCTCCAGTTCCATGTGGAGGGGAATTTCTACGAGTTCCAGGCCATGCCCTTCAGCCACTCCTTCTGGTCAGTGAGGCCAAGTTGCAGCTTGTGCCTTCACAGGTGATACTCTTCATTGGGGCAGAGCTCGACTCTTGCAGAGCCAGAGCTTGACTTCCGGTGCACCGGATGGAGGTTCTCTCCTCCTTTCACCGATCATTTCAGGTTGGGCAGTTGCACCCTGTGCAGGATTTCCTGCACCTTCTGGGATTCATGGCACCTTGCACCAGCATGGTCCATTGTGCCCAGTAGAGAATGTGCTCTCTGCAGTGGGAGCTAGTCTGTCAATGGTCTCAGTGCAAGGGCCACTTCGACCAGCCAGTCACTGTTACCCACTTGATGTGGGATGCCCTCCAGTAGTGGTTAGTCCTGAAACATCTGCAAGAAGGAATCCCATTTGTCTGCCCAGAGCCGATGGTCACCATCTCACACAATGCCTCCCTGATGGACTGGGGTGCCCACCTGGGAGAGCACAGAGTCCATGGACTGTGGACCCCCGAGGAGTCCCAATACTATATCAACCTGCTGGAGCTTTAGGCAGTTCAGCTGGCACTTACACCCTTTGCTCCACACACTTAGGGTCAGGTCATTCAGGTCCAGATGGACAACACCACAACCATGCACTACCTCAACAAACAGGGTGGGACGCACTCCCTTCTTCTGTGCAAGGACGTTCTCCACATCTGGACCTTCATGCTCAGATTGAACACCAGTCTCCTGCCCATCCATGTCACCGATGTATCCAGCCAGCTGAATCAGCTGGAAGATACCCTCAGCCGAGTGGGCAAGGTGTCATACGAGTGGTTTCTCCATCAGTAGGTAGTACACAGTCTGTTCTCCTGGTGGGGCACTCCTCTGGTTGATCTGTTTGCCTCCAGGGAGAACGCAAAGCTGAGGCTCTATTGTGCCTGCCCCCCTTCAGCAGAGAACGCCATAGGGATACCTTCTTGAGGCCCTGGACCTCGGGCCTCATATATAGCTTCCCTACATTTCCACTGATCCACAAAGTGCTGCTCAAGACCAGGAGGGACAAGACATGAATGATCCTGGTGGCTCCGGACTGGCCCCACCAGTTCTGGTACCCTGAGCTCCTCAGCCTCAGCTGCAGGCTCCCATGGCGTCTTCCTCTATGCCTGGACCTGTTCTCTTGCAATGCGGAGAAAGTACTTCATCCGGACCTTCAATCCCTGCTCCTGACAACTTGGTTCCTGTGTGGTTAGAGTTCCAGGCTTTGGGTCTCTCCAAAGATGTCCTCACCATGGTCAAGGCTTTTTGGAAGGAGTCAACCCGAAAATGCTATGCCTTCAAATGGAAGAGGTACTCCATTTGGCGCCAGTGGTTTAACCCCTTATCTTGTCCAGTGACTAGCATTCTTGACTACCTTTGGTCCCTCCCTCAGTCAGGCTTTCGGTCGAAGACCCTTAAAATGCACCTGGCAGCCATCTCTGCATACCGGCTGTGGGCTGGTATGCCATCAGTGATGCAAGAGAAGGTGGTCTGGCACTTTTTCAAAGGCTTTGACCACATTTCCCTCTGGTGCATGAACCACCACCACTGTGGGACTTGTTGCTGGTGTGGACAAAGCTCATGGGCAAGCCATTCAAACCGATGCACAGGTGTGACATGTCACACCTGTCATGGAAGATCTTCTTCTTGGTGGCTATCACATCAGCCATAGGGATCAGTGAGCTCCAGGCACTCTCAGTGGAGTCTCCTTACTTGATCTTCCACAAAGACATGGTTGTCTTTCGCTCCAACCCGAAGTTCTCCCAAAGGTTGTATCTGAGTTTCACCTTAACCAGGTTATCAGTCTCCTGGTGTATTTCACCACACCTCGGAGGCTGAGCACAGGCTCCATACTTTGTACCTGTAGTGAGCGCTTGCCTATTATAAGGAGCGTGTGGCTGGAGTTCAGGGAGAGGTTCGCCAGTTCTTTGTCACCTACACTGAAGTTGCATCTGGCAGACCAGCAGCTAAGCAGATGATTGGCAGGTGGATTGTATCCTGCATCGACCTCTGCTATAGGTTGGTGGGTAGAGAGGCTCCTGTAGTCTAAGGACTCATTGCACCCATCATACCGCTGCCTCAGTGGCTACTTCCGGGGATGTCCCTATCCAGGAAATCTACAGGGCTTCTACCTGGAAGTCAGCACACACCTTCATTTCCCGCTACCATATCAACCTTGAGTCACACTGGGATGCTGGTTTCGGGGCCTCAGTTCTCCAATCTCTATTTCCTAAATAGGGGGAGTGCACCTTGCCCCCACCTCCCTGGAGAATGGCTAGGAGTCTGCCAGAATTGTGGAACTGTACATTATATCCAAGTCCCTATGAAAGCAGGTTACTCACCAGTGTAAGCCCCCCAAAACGGGCTTACATGAAGGGAGCTCCATGCTCCGCAGCTCCCCTCCGTTTTGGAGTCGGACAGTGGCTTCTGCAGGATTTGGACCCATTGCTGTCCACAGGAGGTCCTCCTGGCTCCAGCCACCTCATCATGGTGCCTGGCCTTTTGTGATGGGGGGGTCAGGCACCACATGATTGGATCCATGCCTCAGGGTGTGTCTTGGGGCAGTGTTAGTGTCCCGGAGGGTTGCTGTGGCAACAGAACCACTAGTTGTAAATAAATATGGTAGCTGTGCCTTTGGAGCATGTCCGCAGCTGCTGAGAAATGAAAAAGGGGAAAAAAGCAGTGGATTTATATGGAGCAACTGCTCCAGGTCCAGGGTCCAGTTTTCAAGGGGCCGGGCTCGGGACCAACTAGCACAGGGAAACAAGGATCAGGAAGGACAGGCTTGAAATAAATGTAAATAGTTTTAGGTGGTCCACGCTACTGGGCATGCACAGCCACCTGCTTGGGGGAATCTTAAAGGAACGGTAGCTCCATTTAGGGGCGAGTAGTTCAGTGCTGGCTGGCGCTGTGTATTAGCATCAGTGTAAATAGTTTTCAGGACTTCATGTCCCATGGGGCTTTAGGGAGACAGTTGGGTTGGTGCCTAGAGGTTGGGTCCCTGATGGAACTCTGGGGAGTTTTGGTGCCTTTGTTGGGAGTAGATGTAATGGGGTGATTTGTCACCTGAGGAGATTCAGCAGTAGAGAGGGAGAGAGAGGCTGGAGCAGAGGCTGATTGCCTGCTTGGCCATGCAGCTGGTTGTTTATTGCTTTATTGAGCCACGCAAGTGAGTTGGGACTAGGACATGGTGGTGGCAGTTACTTTGGGAGCCCTGTTTAGGGCTAGCTGGCAGTCTAGGTCCCGTGAGAGGGATGGAAGGGAAATAGTTTGCCGCTAGAGAAGGAGCACATCTTTGCTGCATGCCAGGGAGCACAGAAGAAGGAACTGAGACATGTGGTGACCGGGTATAGTAGGGGGCCAGGGGTCCTGTACCCCTCTGGTCCTAGTTTGCCCTCTGGCATAGACTTTTTCATTCCTGGGCTCTTCACGCTAAGAGGAGTGGAAAAAGATGGTGGTTTTCTGTAGCCGGCCACACCTTGGAGGTCCGTTCAAAGTGTCGGGAGCTTTGACAGGATTTGGATGAAAGGAAAGTGGTCTGCTGCCTGTTGTGTTTAAGGGCCTGATTTGGCCACAAGTTCTGCTACCTGCATTTGGACTTTAACTACCTTGGCTATAGGTAGCTGCCTGAACTAACCTGCTCACCTTGTGACCTCCGCAGTCCAGAGAACTACTAGCTATAATGTGACCTGCATGGTCTAAAGCAACTGAACTAGGTTTTATTGCTCCATGGAGTGACTGTTCCCATTTTATTCTTCTGTTTATTAAATGGGATCCCCTGTTTTCTGCAGTTTGGTGTTTGCCTCCTATTTTCTGAGATAACTGTTTTGCTGCTAAAAGAAGTTTGCCTCCACAGCCTGTTTCAGTGTGTTCCAGGATTGATCCTGAAGCATCCGTGCACCATCGGGGAGGAAAGTGTCAAGAGGCCCGCCTGTTAAAAACTGTCTACAAAGGCCATCCCATGAAATGGGCAAGGCCAGGCAAGGGAAGATCTGTGTCATCCCAGTACACCATCCCTGCATCGTCTGATGACCAGGGGCACCCCCCCGATGGAGTTCATCCGTCACCAGCACCACCCGTGGCAGTTGAGGTACTGTGTTTCCCTGTTATTATTTCTGGCCTGTGTTTTCTTGGTTTGTACAGTGCCCCTTCCCAACAGTTTACCATCTAGATACCCCTAAATGGGGAGGTGGGGCTTACAACATGGGGGCTCATTCAGGATTTGATTTTGGGGTGCCCCGACAGTGGTGGACTGAAAACTTTGGCGTTGGACAATGTTGTGGAAGTTCCCCCTTTGGCTGGACTATTTATTGTGCAACCAAATTGGCATGTGGAACTGGGACATTTATGCACCTTTTCTGTGAGAGCTGCAGTGTGCCTTGTTTCCATCAGCAGCTGAGACTGGAGCAAGAATGAATTATGTGGGAGCAAAGACTGTTTCATGGGGATTGCCTCTTTTGCCTTCCCCCCTTCTCTTTCTGCAAAAACTCTGGCTCCTGGACTTTGTAATATAAAATAGGGGGACAGTGCTCTAGGTATGGAGGGGCTTGCCCAGTGGAATTTTAGCACCCCATGAATAGGAACTGAACTGCAGTTTTCTTCAGAGACTATACTCTGTGGAATGCCCCGTTTGACCTAGGACCCATGTCTTGTGTGTGTTTGGCCCCTGGTTACTCAAAGCTTCAAGAGTTTGGACTGAAAAGCATACCCTAGCAGAGACTTAAAATCTATGTGCATGGACAATGGGCTTTTGAGGGAAGATTGTACCTTTTGAAAAAAAGACAAAATGTGTAACTGAATGTTTATGCATTGTTGGTATGGTAAATGTTAATGGTTCAATAGCTGCACTTTTAAAATGCTGTACTAAAGAATTGTGCTTATTGTTATGAGGTATTTTATTGTTCTGGGAGGATTTTATTCAGGGGAATTTGAAAAAAATGTACTGATTGAAAATGCTACCAATTAGTTACATTTTCTTTAGTTTCAATAGGATGTTTTAAAGTGATCGAATGTTACAGTGATGCTATTTTAAGGTGGTGTGGTATTTTTTGCCAAACTATTTATTATGCTCTAAGTGTGTTCCTCCTAAAATTTTTCAGGCCTCCAATGCAGGCAGCTGGCAGCAAATATGGGTAAGTGGTAAAGTTGGGTACAGTATGGGAATCCTGGGACACTGCCGCGTGAACTGAAAGCAGGTATCTGTAGGTTTAGCGGTGGGTCACCAGGGGAGTAGGACCTGGAATGCCATTGGCCAGGCTGATCTTGGGTCTTTCGTAGGCTTGGTCAACAAGTGGCCAGGTAGGGATTGGTTATAGGACTGGGGATGCCATCGGTCAGACTGAGTTTTCCTGGGCTTTGTAGGTCTGGCCAGTGGGTGGCGCAGTTGGACAGTAATTCCCAGGTGGTTTAGTAAGCTGGGTTAGTGTTTGAGTTGGTAGTGATAGTTTAGGTAGTAAGTGTAGTGTAAATATTGAGTCTTGGCTCGCCGAGGACTGCGAGCGTTTAAGCGAGGGGAGAGTGTAAGCCCCCCAAAATGGGCTTACCTGAAAGGAGATCCATGCTGCATGGCTCTCCTCCATTTTGGAGTCAGACAGTGGATCCTGGTGGGATTCATATGAACATATGAAATTTGCCAGCAGATAAAGGCCTAGAGGTCTATCAAGTCTGCTCGAATGTGCAGCTAGCACACCTTATTCTGCAGCTGCCCCTCCCTTCCACCCTTCCCCTTCATTAACCCTCCCCCTTGTCCTTTCCCATCTTCATTTGAAGCAGTCCACTGTTCTACTGCATACCACTTCAGCAGGTAACGCATTCCACCCAGCCACCACCCTCTCTGTAAAAAAGTGTCTCCTCATCTCCCTCCTGAACCTTCCTCACTCCAGTCTCATATTATGGCCCTGGTGGCCCTCCACTCCTACTTTGAACAGCCCTCTGTACCCATCTTGTTTATTCCTTTCATGTATTTAAAGGTTTCAATCATGTCACCCGTCTCTCCTCTCCTCCAGTGAGTACATGTTCAACTCCTTCAACTTCTCTCGTAGTAAGTCCCCCAGCCCCTTGATCATCTTGTCACTCTGCGCTGCACCCCCTCAGTAACTTAATGTCCCTCTTCAGATCCCGGACGCCAGTACTGCATGCAGTACTCAGGAGTGTGGTCTAACTAATGACCTATACAGTGGCAGAATCACCTCCTCCTCCTCGGATATATACCCTTGCAATACAACCCAGCATTTTTTGGCCTTTGCAGCTGCCTTCCTACATTGTGCCAAGTTGTTCATTGACCTGTAATGAGCACACCCAGATCTTTCTCCTCCTCTGTCTGGGCTAGCTGCACCCCCTAGCTGGTAACTCCTCCTTGGGTTCTTCATCCCAAAATGCAGCACCTTGCACTTTTTGGCATTAAAGCCCAGTTGCCAGGTGTCTGACCAGGTTTCAGGCTTTGCCAGATCATCCTGCAACCCTGCCATCCCCTAGGTCATCCACCACCATGCCTACCTTGGTATCATCAGCAAACAGACTGATCTTGCTCTTGATGTCCCATGATATGTCTGCAATGAATATCCCAAACAACACTGGTCCCAACACTGAGCCCTGTGGAACACCGCTCGTCATGCCCTTGGGTGTGAGCTCCTCCACCCACAACCACCCTCTGTTGCCTTCCCTGCAGCCAGTTTCCTACCCATCTCACCAGCTTTGCACCCGCCCTCGCCTACTAACTTCCTTCCCAGCCTTCCATGTGGCACTGGGTCAAATGCCTTACTGAAGTCCAGATACAGGACATCCACTGCATGGCCCCTGTCCAGTTGCCTAGTTACCCAGTCATAGAACTCGACCAGGTTGGTTTGGCAGGATCTGCCATGTGTAAACCATGCTGTCTGCTGTCCTGTAGTCCTTTGGCCTCTAGGAGGCCACCAGCCTCTCTTCAGCATAGTCTCCATTAGCTTACCCACGATGGATGTGAGGCTCACTGGTCTGTAGTTTCCTGGTTCATCCTTGGGGCCACTCTTGTGGAGGGGCGCCACATGATCATCCTGCAACCCCTGCCATCCCCCTAGGTCATCCACCACCATGCCTACCTTGGTATCATCAGCAAACAGACTGATCTTGCTCTTGATGTCCCATGATATGTCTGCAATGAATATCCCAAACAACACTGGTCCCAACACTGAGCCCTGTGGAACACCGCTCATCACTGCCCTTGGGTGTGAGAGCTCTCCACCCACAACCACCCTCTGTTGCCTTCCCTGCAGCCAGTTTCCTACCCATCTCACCAGCTTTGCACCCGCCCTTGCGCCTACTAACTTCCTTCCCAGCCTTCCATGTGGCACTGAGTCAAATGCCTTACTGAAGTCCAGATACAGGACATCCACTGCATGGCCCTGTCCAGTTGCCTAGTTATCCAGTCATAGAACTCGACCAGGTTGGTTTGGCAGGATCTGCCATGTATGAAGCCATGCTGTCTGCTGTCCTGTAGTCCTTTGGCCTCTAGGAGGCCACCAGCCTCTCCTTCAGCATAGTCTCCATTAGCTTACCCGATGGATGTGAGGCTCACTGGTCTGTAGTTTCCTGTTCATCCTTGAGGCCACTCTTGTGGAGGCGCCACATAATCCTCCTCCAGTCTGGTACACACGAATGTAATGAGGCATTAAATGGAGTCTGCCAAAGGTCCTGCAAGGACCTCTGCCAGCTCCTTCAGTACCCTGGGGTGGATGCCATCTGGGCCTGGCGCCTTGTCCACCCTCAGTGCCTTCAAACCCTCTCGAACTCTACTCTCCATGATTTCCCCATCTGTCACCACTTCCCCCCGCCATTCTCTCCACCTTGGGTGTCACCTCCCTCTTCTCTTTAGTAAATGCTGAGCAGAAGTACTCATTTAGTGCTTCCGCCTTATGCACCTGCTTCCACCCAACCCCCTCCTTCCTAATCCTTACTATGTGGTCCTTACAGCTCCTTTTCTCCTTGATGTGCTAAAAGTCCTTCTCCCCCTTCTTAATGCCTTGTGCCAGCCTGAGTTCCGTAGATGCTTTGGCTCCCTTACCTTGTCACCTCCTTCGATTCTGTCAAGTACTCCTCCCTGTCCTCCTCCCTCCCTGTTTTCTTGTACTTCCTAAAGGCAGCTGTTTTCCTCCTTACCTTTTCCATGACCTCCTTGCTCAACCAGATCAGTTTCTTAGCCCTAGCCTTCTTACTCTGGGATTTGCAGCAGGTTTTGGTTGCCTCCACTATCCCCAGCTTTATGATTCGAACCAATTGCAGTCCACGGGAGGTCCTTGTGGCTCCAGCCGCCTCATTGTGGAACCTGACCTTTTGGGATGGGGGGGTCAGGTGCTGCATGATTGGATCCATGCCTTGGGGCATGTCTTGGGGTGGTGTTTGGTCCTGGAGGGTTGCCGTGGTAATGGAATCGCTAGTTGTAAATAAATATGGCGGCCGCACCTTTGGAGCGCATGTTTGGCCACCGGGAAATGAAAAACGGGAAAGAAAGCAGTGGATTTGAACGGAGTGGCTGCTCCAGGTCCTGGATCCAGTTTTCGGAGGGCTGGGCTCGGGACCAACTAGCACGGGGAAACAAGGATCAGGAAGGACAGGCTCAAAATAAATGTAAATAGTTTTAGGTGGTCCACGCTACCTGGCATGCGTGGACACCTGCTTGGGTGAACATTAAAGGAGTGGTAGCTTCATTTATGGGTGAGTAGTTTGGTGCCAGCTAGCAGTGTGTATTAGGGTCTATGTAAATAGTTTTGGGGACTTCATGTCCCAGGGGGCTGTAGGGAGACAGTTAGGTTGGCACCTAGGGGTTGGGTCCCTGATTGGAGATTTGGCACTAGAGAGGAGAGAGAGAAGACTGGAGCAGGGCTGATTGCCCACTTGGCCATGTGGGCGGTTGCTTATTGTTTTATTAAGCCGCACAAGTGAGTCGGGAATAAGACGTGGCAGCAGCAGTTACTTTGGGAGCCCTGTTTAGGGTTAGCCAGCAGTCTGGGTCCTGTGAAAGGGACAGAAGGAAAATAGTTTGCTGCTAGAAAAGGAGCATGTCTTTGCTGCATGCCAGGGAGCACAGAAGAAGGAACTGAGACATGGGGTGAGGGGGTATAGTAGGGGGCCAGGGGTCCTGCACCCTCCTGCTCCTAGTTTGCCCCTCTGGCATATACGTTTTCATTCCTGAGCTCATCACCCTAAGAGCAGTGGACAGAAATGGTGGTTTTCTGTAACCGGCCACCCCCTGGAGGTCCGTTCTCTGCATTGGGAGCTTTGACAGCATTTGCATGAAAGGAAAGTGATCTGCTGTCTGCTGTGTTCAAGGGACTGATTCGGCCACAAGTCCTGCCTGCCTGCATTTAGACTTTAGCTATCTAGGCTATAGGTAGCCACCTGAACTAACTTGCTCACTTTGTGACCTCCTCGGTCAAGGGCACTACTAGCTATAATGTGACCAGCACAGTCTAAAGCAACTGAACTGTGTTTTATTGCTCCATGGAGTGACTGTTCCTGTTTTATTCATCTGTTCATTACATGAGATCCCCTGTTTTCTGCAGTTTGGTGTTTGCCTCCTATTTTCCATGGCCTACTTTCCAAACAGCTGATGAATGCTGGTCTCCCAGGACTCTACTGCATGGTTTAATAGTTACCTAGACCAGCGCTCATGAAGAGTAAAAATCTCAGGTCTACTTTCTGACTCCAAAACTGTCTGCTCTGGCATCCCCCAGGGCTCAATACTGGGCCCACTACTTTTCAGTCTTTTCCTAAACTCTCTCCCACAATCTTGCCCAGAACAAATTATCCTCTATGCCGATGACGCTGTGCTTCTCACCCCCATAAAGACCCTCAACCATTGCTTCACAACCTTCAACTTGTTTTCTCCGCTGTTAAAAACTGGTTCACAAAACATGAACTGGCTCTAAACCACAAAAAGACTAAATCTATGCTCTTCTACAGCTCGCAAAACAAATACAGGCGATACCCCCTTGATATCAATACAAGTGCTGGATATACCCTCGAACAAGTGTCATCTTTTAAATACCTTGGAATCTCACTTGACCCTTGCCTATCATATGGGACACACATTGATAGTGTCGCCAGAGTTGTAAACTCACGCATTGGAATTCTCTACCGTAACAGGCTCCACCTTACACAGGCAGCACTAAAGATGGCTATCCAGAGCTCTGTGGTCTCCATCATAGACTACGGCCTCATAATCTATGGCTCTGCCTCTACTACTGCCCTCAAGCATTTAACGACCTCCCTTAACAAGGCCTGTCGACTGCTTACTAGAGCCCACTGACTCACACATACATGTGAACTTTACGCTCAATCAGGATGGCTTTAACTCACAAACCGAATTAAGTACCTTACCTGCTTGATGGCGAAAAAAACTACAGTGGACCTTACCCCACCTAGTGTCCAAGCCCTCCTGCGCCCAATCTCTAATCCATGTAACACCAGAGGGTCTGAACGACAGCTCCTACAAGTTCCTCGATGCTGCACCTCTCTGGGTCAAAGGTCCTTTGCACACCATGCTCCCAGCTGGATGAATGCCCTCAGCACTCATATCACCTCCACCTCCTCACTGGGCATTTTTCAAATCAAGACTACATCTTCATCTCACTGCTTCCAGCTCCTGTGACTGCCTCTCCTAACTTCCCTCTTCCACTTGTGACCAACCACCCCTCTCCTTTGTTCTATGACAATGCTGTGAATCTACTCTAGCTTCTTTTCGGCTGCTGCTCCCCCTTCCACCAACCCTTCCTCCCCGACTCCTTATAGATTTCTGAACTGATCCCAACTTGTGTAACCCATTATTTTCTCACTGTGATGTTATACATGAACCAATGAATGTTGTTATAAGCTCTTTTTTAATTATGTTTTCTTTTGCCTAACATGTTTGTACTCTCTTGACGTGGAACCTTTGTAAAAGAGCCTTGGCTCAAAGGTACTTATAATCCTAGACTTTAATAAATAAAAATAAAATTTTCTGAGAGAACTGCTTTGCTGCTAAAAGAAGTTCGCCTCCATAGCCTGTTTCAGCGTGCTCCAGGGTTGATCCCGAAGAACCTGAGCACCATTGAGGAGAAACACGTTGAGAGGCCTGCCTGGTGAAAACTGTCTACAAAGGCCATCTGGTGAAGTGGGCAAGGCCAGGCAGATGAAGATCTGTGTCATCCCAGTGCACCATCCCTGCATCGTCTGGTGGCCAAGGGGTACCCCCAGATGGAGTTCATCCATCACCAGCACCACCCGTGGAAATTGAGATACTGTGTTTTCCTGTTAATATATCTGGACTGTGTTTTCTTGGGTTGTACAGTGCCCCCCTCCCACCAATTTACCATCTGGATACCTCTAGATGGGGAGGGGGGCTTACACCTGCAACAGTAGTTCTAGGAGTGGTATATCATGTACATCCACATTGACCAACCCAACCTCCCCTGGCAAGGGACACACCGATTCTTGCATCCAGCAGGTAAGATCTGACATTACAGGGTGGTACCAAGGGAGTTACTACCCGAGTGGGTGGAAGGCGCCAGCTTGAAGATGTTCCAGCAGGAATTAAAAGGAAAGGAACACTGCCAGAAGTGTGAATGTACATCATGTACCACTCCTAGAACTACTGTTACAGGTAAGTAACCTGTTTTTTTTTTTTGTTATTTTTTTGGCTTCAGGCTTTAAGAAGAACCTGTTCTTTTATGTGAAATTTCAGGAACTTCATCATAATAGATCTGGGGCTGTCATTTGGTCCTGGTTTGGGCCCCAGAGCTCTATGAACCTGTTCAAGCTGAAGTGGAATATCTTCTTCAAAGCCCAATGTTGTTCTAATCAGTTTGTTTACAAAATCCGTTATGTTTGTCTCCTCCTCTCCCTCGGGTATATTGTAGATTCTCATATTTTTCCTTCTAAGTCTCCCCTCTAAGGGCCGGCCTGGTGGTGCTGAGGGTTGAGGCACTGGACGCCACACCTTGCGCCACACCGGCAACTCAGGTTCAGGAATGAGCTCAGGTCATTGGGGTTGGCAAGGGCAGGGGAGGGTTGAACGTCCGGAGGACTGCTCTCCTCTCCTCTCCTGGGGGTGGGTGGGTTGAGCGCCCCTTGTTCCATGACTCCCAGTGGAGACTGGGGGTATTGCCACTTGTGGGAGCCACGCATAGGGGTATGGAGGAGATGGCAGACATCCTGTGGGCGGGTGCAGGAGTGCGCACGCCATGCGCTGGATGTCATTGCAAGTTCACACCTTCGGGACTGGAAAAAAAGGAAATACCCTGGCACCTGTACAGGCGAAGGTGGGGCCAGTCTCCCTCTGCCAGGTCTAACCTGGCTGGTCTCTGACTCTCCACCACTTCCTGGTAGCCCTTCTAGATTCTAGATAGAGCGTTGGAGGAGTTACAGGTGGTCCCACCCCGGGGGCTCAGAGCCGGGGGGGGCAGGGTGGTCAGTGGAGCTGGGGGAGAGTGCAGGATCAGAGAACCAGTCAGGAGGACCTCAGGCTGGGCGGGACACGGTCGGTCCGAGTGTCCCACTGGAGAGAGGTCTAAGGGACCAGAGATCAATGGATAAAAAAAAAGTAAACTCTCTAGGTCTGTGCCTTTATTTTCTAGTTGATGCTGTCTGTGATGAAGATATATCAGCAGGTCACCTATCTGATCAGAGTGTTCACTAAGTTCAGTGGTAGCTGTGGTGAGATAATTGGTGTCCCATCTCAGCTTATCAACTTCCGACTACAGGGACTGGAAGGCTTTATGTGTCTTCTTTCTAAATACAGCCAATTCTTGCAACAGTCATTCATTAGTCACCTTCTCTGCAATGTCAGCCTCATCATTGCCTGGGGATGAGCCATGCTGGGAACTAGCTCAATGGTACAGTTGTGCCACACTTCAAGAAAGTACGCGATGGAGTTCCTCCATTGCTTGTCATTTTTTTTTTCCTGGATCCCCCCCATGGTGCAGATCACATTCTGGCTCCAATGGTGTAAATTGTAAGTGGATTTTTTTACTTTCTAGGATCGTGGATATGTTAGTCTATCCACACTTATTGTCGTGTCCTTTCACTTTAAGAATCTTGATGGAAGGTCTAACAGCTGGCTTCTCCCACCCACCCAGGAGATATATCCCTCAGCTCCGCCCCTTGACTCCTGATCTTCCTTTCCGCTGGAAGATTCAGGTTCCTTCCTGATTGCTCATGCGTTACTGTAGATCCTGGCGAATAAATCTCCGGATTTTCCAAAACTAAAACTCCTACAAGTTTCTCCTAATCACTTTGCGATCTCGACTGCGATGGAGGACAAGTCCTCACCCAGATACCGTCACTGCCCATGCAGGCAAAAAATGTCTTGGACCGACTCGCATGCCTTGTGCGTCTATTGCCTGGGTCACGATCACGACACCCAGGTGTGCAAAATGTGTTGTGCATTCCATCCCAATGTCTGGATGATCATCTTGCACAACTGCAACTGGGCAGACCGGAAAAACAGAACCCGCTGGTCAAATCCAAGCAAGCCCATTGGGCAGTCTCCGCGGCTATGGGGCCCGCTGAGCAGCTGGAGCAGATGTAGGCCTTCAAAGAGGAGGTGGCACGGGCCGCTGATCGGTCCTCTTCCCTCTCGGTCTTTGTTCCACTAAATCTGGGCTCCACCTTCTCAGGCTCCTTTAAGGAAATGTGTCAGTCTCTCCCTACCAAAGGAGAGGATCCCTTTGGTGCACACCTCTCTCAGTCCCATAAAAAGGAACAGGAGCAAAACGAAGGCTCGTCTCACTGACAACGTTCTTGGGATCGTGATAGATCTCGGTCCCAAGAATCTGCTGCCTCGACCCGGTCGAGGAATTTGCAGCTTCGGCCGCTGGCTTCATGATACCCCCATCAGGCCAGCTGGCCAAGATGTGGGACAATGACCCAGTTGAGATTATTCTCGACCAGGTCGACCCATCGTCGCTGGATGAGGCTGACAACTCCTTATTCAGGACCTTGGTCCTGCCTGGACCCACCGGGGAGGAGACCCAACCTGCTGGGAACCCCCTCACGGTCCTGGTCCCTGATCTGAAAGAGCCGTGTCCTTTCGAATGATCCCTGTCAGTCCCTCTGATGGTCTAGATCTAGGTCTTGGACCTCTTTGACCGACAGGCTGAAGAAGGTGCATAAGCACTCCAAAAAGCGGTGCTGCCGCCATTTTTCCTCGTCCTCCTTGGAAGAGGGGAGGCTTCGACCAGACTGCGTTGATGCTTCGAGGATTTGATTATGTCTGGCCAGAAGTCAACTCTGGCTTCTTCTCTGCCCATTACTTGGCTGTCACCCTCCAGGCCAACGCCGACTCCTCAGGAACTGGTCCATACTGTCCCTCCACCTGCGGAGCCAGTCAACACCCTCCCAGCTCAGCCGAAACTGGCCTCACCACCAATTCAGGTGGAACTGCCACCTAAACAGCTCACCTCCAGGGCTCCTGCCAAGGAGTCTAGGCCCACTCCGGGTCTTCCGTACAGGCTGTCTGTCACCCTCACTCCTGACCATCCTAGGTGGGTGGAAGAGGGCTCCGGTGGCCAGTCGTTAAATCCAGACTCCTCAGAGTCCAAGGACTTTCACCTGCATTCTCGTCTCTTGGATGACAAATCCATAGAGAGTCTTTCAACGGAGGAGGTCCCCACTTCCTTCATGGGTATCCTCTGTCTCATCTCCGAATCCACGGGGATGCCCTTGCAACCCATTCAGAAATGGGCCGAATACCCCCTCATGGGTATCCTCAAATGAGGGGATTCTCTGACAGAGGCCTTTCCAGTGGCCGAGGTCATTGGTGGTCTGGCCTTGGAGCTGAGGCAGCACCCTACCTTCTGCCCTGCACCCTCAGCCCAGATGGCCTGCAAGTACGCGGTCCCCATTGGCTCCCTTTCTGGATTCACAGAGCACCCCTTGGCCAAGGGATTGGTGACCGAATCTGTGTTCAGGCGCTTGGGAAATTTGGGAGACACCGATAGACCCCCGGACAAAGAGTCCAAGAAATTGGACCAATCGGCCTGGAAAGTCTAAGCTGCCTCTTCACTTGGCCTTCATCAGGCAAGCTCGGCTGTCATCATGGCACATTTTTTTCATGTCCTCCTGGGCTCTCTGGATGAGGTCCTCCCTCACCTCCCTGCAGACTTTCAGACCACGGTCAAGCAGGTCCATGACCAGGGCTGGGCGGTTGCAAAGCAGCAACTCCAGATGGCTCTGGACATCGAGGATTCCTGCACCCGCTCAGTGGCAGCCACAGTTACCATGCACCACAGGGCCTGGCTGAGGGTCTCCACCTTCACGGCGGACACTCAGCACAAACTGACAGATGTCCCTTTCCTGGGTACTGACTTGTTCAGCCCAGGAGTGGATGGTCACCTTCAGTGCACAAAGAAGTCCAGTGCTACCTTGAACTCTGTGACTTCTGCTCAGAAGGAATCCCAGGGTTCCAAAAAGCAGAAAAGAAAGCCTTTTCAGCCTTCTGCCCCTGCGGCCAAGCAGCCCCATTTTCAATCGGGGCAGCAACAGCAGCAGGTTCAACCTTGGCACCCTCGGCTCAAGTCCGGGTCCTTGGCAGCCCATAAGCCCGGAGGAAAGAATCCCAGTGGTCCCCAAACCGGATCCTCCTCATCCAACCCTGCACAGTGATGGGATGGGGGTCACCAACCCCATATCCATCACACCAGCTCTGGGTCCTCCTGTGGGGAGCCGACTCTGCCACTTCCTTTCCGTTTGGTCTGCTGTTACAATGGACAGGTGGGTTTTGGAAGTGGTTGGCCAGGGGTTGCCTCTGGAATTTGAGCAGTACCCACCAAGATGAGCCCGTGCCCCACGGGAGGATATGGTGTCCGTGCACACTCAATTGTCTCTCAGAGACGACATCACCCAACTCCTCCACAAGGAGGTAGTGGCCAGAGTTGCGGACCCCCCTGTCAACCCAGGGTTTGTTTCCAGGTACTTCCTGGTCTCAAAACAGATGGGGGGCTGGTGCCTCATTCTAGATCTGCATGACCTGAACCAATTTCTCAGGTCTCGCACATTCAGGATGGTAACTCTGTCTCAGCTCATACCATCTCTCGAGCAGATCATACGTTTCTGCTCACTGGATCTCCAGGACACTTTTTTTCACATCCCGATCCGTCAGTCTGTTTGAATGAAATGAGTTTGAATGCCTATCCCTTAAAGTGGTAATTTCACATTCCACATCATTGCGGGTAATAGGCTGCTACAGACCTCCTACTGCCAGCCTCAATTTGCTATCACATCTAGGTGATACAATCGAAAAGGGGTCCCTAGAAACTATTATGTTAGGAGACATTAATCTAAATTGGTTCTCCAAGGCTGCTACTCCACTCTTATCATTCTGTGACACACATGGCTTAACATAGCTCATCAACGAGCCGACCAGAATTAACAATAAGACCCCAAGTAATAGTACACTTCTGGACGTTATCCTGGTGAGCAAGCATCATCTATTCTCCCATGCTAGAGTTTTCTTCAATGATATTAGCGACCACTGCTTCATTGCCAGCATAAGGACAACCATTAAACCCATTTCCCCCTCTAAGTTCTCAGTTAGAAGATCAAAGCAGAATTTTGACATACATGCATATTTGGAAGATATGAAGTACTCAACGTACTGGCAAGAATTCTACATGGCAAAAATGGTGGATGTAGCCCATGATGTTCTCATTGGTATAATCATAGGAGCCCTAAACAAATATGCACCTTTATCTAAAATGTGAATAAGAAATAAATCTTGTCGTTGGTTCACTCCGGACAGGGGTTTAGCCAGGAAGTTTAAACTTGTATCCAAAACTGATGCACTGTTGCCCCCCATTATGTAAACATAAACCAAAATATGTGCTGCCATGTCCCTCCGATAGGACGCCCTCCCCACCCGATTACTTGAACTCAGACATGGCAATCAGTTTCTTCCTGTAATCCTCCTTCCTTTGTTTTTCTGCCTGCCTGGTAAGTTGTTCTTAGTTGTGTATTTGGATGGTGGCATCAGTGCCCCATAGTGAACAACAAAGGCAGAATGGCTCAGGGTGACACAGATACAATGTGACTCACAATGTCTTTGCTTTTCTCTTTTTGTTGCCCCTGCCTGATTTTTTTTTACTGTACTCTGTTGAGTACGGTGCATATGCCTGCCAACACCCCTGACTCCAGACCTTAAAACTGTGCTCCTAGAGAGAGAGAGAGAGACAATCTATGGAAAAAAGTACGAAAAACAAAGACTCAGTCATATTGGGGTCAGTTCAAAAAGGCTAGGAACATATGTACCAGAAAGATCAGAGACGCAAAGGCTACTTACTATTGTACTGAGTTGGACTCCTCTTTCCATAACCCTGCTAAATTCTGGAATACCATCAAGGACATATCCGGACACGCACCAAGTAATTCGCTCCCAGCCATGATATTGTCTGGGACAACCATTATTAAAGACAGGCTGAAAGTCCTAGAGTCATTCAACAGTCACTTCACGACCACAGGGCTGGCATTTGACAACTCTCCTGCAAACTTAATGCGATCCCAGTTAGGCATACAACTCACCAAAACCCCGGTGACAGACTCTATTTTCTCATTACAACCAGCTACGCTGAAACAAGTGGAAGACTTGCTTTGCCATCTACACACCAAGAAAAGTGCAGGGGCAGACTCCCTCGACCCCTACTTTCTGAAGGTTGCCATTCATGTGTTAGCGGTACCAATAACACATTTAACCTTTCATTACTACTAGGGACAATCCCTTCAATTTGGAAAACTGCACAGGTCATTCTGCTATTTAAATCAGAAGACCCTTGTGACCTCAAAAATTACAGACCAATCTCTATCCTCCCCGTACTATCTAAACAGCTGGAAAAGATTGTAAGTACACAACTGAGAGCCTACCTTGAATCAACTAATCTCCTAAACCCTGTGTAATCTGGATTCAAAGCCAAACATAGCACCATTATGGCCCTTGCAAAAGTAACCAATGATTGGCAATCAGAATTGGATAACAGAAATTGTATCTGTGCCGTGTTCCTGGATTTAAGTAAGGCATTTGGCACAGCTGACCATGATCTGCTTCTCTCATCCCCGAAATCTATAGGGCTGGACTCACTCTCCTTGCGATGGTTCAACAACTACCATACTGGACGGCTCCAGCAGGTTAAGGCTGAAGGCGATTTGTCCACCCCTTAAACCACTGCAAAGAGGTGTACCCCAGGGATCTATCCTTGATCTTATTCTATTCGTCATCTGTATCAACAACATCGATAATAACATCAACAAGGCCACTGTACACCTATTTGCCGATGATACGGTGCTCTATGTCGGCCGCCCATCACCACAGGCAGCTTACAAAGACTTACAAACTGAGTTCAATCTACTTCAACACCAACTCCTGAGCAAAAAACTCCTACTCAATGCAAAGAAAACAAAGGCAATGTTTTTCTTTCCTCACTTGCATGTGAGATATCCAGTCTCAAGTACGCTCCCCACATATATCCACTATTCTCGGTGAAAACCTTGAATTTGTATCAAAATTCAAGTACCTGGGAGTCTGACTCGACAATAGGCTTTCCTTCATTGAACATATGGAAGAACTACTAAAAAAACTTTGTCAGAGACTTGGTCTTTACTTTAGAATCAAACACTTTCTCACAAGTAATGCTAAGCTAAGGCTGGTCCAGGCCACATTTCTTTCTGTAATTGACTATGCTGATTTCTTATACAGTTGTTGCCCTGCCTCCTACCTGGGTAAATTGGATACACTCTATCACAGGGCACTGAGGTTTATCACAGGACTACAATATGACACTCAGCATTGCTCTCTATATGCAGCAGTTGGATGGATTTCGCTTCCATTCAGAAGGGACAGAAATGCGGCATTATGGATATTCAGAGCTGTATCCAAGCAATTACCACAATATGTCTTGGACTGCTTCACACAAATCACTATTAGTAAATATGCCCTAAGAAGCTGCTCTTTCATCCTGCTGAAAGTACCCAAAGTCAATTCTCGCTTTAGAAGGACAGCTATTAGTTTTGTATTGCCCCCCCATGGAACAAATTGCAAAAAATACTAAAACTGGGTATACCTACAGTATGTACATTACGTCCTTCAAAACCCTTTACTCAAAGCTTATTAAGGAGCAATGCAACTGTTTTCGACAGCACTAAGGCGAATCATTCCCCTCTCTCTTTTCTATCCAAGTCCCTTCCTCTAACTTTCTATGTGTTCTGCAATCCTACCTTATTATCCTGGTTTACCCACGATAATACTTTGGGTTTTGACCATCCTTCTCCTATATCTGTTTATTTCATCACCGTCTTTTCTCACCCTCCCTCTCTCCCTGCTATCTGCTTCCCTCCCCTCCCCTCTGTCCCCTCTCCCTTCTGAAGCCCCACCACCCACTATCTACCCAGATCATTTGTTGACTATACTTCTTTTCCCATCTGACAAATCCCCCTACACAATTATGTATGTTAGTCGCCATCACATTCCCTCCATGCCTATAATTCAAAATTCCTTCTATGACTATATATATATATATATACAGTATATATATATATATATATATATATATATATATAAATGTAAATATGTGAAATTATGTTAATGCATCATGACTTTTCACACATCTCACGTGTTGGTATCTTTATTGACTTGTATAACCTTATCTATTATGTACATTGTATTTTGTTCATTGTGTTGCACCATGTTTTATGTAACTGACCCTGATCTAACCAGGTCCATCTTGCAAATGAGCACTGCTCAATGATGTTCGCCTGGATAAATAAAGATTTTGATTGATTGATTGATTGAGTCTCACTGATGTTTCCTCTGCTTTCGAGCAGAGGGGACCCTCTTTGAGTTCCAAGCCATGCCATTTGGCCTGTCATCGGCCCCCCAGGTCTTCACCAAATGCATTGCAGTAGTGGTGGCCCTCCTTTGGCATCGGGGGGCAAAGTGTACCCCTATCTTGATTATTGGCTCATAACAGGTCCCTCCAGACAGGAGGTGGAAAAGTCTAGGGATCTGGCTCTCCAGACCTGTATCGAACTTGGTCTCCTGGTTAATGAGACCAAGTCGGAACTCGTACCTTTGCAGGTGATCTGCTTCATCAGGGTAGAGCCTGACTTGCCGAACCAGAGCTAGGCTCCCGATGGAAAGGGCAGAGGTTCTCTCCTCCTTTGTCTGATCATTTCTGGTTGGGCACTTGTGATCTGCCCGGGACTTCCTGTGCCTTCTGGGGTACATGGTGGCCTACACCGCCGTGGTTCCATGGGCCCAGTGGCATATGCACCCCCTTCAACAGGAGCTGGCCAGCCAGTGGACTCAGTGACATGGTCACTTCGACCAGCTGGTCCCTGTGACCCAGAAGATGTGGGACGCTCTCCAATGGTGGACCATCCTAGAACACCTGCAGGAAGGGATCCCATTTGTCCATCCCGAATCGATGGTCATTCTGATGACCGATGCCTCTCTCATAGGCTGGGGTGCCCACATGTGGAATCACAGAGTCCACAGGCTCTGGACCCCCAAGGAATCCCAATGTCATATCAACCTGCTGGAGCTCTGTGCAGTTTGGCTGGCACTGACTGCATTTGCTCTGTTTCTTCGGGGGCAAGTGGTGCAGGTCCAGATGGACAATACCATGACCATGTACTATCTCAACAAGCAGGGCGGCATGTACTCCCAGCCCTTGTGCAGGGAAGCGCTCTGCATCTGGACCCTCGTGTACTGCCTGGAGACATATCTCCTAGCCATCCATGTGGCAGGAGCCTCGAATCATCTGGCAGATGCCCTCAGCCATGTGGGTGAGGTGTCCCATGAGTGGTCTCTCTACCCAGAGGTAGTACACAGTCTGTTCTCCCACTGGGGTAAACCTCAGGTGGACCTATTTGCCTCCAGGGAGACCGCAAAGCTGAGGCTGCTTCATGCCTGACCCCTCAGCAGGGCTTGCTCCAGGGTGATGCCTTCTCGAGGTTGTGGACCCCAGGCCTCTTCTATGCCTTCCCTCCACTTCCCTTGGTTCACAAGTTGATCCTCAAGGTCAGGAGGGACAAGGCGCAGGTGATTCTGGTAGCCCCAGACTGGCCCTGCCAGTTCTGGTATCTAGATCTCAGCCTCAGCACCAGGTCACCGAAGCGTCTTCCAGCACACCTAGACCTGCTCTTGATCAATCAGGGGAAGGTGTTCCATCCGGACCTTCAGTCCGTGCACTGACAGCCTGGTTCCTGAGTGTCTAGAATTCCAGGCTTTGCATCTCTCCGAAGAGGTATTCACTGTTATGTATGCATCTAGGAAGGAGTCAACCAGGAGGTGCTGTGCCTTCAAATGGAAAAAATGTTCTATTTGGTGTCAGAGCAAGGGCCTAAACCCTTTGTCCTGTCCGGTGGCTAGCATCCTTGACTACCTTTGGTCTGTTTCCAAAGGGGGTTTTCGGCCTACAACCCTTAATGTGCACCTGGCAGCCATCTCTGCTTACCAGGCCTGGGCAGACGGTGGCACAGGAGGTGGTCTGGCACGCCTTTAAAGGCCTCGACCATATTTCCCCTCCAGTGTGTGAACCACCACCACCACCACCGCTGGATCTACTGCTGGTACTGGCAAAACTCACGGGCAAGCCATTCGAACCGATGCACAGGTATGAGATGTCACATCTGTCATGGAAGACCACCTTCTTGGTGACTGTCACGTCAGCCAGAAAGACTGGGGAGCTACAGGCACTCTCTGTTGAGTCTCCCTACCTGGTCTTCCATAAGGACAAGGTTGTACTGTGCCCCCACCCGAAATTCTGTCCGAAGGTGTTGTCAGAGTTTCACCTCAACCAGGTGTTGACTCTGCCAGTGTACTACCCCAGTTACACCTCGGAGGCTGAGTACAGGCTGCATACCTTGGACCTGAGACAAGCACTCTCTTATTATAAGGAGCAGACGGCTGAAGTTCAGGGAGAGGTTCGCCAGCTGTTTGTTGCCTACACTGAAGCTGCACCTGGCAGACCTGCAGTGAAGTGGATGATTGGCGGATGGAATACATCATGTATTGACCTCTGCTATAGGTTGGCAGGTTGAGAGCCTCCTGTAGGGCTAAGGGCTCATTCCACCCACCATACTGCTGTGTCAGTGGCTGCCTCCAGGGTTAGAGGTATCTAGGATATCTGCAGGGCTGCTACCTGGCAGTCAGCAAACACCTTAATTTCCCACTACCACATCGACCTTGTGTCATGCCGGGATGCTGGTTTTGGGGCCTCAATTCTCCAGTCTTTGTTTCTCAAGTAAGTATTAAAAGGGTGTGCGCCTTACCTTCCCCCTCCTGAAGAACTGCTAGGAGTCTGCCAATAAGTGTGGATAGAAAAACATATCCACGATCCTAGAAAAACAGGTTACTCACCTGTAACAGTAGTTCTAGGAGTGGTATGTGTTGTTCATTCACACGAACCCACCTGACATCCTCTGCTTCAGTGCACAACCTCTGCTTCCAGCAGGCAAGATCTGATGTCAAGGGGAAGAGCCATAGCCGGCCCGGTGGCGCTGAGGGTTGAGGCACTGGATGCTACACCTCGTGCCACGCCGGCGACCCTGGTTTGGGAACGAGCCTGGATTGTCTGGGGTCAGCAGGGGAGGGAGAGGATCGAGCATCTGGAGGAGAGCTCTCCTCTCCTCTCTCTGGGGTGGGTTGAGGGGCTCCTCGGTGCATTAGTGACACCCGGTCGAGATCGGGTGTACTACTGTGCCTGGAACATAAGGGAAGGAGCGTGGTGGATACTTATGGCTTCTTTGTGCAGGCGTCACTGCACATCTGACTCCTGGGGGTAACAAAACAGTAAAAACCTCGGGCCGAGGATAGGAGAAGGTGCCTCCAGTCTCGGCCACACTCCCACCATCGGGCTTGGATTCCAGGGGGGTTCTCCGACACCTGCCCGGTGAATTACATTGTAGACAGAGTGCCAGGATGGGCGGCCCTGCCTCGGGGGGCTCAGAGCCAGGGAATCTGCCGGGCAGGGTTGGCCTGAAATGCCGAGCTTCAGACCAGGAGGTAGAGCTGGGCTGGTAGGTAGCTGGAGAGAGTTCCTCAGGTTCCAGTGAAAAATAAAGTAAAAAAAAAAGAAACAAAAAAGAAGGGGGCAGAGCTGTGGGATATGCCACCTAGGTGGGTGGGAGGAGCCAGCTTTTAGACCTTCTGGCAAGATTCTTAAAAGGATAGGACATGCCAATAAGTATGGATGAACAACATATACCACTCCTAGAACTACTGTTACAGGTGAGTAACCTGTTTTTGTACCTCTTTTTGAGTTAAAATTTGGGTGGGCCAGAGCAGATCAGTTTGACTAGCCAGCCATACCGCTCGGTGATGTCACCGCCGAAAGTCCCCCAACATCCCTGGTGTGCAGACTACTCTTTAAAAATGATTTCATGACCTGAAAGCCTTTCTCCTCAACTCAAAACTGTCTTCAAAAGTGGGCAAAACCAAAGCTATGGTATTTGGGTCTGTCCCATGACTGAAGAGCTACCCCTGCTCTTCTTCTCTGCTCATTGCTAACATAGAAGTATCCTTCCTGGAAGTGGTTTGTGAATACAGATATATGAGTTTCTGGGTCAGTTCACTCCTCACAAGAAAAACCCATGTTGACAAACTCATCAAAACCATAGGGCCAAAGATTAGCTTCCAGTTCAGAAATAAATCCTTGCTGCTCCAAGACAGCAGAGAGAGAGAATAATCTAATCCATGACATTTCCTTCTTTTGACTACATGAACATCCTCCATTGTGGTGCCTCACAGTCCAGATTGGCCAAATTAAATGTTCTTTATGTAACCCCAGTGCCCCCATTACTGTAGTGTTATTAAATTGTTTTCTTTCGTCGTACCTCTCTAGGTCAGAGGGCTTTTGCTCACTGTGCTCCTTACTGGCTGAACTCTCTGCCTCAGGACATTTCCTCTGTAACTTCATTAGGCCCCTTTAAACAAAATCTTGTTTCAAAGGCCTGCTGTGACTGCTCTCTCCAACTCCAAATAGTTCTCAACAGCAGTTTTCCTGCCTATTCTAACCCCAGGGCATCCATTTTATGACCCACTACCTAGCAAAATTCTGCCCGATTCCCTGTAGATAATTTGAACTTGACAGAAACTTCCTTGGAATCCTTCACCTCCTCCAACTTACTCCACCACGTGTTCCTCCACAATCATGCTATTCCCCCCCCATCCCCTCTGTTATCACTAGTACATCCCTTATCACACTCTCCTAACTTCCCTCCCTACCTGACAGTCATTGTGACAATTTCTCAGATAGTCTCACTCCCCTGACCCTCTGTTGATGAGGCCCCTTGAGCTGAAGTATCTCTTACCCTGTACACATACCCGTTCACTCCTCTGACCCTCCATTGATGAGACCCTGCGCTGAAGTATCTCTCAACCCTGCACACATACCCCTTACTTTTCACCCAGTCCATTCCTTGAAATATTGGCATATAGTGTACATTGCCTGCATTATTGTTATTCTTTCTGTTGTTCTGTTGTTCTGTAGTTCTGTAATGTATATCATTGTATGTCTAGTCTTTGACTTACCTGTTTACCTATAAAACCAATTGTTGTCACTGTTATTGTTGTACCTGACTTGTAATTAGCTTGTTTGCAAAGATGTTAATCCGAGATCACAATAAATACATTTTCTACAGTGTTCACAGAGTTTTTAGAAGTGTATTAGAATACTATGTAGTAAAATGGGTTTTTGTTTAATCATCTGGACTGAGGTTCCAAGTGTGAGGAGCCCACAGTGAAATGTTACAATGGTAGTCAGTTACTCACTGTGAGCAGAGCAGTCACCAGTCTGACTGAAGAGCACCTTAGGAGAGGTACCAACTCTCTTCTGTCCTGATTCAGTCCCGGAGTAGCTGAGCATCAAGTTGTGGGTGGCAGCCTTCTCCTGTGGTGTACCCGAGCATGGGGTGAATGACTTTTAAGACATCTGGTCATGGGAACCAGAAGTAAAATGTGGGAAGCTTCCCTGAACTGTGAGACTTTTGCGTTGTGTGGCAGCCCGAGCTGGCTTCTCTTGCATGGCCCCAGTGGGAAAGCCTGTGAGGGTTTGGAGGGACTAAACAGCAATTTGTCTGACAGGATGTTTGAAAGATAACAGTCCAAGTCACGCCTCCCTGGCACAGTCTCTGTAGGGGATGCAGTGGATCACCCTCACTGGAAAATGGGACACTACCTCTCTGCCCAGAAGATGGGGGAATGGCTCACATACTACAAAGTTTTTACATGTCACAGAATGTGTTTTCAAGTAAAGGACATAATCTGTCCCTAAAGTGTGCAGCTTCCGACAAGAAAGTAAGGTGTGTTTGTAAGGACACCAGCTGTCCTGAGTTCTCTGTTTTTCTGACCTGTAAGGACACCAGCTGTCCCCAGAGTTCTCTTGTTTTCTAACCTGAAAAGTAAAATGTGTTTCAGTAAAGGACACCAGCTGTCCCTGAAGTGTTTCTGCCTGTGAGGAGAAACTGTGCTTTGTAAACCCAAAGTTGTGCAGACCCTGTGAGGACATGCTCTGTCCTGGCTACAATCACAGGAGAGGGATGGACAAAGAGACTTTTGCTTGATCCCTGAATCAGGGACCCACTTGGACTTTCTGTATAGTACAGTGGACTTTGTAACCTTTGTACATCCTGCATTTGCAGCCCCCAGTGGGGCATCATTTTTGTCTATTTTCTGTCTTGTGACAGACAGAATAAAACCTGCTACTTGACCCTAGTTAAAGCAGAGGACAATCCTTAGTGCTTGCTGTGTCTTTCTGGTGCTCCATCATGACTGTGCAGGTCCCCACTGTCATGGCCCACCCCAGTCTCTAGGTAGAAATGATTTGTGTAACACCCCACCCCTCAAGAGCCAACACAGGTAGTAACCCCTAGCCGATGGGTAGATGTCAGCAGCAAGGCAGGCTGATACTGTAAGGCTGGTTACATTTACAACAGGCTGGTCAGATTGATACCCGTCTGCCTTATGGCAATCACCATTGTATGCTCTGCAGTGCATTAAACTGACTGTCCCTGGTGACAGGAGAGAATTGCACTTTATCCTGTTCTCTCTGAAGTGTGTCAAAGGCATTGTCCCCTCTTATTTGCATTCAAGTCTTAACCGCAAGTCCTGTCTTAGATCGTTGCTCTCCACTGAGATCTGTTAGGCTGATGGTCTCACACATAAACATGACTCTCAGGTCTCTCGCCTTCAGTCACAGATGCCTGACTATGTAGAACTCCTTATCAGAATTCCTATGCCTGATAAACCACCCCTTTCCATCCAGTACAAAAATTAAGGAATGGTTCTTCTCAGTCTTCTCTGGGGATGAATATTGCTGCCATCATTCCAGATGTGTAACATAGGTAGCAACAACTGTAAGCTTCCTTCCATATACTCCCTGCACTGGGCCTTACCTTGCACTTGAAACATTGTTATGTCTATATAAACATACAATGCCTTGTAAGTTGTACACTATATCTAACATTATTTATGTCTGTAACATGTTTGCGTGTCATCCAAAGACAAGTTTTGTTTTAACAGGATACCGTTTTAAACAAACTCTGCTCAATGTTTTTATCCTGAATACTATTTAACTGAATTAAGGCAGAAGATGGAGAAGGGATTTGGTAAGAGCTACCTTTGAGGGCAGTCTCTTTGGTCTGAAGGCAGGCAGATTAGCCCAGGGGAGGTGCTTCCTACCACGACAGTGGTTACCACCACCCCTGTGGAGCTCAAGTTCTAGGGCCAACACAATAGAGTTGAAAAATGTGTCAAAAACCTCTGTAGACAACAGTGTTAAGGTTGATCCCTTAGGAGGCTTGTATGGATAAGTGTTGTGTTAAATACGTATTTACTATGTTATTGTTAATTATTAATGATACTTTCAGTCATTGAAGTTTGGAGGGAGTGCCTCCCTCTTTGACCCACAGTAATATGGCCACAGATATGTCTTTTTATTTCAAAAATATTCAGCAGGAAGCTTAGGGTCTGGGCTATAAGCTCACTCATACAGCTAGTTAATTAAAAGTGTTGTTTTAGTAAGTTAAAACGATTCCACAAAAGACAGTTTAAATGTGATTGAACGCAACAGTTGGAGGAGCATTCTGAGCAATCCTTCCCTTGTGACTTATTCTGCTGCAGGATTTCAAGGGGTGGAGAGCTGGTAAAGTCTAACCCAGGGATTGACTGGAGTGAGTGATGGTGTCTCTTCCATCCAGGTAGATTGGGAATCTGGTTTCTAGGAGATTCAGAAAAGGACTGTACAGCCAATTTTGTGGAATTTTTTTTTGTTCCTCTGGGGCCCCCTGCAGCCCCCACTTCTATGGACTCTCGCATGCTGACTCTCCCTCTGCCCATCGGACCTAACCCCTGCTTCTGTGCCTGTCTCAGCTTCCCCCAGAGCTTTGCCGATATTCCCCATTGGTGGTCTGGCTTATCCCTACTGGGGGCCCCACGGGGGGTACAATAGGGGAGGGAGGAAGCACCTGTTACACCAGGGAAGTAGGTCAACGGCCAGACGGGCTGGTCTGTTGGCGTGCCGGAGGCCTACTGAAAGCCATCATGTGGCACTGCTGAACAACCATGTTTTCTGCTTTTCTGGGACACCCCCACCTCCCACAGTGTGTACAGCTGCAGCAGAGGCCTGGAGGTGGGGGGGTTCGGCAGCATGTGGTCACCCACACCACCAAGAACACCTCCACGAACCACCACCAGGAGCCACTACGAGGGCAGTGCACGACAAAGCCCCCCCCGGGAGGGAAGTATCCAATGTGGACACTTTCGTCTGCCTTTCTGCTGGCCTCTGCTCCTGGGATCTGGGTTTGGGGCATGAACCCGGGTTGCCAGAATGCCAGAGCAATGCCCCATTGCTTGGCACCATGGAGTCACCCTTTTTGTGGAGCTCTAGATTGCGGAAGTTCCAGCTTTGGTATGGGGAACAGGTTCAGAGGTACAGTAAGAGCTTTTTTTCTTTCCCCAGGTCTAGAGGAGTATAGGAATAGGGACAGGGATCCTCCCTGATTTAGACTAGCACAGTTAGGGCAGTAAGTATGCTACAATGGGGCTTGTATGTTTATTTTTAGGTTCTTGTTAACTTGTTCTTCAGATGAACAGAATAAAGAATTGAAGAAAGAAGAAAAGAGGAACTTCATAGAATTTGCCTGCAGGAAAAGGCAACTTGGTCCATCTTGTCTGCCCAGTCCTATCTACCTTCCTACCTCATGTGGAATGTAAGAGCCCTAGTGGCTCTTCACACCTTCTGTCTGCCGTCCTCTTTTGATGCCATATTTATGAAGACCATGTATCTGTTCTGCCCATGTTTGAATCCCCCCTTCCCGTTTTTGTACACACCACTTCTACTAGCAACCTTTCTGTTAAAAAAAAAAAAACAACTTTCCGTTATTCCTCTTAAACTTAACCCCCACCAGCTTCATGGTGTTACCCCTGGTGTTTGTATTCCCACTCAGTTTGAACAATTCCCTGCTCTCCATCTTGTTTACCCTGTGGAAGTATTTGTATGTCTCAATCGTGTCCTATCTCTCCCTTGTCGCCTCCAGCGTGTACATGTTTAGGTCTTTCCCACTGTCCTGGGATCATCTTGGTTACCATCCTCTGCACTGCCTGCATTCTGTCCCTGTCCCTCCTCAAATGCAGTCTCCAAAGCTGCACACAGTATTCCAGGTTAGGATGAACCAATGACCTATACAGTAGTAGAA
Organism: Neoceratodus forsteri; assembly: GCA_016271365.2. Classification (NCBI taxonomy): domain Eukaryota; kingdom Metazoa; phylum Chordata; order Ceratodontiformes; family Ceratodontidae; genus Neoceratodus; species Neoceratodus forsteri. The sequence continues at coordinate 500,149,900 of CM028138.1, read as the reverse complement.
GCACCTCTCTTCTTAAGCTGCTGATCCCCTCTCCTGTGCACCCCAACATATTTTTCTTTCCCACTGCTCTACTACACTGTGTTGTTGCCTTTAGATTGTGCAAAATTGTTACCCCCAAGTCCCTCTCCTCTGTTACCCCCAAGTCCCTCTTCTCTGGTGTGCTATCCACCACTACCTGCCCTATTCTGTACTCTGTTTTAGATTTCATACCCCAATGTGCATTAACTTGCACTTCTTGGTGTCAAATTTCAACTGCCATGCTTTTGACCACTTCTCCAGTCTAGCCCGCTCCTCTTTCATAATGCTGACTCCCCCTGCTCACTGTCCAGCTGGCCGAATATCTTAGTATCATCCAAGAAGAGGCCTATCATGCCCTGCATCTCTGCCCCAATGTCCCACTTGAAGATGTTGAAGAGGACTGGTCCAAGAACTGATTCCAGTGGCACATCACTAGTGACTGCCTTATCCCCCTGAAAATTCCCCATTGATTACCACCCTCTGGGATCTGTCACTCAGCCAGTTTCCCTTTCATCCTGTGAACTGGTCCCCCACCCCAGGTCATGCATCGTCTTTGCCTACTGTCGCCTACCATTTCATCCAGAGTTGCGTGTCTCAACATCACCTGCTCTGGTTATTCACAACAGTTCTATTCAGCACCAACTCCACTGCACAGCAGCCTTCACTAAAGGACCAAGTACCATAATTTTGAACTTTGTTCCCTCCTATCCAGATAGACCTTAGGATGCAGGGAGGGGTACAGTGACAGTCACATTGAACTTTAAAGTTGGAACGTGAAGGCAAAAAACCTTGCCCATGGCCAACTTAGTTAAGGGAATTGCTGAATTCTTATGTTGAATTTATGTGCTTAAAACATTGAACAATTATAGTATTCTGTAAGGTTGAGGTTCAAACTGGGCTAGAGAAAGGGACCAAGGACGGAGTGCTCAGAAAGCCTGCAGTCAACATGAAAAAGAGAAAGCTAAGGATACTAAGGAAGAGTAAGGGAGAAAGACAAAAAGTAAAAGGGGATCAGGAGTTAGGTGAAATGGGGTCTGTCTTAATGCCAGGAGTCTGGGTAATAAAATCAGTGTGCTCCAGGCAATGATGGCAGACATGGAGATGTACCTGGTAGACGTCATAGACATTTGGGCCTTAGAAAATAATGACTGGGATCTGACAGTCCCTGGTTACATAATGTTTGGAAGGGGATAGAAGAAAAAGGTAAAGGGGGGGCATAGCCCTATATTGCATGTCAGGGAAAGCATCAAGACTGTAGAAGATGGATACAGGGAAGTAATGGGGAGACATAGTTGCTGTGGGTGCAGCTCACAGCAGCTTCAGGAAAGAAACTACAGTTGGGGCTGATCTGTAGACCACCAGGACAAGGAGAAGTGAGGGATAGGGAGCTTTTGGAAGAACAAGGAAGGGGAGTGGCAAAGTGGGAGGTAGTGGCGGTGGGTGATCTAAACCTGCTGGATATTGGTTGGAATGTTCCAGCTGTCAGGAGCACCAGAAGTCAGGCCCTGCTGGATACTTTCAAGGACTGTCTGCTGGTGCAGCTTGTTTAAGCAATAAACCACGACAGGGTGTCGGGGATGCTGGGTTTACCCATGCCTGGTGTGATTTGAGTGACCAAACCATCCAGGCGTGGGTAAATCCCAGCATCACCCTCACCCTGGAGTGGTTTATTGTGATTATACAATGTCCTGTTTAATTTTTTGTTCAAAAAAAATGAAGAGAAAAATAATTATTGTTCATTTTTTATAACTTTGTATTTAATTTGTTCTTACGCTAGATAAAATAGTCCAGTGTATTTGGGTTAAAAACATTGTAGCCTAGGGGAGCCATTTGATCTGTGCTGGCTCATAAGATGGGGCATGCTGCTGAGTGAGAGACGATGAAGCTTTGTTTTTAAAAAAATATTGTGAGAGACAGCAATTTGTATATGAAAGAGAAAGGGCTGTAATGGACAGCAAACAAGAGGTCAGCTGGGTGGAGTTCACAAAGTGAGACAGGCTGTGAAGGTTTATTTGTTTAAAATGTGTGTGTTGCCCGACTGAGAGAGAGCAGTGTGAAAATTAAGTGCCCATTGTTGGTGACTCAGAAAGAAAGAGAGAGAGAAGGCAAGGTTTCAGGCTTCAGTTTTTTTTTTGACAGTTTGTGGGCCTCAGCTTTGCTAACTTGTTGCGAGCAGGTGTCGGGTTGAAACTGGCAGAGAGCGGGGTGTCTTCAGTGCTGCGAGTGGGGCATCAGAGATCGTGGTTCTGTGTTTAGCTTACGGGTATGCAACCAGAACTGTGTATAGAGAAATGTAAATGTTGTTTTTCAGGGAAAATTGGTGTTTTTCTTTTTTTTAGGAATTAGGTGGTAAGAGAACGTGGCACAGAAGTGAAGAGAGAGTGAGGACAGAGTGGAGGGTAGCAATGTTTACAGAGGAAGAAAACATGGCAGCTCGGAATGATTTAATTTTTTTTTTTTGCAGTTACTGAGATGTGGCTGGCTGGCACCTTTTGCGTTGGTAATGCTGAATTTTACAACGCTGTAAAGGTGCCAGTCAACCAATCAGATCTCTTGATTTTGAAGCATCATTGTATAATAAAGAATACACCAGGCAGGCCTCCATTCTCAGTGTGTTGCTCATCAACTCAGAGGTGGTGGGAGGTGTGCAACTAAGAGAGCCATTAGGGTCCAGCAACCATAACTCTATTTGATTTGAGCTGGCCCTTGGGACTGGAAAGCCCCAGACAAGGGCTGAGGTCCTCTATTTCAGAAAGGCAGACTTAAACAGAATGAAGGAGTTTGCCTGGGACAAGTTAGTCGAGGTAGACAGCATCAGTGGTGTGGAGGAGAGATGGGGCAGTTAACGGGGTCATTCTTGAGGCACCTAAGTTATGCATGAGAACGGTAATAAAAAGAAACAGGTTCAAGAGACCAATATGGTTCTCAGAAAGGGTAGGGGATGCAGTGAGGATCAGAAAAAAAGGCCTTCACCAAGTAAGGAGAACTGCAAGGGGAGGAAGAATGGGGAGAATACCATTTGAGAACCAAGGACCTTCGGGGCTCATTGGGCCTACCTGGTCACCAAAATTTAATAAATACATAAGGAAGCAAAGAAGGTGATAGGGAGGCAAAAGCAGACACTAAGCTGTGTATTGTGGAAGGGATCAAGGGCAGGGAAAAGCAGATCTTCAGGTATATTATAGAAAAAATAAGGAAGGGGGAATTGTTAGGCTATCTGAGGGTGTTAGGATAATAGAGGAGGATTTGCACAAGACAGCTATCCTTAATGATTACTTTTGCTCTGTCTTCACCAGGGAAGACAGTGAGCTTCTGCCAGACAGTGGCATGAAGGCAGTCATAAAGGGGGTGAGAGATGAGGCAGCCAGTATTTATTAATGAAAGGGTCCATAAAAGGCTAGCAACCCTAAAGATAGATAAGGCCCCGGGGGCTAATGAGATGCATCCAGGAGTACTCAAAGAACTGGCAGCTGAAGTGGCTGAACCCCTGGTAGGGCTATTTATTTATTTATTTATTCTTTGTTGAATGGGTAAGGGCACAAGTGCCTGTTTTCAGAGATGACCCATGAACTTTGGGCTGGTTAAGTGACTTGCTCTGAGTCACACAGTATGCAGGTGGAGGCTGTGAGAATCAAACTCAGGTTTGCAGGTACCAAGCTCATTCATAGCTCGTTACTCTAACTTCTAGGCTATACTGCCAAATTCAATAGCTCATTACAGACGAGGGTAGGTCCAAAAGACTGGAGAGCAGCAGATGTAGTTCTTCTTCATCTGGAACGGGGGGAACAAGGAGGAAGCAAAGAGCTACACACTTGCCAGTCTTACCCTTGTTGTGGGTAAACTGATGGAGTCTCTGGTCAAAGAGGACCTTGTGGAGTACCTGAAGAGCAATGGTCTCTAGGATAGTAAATAGCTTGGGTTTGTGGCAGGGAGGTCTTGTCAGACCAACCTGATAGTTTTCTTTAGCTGCGTAACGAAGATACTGGATAGGGGCCAAGCCACGGATTTACTTTACTTCAATTTTGGCAAGGCTTTAGACTCAGTGCCTTAAGATTGTTGAAGAAGATAGAGGGACTGGGTGTGGCAAAACACAGAAAAAGATGGGTAGGAAATTGGTTGAAGGAGAGGCAGCAGAAGGTTGTGATTAATGGTGTCAAATCAGAAGAGTGGGAAGTCACTAGTAGGGTGCCACAGGAATCTGTGCTGGGTCCTGTCTTCTTCAATTTGTTCTTCAGTAACACTGAAGAAGGAATCCAGGGCAAGCTGTCTCTTCACATATGACACTAAGCTCAGTAGGAGGGTAGACAGCGATGAAGGAATTAGAAAGATGCAGAGTGACCTGTAAAGACTAGAGAGGTGGTCTAAGGTTTGAAATTCAGTGCTAAAAAGTGCAAAGCGATGCACCTAGGGAACAAAAACCCCAGGACAGAGTACTGGATGGGAGGGGTAAAGCTGACCACTACAGCTGAGAAAAGGGACCTAGGAGTCATCATTAGTGATTCCCTTATAGAATCAAACTGGTACAAGTTCTATAGCAAGACAAATAGGATGTATTAGAAGGGGTACTTAGTAGTAGAAGAAAACAGGTATCGCTACCTCTTTATAGATCATTGGTGAGAGGCCACACCTGGAGTACTGTGCCCATTTCTGGAGTCCTCACCTCAGGAAACATAAGGACAGGCTGGAAACAGTGTAATAAAGGGTGACCTGAATGATTCTGGACCAGCAGGATTGGTTCAAGGCACTGAGCATGTACTCGCTGGGGACCAGATGAGAGAGCAGTGATATGATAGAGACCTTCAAGGTCCTGAAAGGAATAAACAAGGTGAACTGTGAGGAACTATTTAGCATGAGTAACTGTTCAAGGACATGGGGGCATAAGTGGAAACTGTCAGGAGGAAGTTCAAGAGGGATATAAGAAAGTTTGGTGGAACCATAGAATAATCTGCCAGCTGAGGTAGTGGGCACCAAAACCATAAATGGTTTCAGACAAGGCTGGAACAGAGTGAAGGGTATAGTGATTACTCAGGCAGTAGTAGCACGGAGGGGAATGGTGCTGGATAGTGAGGACTAGTACACTGAATGGACAATAGGTCCTGGAGTTTGATAGGGAACTATGGGCAGACTGGATGGTCCATTGGTATTTTTCTGCAGTCAGTATCTATGTTTCTGTGTACTGATTTTAAAACCTTGCTCACTTCAAACTGCATAATATACATTCTTAAAATAAATGCGCTTTTATGGCTTCTGCAGCAGACATTTTGTAGCATGTCTGAGTGTGAGTGCATGGCTCCAACCCTCATGCAACTTACCTTGTTGCCTGGTCAAAGTGCCACACCCACCCAGCGGTCTTAGCTTCCTATGCTAGCTGGAGTAACAACCTCAGGGCCTGGGGTGGAGGGCCACATAGTGGTCTGAACCCATGGTAGTGCCACAGCTAAGGCAGTGATGTTGTTAAACTGCAGAAACATGTTCTGCAGAAAAAGTCTGGACATTGTGGAACTTTGCTATGTTCTCCAGAATTTTGGATCAGTTAGCAAAATTCTGCATTTTCTGTGATTTTCTGCAATGGAAAAGGCCTGTTCCATCTAAGGTAGCGTTCCATGGAATTTCCAAAATTCTACAGAATTCTATAGGAATGGGTATTTTGCAGTTCTGCACAACACTATGCCACACCCATCCCATATCAGTTTCTCGTCTTTAGGGCCATACGTCACAATGACATTAATTTGTCTAGAGGTTGGGGTATTGATGTTGGTCACCTGTGACATCAGTACATTAACAATGTGTCTGACACTCCTCCTTTCCAAGGTGGGAATGATGATCTAGATAACAGGGACATCCTCAACATCTTTATGACTACTGAACATGAGTACTCTAGAGTAGCAAACTTTTTGGTAGCTGTTATTCAAATCAGAAGATAGAAACTCCAATTTTCTTGTAGGTAATACTACCCTAGTCACTGTAATTTGTTCATGGCATGTTAAGAAACTGCTTTTTTGTATAATATTTATATTTCTGCTGGATGTAATTTGTACTGTATATATACTGTGTATGATAGAAGTATGTTTTTAAAAGTTGTTTGTAATGGTCTTTTGACTGAACAAAATAAAACTGATGATGATAAGGTGGGGATTTTCAAACCCAAGTATCCTACATAGCAGTACAATGAAAATATAGACACATTTTAAAATAGTACACATCATTGTATATAAATTTCAGGCAATGTTTTCCAAGAAACCCAGAGCAGAAAAGCTCCCATGTCATATTCAAATCTTTTATTAAAGGTTACATTGTTTTGAGTTTTTTTACATGAGTAGGTTTATCATTCCTTATGAAAACAAACAAAAAAACATTGCAGTTATGTGTACGTTTCTGCTCCAGAAACGGTTTGCACTGCTGCATAATTTCTTTCAGCTCTTTTCCTCCTTCTTCTGGTAGTCTTCAAAGAACTCATTGCAGGCAATGGAGAGAGCTGCCGCGAGAACCACAAACTCATTGAAGTCGACTTCTCCATCGCGGTCATTGTCAAGGTCAGTCAGGATTTTGTCCACCATTGAGCAGTCTCTCTTCTCCTAAAGAGAACAGTCAACACAGATGTTAACCAGGGTAGTAAAATATGTTTATAGGTATGGGGGGGGGGGACTGAGAGTCACTAAACAGCAAATGGACCTTGGGGTTATCATGCCCATACTGAGCAACTGGTAAAGTCCACCAACATGAAGCTTGGCATCCTGTACAGACACTGCACCTCTATGACACCGGCTGCCCTGAAACTTGTTACATGCAGTTCAGTTCTCTCATCTGTGGATTATGGTCTTGTCATACACGGGGCAGGCATAGACACAGCACTTTAAAGGGTCAAAACCATCTTTAACAAGGCCTGCCACCTGGTCCTGGGAGTACACAAAATGACTCACTCTTATGACCTATACAAGGAAACTGGCTGGGTCCCACTCCACCACAGACTCCAATAGACCAGGCCTGCCTCCTTGCAAAAAAGTCCCTGATGGGGTCTGTGCCTAGTGCTACTTCAGCCCTCTTTGAGCCTGCATCACCATCTAAATGCACAAGGAGTGCCTCCAGGGCTGTCCTAACTGTTCCCTTCAAATGAATCACCCTTGGCCAAAGTTCCCTCTCCTACTGTGGGCCTAAATGGTTCAATGATCTGCCTACAGACCTTGCCGACTCCCTCAGACCTGGCCACTTTAAAAATGGGCTTTGATCTCTTCTTGCCAGTAAATCTGACTGCCAGTGTTTCTGTTAACCCATGGCCTCTGACAGCTGTTCTCGCACTCATCAAACACTACCCTCTCTCACTCCCACCCTCCTGTTCCACAACTGCCCACCTCCCACCACCTACTACCTCCCCTTGACAAAGCCTCACCTTGACTGCTAAAACTGCCTTTCTGCAGACTGGGAGCGCCCCGTCCTGAACTGTAACACGCTTGTTAAACACTGTACCACACTTACTTAGTGTTGCATTAATATGTTCTCATCAAGTGTGGTCCTGTTTCTCCTCACTTGTTGTACCCTGTTTAGTGTTGTAACTGCACACTAATACTACTTATTAGTTGATGCTCTTTCTGTTCTGCAATGTTTCATCACCTGTAAATGTCTTGTATTCTTTGTTGACTTGGGGTCTTTATAAATGAGCCCCCAGTTCAAAGGTATTAATCTGAATTTGAAATAAATAAATAAATATCTGACAACCTCAAAGTGGCAGGGCAGTGGGACATATTAGTGGGAAGGGCTAGTGGAATGCTGGGGTGCATCCTACCACACCCCGTACTTTATAGCATTCAATCCCGGGGCTCACACATACTCCTTTTCTCCATCCACCTTCTCTACATCCCGTTTTACCAACTCCTCTCTGTGCACTGTGCCCGCCTAGCCTTTCTCCCCCTACCTCCCTCCCTTCCCCCCTACCTTCGCCTCTACCTGGTGTATATTTTTTTTTCCGTTACTTCCTCCTGCAACCTTAGATAACCTGCTTTATCTTCCTATAGACACTTCTATGTATGTAAATACCCTGTAATCTGTACAATATCTGTATAATTCTATGTACATATGAACTTCTTTTTCTTCCTCTCTGTAAACAGTATTATCTGTATTGCCTTGTAAATACCTGTGTTGACCTGTATATACAATTGTTCATGATCCACCCAGGTCCATCTTGCAAATGAGCTTCTGCTCAATGATGAATGCCTGGTTAAATAAATACTAGATTGATTGACTTGATTGATAGGATGGGGTATATTCAGCAAGAGAAGAGAGGTGCTGTTGCCACTGTATCACTCGTTGGTGAGACTCCACCTCAAGTACTGTGCACAGTTTTGGAGATCACACCTCAGAAAGAACATAGGACAGAGGCAGTTCAAAGAAGGACAGCTAAAAAATGTTATTGAGCTGCACAAAAAGCCCTACAAGCAGAGTCTGAGGGATCTGAACATTCACACACTGGAACAGGAGAGCGAGAAGTGACATGATAGAGATCTGTAAGTACCTCACAGTGGTGAGTAGGGTGCAGGAGAAAAGTCTCTTTCATATGAGAAGGAGCACCAAGACCAAGGGAATATGATGAATCCGGTGTGTGTGTGTGTGTGTGTGTGTGTGTGGGGGGTTCAGAGAGATGTGAGGAAATATTTCTTCCCGGAAAGAGGGGTAGATGCCTGGAACATAAATCCAGTAGAAGTGGTGGAGGCAAAAACAATGAGGGTCTTCAAGCATGCTTGGGGTAGACATAGGGGTGTGTTAGGAAACAGGTAGGGAGGAGGAAGGGTTGCCGGAGACCAGTTAGGGTCTGCGGATACAGAATAGGCACGGAACATCTGGGCAGACTGGGTAGGGCAGTAGGTCCTTTTCTGCTGACATATTCTGTTTCTGTGTACAGCTCTGGCATCTTTTATGATCATAAAAGTGTCTTCTCAGGTTCTTTGGGGAAGAGAACTGTGAATTGAAAATGGAAGTTGAATTTAAAATCAAAATGTTTTACTTTGTAGGAAATAAAAGAACCTCTGAGGGAGATATGAACTATGCCAGCTGAACTTAGAAATTCAGAATTTCAGAACTGTTTGCATGGAAGACCCTCTTGTGGTTATTATAAATGGAGGGAGCACTCCTGACCAATCAGAGTGCTGTTTTCCTCTGCATGAGACACTCTTATTCTGTGAAGAGTGTCTCATGCACAGCTGTCCTGGAAACGGACATGTTCAGGTAAGGTTCTTCATAAAATGAATATATTATTGATCACCCTTGATCAATAATAATAATACTGCTGGTGAGACCTCTCACACAGTTGTAGGAGTGGTGGTCTGTCTTACATTCATGGGGTATCAGAACTGCTAACCTTCAATTTGCAGTTCTCATACCCTAAGAATGCATGTGAGACCACTCTTACAATGGTAAGAGTAATATCAGCAGCGGTATTTTATTTATTTAGTTTTTGTTGACCGGTAAGTGTACTAGACAAATCCTGCCTATTTGCAGGCACGACCCGGGGGAAGGGGATACCGATGAATGCCAACTAACCTTGAACCAGATTAAGCTGTTGGTGGTACTTTCAACATACATAAGAGTACCTGGAACATTTATCAAATTAATTTTATATTTAAAAGTGCCTTTCCAGAGATCAAGGCCCTGTACATATGCATAAACAAACATGAACATCTTAAAATCCAAATTCACAAAATCATACATAAATCTTATAATTTATCGCAGCACTAAACACTAAAATATCCCATCAATTAAGCTCATCTGGGAATGCTAGGCTAAACAAATAAGTTTCGAGGGCTGATTTAAAACTCTAACCCGATGAGGCACGGAATTCCACAGTGTAGAGGCTGCAAATGCAAAAGATCTGGCCCTGGATGTCTTCAAGCACACCCTGGGAATCTCTAGCAATCCCTCCTCAATGAATCAGAGTGAGCGGTGGGGGGCAGTAGGGAGAAAGGAGATGTTGCAGGTAGCGGGGTCCCTGTTTGTGTAGGGCTTTATAGGTCAGCAAACTGACCTTGAAGGTGATCTGCCACTGTACTGGCAGCAAGTACATTCCGTGGAGCACAGGCATAATGTGACTGGCATTAGAGGTACCAGTCACCAGCCTGGTTGCCGCATTCTGCACTAGCTGTAAGTGGTGGATATCAACCCCTGGTAGCCCTAGGTACAGAGCACTGCAGTAGTCAAGGCAGGAGGTCACAAAGGCATGGACCAATGCTGGAAGATCATCAGGAGGAACCAGGTGTTTCACCCAGGTGATATTCCTCAGATGGTAAAACAAGGTCTTGACAAAGGCTGACACCTGTAATTTCAGGGTCAAACCATCGTCAAAAATAATGCTTAGGTTATGCACCCAGTCTGAGGTAGTCAGCTGAACACCCCCAAGCCAAAGCCCAGAAAGTTGTCCAGCTGATAAACCTGCCTCCCGATGATCTGGGTCCACCAACACCTCGGTTTTAGCTGGGTTCAACCTCAGCCAGCTAGCACTCATCCAGTCCTGGGTCTCACAGAGGTAGTTGTTAAACACCGAGATAACATCATCCTGTTCGTGCACAAATTACATGTACAGCTGGGTATCATCTGTATAGCAGTGAAAACTCAGACTGTACCACCTAATAATGTCTCCCAATGGCAGCATGTACACTGCAAACAACATGGATGACAAAATGGAGCCCCGTGGAACCCCACAGGATAGGGGGAGGAGGGTCAGAGGAAAAAATCCCAGTGACCACTCTCTGAGTCCTACCCTCAAGGAATGATCAAAGCCATCTGAGGACTGTACCTGACAGTCCACAGATGAACCGCAAACACTCCAGTAGCACACCATGGTCCATAGTGTCAAATGCTGCAGAGAGATCAAGGATGACCAAGATGGAATGAGTCCTCTGATCTCTTGCTATTAGGAGATCATTAAGCACCTGAACAAGGGCCATCTCGGTGCTATGCCTCTTCCTAAATCCAGACTGGAGAGAATCTTAGATATTGTGGGTGGAAAGATGATCGTCCAGCTGCAGCACAACCACCTTCTCAATAATCTTACCTCCTCAGCTGTTTTTTTTTTTGCCTATAGTTTCCCCCATCAGCCAGCCCTTACAATCACCGCCCTGGCCGCAGCCATAGCTTGAACCCCCTCGCTCCTTAGTCGCTCGGCTGCATCACAGCAGGTACATACCCTACTACTGTGGAGACCAAAGTGGCTGGGCTTGGGGGAGCTAACTTGGGTGCGTCCCTGGCGGCGCCATCTGGGCCAACCTTCAAGCAAGCTGGAGGATTACTTTCCCCACCCCACAGCACAAATGTGCAAGGCATCAAGGACCCTGCCATGTGCGCAACTGTGCACCACACACCCGATGCCATCCGTGTCGTCCCCCACTGCAGACTGCTGCATGTACTGACCCCCAGCTACCACCAGGAGCTAGCACAGCCATGGTTTCCCAACCCACCCTCCCCAGAGAAGGAGAGCAGTCCTAGGACACTCAGTCGTCCTCCCCCGGCCGACACTCTGACACCCGAGGTTGCTCCCGACCCCAGGTCAGCATGGCACAAGGTGTGGCATCCAGCACCTCAACCCTCAGTGCCACTGGGCCAGCACAAAATAATGAAGTCTTACACTGGGACTATGATATGTGGCTTGTGTAAGCTACAATAATGCGCAGTTGATAAAAGGGCACTTAAACAGTTAATGCTTGCCTTGCGTGTCAAGGCTCTGAAATGTTTTAAATGTTAACTATGTATATACGTTTTTGTTTAATGTGTTTCTTTTTAGTGACAGTAAGTCTAAGTGTCAGTGATTGCACCTGCAATTGTCTATTGGTTAGTAGGGTTGCTGGGCAATGACATATTAATAGGGGCTCTGACTCTGGCCCACCAAATGAGTGTGTTTTTGAGGTTCCCCAGTCCAGGGCACCATTGTGCAGTGTTCTAGCTTTAGCACCTATGTGTGTGCTTCTCAGGCTGCAACAGGCCGAGGGGAGCCTGCGGGCCCAGATATGGTGGCAGGGCTCCTGGGTCTGGGTGGCACTGGCTCCTTCTGGTGGAGATCTGTGGAGCTTTGGACCCTGATTAGAGTCTGAGATTGGGAACATTGGGGGCCTGTTGGGAACTCATCCTCAAGTAGGGTATATCGATGGCTTCTGTACCATCTGTCCTAGCTATCCTGTAAACAGTAAAGAAGTAGTGGACATAATCCTGAGCTGGCAGGGGACTGTGGCCTAGAGCGAGGGGCCAGTGTGTAAATGGCAGAAGACCAGGGCAGCTGACACTGAGGAGCTGATCCTCAGGGGCAAGGGAAGCCACTGTTGTGACTGTGTTAGTTGCTGACTCTGACACCCATGGAGGCACATGGCTCAGGGCAGGCTGACCACGATAGCCTGTGCCTCACTGTGCTGTGAGTGTAAGTGTTTGGAAGGGTACACCCCTTCATTTGACCTATGCCAGAGGGACTGTGTTGCTCTTTCTGTGCCATTCAGGGCTGGATGCACCCCGGTGTCTTCACCCCTCCACTTGCAGCCATGAGGGGCTCATAGTCATAAGGGAAACCCTGTATGTCACCTTTAAGGAATGGTGGGGAAATGTGTCATTAAAATGTAATGGAAAGTAATGTGTGGAAGGGAATTGTGTTTGAACTGCAAATATGTTGATGCTGCTAGACTCGAACCCGTGACTGGCTGGTCAAGGGACATGTACAGTAACAGCAGGGATGTACCGAGTGGGGAGGTTGGGGGTTGAAGCCTCCCCCCTGATATTGGGCCAGCACAATTAAAAAGAAATGGAGCACACACAAAGTTTGTCTTAACATGACGTCTTTGCATACCCTCCCCTCCTCCCCGAAATGGCAGTCTCGGTATGACCCTGAGTAACAGTAATCACACCAAACATGACTAATGCTGAACTATGCTGAATGTAATAACTGATTCAGATGGTTGGTTTGAAACTGGGCCCAACATGGGAACTGTGGTCAGGGTTATGGCTACATACTCACCATCACTACCTCAAGCTGTGCGAATTGCTTCTGCAAATAAATATTTGGAGTTTTTGCAAGCAACTTCCTGCCTGAAGTGCCATGCCTTTTGTCTGAGTAATTACTAAAGGGTACCATGCTTAACTGCTAATGCAATCTGAATAAAGTATGTGTTACAGTCGAATAATAAGTTAGGGCCTACCTCAAGTTGCCATGTAGGGACAGTGGAGTGCACACGACATAGAAACATAGAGTTTGTCAGCAGAAAAGGACCACTTGGCCCACCTAGTCTGCCCAGATGGTCCCTGCTTAGCCCAGACCCTACCTGGTTTCTGACAACCCTCCCTCCTCCATGCCTGTTCACTAATGTTCCCTTATCTCCATCCCATCACAAGGTTACACTGTTAAGTGCAAAACAAAATCTATTTATTGACCAATAAAACTAGCTCTGTTTACCTTCCATAGCCACCTGGATGAAGAACATGACAGCAGGACTTGCACATTGAGGGAAAGCAGCAAGTCTCAAAGCTCAAGGTGCGGCCAGGAGACTTAGAGTGCCAGGGTTTTTGGAGGAGGCTGTTCAGAAGAGGAAGGTAAGCAGATCTCCCTCAATGGGGAACAGGGTATAAGAACTAAGGGAGGAGGCTGACCAGAAAGAGGTAAGCGGTATCCTCCAAAGGGGCACAGGAAACGTGGCCGAGGCAAGAGTAGCAGTGGTGCAAATAGACTTATAGATGCACCTTGGTGAACCATGCCTTTATGGATGTGGGTCAAGTCCAGTCCTGGGACTGTGCAAAACATGGGGTGGCTAACAGACTGTACCATCCAATACCTCTAGATATGGGAGTCAACCCCCCAGTTGTTTCCTGCCCCATCCTCAACACAGGGCAAGATGAGGGAGATGGTATGTGGTTGAGAGATTATTTTGAATGTCCAGTTAGACTCTACCTTTCTCTAGATTGTCATGATATGCCTCCTTCTCTAGATAAACCTGCACTTAATAGCGTGTCTGCATGCTGATTGCAGCTGAGAATCCGTGATTACAGTGCTCATCCCAGCAGCGGAAGAGTGACATTGAATGCACACTCAGAGTCATGACGTCAAAACACCTGAGTGCCCCTAACTTGGGCCCATGTCTTCCCCACCCATTTGAAAGCAAACAAGAAAGCAAGGCAGCACACGAAAAGACACTGCTGCAATGGTGCCTTGCAAAGGGAAGATGGCACTACAAAGAGGCATGAAGAAAAACCATGGTGCTGAGTGGTAGTGGCCTGGATGTTAGGGGACTATCCACACTGAAAGGTTTTTTTTTTTAAATTTAACTTTATTAATTTTCCAAAACCAAAATACAAACCACACATCATGACACTAAAAACAGTTACAGAAAATACATGGTACAACATAAAACCTCCCCCCCCCAAACAACCCCCAGAAAACCCCCAACAAAACCAAGAAGGAGACCCCCAACCCCTCACCCCAGCCTCTCCCCAAACCAGAGTGTGCCAGAATTACAAAACTTCAGGACTGGATGTACAACATAATAAACCATCCAAACCGCCTTCAATCTCCCAAAAACACAGTTCAATCAGAATCCTAAGTAATCCAGCAATTATTATAGGCCACAGAGAGAAGGTCAAAAATCATTGATGAAGGTATAGGGAGTACAACCTACCCCACTTTTTCTGAAACAAGTCCATACGATTTTTTAAGCTGGCTGCCAATCTCTCAGCATTCAGGCACACAGAAAGCTCACCCAGCCATTCAGCGTATGACAGAGTCAGCTGATCTGTCCAGTGCCTAAGAACTAATCGCTTGACCACCGAAGCAATCAATGCCATATGATAGCGGCGTTCCACACTATCAACATTGGCGTAATCGCCCAAAATACAGATCTTGGGAGTAAAGAATTCGGAAAGACCTAGTAGTGGGTCTAAATTCTCCCGAATAGAGGACCAGAGAGGGGAGACCCTGTTACAGCTCCAAAATATATGCAAAGAGTCTCCTTCACCCAGCATACATCTGGAACAAAGCGGGAGAGGGAGCTTTTTAAGCTGGAAAAGCTTCTTGGGGGTGTAGTACATGTTATTTACAATATAGTATTGGGTGAGCCTTAATCTGTCTTGAGTATGGAATCTATGGAGGTCTCTCCAGATGCGAGACCAGTTCAGGCTAGAGTCCGGAAAGAGGGAAGACCAGATCTTAGAACCCATCACAGGCTCCGAGACCTTATAGTTCAGGAGAAAGGAATATATTAGTGAGATGGCATGGTTTGAGGCGAGAGTTATCACTTGAGAAAGGAAAGGTCGAACTACCGATTCTCTATATTGGGTGCCAAATTTACTGGCAATAAGGTGTCTCAATTGGTATACCTTAAAGATTCTGACATTAGGAATAACATATTTATCAAGAATGTCAGTGGACGAGAGAAGGGATCCGTGATCATAAAAGCACTCTAAACAAGCCTCCTTAACCTGAGGAAGCCAATCAGGAGTGAGCATTGTATTCCCCACCTTGATATTGGGATTAAGCGCAATCGGCTGACCAAAATCCTCTTTTGGGAATATTTTTAGAAACTGCATACACTGTGAAAGGGACTTGAGGGATAGGAGGATTGTGTGGTCCGTTACTAACTGTGTAAGCATAGAGTAGGGAGTATAAAAAATAGCATAGGGATCAACTCCAGAATCTCGCAGAATCAACTTCTCAATTTGAATCCAAATCGGGGAAGAGGTGTCGGAAGCGACCAGCAACCATTTCCCTAATTTGGCCAGATGCGCCGCCCAATAATAGAGTAACAAGTTAGGAAGCCGTAAACCACCCTTGTCTTTGGGTAGGGATAGTTTAAAAAAGGAACGCCGAACTCCCTTACCCTGCCAAATAAAATTGGAAAACATCCCGTGGAACTGTTGGAAGTACGAAATAGGGAGCCAAAGATTTAATAAATTAAGAGGGTAGAAAATACGGGGAAGAACATTCATTTTAATAATATTAATTCGGCCCCAGAGAGAGATAGGAAGAGCGGACCATCGCTGCAGATCCTGCTGAACATGGCTCTTAAGATCATCCAAATTGAGCTTCCTAAGCAAGGAAGTCCGTTGAGAAATGGATCCCTAGATATTTAATTGATTTAGAGACCACCTCATCCCAAAATTAACCAGATCTGACTTACATGTATGGATATTCAGTGGAAGATCTCCGATTTGGAGATATTCAACTTATATCGGAAAGGACCCCAAAGTGTCTGATAATCTCTAACGATATCTTAGGGACTCAGCTGGATGTTCAACATGCAGAAGAATCTCATCTAGCATACGTGAGAGAACAACTCTCGCTGGTACACAGGGCACCCTTTAATAAATGGAGAGGATTTAAGTTTAATGAGAAGGGTTCTAAATAAAGATTGAACAAAAGCGGTGAGGAGGGACAACCTTGCCCTGGTACCCGTATATAACTTGAAACTGTGAAGAGAAGAGCCCATTGCAATATATCTTAGCCGAGGGGCATCTGTAGAGAGTCTGGACCCACTTGAGGAAGGAGGCAGGAACCCCATCAGTCATCACTGCCCAGAGAAACCCCAATCTACATATCAAAGGCTTTCTCAGCATCCAACGAAACCAGAGCCATTGGAGTTAAAGCTGCACCAGCATGCTGAGAAATATGAGACAGGGTTCTAAGATGGTCCGATGGGGATCGAGAATGGACAAAGCCTACCTGCTCTGGACTGATAAGGCGAGCCCAAACCCCTTTCACAGCGCTCGCCAGGATCTTAGAGAGAATCTTCATCGTAATTTTGGACAGAGATAGCCGTAACTCGCCGGATCAGTGGGAGCTTTGCCCGCCTGAGAATCAAGATCACGGTAGCTTCAAGAAGCATAGGGTCTATGACGGGTGAGGAGAAAAGCTGCTCATAAAGTTTAAGGAGCATCGGAGCCAGCTCCTTCGAAAAGATCTTATAGAAGTTGGCAGGGAATCCGTCTGGACTGGATGCCTTGTCCAGAGCTAAGGAGGCAATGACACCTTCTATTTCAGAGAGAGAGATTGGGACAGTTAAGGCCTTCCTATGGGATGGCAAAAGCTGTGGGATGTCAATATCGGCCAGATATGTATCTATATCTGGGGGAGGTGCAGGGGGTGTAGGCGGACCGTAGAGATCTCGATAATAGTCTTCAAAAATCCACACAATTTCTTTGGGGGAGGTTTGAATGATACCAGCGGACGTTTGCAGGGCCGGGATTAAACTGGAACCCTCTAGTGTACGAAGCTGTAAGGCCAACAGTTTTCCGGCTTTCTCACCGTGATCAATATATTTAGCCTGGGTTTAATCCAACAATATTGGCCTTGTCCTTAAGAAGATCAGCGATTCATTCTTTAGCTAAAAGAGCCCTCAAGAGAAGATACCGATGGAGCAGAGGGTTGAGCAGCCTCACACCTTAATTTTATTCAGCAAAAGAAAAGCCTTGCCTGCCGTGCTTTTTTCCTTGCCGAGGCTAAATTGATTAACTCCCCTCTAAGGTAACATTTTAAAGAACACCAGACAAGGTCAAATCTTGAAATGGATCCGAGGTTGTCCGCCAGAAACAGGGAAATTAAAGATTTAATTTGCAACACTATCTGGGGATCTTTAAGGAGCTGAGTATTAAGCCTCCAGGCAGTATCTTGACGAAACTCGGGATCAAGAGAGACTTTAATCCAAACACACGCATGGTCAGAAATAATTATCGGCTCAATACCTGACTGAAGGAGGCCTGAGAGAAGATTCGTACTGAGCAAAATATAGTCTATCCTTGACCATGACCTATGAGGCTGGGAAAAAAAGGAAAATGCCCAAGAGAAGGATTAGAGAGCGCCAGGATCACATAAACCAAGCATATGAGAAATCCTGCAGCGCCTCTGCGAGGGGTAAGGGCTCGGTAACCAGGGATCCCTATCTAGGAGTGGGAAGGTGGGATATTCCAGTCTCCCCAGGATAAGTTGGAGAGGAAGCAAGGCACTAATTTTATCTGAGAGAGCCATTAGAAACTCAGGGCTCCTCGACAGGGCCATAAATTGAACCTAAAACTACTACATTCCCATTGAGGGAACCTTGATCAAAACAAATCCTCCGGTCCTCTACAACCAAGTCTTTCAAGAACAGGACATGTTTTTAATAAGTATTGCAACCCTCTACTGGAACTAGACCCACTTGCCACATAAGTCTCGAAAAACCAGACCTAGCTAGCCACTTAGTCTCTGAACCAGTCAAATGGGTTTTTGTAGCAATAAAACATCTGTCTGCAACAGCATAATGACTGAAAATCTGAATTCTCTTGACCCTCTCTCTGAGCCCCCGCACATTCCACAACATTACTTTAATAGCACACATAGCCATTTTAGGAATCTTATCAAAGGGAGAAAGAAGTATGAGAATCCAGAAACAGGACAAAAAAATAAGCACACTCCGAACCCCCACCCCCATTCATCTTCAGCTTGCCATCGGGAGTCCCTTAAAGATAGCCCAGATTGAACAGAGACTACTATGGTGATCCAGACCAGAGCAGGTTGCGACTGACAAGCCAGCCCCCCCCACCAAACTACAGACCCCAAAATACCATCCCCAGCTTGCCATCGGAAAGCCTTTAAAACTAACCTCAGTCTAACAGAATATGTTACAGTCGAGCTGCTAGCCTGTACCAAATGAAGCCGGCAAGCTGGCCCCTCCACCACCCACCCTCCCCACCCCCACGTCGCCCCGCCTCCCAGCCCTCCCCAAAAACCCTTGATTCCACTAAGTAACTATGTACACCCTGGCACCAGAACTGGGGGACAACAATTCCAACCCAAAAAGTCCAAAGTTCTGAGAGCCAGACCCCAATCACGAATCCCAGACGACCCATCACGCAGGAGCCAATCCACAAAAGGAAAACTTTGACAAATATCCCACTAATAAAACGATCAGTATCAGCCAACACAAAAGGGACAACCGGGAACCCTGCAGATGGGTCAGGATTGGCATCCCCCATAGGCTCGCAACTCAGCTGTTGCAGGGAGCCGGGCCCAATATCTGCCCTCCCCCCCCATCACCGACTGCCAAATCAATAACAGCGTCGTATCAACTAGCGGTCCAACCTAAATACAGCCTCCACTATTCAGATTTCAGGGAAGAAAGAGCGCTTAACAGAAAAGGCTAACTGTTACTCACCCCCTGGTATAAGCTGGCAGGACATACCGAGCACAGGCAAACTGGGCCTTGAAACGGGAACTCACGAATACCGCAAGGCCATAATGTTTCCAGGGGGCCCATTATAACGACCAGACCAAATTCGGTCCGACACCTAAACCCATAACTCCGGGAAACCTCACCCCTGGAGCACGGTTCCGGGAAAGACGGAAAGGCGAAAAAGCAGGCAGACTGACCCCTCATCCACTCAGCCTCCATGATCTCACCAATTGCAAGGCTCGAGGACCGGCCAGAGCAGGTAAGGCGTTCCAGTCAAGAAAAAAAAAAAGGGGGGGGTACTAGGAAATGAGGACCGCTACCCAACGGGGCTACCGGAAAAGAAAAAATTTTTTTTTTTATACACTATATAATATCTCTATTCCATGTATAGCAGTCCACCAATGCAGTGAAACTCCTATCTCTCAGCCATTAGCCTTGAAGAGGTCAGGAAGTCTGGTAGCCAAGTCCTTTTGAGCTGCCTCCGGGGAGTCGAAGCTGTGAGTAGTCCCACTGATGGTAACCTTGAGAACGGCGGGGTATAACATCCTAAAGGGGATGGACGCAGCTATCAGCTTTTGCACAGTTGAGTGGAATGCTGCTCTTTTTAACTGCATTTCTTTAGGAAGGTCCTGGGTGACTCGAATTTTAGCTGACCCCCACATAATTGCCTGGAGCTCTCGGGCTTTAGAGAATACATGCTGCCTCTCTATATAACTTAAGAACTTTATAATTATTGGGGGGGAACTAGGTGGTGGTCGAGGCCTCAAGGAGCGTGTGCCCTTCGAGATGATAATTGGGTTGATCACAGGGCCCAACTATCTTGACTAGAAAGCGCTGCAGAAAAGCCATAAGATCCGGACCTCTTCCATCTCCGGTAGGCCCAAAATTAAGAGATTGTTCCTGCGGTTGCGGCCTTCCAAATCTTCGGCTTTCAGTTGAAGCCTCCGTATTTGTTGGGTCAGCCCTGCCACCTCCGCCTCGGTCTTCCCTCTCCATTGCTCCAATGAGAAGATTTTAGCCTCTGAGTCTGATACCCTCATAGTGAGGGAGGAAAGGTTGCCCCGTAGTAATTTCAGCTCCGATGTAATGTCCTGGAGCAAGCTTCATAACGGGCCAAGTTCTTGCATAAATTTCTCCTCGGTAAGCAGCCCCGACGACTGATTCTTGTCTCCTGATTTTCAGATCCTGTGCCCAGCTGATTGCTAGCTTCTTGGGCTGTTTTCAGGAGCCCAGCGGCGTGGGAGGTTTAACAAGAGCCTGCCTTCTATCGACCTCCATCTCTTCCTTAAATCTCTCGCACTTACAAAATTCACTACCGAGGGTTAGAGAACAAGTTTTAGGCACCAGCACAAGCAATCTGGCGAGTTTTGGTGGGTCAAAAAACAGCAAAATGTGGCAGTTGGGACGGGTTAGGGAGAGAGCATTAGGTCCCTGCTGCCATTCAACTCGCTGCCATCACGTGACTGACACACTGAAAGGTTAACTCAGTGTCCATCAGAAAAAAGTCTGCCCACAACAAGGAGCCAAGGCTAAAGTGGAAAAGGTGCAAACTCCCAAATGCACAGAGACAACCCCACTAGGCAGTTAGACCCACCCCCTGAGTGGAAGGAAGCCCAGGTATACAGCACCACTGGGTACACAGCAAATCAACCTGTAACAGAAAAACACACACAAAATGAGCAAACAAAAATAAGCCTTCCCACACTAAGTTGAAAGTGGGGGGACAAGCAGCCACGTGCTGGAAAATGCAAAGGGGATGGAGGGAGGAGGTGTATAACTACAACCTACCAACAGCAAAGGGGCAATTTAATTACAGTACCTGAGGCACAAGGCTATAAACTTTGGCAGACTTATTAAAACAAAACACTCTGCAAGTGGAAAGTGAGTCTCCATTCAGACAGTGCAGGCATTCGAATAATATAGCTAGCTAGCACGTTAGTCAGTTCTCAGGCAGCAGCTTAACAAACACAATTTCTAAATTTAAGGGTGCTCCCGGATGGCAGAAAGCCCCACTCTGTCTAAGAGTTATCCAATCCATGAAACAAATAACAAACATTATGTATAAAAGGCAAATCTTCCAGAGAGCCTTGCTCTATGCATGCTACTCCTTCTGAGGTACAACTGAAACGGAGTAACTGCTATATTTAGAATGTTCTTGTCCTCGGGGTTCTGTGCTGAGGTCACAGCTTTTAAGCTGTACCACTGCCTCAGTGGGGGAGCACATTACACACGTGTAATTATTCCCCATTGACAACACAGAGTGATACAGAAATAAGGTTTTCTGTCTCCTCTGATCCCTGTCTCCTGACTACTTCTGGTTTGGTAGTTTGTACACCATTCTAACACTCTTTTTTACTCCCTTTCTTTGGCAGTTTCACCCAAACTGCTTCTATTCCATGCCCTTCACTCAGAGTAGTATCTTCCATAGCCTCTATACCTTCCGTAATGTACAGTGCCACCCCACCCTGCCTTTTTGTCTGTTCCTCCTGTGGAGTGAGTATCCCAGTACCACAAGGTCACAGTTGTTTCCTGTTGCCTGTTTCCATTATGGCTAAGAGTCCCATTTTAGCCTCTACTTCCGCTGCTTATTTTGTTCTTGAGGCTTCTAGCATTAAAGCAGTCCCCCCCTCAGGACCCCTGTCTCCTACCCCTACCCCTACCCCTTCTATTGACCAGACCTACTGTACTCATTCCCTGCATTATTTCATGTTCAATACTCCTCAGTGTGGTCCCCAGTCTCTGGCATATGTCCCTTTCACCATGCCTATGTATGTTACCCTTTCTCCTTGATTATCCTCACTAGTAAGGGGGTACTAGCTAGGTTTCCATCTTCTTAATTCTCCTCCTCACAGAGCTTCTTAGCCCCAGCCTCCCTGCCACCTTTTTAAATGCTCCACAGTGTATTCCTTAAACCTCAGCCCCAGTACCTTTGTCCCCTCTCTAATAGGATGAAGTCCATCTAGTTAAAAAGGCCTTTATTCCACCAAAAATGCACCCCTAGGAAGTGAAACCCCCTCCTAGGCATACCACTCCTTTAACCAGCTGTTTAATTGGAAGATTTTCAGCTTCCTTATCTCTCCCTGCCTGTACACTATGATAACCTCAGAGAAGGTCACAGTACTCAGCCAGCCCCTTAAGCCTGAAATCCAGCTTCCTGAAGCTAGCCTTCACTGTTCCCAGTGGCTACCTGCCAGTTTCCCTGTTCCTCTCAGTTTCGTTCATGGTCATTTGTATGTATTACCCATGTTGCCTTGCACTAGAGGTGTAAGTGTAATTCTGTGGCATCCAAAGTGCTATAGGCTTGATATTTAATCGACACAAAAATATGGCGAAGAATCAAGCCAGCAGCAGTGTGACAGGGTGACCCCTGTCATAGTGGACACCCCTGGGATAAATTGGAACCCCTTCCCCAAGCAGGTTATATGTTTTGTATAATGTCCAACTTGCTGCTTGGCTGGTTATAACAAAATTAAGAGAACGGTTACAAAATGAGAGGGCAGTTTTAATATAAGAATAATAAAAGTTTGTGTCTGCTTTTTCTAGATGTAAGCAGCCCTCTTCTAAGATACATTTTTGCAGCAGACAGCATGAGGTAATAGGACTCTGCAGTAGAGTTTAGGAGAGCACAGAATGTTCTGACCTTGGGTCTGACCTTTAACAATGTTGTAAACAAGTTATGTAATGTTATCCAGGTGGCTGCCAAAGAACTGTTCTCTGTGGTACAACAGTGGCCCCCTAGTGGCTAGTTTTATGTTATGTCTGCTGTTAATCAAAAGGCAGGGGAAATTGTATTTCTGACTTCTAGTGAACTTATAAAAAGTTGTACCTCAATGCTGAGATGGGATTGATATGGTGATCAGTCGAATACTGACTGAGGAAGGTGAAAGACCTCCTTGTAGTGTGTGGTTTCACACTGTTAGGCTGAAGAAAAAGCCTTGGGAACTGTAGAAGCTAAGCAGTTGTCTGACTTACCATTTTCCTTTCTGTATATTTTACTTGATGAAAATAAAATGACAAATGCATTTGTGCATTTTTTTTATGCACCTGACTTGTAGTCTGCCTGAATCTGTGTTATTCTAAACCCATGCCTGGTGACAAATAGTGCTCAGAAGTGGGATCTGACTGAACGTCCAAGATAACAAGGGGGAATTCAGTCAGTGGTACCAGACCTGGTACCAAGGATACATGGTAGAGGTGCATGGCACCAGAGATGAGGAGAACAGCACTTGATGGAGATGGTGACCTAGGCAAGGTATCATGGATAAGACAAGATGGACCTGATGGCCAAATGGAGACCCTGATATGCTTCTTCACTGAATGAGTGGGAGATGGCTGGAGGCTGATCAACGCTGGAGAGAGGTGGAGCGCAGATGCCAGGAGCTGCTAGAGAAGTCCCACTCAGAGGATGTCGAAGAATAATCAGAGCAGAATCCATGGGCTCTGGAGGAGGAGGAGGACCCCCTGATGGAATATTTGTGACCAACATTTGTGGAGATCCCATTGTTGCCCATTTTTCCGGGCTGCTATTTGGAGGAGGATGGCAAATGAGAAGAGGAGGAGGAGATCCCAGGTAAGACTTTGACTGGCAGTGTGATACTGGGGGAGAAGACTTCAAGCAAGATGGAAGAAGCCATTTTGGCTGAAGGGAGTTTTGCATGTTTCAAACCTCCTCCTATGAAAAATGATTGTTCTCCTGGTGCTGACTGGGGAAAGTTGCAGGTGGGGGATCCTGAAGTAACCCGTTAAGGGAGTATGTAAAAATCAATTATTGGAGACAGGTTAATGGTGGTGTGGGGGATAGGTTGTGATGGTATGAACTTAAGAAGGAAGTTCTATTTCATATGAGGCCCAACCACCAGGTGAAGCAAGTGGATGCCCAGGTAGTGGTGCCCGTGGCATATAGGAAAAAGATGATGAAGGATGCGCACTCTAGTCACTCAGAGCAGCCAAGCCATGGGAAGGTTTTGGCTAGAATAACCCTGTATTTCTATTGGACAGACATGTACCGGCAGGTGGCAGCATACTATAAGACCTGTTATAGGGGCAGACAGATAGCGACCCCTGATAGTGATGTGGGAGGAGTAACCCAGAGGGTGAAGAGAAAGAGATGGCACCCTTGGAGGAGGGGGAGACTCCCACATAAAACAGAAGAGACTAGGTGGTAGCTGACACCACCAGTAGTGTGCAGGTTTTGATACAAAAACCCAGCGGTTAGACACAGACTGTTAGGCATACAGCATGGTATGCTACTAGCCTACCTGTAAATGTTAGCAGTGTCAGTGGCTCAGTAGGTAGCACACTCACCTCTGAGGCCAGGAGATCAGAGGGCTGTGGGTTCAGTTCCCACATCTGGCACTTGGGTTAATATCCCAGTACTGACACTGTAGTGCAGCATGAGAGGGGGGTGCTGCACTTCTGAGGTGTCGTCTTTCAGATGAGATATTAAACCGAGGTCCCATCTGCCTGGATTGGTGGTAGTTCAGGTGGATGTTAAAGATCGTATGGCACTTATCGAAAAGCGTAGGGGAATTTCCCCGGTGTCCTGGCCAAATTTCCCTCATTCGCTAAAAATACCACCAACAGCTTAATCTGGTTCAAGGTCAGTTGGCATTCATCTGTATATCCCTCCTCAGGTCGTGCCTGAAAATTGGCAGGATTTGTCTAGAGCACTTACCTTGTCAACAAAAACTAAATAAAATAAATAAAAATAAAATGTTTAAGTGGGGACAGAGCAAGGTAGTTCTCCCCCCAAAGTCAGTTCTACTGGGTGCTGGATGGTCCAGCCGGTCAAATGTATCGGGTCAGAGAAAGTCCGTAGATGGCATAAAGCTTTTATTAGTGGTTCTTTCTCCTAAATGCATGTGATAATATTGTAGTCTACTAATGGAGACACTAATTTCAGAATAATTTAAGATGTTTCAAGGTATTTGTATTGTTATGAACAGGATATTTAACAATTTTTTTTTTTTTTATGAAAAGGACCCTGAGATAGAGCGTCCGGTGAAA
The DNA here is from genome assembly GCA_016271365.2 of Neoceratodus forsteri. Classification (NCBI taxonomy): domain Eukaryota; kingdom Metazoa; phylum Chordata; order Ceratodontiformes; family Ceratodontidae; genus Neoceratodus; species Neoceratodus forsteri. The sequence goes on along the minus strand of CM028138.1, from coordinate 500,124,722 downwards.
GAGGGCTGAAGCTCCACTCCCTTCCAGGGTGTTAGTTGAGATTTGGACAACCATAGGACAGTTGCCCTCTTATGCAGGGGGAAGTGTGACAGGGTGACCCCTGTCATAGTGGACACCCCTGGGATAAATTGAAACCCTTTCCCCAAGCAGTTTATATGTTTTGTATAATGTTCAACTTGCTGCTTGGCTGGTTATAACAAAGCTAAATACAGTTACAAAATGAGAGGGCAATTTTAATATAAGAACAACAAACATTTGTGTCTGCTTTTACTAGATGTAAGCAGCCCCCTTCTAAGATATATTTTTGCAGCAGACAGCCTGAGGTAATGTGACCCTGCAGGAGAGTTTAGGAGAGCACAGAATGTTCTGACCCTTAACAATGTTGTAAACAAGTTATATAATGTGCTCCAGGTGGCTGCCAAATAACTGTTCTCTGTCATACAACAGTGGCCCCTAGTGTCTGCTGTTAATCAAAAGGCAGGAGAAATTGTTTTTCCAACTTTTAGTGAGCTTATAAAAAGCTGTACCTCAGTGCTTAGCTAGGATAGAAAGGGTGGTCAGTTGAATACTGACTGAGGATGGTGAAAGACCTCCTTGTAGTGTGTGCTTTCACACTGTTAGGTTGAAGAAAAAGCCCTGGAAACTGTTGAAGCTAAACAGTTGTCCAACTTACCATTTTGCTTTCTGTATATTTTACTTGATAAAAATAAAATGACAAATGCACGTGTGCATTTTTTATGCACCTGACTTGTGGTCTGCCTGAAATTGTGTTATCCTACACCCATGCCTGGTGACAAGCAGCAAACAGAAATTGCTCCTGGGTACAGTCCAAGATGTCTTGTTAACCAGGAGGTGGTGGAGCAGACTAGGCATTGGGCTATCTTGGACCTAGCACTAACAAACAGTAATCATGTCAGGAGCATCAGAGTAGCTGAGCCCCTGGGAAGCAAAGGTCACCTGTCAGTATGGTTTTAGATCGATATGTGAAAGGAAATCCTTAACACCAAGACTTGTGCTCTGGACTTAAGAAAGGCCAACTCATCAAAATGGGGAGAATCTGGGAGTACACCTGGCCAAGCTCAGGGGAGATATGGGGGTGAAAGAAAAATGGTCCATAATTCAGGATGGGGTCCAGGAAGTCACAAACACCAGTCTGAAGCAGACAGGCAAGACAAAAAAGCACAAATAAACACTCTGATTCACAGGGGAGGTTGCAGCTGCTGTGAGGGAGAAAAGGCCCTCCTTCAAAAAATACAGGAAGACCCTGTAGGAGGAAGACAGACTAAACTACTTGAACAAACTAAAAACAGCTAGTAGGGAGGTAACAACAGCCAAGGCAAGGGCAGGGTTGAGAATAGTGGAGGGAGTCAATGATAGTGACAAGACTTTTTTTTGCAAGTCCAAGAAGAAAGGATGATGAAGAAAGGTATTGTCAAACTGAGAAAAGTGACAGAGTGGGTGGAGAGCAGTAGAGGAAAGGCAGAAGTATTGAATGAATACATCTGCTTAGTATACAGGAGCTTCCCTTACCCTGGTGAAAGGGAATTTGGTTGGGGTTGAACAAATACTGCCAAATCAGTTTATCTCTGTGAGGAATTATACAGGGGAAAGGAAAACATGCCCATTAGCCAGTGTTACCCTGGATTGGAGAGATGCAGGTGAAGGGGTAAGGAAGGTGGATGTAGCTGAAAAACTTATTATGGAGGTTATTGTGGGGAATGATGTTCCACAGGGAGTGGTTTGTGCTGTGACCAGGAGCCAGAAGTATAGAGGCCCCTGTGATCCTCAGGACCCCACAGAAATTCTGACATGAGAGATTGTGAGACAGGCCAGCCAACCTGTAATTTTTATAAAAGAGGGTAATAACAGGGGGATGGAACTTCCCCTAGCAAAAATAGAGGCGGTTGCATCATGGCCTATACCTGAAACCCAGAGACAAGTTAGGAGCTTTCTTTTGATAGCAGGGTATTATTGAAAATGTGTTACCATCTACAGCTCCTTGGCCACTCCTCTATCTGGGTTGCTGACAAAGAATAAGCATAGGAAGGTAAAATGGGACACATACTGTGAGCAGGCCTTCACACAGCTGAAAACCTCACTGTGCAGGGCCCCAGTGTTGGTTAGCCCTGACTACAACAGGCTAGTTGTGATACAGACAGATGCCTCAGATGTAGGTATGGAGCAGTCCTCAGCCAAGTATCCAATCAGGGGAGAGAGCACCCCATTGTATACTTAAGCAAGAAGCTGCTTCCGCGGGAACAAGCCTATTCAACAATAGAGAAGGAATGTCTTGCCTTAGTTTGGGCATTAAAAAAACTGGAACTATACCTTTATGGGAGGCATTTTAAGGCCCAAATGCCAAATGGGAAAAACGAATGGGAAACTTCTGAGATGGAGTATTGCCTTGCAGGCTTATGACATGGAGATTTCGCATAGGCCTGGATCCAAATATAGGAATGCTGATGGCCTATCCTGGATACTGGATCTATAACAGAACTGAGAAGAACTGCCTCCAATAGGGGCGTGTTCCTCACAGGTTCTGTTTTAGGAGGGAGGAATGTTACATGATAGGCCTAGATCCATTTATGTGGGTTCATATTGTATATGCTGTAATGCACTTCAGAATTAAGACACTGTCCCTTTAACTGGCAACTACAAATAACTGTTATTTCTATAAAGGCTAGTATGGATCTGTTATGTCTTAGGATAAGGGAGAGAGGTATATATCCTAGGAAGGCATAAAATATCCCACTGTGGCTTTCCATGACAGGGAAAGGTAATGTAGTGATCTAGGGGTCAGGGGTCTAGCCAAATGCATGGACCAGATGTCACTGGGGATGACATGAAACCTGACATGGAAGCACAGTGACACCTACAGAGAAAGGTAAACTGTGGCCCCCCCATCACACTGTAGGTGTGGCTTGAAGATGACCAGCCTCTATGTATAAGACACACATTCTGAAATGCAGAGCAGTTGAAACCCAGTTTAGTTGGAAGGCAGATCACCTGTTCCAGCTGGCATATACTTGTAGACCAGAAGTATATGTGTAGGCTTGGAAAAATCTCTAAAACCAGACCTGAGTGTGTGGGAATTAGACTCTTCACACACTGAACAGAAAAATTCTGATTTTTAAGTCAGAATTTTTAAAACCAAGACTTTGCACCAAGGAAGCACCTTGACGAATTCTTTTTTTAAAAAGGAAATTTCAGAGACTTGACTTGGAATACACACTTGCTACTTAACTGTTGCTTAAGGACTCATCTCTACAAGGACATTTGAAATCTTGTCTGAACTCTAACATCAAAACAAGGTATAGTTTAGAATACAGTATCTAGTGTTTTCTGTGAACCATCCAGTTTTACTTTTGTTATTGTCTGCATTTCAAAGTTCTTCCAAACTGTAGAATTGTCTGTATTGCTTTTAAGTAACCTTTTATTATTTTCTTATCAACTCTGCCTGTGGTCTGACTGTATGATTTTAACATTTTAAACCAAAGGGTTTTGAAAAGATTGTGTGCCTTGACAAGATAGAACTGCTCGTCTATCATATAAAAGTACCTAGGCATGACATAGCCAGTGGCCATGGTGGGATTCAAATACTGAAAGTAGTGCATAGTCAAGGGAACTCAAAACTACAGAATCCACCCTCCCACTGGGAAAAGGAAGGCTGTTTAAGTCTTCTGGAAACCCTTACTCCTGCTCACAAGTTCCTGAATAGGGGGATCCTTTCTGAAAACAGGAGGTCCTGCCGGGCTGCCCAAGGTTTGGGGGCCAGGGGCACATGACAGAGCGTAGTCCCCATTTTGTTCCTTCACAGTCAAAGCAAGCAGTGGAGTGGAACTAGCGGTGGTGCGTCTTATAGGACAGAATCAGGACTTCACTGACTAACGATTAAACAACTAAAGTTAAAAAAAATATTTCAACCCAACACTTATAAGTTGTATATGATTTCTTTCTGTTTAACGTTCTCTGGTGGTCTGATCAGAATAATAGGACGATGAGGGAGGGAGAGGGCCAGGGACTCAGGGAGAGGAGACAGAGGAATACAGAGGCTGAGAGTGGGATGGTCACACGGGACTGCAGCTGGTGAGAGAGGAGTGGAGATTAGAAAGGGAGACTCATTACAGCAGCAGGAGCCTGAGCTGCTGTGTTGACTCTTGAGCAGCCTGGTGCAGCACTGAATATTGCCTAGATATATGGGAGGGAGCTGGAGGGCTGGGAGCTGTTTTAGTAAGTTAGTGGTTACTAGGAAGTGGGCACAGCAACATACAGGAGCAGAGTACACCAGTCAGCTGGACTAGTAGTATACTACCTGGCTTGTTGCAGGCCACAGTGTAAGCCTCCCCCAGAAAAATGATATAACAACTAAGAGCAGAAGCAGAGGGAGCTCAGCTCAAAGGGAAGAGGAGAAGACAGACACAATCTGATTATGGGGGGGTCAGCTTGCAGCAGGAGCAGTTGAGCAGGCTGTGCCCTGCAGTGCACTATATATTGAGTTGTAATTGTAAGAAGAGTAAGAGCTGTACAAAAAAATACATATAAATAAAAAAAAAAAGATTTGAATACTATAGGAAGAGTTCAGGGGGAGAGGAGGCAGAGAGACAGACTGACTCGGGAAGTTAGTGAAACAGCAGCAGGTGGTGGAACTGAGCAACCTGCACTGAAGAGCTGCTGCTGCCGGTGCAGTGTATTTTTTCCTTTTAATTCCTTGCAGGGGTACTGTAAATACCAACCTAATCCATGCCCAGCCCCAGACACCATTTGGCTTGGGAAAAACATTGTTAATCTTTTTCTGTCTGTGTTTGTGAGCGCTTGGTTCTTTGACTAAGGCAATAAGCCTAGTATGTTCTGGTTCCCTAAGTTCAGGTGACCTGCTGTGTTTTTCAGGATTTCGGCTACAAAATCCTTATGCTTATCTTGCAGAATATTTAATAGAAAATGTTTCTAAAATGCACCATTTGGCACCAAATTCTTCAAAATGTCTTCCGGGGCAACTCCCCCTGGACCCACAATTTCAGTTGAAGTCACTGATGGGGGCATGTGCACTACTGGAGGACAGAGTCCTTAAGGAACTTATGGACTTTAAAGTGGGTAAATCTCCCAAGCTAGATGTATGGACCCAAGGGTGCTGAGAGAGCTGGCAGCAGTACTGTCAGCCTCTCTGGCCAACCTGTTCAGTAGTACCCTAGACATAGAAGTGGTGCCATTTGAGTGGAGAACTGTAGATGTGGTGCCCTTACATTAGAGTGGGGCAAGGGATGAGCAGAAAAACTACAGACCACCCAACTTAAAATTGATAGTTGGCCAGCTGATGGAAAGCATTCTTGAAGAAAGGTTGGTTGAGTTACTTGAGGAAAATAAGCTCCAAGATAACAGATAGCAAGGATTTATTGCAGGGTGTTCATGCCAAACATCTCTGATCTATTTCTTTGGGTAACAAAAGTGGTAGATAGAGGCCAAATGGTGGACATAGTGTATCTGGATTTTAGCAAGGCCTTCGAATTGGTCCTTCATAAGGGATTTACCAGGAAGTTGGAAGACCTGGGGGGTTAAGGGCAAAATGACTTGGTGGGTGGTGAACTGGTTAGAGGAGAATCCAGAGACTAGTGGTCAGGGAATAATACTTAGGGATAAGAGAGGTTACTAGTGGGGCACCATAGGGGTCAATGCTCAGACCGATGCTGTTCATCGTGCTCATAAACGACACTGGGGACAGTATTAAGGGTGAAATTTGTCTCTTCATGGATGACAACAAGTCTGTGTGAGGGTGGACACAGAGGAGGGAGTCAGGGACTTGAGGTAGGACCTCACAAAGCTGCAAGATTGTCCATAGTTTGGCAACTAGGGTTTAATGTATAGAAGTGCAAGATCAAGCATGTAGGGAGTAAGAACCCCTTGGGCAAAGTACAGACTGAGGGGAGTGACCATCATGGTGCCTGATAAGAAGAAAATCTGGGGACTACAATCATGAGCAACCTGAAACCCACTACAGAAGCAGTTACTTAACGCCAAGAAAACAAAAGCGATGATATTCTCACCTGTCAACCATACGGCATACCTTGCTATTGCTGGTAACCTACCCCACATCATCACCATATTAGGAGAAAACATGGAGTTTGTTATGAAGTTCAAATATCTGGGGGTCTAGCTAGACCACAAACTCTCCTTTACGGATCACTTGGAGGAATTGCTAAAAAAACTAAGACAGAGGCTCGGTCTCTTCTTTAGGATAAACCGCCTCCTAACCACTGAGGCTAAGAGGCAACTAGTTCAGTCCATGTTCATCTCCTTAATTGATTACGCTGATTTCATTTATAGCCAATGTAATGCCTCATATCTGGGGAAACTGGATATACTGTACCACAGAGCTCAGCGTTTCATTATCGGTCTCCCCTTCTCTACCCACCACTGCTCCTTATATGCTGCAGTGGGATGGACCTCCCTACATCATAGGCATAATAGAAATGCAGCTGTATGGACATTCAGAGCTATCACAGGTAAATTACCGCAGTATATCGTTGATTGCCTGCCTCTAAGCACGATACGAAACTATGCCTAAAGAAGCTGTTCTCTAATTTCCCTGAAAGTGCCCAGAGCCTGCACGCGCTTTGGGAGAGCTGCCATAAGCTTCAGAAATCCTTGAAATTAAGGACCTTTGCCAGCCTTGCTGTATTCAGAACCTTGCATGCAAAAACTGTCATAGAAGAATGTCATTGCTACAACCGCCAATAGGTTGCTCTTGCCTGATTGTTATCAACCTCAATCCTTTGTTCTGCCCACACCGAACATTACCACTTAGGAACCCTATATCCAAATTCTCCATTTTCTCTGCCCCTTCTTGCAAGAACCTAGCTTGTAAATCTACCTCTCCCTGAAGTGTATATTCCTGTACCATCCTCACCCATGCCCTCCTTACCTCCTCTACTCCTTGTTACCTACGCATTGTGCTAGGTTTTGTTAATCTGATACTACATATTCTTCTTTTTATGTAGCCCCCTACCCACCTTTCTCCTTTTTCCTTGAACAGGATATGTAAATACTTAGAAATAGTGTATCTTACTAACATACTAAAATGCCAGCAGAATAGGCCTAACGGTCTTTCGTGTCTGCTTGTTTAGTCAGCCCCCACCCTGGGTGCTGACCTTGCTGCCCCCCCTCGCCTTCTCTGGCTTCTCCCTTCCCAGTTCCGGATATTCTTGCTGCATTGGATTTTGCTTCCAGAACCCTTCCCCTGTACCTGTCCCACCCTCTCTTGAAACCCTCCACTGTCTCTGCCTCCACCAGCCCCCTAGGCAGCGCATTCCATGGCTCCACCCCACCCTCTCAGTGAAGTAGCACCTCCTCCTTTCTCCCTGAATCTTCCCTCCAGCTTCCACCCATGCCCTCTAGTGGCCCCTCCTCCTTCCTTCAAGCACCCTGACTGTTCCTCCCCTATTTACCCTCTTCATGTACCTGAAGACCTCTATCATGTCCCCCGGTCCCTTCTCTCTTCCAATGTGTACATATTAGCTCTTCGAGCCTCCTCATAGGTCCTGCCCCAAGCCCCAAATCATTTTGGTTGCCTCCTCTGGACCCTCTCCAAGAGGTTAATGTCCCTCTTTAAGTGTGCCTCCCAAACTGCACGCAGTACTCAAGGTGCGGCCTCATAGCAGTTATACAGAGGAGTATCACTTCCTCCTTCTGAGGTGATCCCCCAGCGATGCATCCCAGCATCCTGTTGGCCTTGGCTGTTACCCTCCTACAAGTTTCAGAGTTGTTCATCTTGATATCCACCACCACCCCAGGTCCCTCTCAGCCATCGAGACTTGTTAGCATTTCCCCACAGGGTGTACAGCACTTGGGTCTGCTCTGGCCCCTAGGTGGAGTACCTTGCATTTCCCTGCATTGAACCTCAGCTTCCACTTTCTAGACCATCTTTCCAGAGCCTTCAGGTCCCCCTGTGGGGCCACCCTCCCCTCCTCCCCATCCACCACCGCTCCCAGTTTCGAGTCATCTGCAAAGAGACTCATCTCTTGTATCTTGTACTTGAATACTACACCATTACTTGTTATTGCTACCTTGCTTGTTATTATTATGTATATACTTGTTTGTTTTCTTGCCTGTACATAAATGCAATGTTCCTGACCTTGTGTGATGCAGGTCCATCTTGTAAATGAACTTGCTCAATAGTGTTCGCCTGGATAAATAAAGATTTGATTTGATTTGCATTGAAGGAGTAGAATAGAAAATGGAAAATAGCTCCTGGACAGGGCACCTGATGCCAGTGCTGCTGCCTCCGAGCCTTGGACCCAGCTTGACCCAATGAACTTCACATGAACTCCACCTGTGTGAGGGGAGAGATTGGTGGCCCCACCATGGGGTGTAAGCCATGGAGTGCCATGGGAACAAGACTGGGTGGGGCACAGTGAGACCAACTGCTGGTTCTAGAGTAGTGGGGAGAAAAATAGAATTAAAAATATGATTCCAACAAAATTGACTGATGGGAGTTATTTTTTAATTTGGACAAACACATTTTCAGGATCAATAAGAATCATGTGGTCCATCAAGTTCATCTCCTTTGAAATGTCAGATTATTTTTTATATGGTGGCCTGCAAATTTCTTTCTTTCTTTCTTTGTAATTTTTGAGCAGGAAAGGCACATTAAGCTGTGGCAGCTTGTTTCCATGTGCATCCTGGGGGTGGGTGGGTTGCAGGTACTTGTTTTATTGCTGGGGAAATGCTGGCCATGACAACAGGGAAACTCTGTTACTCCTCCTTTCTAGTTTGTAAAGTGTTTGGATTGTCCCTATGTTATGTATGATTTTGTTTAATAGAAACCTCCCCTACTCCTCCTACAGGGAGTCTTGCTGCTTCCTGTTGGGAGGATGGAGGAGCCGGGAGAGGAGAAGGGTGAGATGGTGTCCTGAGTGGAGGAGACTACTTCCCTCCCCATTTGGTGTAATTTGGGAGCCACAAAGGAATTGTGTGGATCAGGAATGGTTCAGATATAGTTACCATGAATATGGAGGTAGCTATAATGACCAACCTGAAACCAGCGGTGTTGGGAGTTATAGAGGAGATGGAAGTGGTGTTGCCAGCTAGTGACACTGAGATGGCTGAACCAAGCCATATCTGGAAGGAACTGAAGGAAAGGAAGGGAGAAAGAGCCTTAGAAAGCCCTACAGGGGGAAGAGTGCCAGAATCTGAGTGTGACTAAGCCCTAGGACAGAGGGAACAGAACTAACAGTGGAACAACTGTTGGATCTACAGCTGTGCAGGAAAAATGCAGTGTTAATTCATTTAATGGCAAAAGAAGAGAAACACTGCCAGAGAAAAACTGCTGCCGAAAAGCAGATCTAACTGATTGAATGGGCTGATAGTAAAATGGGTCTCATGGCTGACAGACTGGTAAGGACAGGCTGAAACACAGATACTGCTACACACATTGAGGCAGAGCACCCTGGCTATTCAAAAATGTTCTCTGACTTTACAGACAACTTGCTCCATCATAATAGCACAAAAGTGGAGCCGTAGTCCAGACTCTTGCAGAGAGCCTTACACTTCCTGATGAAGCAGCAGCCGAGTGTCTGACAGGAGAAACTGGCACTGTCAGTTGACTGCTGCATCAGCTGAGCAGTGAGGTGGTTCATATCAAAAGGATTACATTCAGTGAGCTGACAACGCCCGAATCTCAGCCGAGGACTGGCAATGCAGGCTGAATGGGAAGGGTGGTGAGGAGGTGCTTGCAGCAATCAGAGGAACAAAGTATTTCCATTTTAAGCATGGAAGAGGCTTTGGAAAAAAGCCACATGAATAAGGACTCCATATGGCAAAGGCTGGGTGTTCCTAGGACCAGTGAAAGCAACAGATGTGGGATGGGTAAGCCACCTTCTAACAGTTTAGTCATGTGGAAACTTGCATGCAAATGGTCAAGATAGTCATGAAGATGTCTTACATAATATGGCAGCCAGAGTAACAGTTTTAAATAAGGAAGAAAATGGTGAACAGGCTGTGAGAACACAGGAAAGCACTACATTTGATATGACTCTTCCCCCTTGCTTTGAATTTTCTAAGGGACAAGACCCACAACTGTTTAAGTAAATGTACTGGCACTGCTACAATGTTAGTGGTTCCCCCCTCCCATGTGTCAGTCAACAGATCGGACAGACAGTTCTATACCAGCTCAGGTACCTCCAGTACTGTTGGAATGCTGTCCTGAAATTGGGTCTCCCTCAAAGGAGCAAAGTATAGTCCAGCAAAGTCTTTTAACAACCTCTGCAACTCTTGAACAGGAGCTATAGACAAGCTATCTGATGTGACCCCCTCCACCAGTAAAGTTTCTCTGAGCATGTTCAGGCTCCTGAATATGATAGGGACCCAGGTCTCTCACACAGAAGGATGGATAATCAGTGTCCCTAGTGAAAACACGTCAAGACCTGAGACAAGCCGGGTGTGTGTATGTGGGGGAGGACAGGAGAAAAGCCAATGTGGAGAAGGGAAGAAAAGTTATTCTGACTTTTTTTAGAACCCCAGTTGAACCAGCAAAAAGACAAACACAGCGCGATAGGGTACTACAGGAGGCTGAAGGAACAGCCAGACAGGAAGTATGTGGTATGAAGACCTTTGAAAACACAATATGAGATATTGTGCCACTATGCCAGGGGATGCTTTCTCTGACATAAGGTTCAAGACAGTAGAAGGCTAAGAAAGGTTTGTATGGCAATATCAGCTTAAAGATACTGCCCCCCCCCGCTGTGTTCCCCTTCTTGTCATTCCTCTAACTAAACATGAAAAACAAAATGTGATGGTGTTATTTAAGAACAAGGGGGTCAGTATCATTGACATCATCCTTTGGATGAAACAAAAGTGTATGGCACTAGGCTCTGCAGATCCAATCATGGACTTGGAGAACATCTGGACCGGGGGATGGCACATCAAGGTTAAGCTATGTTACAGTAATTCAAGGGTTAACCATCTGCTAAATTGCTTCTGCTTGGCCTGGGACAGAAGTGTGGTATTCTATGCAAGCCAACCAAAAGCCGACCAACAGATGCGGTTCTAAGGAACACCTGAGTAGTGCTTATGGTCAAGTGTAAGCTATGTGCTGAGGTGGGTCATACCAGCAGAGTTTGCACAGATAAGGTTAAATGTAACCTTTGTGAGGAACTGGGCAATTCTTTCTGTGCCTACCCCTGGACATTCTATAATAGAGGGGATGAAAAAGGATAAAGCAAAACAGGAGTTTATTTATTTAGTTTTTGTTAACCAAATAAGTACACTAGGCAAACAAGTGCCTACTTTCAGGCATGACCTGGAAGTTCTATGTAAATACTGTTTTATAAAAAGAAGAAACAAGGAATACACCAAACTCTTTTATTAAACTTGAACATGTATTGGTGCATAAGAAACAGCCGGTCAACTACCCCTGCTACGTACCACCACTTTGGGTAAAACATTGGCTGGACAACAGGACACAGAAGGTAATTGTAAATGGAGTCCACTCTGAAGAAAGGGCGGTTACTAGTGGGGTACCGCAGGGTTCAGTATTGGGTCCAGTCCTTTTTAATGTCTTCATCAGTGACATTGCAGAGGGACTGGAAGGAAAAGTATGCCTTTTGCAGATGACACAAAGATCTGCAACAGGGTTGATACACAAGGAGGCGTGGAAAGGATGAAAAGGGACTTGGCAAGGTTGGAGGAATGGTCAGACGATGGCAGCTAGGATTCAATGCAAAAAGTGCAAATAATGCACCTGGGAAACAAGAACCCAGGGGAAGAATACACAATGGGTGGGGAGGTAGTAACAACAACAAAACAGGAAAGGACCTGGGGGTAATCATATCAGATGACCTTAAGGTTAGCAAGCAATGTGAGAAGGCAGTAGGGACGGCCGGGGTATACTGGGATGTATAGGAGAGGCACAGCAGCAGAAAACAGGAAGTTGTTATCCCTCTGTACAGACAGTTGGTGAGACCCCATCTGGAATACTGTGTCCAGTTCTGGAGACCCCATCTCCGCAAGGACATAGACAGGATAGAGGCAGTCCAGAGGAGGGCAACTAAAATGGTGCAGGGTCTGCAAGAGAAGCCGTATGAGGAGTGACTAAATGAGCTTAATATGTATACCCTTGAGGAAAGAAGGGAGAGGGGGGACATGATAGAAACATTCAAGTACCTCAAGGGAATCAACAAAGTCCAAGAGGGTAGCATCTTTCAGAAAAGAGATTTGCAAGAACAAGGGGACACAATTTAAAAGATAGAAGGCGGTTCAGGGGTAATGTGAGGAAGTATTATTTCACAGAGAGGGTAGTGGATGCATGGAACAGCCTTCCTGAGGAAGTTGTGGGGTCTAAAACTGTGGGAGAATTCAAGAATGCATGGGAAAGACATAAGGCAATTCTTGTGGGGGGCAGGAAGATATAGGCTGTTGGTTAACTAGGATCTGCGGCCTATCCTGTAGGTAGGGAAATGGGCAGACTAGATGGGCCTAGCAGTCCTTATCTGCCATCAAAGTCTATGTTTCTATGTTTCTATGTTGATGTGGCTTCTTTGAGGGGGGGCGCAGGCCTCCTTCTTACAAAGGTTACCCAACCCTCCAGAACACCGAGACACACTCAGTCTGGACACCTAGTACTACAACAACCTAAACAGATTCCCAGCCAAATGCACCTGTACAAACACAGTTACCTTGTGATTCAGCACCAACAGAGGACCTGCAGTCACAAGTGGTGATGATGAACGCCACAGTAGTCATGACAGACATACCACAGAGGATCAGTGGAGACCATGACAAAGGGTCAACAGAAAACAAGGAGGAAAAGCATAGCTGACACAAAGAGGCCTTTGGAGATGATCCCCCAACTCCCAAAACAGTGACCTTCAGAATGGTTACCAGACAAAAAAGACTTAAAGGCCGGCCAAAATCTAAGTTTACAGGAAAGACTTGGTGGAATGCAACAATCCATTTGAAGTACTGAACACTCATAAGGACTGGGATGATGTGGGGGAGGACTCACATGCCTCATCTGTCCCATATTCTCAACACGATCCTTCTTCTGAAACAGAATATACCAGTGCAGGAAAAAAGTCCTATACCTATGACAAAAAAAGGAGGAACACAAGCAGAACAAGGGGCAGGAAAGGAAGGAGGAATATTTCTAATGGCGTTTTTGTGCTGTTTGTACTGTTTCCTACTGAGTCTTATGAGTCACATAGAGTGTCCTGATTTTTTAGTTACCATGTTAAATGGTAATAGTCTTTACAACATGAAAAAAAAAATGGATGGCTACTTTGTCTTCCAAAACTTAAATACAGATATTATATTTTTGCAGGAGATGAGACTGCGCATGCTAGGAGGTATAGCCTCCATCAGGAAATTGTGGCCATATGGACCATCGTTTTGGTCTATGGTAGAAGAGTATTGCTCTGGACTGGGGATTCTATTCTCTTTGTACACAGTTATGGTTAAACTTACTAATTTGGTACTAGGCAGAGCTATGATCTTAGACATGTCTTGTAATGGCTAGGAGCTTAGATTTAAGCAATAAGGCACAACAGGGTATGTGTTATTGGGGGATTTACCCACATGTCACGAGGTGCAGCTGAGTGACTTAACCACACAAGAAGTGGGTAAATCTCCCAATAACCCCCACCCTGGAGTGCCTTATTGCAATTATACAATGGACCCATGTGTAAAATAAATTTGAAATGTGTTTAAGTATATTTTTTATAACTGCCATTTCTCACTTGTGGGTTATTGCAGGATACACCATGGTCATGTGATGTGTTTTGACCAATGAGGTTACAGGATTTTCATACCCTATTGTATAATAATTTATTTATATGCACCACAAATGAAGATTAGGAGAATCAGCTCTTTTTATACACTTCAAGGGGTGTGATTTTTGGAGGGGACTTCAATTGTAAGCACATAAGAGACTCAGTAGCCTCAGAACAGAAAAGGAAACCCTATTGCGAGCCTACTTATTTAGCTAGTATGATCACCTGTGCACTTTTGGTGGATGCTGCTAACACCAAGTGAATCATTGCACCTTTCATAAGGGCATGCTGCCACCAGAATTGACTACAGTTTTGTGTTCCCTTCACTAAATACTAGACTGGCATCAATTATTCCAGTGAAAACTTCAGACCATAAGGCAGTATGCTTGGCAACTGGAAGTGACTCCAGTCAGACTGTAGAAAAAGGTATGTGGAGACTTAGTTCCTCATTGTTAGAAGAACCTTCTTTTAGGGAAACAGGATATTCATTAAAGATAAATTGACATTGGCCGACATGTATGATTCCACAGTGGCATGGTGGACATGCGTTGTGAACAAGTTAAAGGGCCAGATTTTTAGAGTCATGAGACTGCCGCAAGCCGCAGGTGCGCCAGAGATAGGATACATTGAGCTTGTGGTAATCGAATGGGATTTTCCATTCATGTGACATTTGATGCAAGTTAGACCATCTTTTCGCGATCTAGCTTGCGTCAATCTTGGGGAACATTTTTACGGAGCTGGCATCAGAAATTTGGTGCAAACTGCCATAAATTGGGGAAAAAAGTCCCAATTGCATTGGACCTTTGAAAATTGAGTGCAGTTTCAGCAAAAGGGATTGGCCTAGTGGCAATTTCAAAGTGTTGTGGCACAGGGCTTGATGTAAGCGCTGCACCACCCTTTGAAAATCTGGCCCAAAGACTGTATGTTTATGCAAGCAAAAAAGAAGGAAAAAAACTTGTACTTAAAATACCTAGCTTTGTAACATCATCTGTAGCAACTTTTAAATAAAACAGAGTGATCATTGTATTACTATTTCTTCTCAAATGGTACTGGTTAACAATCAGATGGCACTGCACCAGTATCAAATAATAACCACGCATGTGCGGGCACGTCATGACGTCCATGTATGCGACATTCCCAGGGGCTGGAAGAAAAAGGAAAAATGGTCCCAGCACCCCCTTTGGTTTTTTAGTTTTCTTTTTCTCCAGTCCTGTATTGTAAGACTGTTCACATTTATAGTTTCCTTTATTTTTATTTTGGTATAGATGGCAATGTCTGAAATGTTTTACATGTATTGTTTCTCCACTAAATGCAATTTCCCTACTCTTCATAGATAAGTACCATGGGAACTTTTGCTTCTGCCTGGACAATGACCAGAGATGGGCAGAAGGGACCTTGGTTTTATGTGTCATCCAAAGGATGGCACCTCGTCAGTGCAGTGCCCCCTCGTCAATACTGCATTACAGTGTCAGTTATGAGTACTGTGTTACCCCCAAGCACCTGGTGCAGGGCTAGAACCCTGGATCTTCCTATCTTCTGGCCCCAGAGGCAAGCGTGCTACCTACCACTGACTTTAATACAATGTAGATTGAGTGACTTCATTATTGTGTTGTTTCATACATGTCTGCAGCTGGAGCTGGAGAACTGGTTCTAATTAGAACCCCAAAAGGCTTCTTTCCAAACCTTCTGCTTATTCCAATAATTTGCATGTATGTGCCCTTTAATCATATGCTGATTGCTCGTTCATCACTGACCTGCATTTTTAGCTATATGGACTGATTTTTCTTTATTTTGAAGAGACTCTGTCAACCCCTTAGGTCTCAAAGTGACTTTTGTTTAAAAGACAGAATTAATGATTGGTCACATTCTGTAGGCATTGCTGAAGTAGCTGGTAGTTTGATTCCATTTTTTTTTATCTTTTTAAAACTGAAAAACAGACTGCCCACTATACTAGTGCTACCACACACAAATGTATTTTATTACATTCCTTGATCAGCATTCACTGCATCTTTTCTGAACTTGGGAACACTCTGAACAGAGCCTAGCAATTTATGATGCAATGGGAGGAGAGGAGACAAGACTATTGCATCATAAGTAGCTGCTGCACTGTTTGGGGGTGTTCATAATGTTCAGGAAGCATGCAAGAAGAGTATAACAAGGATTTGAAACAAAATAAATTAGATATAATTACAACATTAACATGCATTTCGATTCTACTTAGGAAGCAGATCAAACAGCCAGCAACATCAATGAATTTTAAATAAGGTAAGCAATCATAAAATGTGGTGTTTCAACTAGAAATAATATGATACAAAAATGTTTGACAGTGCCCCTTTAAATATTCCATGAATCAATTTTTATTTATATAGCATCCCACCCTGAAGGCTCTAGGCACTACATATAAAAATATAAAAGCACATATAAACAGATAAAACTTCATTAATAAATATAGAAGCAAGACACACATTAGGAGAAAACATTAACCACGTTTATAAAAAGCCAGGGAGAACAGATAGTTATTAAAATCTTTTTAAAGGCCCCCACTAAGGAGAGATAGTGGAAGTAGAATAGAAGGCAGTTCCACAGCTGGGTGGTGACCACCACAAAGGCTGTGTCCCCAGAAGATTTTAAATGGGCCAGTGGAACCTTTGAAAAAATTCTCTTCAGTGGAGTGGAGAGGACAATCAGGAGACTAGGGATGCAGGAGGCATTTTATGTAGCCAGGACCCAGATTGTGCCTTGAAAAACAACAGATAAATCTTGAAGGGGTACACATCTAAATGGAGGCCAGTACAGGTCACACAGCACAAGCATCATATGATTAAAAGTGCTTGTACTACATATAAGCCTAGCCACAGAATTCTGCAGTAGCTGGAGATGGCGCACCAAACCTCCAGAACGCCACAGATACAGAGTGTTGCAGTAGTCAAGGGGGGATGTCACAAAGGCATGCACCACAGTCAACAAATCATGTTATCGAAGACAGGGCTTCAACCAGGCATTGTTTCACAGATGAAAAAAATCTGCTGCGACCAGCAGTTACCACTTGTGCATGAAGTGAATTTGTTGTCCTTTATGACCCCCAGATTTTATAGCCCTTCCACAGCTCTGAGGAAAGCACCACCCAAGGAAGGCATAATGATGTCATATCTCTTCATTGTTGTTTTTGGAGATCCCAGTTTTATGATCAACAACTCTGACTTACCTGGATTGAAGAAATGAGGATCAGCCAGCTGGCAGACATCCAGTCACTCAGTTCAGACAGACATGGGTCGATAACAGTCAGAGTCAACCTGATCCAGCGCAAAAAACAGGTCCAACTAGGTGTCATCCACATAGTAGTGAAAACCCAGGTTGTATCATCTTACTAACTTCCCCAGGGGTAACTTGTACACTGTGAACAACATTGGAGACAAGATCGAGCTTTGAGGAATGCCACAGGGGACAGAAGCCACTTCTGAGGAAAATGCTTCCAGGATTACACGCTGCTCCCTGCCGACCAGGAAGGACTCAAATCAAGAGATGCTGCTCCCTGCTGGCCAGGAAAGATTCAAATCAATGTTGTATTGTATTGGTGATCCCCCATATTTGCTCAGGCAAGCAGTGAAACCTAATGGTCCACAGTTTCAAATGCTGACAAGAGACTGAGGAGAATGACCATCAGGTATTCCCTGGATTTTTCACAAGGAAGAGAGATCATTCATCACCCTCACCAGGGAGGTCAACTTGCTGTGACAAGATCTGAATCCTGTCTGGAATGACTCATGGAACCAGATAACACTTCCAGCTGTGACAACCACCTTCTCAATTACCTTTCCTAAAAGGGAATATTTGAGACAGGCTGTAATTAACCAGGCCTCCTGGGCCCTGAGATGGTTTCTTAAGGAAGAGATAACCACCAGATTATTTAATGCAGCAGGGAAATAACCCTCACCTTGGGAACCCTGAGCAGTCTTGGCTACTACAGGAGCTGGGGCCTTCCAACAGTTGACCAACAGCCAGGTTTCATGCAAATAATCTCCACCATTGTCAGGGATCACCCCTGCCAGGTAGACTGCCATTCTGATGTTTCCCGCCAAAAAAATTAAATTCTACCTTGAACTGTGTTGCAGTTTTACCCTACATAATATTAAGGGGATACGTGATGGCCCAGCGTGTGATACCGTATGTATCACAAGTGGACAGTGACCTTGGCTCACGAGTGGCGTAGCTTAGCAGAGCCATAAGTGAGGTTTTTGAGGTCATTGTCCATGAGTTGTGATACATAGGTATCACACAACGGGACATCACGTATCTGTTTTATACAATAGGGCTCCGTTTTTTCTTACTTTTCTTTTTTTTTGTTTTACCGGCATGAGGAGGGGGAAGTGACATGTACACTGTGTTGATAACCAGCAGTGACATGTATACTGTGGTTGATATCTTCACAGTGCACACCTCACGATCTGGTTATCACACTGTGGTTGTGATACATCTTTTTATGTGATTGCGTATCACTTCACCCCTATTGTATAAACTGTAGTTACTTTGTGCAGAATCATAAAATGTTGCAAGTACTACTGGTATACACCAACAATCTTCAGATTGGGCAGGTTAAAAAAACAAAACTTACACCAACATAGTCCTTCAGCTCAGTATTTATCAGCTCCCGCAGCTCCCGTTTGTTGAGTTTGTACTTGTCTCCCTCCTTCCCAGAGTATTTGTGAAAGATAGAGATTAGGTTCTGCATGCATGTTTCAAGCTCAGTGGGCATTTTTGTCCCGTTTCTGGTTTTCAAACTAGAGGAAACAAAGTATAAGCATAAGAAGCAGCATTAAGGACCACAGAGAAATCATGGATATGGATAAGGGAAGAATCTGGTTTTATACTGAACTTTTCATATGCACTGTATCCCAATGCGCTTTACAAGCCATATGGCCACTTATTTATAGTGTTCACCAGGAAAACCAGGAAAATCATATAGGACAATCTGCTACTAAAAATCAAAGGGGGTCATGGAATTTCATAACAAAGCAGGGCATCTACATTATATAAGTTTTGCCGTAAATTATTTCTTCGATATTTTTATTTTGCTTTATCATGTTGTCTTTAATTAGGCAATAATACATGACAAGGTGTGTGATACCATGGGTTTGGGTCATGGTGAGCCCAAAATAAGAAAGCAAGCTAACAAGACAAAGAACCTCATTCCAAAGTACTGAGGCAAGGGTTACCCAAACATGGCACAAATTACACATACCCCAATAATGCGTGCATAAGGTGTGATTTTCTATTTCTTTAAAACCTGGCTTTGTTGCAGTGCTTTTTTTTGGGTAACCCTAGTCTCAATGCTTTTGTGGTGAGGTTCTTTGTCTCTTTAGTTTGCTTTCTTATTTTGGGTCCATCATGATCCAGATCCGTAAGACCACATAAGAGCTGGTTCATTTTTTCGCCTGGGGTGAGACACAGATGAGGTACACTGATGAGCACAGAGTAGGATGAAACACATGTCTGTGTCTTTTGTTCTCAGTCTTTGCCGATTGCATGAGAGGCCCTTTGGCACCATGCATTCTTGCTTAAAGCAGATGCTCATGATTATTTGCATATACTATACATCCCATGATGCTTTGCATTATGGGGGGTATGTGTGATTTTGTATTTCTTTCACATTAGGAGTAGCCCTTATTTTCCTTAATAAAGGGTCTAGACAGAAGCTTGACAGGAGAGGGTTGAAGGGGCATCCCTGTCTTATCCCCCACTTGAGACTGTTGTCCCCTACCAACCATTCATCATTGGGGTTACCAGAACTGTGTTATATAGAACATTCATCCAGGACAGACAATTAGATTTTTTTTTGGTGCAATATTAGACACTGCTAAGTAATTTAAATCACAAATTGTAGTGAGAAAGAAATAATGTGACCTACTGGGAATTGAATCCAGGCCTCTAGAATGCTGTCCCAGTGCTCTAATAACTGAACCACAGGCTCACATTGCTGGACCTGGGGTTCCTGGACATACTGTACTTCCTTTCTCTGGTATTGATTGCTTTAGTTGCAGGATATGCAATACCAAAGAAAGGAAGTGTGCCTGGGAGCCCCAGGTCCAAGTATTTGAGCCTGTAGCTCAGTGGTTAGAGTACAGGGGCAGTATTCTGGGGGCCTGGGTTCAATTCATAGTAGGTCACATGATTTCTTTCTTACTACAATTTGTGATTCATCCAGGGTATTAATTTATCTTGGAGCCTATAACATTTTAAAACCTGAAACAAGTAAATATGTGATAAACAGTCAAAAGGCCTGAGACAAAGCCCTGAGTTCCCTGTTTCTTTCTTTTAATGTATTTTGCTGATTTTCCATAGCAATATATACAAATATATCATAGCTCATAGGACATGACATTTCATACACAATACATAAAAAAAACAGTATGGTAGGGGCTGGCCCGGTGGTGTTGAGGGTTGAGGTGCTGGACACCACATCTCACTCCATACTAGCGACCCGGGTTTGGGAATGAGCACAGGTTGCTGGGGCATCGGCAGGGTCGGAAGAGGACTGAGTGTCTGGAGGACAGCTCTCCTCTTCCGGGAGGGAGGGGGGTTCCTGCCTGGTGCTTGGCTGGCCTCTGGGGGAAGCCGGAGGCACAGCAAGTGCTGGAGCGTAGAGAAGGGGTGGGTAGTGGCAGAGGTTGGTGGCAATGCCTTGACTTTAGGGTGCTAGCCACTCCCTAGAACAGGGGAAAATGCCCTTTAGCAGTGGCAGAGACGGAGCACCGGAGCTTGCCCGCGATTTGCGGCCTCCCTCCTGGCCCTCTCTCTACTGACACAACCAGAGAAGTTTGGGGTGTTGGGGCCCACCTTGTCCCCACCTGGGGGTAAACCACCGCTACATGGGCAAAGGAGGGTTGACCAGGTAGAAGCGGACTGTGGAGAGATGACTCCTAGGTGCCCCTGAAGAGACCAGAGTTGGAGGGGAGAGGAGAAATAAATAGAAAAACAAAAAACAGTATGGTAATGATAAAAGGAAAAAAAAACAGTCTATCTACTTTGTGTTGATTTACTTTTTGCTGCTGAATGTGGAACTCAAGTTAATATTTCTGCTTTTATGCCCAGGCAGAGATATAGCAAAAGAAATGAGTGAAGAGAAAGGCGTACAGGAGAAATCTATACAGAAGAAGAAAGAAAAGCTGAAAAGTGAACAAGAAGTTAAAAAAGAACAGTAACAGTACAGTGTAGTCTGACAATGAGCTTATGATACACACTTCGATTGGTGGTTTGAGGTATTTATAGTCTCTTGAGTACCATTACACCAGTGTTGGGGGAGGGGGAATCAAGGTTACACTATTCTGGGATTTCTCTACCATTGCTCATTTGTTTGTTGGACAGATACTCCTCCAGTGCCAGCTGCTTTTTATCATAGACTTCTAGTCTGCCTCTAGATCAATAGGTTATCTTTTCCATACTATCACAGTCAGCTAGCTTGGCCAACCAAACCTTGCTCTTTGCGGCCAGTCATTCTTCCAGAGGGTGAGAATCTCCAATTTGACACCTATTAAATAATTTCTCTGAGTCGTCCAGGAGTACCATTTGTGCCTCTAGTTTAATCTGGGTTTGTGTGATTGCACCCAGTGTGCCTTCCATTTTATACCAAAAAGAACCCAACTTGGGACAGGAGAACATCATATGGGGCAGGATATCTAATTTGTATTTACACCTGGGGCACAGACCATTATACTGATGGGAGATTTTTTGGAGTTTCTCTGGAAAGTAATAGGCTAGTTGTGAGGTAAAACATTGTATGAATTTGAATTTACTTTGAATAGGGATGTGTCACCCCTCTTCTTGAATGTCTGCCCAATCTTCCTCAGAGATTACTAGGCCCAGAGATTCCTCCCGAGTCCCCTTTTTGACAATCTTCTGAATCAGGTCAAGATTATCCTGGATCAGACTGCTTGGAATGCCACAAGCTTCTGAGATATCAGTCAGAAGGCAAGCGGACTGTGATAGCCTTGAATTCAAGCTTTTCATTAAAATCTTGAAATTAGAATTAAGAAGGTTTATCTAAGTTAAGGATGTCTGATTCAATGTCTGGTTCATTACCTTTTTTATGCAGTGAAACAAGAATTCCCTGTAGCATACTTTTTCCCATTATATGTGATGACAGAATTGGTTAAAAACCATTGCGAGTTCTGGGAGCAAAATGTCCTCTAAGATTTCACTAGGAGGGCCATCTGGCCCTGGGGCAGAACCATTTGTAATGGAGGTGCTTGCCATCCTTACCTCTTCCTGAGTAACATCTGCACCTGAAAGGTCATACTTATCTTTAAGAAATTCCAGTACTTCCATTGTGGTGAACCAGTTTGTAAGAGAGGCTTCCAAAGGAGACTCAGTACCAACAAATCTTTTGAATATGCCATCCCAAAAAGGACAACTGTTCTATGACATTCACCAGTGGGTTTCCCAATTCATTTTTTTTATGTTCATTCTTTTTATTGGCAAATATGACAAATCAAATACATACATAGTATCAGGTATGGAGATAGTAAATACCTAAACATCACGTACTCCAGTGATGAGAAGAGGTACAAAAATGACATTACAGTCACATGTTAAAACTGACATCATAACTGTAACGAGATATATCATGTGGGAAGTCACAGGAAAAAGACAGCAGGGTATACCATCAGGTAGCTCCCCGACAGAATACCAAAGTAATTACAACGAAACAACAGAAAGACCTAGAGGAAAGAGTCTATGCAATCCGTAGGGGTCTTGATGCATAATCTCATCCTGGAAACAGCAAAAAAAAAAACGTTAGGGCAACACACACACCACACATATGTTGTAATATTAGTATGAAACTTACATAGAGGATAGTGAGTTATCTTAATATAAAGCACCAGTGTGAACAGGTTGCATATGACCATCCAGCACAGCAAGTGACCATGCTTTCCTAGAAAGTAGAAACCAAACTTGTGGGCTAAGGTTTCACCTAATGCCTGCACAAGGGGAGAGATATGCTAGGTATGGGGCCCAGCATCGGTAGCACTGATCCAGTGTATTGGTTTGTACATGAGAAAGACGGTCGATCTGGGCTAGCTCAGAAAGACAGTTGAAAAGCTCAGAGATGGAAAGTATCTCCAGCGTTCTCCAATGACACAAAATAAGGCATTTTGCTTGTATGCTGAGGAGGGTAAGCCATCTCATCTGCCGATATGACAGCTTGACAGCCTCCGGGGAAAGCCCCACTATCAAGGCCCGGGCATCCCGCTCCACACTGGGGCCTAGGACCTGTTCTGCAAGACCACGTACCATGGTCCAAAAGGAGTGAAGGTGTGGGCAGCACTATAGAATATGAATTAGATCTCCCACAGAGGCATCGCACTGCCAGCACCGATCATTATCCAGAATATGCAGACGAAAAAGATAGGATGGAGTGTGATATCAATGCGAGAGAATCTTATTCTGGATGAGCTTACTTCTGGTATTAGGAAGTAGAGAGTGGGCATTGTGCCAACAGGCTCGCCATTGGGCATCGGTGAGTGGTTTCTGGAGGGCCTTTTCCCACCTAGTCTTTGCTTGATCAGAGCCGGAGGGAAGTCGACTCTGAAGACTGGCATAGATGAAGCTAGCAGTACCAGATTTATTAGAAAGCCACCGACATAGAGGGGCAGGACCTCCATGCTGTCCCGCTGGAAGTTTCCTAACGTAGGCCAGAATTGTCCTGCGTAGTTACAAATTACCAATTCATTTTGAAGACTGGTGATTGTCTTGGAGTCTACCTGAGTTTTGAAATCATCAGACAGGTTAGTTTGAGATTCTTCCCCTTTTGTGTTGTATTTCTGTTCTATAATCGGTGAAAGCACTCGTTGGTACTGAAGTGCCAACATATCTTCTTTAACCTTTTTGTATTTGTTAGGAAAGATTATTACATGTCTGTTCTGCCAAAAGAAAAAGTCTTTGGAACTGCTGACATAAGTTTAGATATTGTAAATATTACATAGAAACATAGAATTTGATGGCAGATAAGGACCGCTTGGCCCACCCAGTCTGCGCATTTCCCTGCCTACTGGATAAGCTGCAGATCCTAGTTAACCAGCAGCCTACTTCTTCCTACCCCCATCCCCTAGAACTGCCTTATGACTGTCCCATGCATGCTTGAATTCCACCACTGTTTTGACTCCACAACCTTCCTCCGGAAGGCTGCTCCATGCATCCACAACCTCTCTGTGAAAAATACTTCTTAAGTTACCTCTGAGCTGCCCCCATCTTCAAATTGTGCCCCTTGTTCTTGCACACCTCTTTTGAAAGATGCTACCCTCTTGGACTTTGTTGATTCCCTTGAGGTACTTGAAAGTTTCTATCATGTCCCCCCTCTCCCTCCTTTCCTCGAGGCTATACATATTAAGCTCCTTTAGTCTCTCTTCATATGTCTTCCAGTGCAGACCCTGCACCATTTTAGTTGCCCTCCTCTGGACAGCTTCCATCCTGTCTATGTCTTTACGAAGACTGGGTCTCCAGAACTTCACACAGCAGGGGTGGCAAGTTTTGAAAAATGTTGTGGGTGCTCAGAGCATTTGAAGAAAGGCCGGGGGTCTGGGGGCTGCCTAGGCCCCCAGAAGCTATAGGATTTTTCATGCTTTGTGATTCATTTTGAGGTGTTTTTGATGCAATTTAGAATGTGTATGCCACCACCACCAGTATTCTGCTACAAAGGATGCAAGAGTGCCTTTGAGGGCTCTTTGCTGCTGCCAGGTGCTGCAATTATGCACTGAATTGGGATTTTCCTTTTTTTTAATTATCCCCTAATCATACTGAGTTTCTGTAGGTTTTATTTATTTTTTAGTTTGGTGGACAAGAGGATCAACAAGGCAGCATGTTACAAACAGTTCGAGTTCAGGCAGCTACCCCTCCCCTCTCCACATGGCCTGGGCTTGCTTCTGCCTGCCTCATTTCAGAACAGAGTCACACCACCAACTAAAATGTTTATTTGCAAGGAGGTTAAGTAGTGACTTGCTCAGTCTCAGGATCACACAGTATGCAAGCAAGTGGATGTTGCTGGAATTAAACTCAGGCATGCTCGATGTACCAAGCTCTGTCTCTGTGTCTGTGCAGTGCAGCTGTGACCATGTTGTCCCTTAAACCTCACAGAGGTTCTCTAGGCTGCAGAAAAACCCTTCCCTCACACAGTGCCTGTCCAAGTCTCAACACAAAGCCAAGGTTTCAGAACAAGAGACAGCAGTCTAGAACTACAGATTTTTTACTG
Source organism: Neoceratodus forsteri (assembly GCA_016271365.2). NCBI lineage: Eukaryota > Metazoa > Chordata > Ceratodontiformes > Ceratodontidae > Neoceratodus > Neoceratodus forsteri. The sequence goes on along the minus strand of CM028138.1, from coordinate 500,099,723 downwards.
ATAAATCACTTCTATCTCAGCAGGAGTCAGTACCTGTTTGGATTAAGCAAACGGATACTTTATTAGAAGAAGAGGGTCTCATTTAAGTAAAAAAAAAAGGAAGAAAGTCACTGAGTGTTTCTCTGAGGACGGGGCTGTATCACCTTACTTTACTGAGTCAGAGCAGAGAGTGAATTTAATTGGGGGTGTGGCTTAGCAGCTTAGCAGTACAAAAGCAGGTGTCTCCAGTTACAGCTTCCTGCTGTTTTTGACAGAGAACTTTGGTTTCAGAACAAGAGACAGCAGTCTAGAACTACAGATTTTTTTACTAATTGCCCTCCTTCCCACCCCTCCCACCGAAAGCCAGTTCTAGTTTTATAGCCACTGGATTTGACTGACAACAGAAACTTCCTGTTTGGCAGTAGGAAGGGAAGGATCACTGAGACACATTAGTTTCATCAACCTTGAAGGAATCTAAAAAAGAACTCTTTCTCCCCCCCCCCAGCTGCTGAAGGTCTGAATCCAAGCACGGAAGAAGAAGACTACTGAAGACTACAGAAAGTTCCTGTCCCACAACAGGAAGGGTGAGAGTTGTAAGGGCACATAGGCAGTAGGAAAGTAAGTGTAAAAATACATAAAGGGAAGAGACAGTAAGCATACAAAGCAACAGGAGAGGGGACACAAAATAAGTCAAGATGGGAGTGGTGCAGTGCAATGGCTGTGGGGCAGCAGTGTTCCAGGAGACATTCTGGAGGCTGCAATGCTGCCCTGTTTGCAGGCATCTCTCTGGTCTGAGGGAGGAGGTTGCCCATCTCCAGGCTGACCTGGCTAGGATTCGTGAAACCTCTTCCCCCACCCAGGGACAACCAGGGCCACCACCATTACCTCAGAGGTTGCCAAGAAAGAGGAGCGGTTGGACCAAGGTGGGCTCAGGAAGGGAGAGGGTGGTGGAACAGAGGTGAACCCCTCCAGCTGTACCTCTCCACAATTCATATACTGTTCTGGGAAAGAGTGGTTCCACTATGGAGGCACCTGAAGTGGAGACCAAGGAGGATGCTGGGAACCTCCACAAAGGAGACCCACAGGAGGATGGCATGAGACCCCACAGGGGAAGGAAACAACTCCTGGTGGGGGACTCTATCATTGAGGGGTAGAAGTGAGGGAGGAAGGGGATAGAGAGGTAAGATGCCTGCCTGGCGCCATGGCTTGGAGGGACAGGAAGTGAATCATCAGAATTGCGGGAGCAGCTGCATGAAGGAGGGAGCTGGATGTCATTGTCCACCTAGGGACAAATGATCTGTCTGTGAATGGGATCAGAGCAGTGTAAGAGGAGTTTGTAGAGTTGGGAAGGGGCCTTAGACAAGTAGCATCTACGGTAACCTTCTCGGAGGTGCTGCCTGTCTATGGCAAGGATGATGCTAGGGTGTTCCACACCATGGGATTCAATGAATGGTTGAAAAACTGGTGTGGAGCTCAGGGTTTTGGCTTCATTGGGGACTGGGGAGCCACCTGGAGGGATGCAGGCTTATACTGGCATGATGGTCTGCATCTGTCCAAGGGGAGAACCAGGATCCTAGGTGGCAGGTTTAGATGCTTCATTGGCAAGCATTTAAACTAGCCAAGGGGGAGGCACTGAAAAGGAGCAGGGAAATCCCAGCCTCCCCCCACAAAACACAGTACTTAGAGAGGTAAACACCAAGGTAGAGAAGTCAGTAGGGAGCAGAATGGGGAGAAATGCAGAAAAAGGCAGTAAGGACAGGGATGGGGCTAAAAGGGGTAAGGGCATAAAAAAATAAATGGAAGGTGATGAGTACCAATGCTCGCAGTCTGTGCAACAAGCTCCCTGAACTAGTGGCCTTGATGGAAGAGGGATGCCTGGATATTGTGGCAGTCACTGAAACATGGTACACAGAGAACCATGACTGGGATGTCAATATACCAGGATACACAGTCTACAGGAGGGGCAGGGTGGTTAAAAGAGGAGGAGGAGTAGCTGTCTATATAAGGGAAGGGATTAAAGCAACAGAACTAAAGAGCAAACAGGAAGTTGATGAGTCACTGTGGGTCACCCTGAAGACAGGAAATGGCACCACAATCTGCATGGGGGTTGTGTACAGACCCCCATCTCAGGGAGAAGAAATGGACAAGGAAATGATAGAAGGTAACCTTAAAATGGCAGAAAAAGGGAAGATATTGTTGATGGGGGACCTGAATATGCCAGATGTTAACTGGAGTACCTTTGCTGCAGGCACATCCAAGAGCAGAGTCATTCTTGATGCCCTACAGGGGGCATGCCTCAGACAGCTAGTGTTGGAACCCACTCAGGAGGGAGCAATCTTAGACCTGGTACTCTCAAATGGGGAAGGAGAAAGGATCTCAGATTTAAAAGTGGGTAGCCATCTGGGAACAAGTGACCACCAAACAGTGTGGTTCACAATAAACACAGCCATAGAGTCAAGCCACACAAAAACAAGAGTATTGGACTTTAGGAAGGCTGACTTTGGGAAAATGAGACAGTGCCACAGAAAAGCAGTAGCAAATGAGCAAGAAGGAGGGGTGGAGGAACAATTGGGAATAATCAAAACAGCCATCACAGAGGCAACAAGCCTTTGTGTGAAGCAAATCAACAAAACAAAACCAAGGAAAAAACCTCTATGGTTCCCAAAAGAGGTGGCAGTGATGGTTAAGGAGAAAAGGATAGCATTCAGGAAATATAAGGAACACAGAGGGAGCAGGACAGAGAACTTTATCTGTTAAAGCAGAAGGAGGCAGGGAAGGCAGTCAGACTAGCAAAGACACAAACTGAGGAAAAGAGAGCCAACTCTGTTAAGAAGAGGGATAAAACCTTTTATAGGTACATTAGGGAGCGAATAAAGACCAAGGGAGGGATACAGAGACTTAATAAAGAGGAGGGAATGTGGGCAGAGGGTGACAGGGAAAAAGCAGGGATACTGAACAAATATTTCTGCTCAGTATTCACAACGGAAGAGGAGGGGAGGTACCTAAACCAAACAAGACAGAAACTCTGAATAGGGGGGTCGATACCTGTCCATTCACAGAAGAAAGGGTTTTGAAAGAACTCTTGAAACTGAGGGTGGACAAAGCAATGGGGCCTGATGGGATTCACCCAAGAATTCTAAAAGAACTAAGGGTAGAACTAGTAACACCACTGACTACTCTCTTTAACAAATCATGGGAGGATGGGGTGGTACGTGAGGACTGGAGGAGGGCAAATGTGATTCCACTTCACAAAAGTGGGAGCAGGACAGAGGCAGAAAACTACAGACCAGTTATTTTGACTTCAGTGGTAGGGAAAATGATGGAATCACTTCTGAAGGAAAGAATTTTTGAGTACCTAGAGGCCAGTGGGGCATAGGACCCAAGGCAGCATGGTTTCACAGCAGAAAGGTCATGTCAGATGAACCTAATAGATTTCTTTGACTGGGTGACCAAAGTAGTAGACCAGGTAGGGGCTGTGGATATAGGCCTACCTAGACTTTTGTAAGGCATTTAACACAGTCTCACACAAAAGATTAATATACAAGTTAACAACCAGCCTTGGAGTGGGTCCCAAGGTGGTAGCCTGGATAAAAACTGGCTGGACAACAGGACGCAAAGAGTAATAGTAAACGGAGTCCACAGTGAACAAAGGAGGGTAACTAGCGGGGTACCGCAGGGTTCGGTACTGGGACCGGTCCTCTTTATTGTCTTTATAAGTGACATTGGAGAGCACCTGGAAGGAAAGGTATGTCTCTTTGCAGATGACACAAAGATCTGCAACAGGGTTGATACACAAGGAGGGGTGGAAAGAATGAAAACGGACTTGGCAAGGTTGGAGGAATGGTCAAATATGTGGCAGCTCAGATTCAATGCAAAGAAGTGCAAGGTAATGCATCTGGGAAACAAAAACCCAGGGGAAGAGTACACAATGGGGGGTAAGTTAATAACAACAACAAAAATTGAAAGAGACCTAGGAGTAATCATATCAGATGACCTAAAGGTGGGCAAGCAATGTGAGAAGGCAGTAAGGAGGGCTGGGGGGATACTGGGATGCACAGGGAGAGGCATCAACAGTAGAAAACAGGAAGTTGATATCCCTCTGTACAGACAGGTAGTGAGACCCCATCTGGAGTACTGCATGCAATTCTGGAGACCCCATCTCCACAAAGACATAGACAGAGTGGAGACTGTTCAGAGGAGGGCAACCAAAATGGTGAAGGGTCTGCACCAGAAGACATATGAGGAGAGACTAAAACAGCTTAATATGTATAGCCTCGAGGAAAGGAGGGAGAGGGGGGACATGATAGAAACTTTCAAGTATCTCAAGGGAATCAACAAAGTACAAGAGGGTAGTATCTTTCAGAAGAAGAGATGTACAAGAACAAGGGGGCACAATTTGAAGATAGAGGGGGGGACGGCTCAGAGGTAATGTTAGAAAGTATTTTTTCACAGAGAGGGTTGTGGATGCATAGAACAGCCTTCCTAAGGAGGTTGTGGAGCCAGGAACAGTGGGAGAATTCAAGAATGCATGGGACAGGTATGAGGCAATTCTAGTGGTGGGGGTAGGAGGAAATAAGCTGTTGATTAACTAGAATCTGCAGCTTATCCATCAGGAAGGGAAATGGGCAGACTAGGTGGGCCAAGCAGTCCTTATCTGCCTTCAAATTCTATGTTTCTATGTTTGTAAGGCTGCCAAAAGTGCAAATTGATTTTCCTTTTTTTAATACTCCCCTTAATCCTGAGTTTCTTTAGGTTTTATTTTTTTTTATTAGATAGAGTGAACAGGAGGACAAGCGACCACACCAAGGCAGCGGGGTCTGACCTGTATCAAACACTTCAAGTCCAAGTAGCAGCCCTTCCCCTCCTTCCCACAGCCTGCCCTACATTGCTCTCTCAAGATTCTGAATACACTGGTTGTTACCTGCTACCACCCTTTCTGTTAATGGGACCCCTTAGCAGCAAATTATTGAAGTCAGTTCCACACAGTTTATTACTACCCCCAAACACATATGTTTGTTTTCTTTCTAGGCTAGCCCCCCACAAAAAAAAAACACACAAATCAGCAAATTGTTTTTTTGTTTTGCTTTTTGAATCAGATTAACAACAGTTACCTCAAGCTTTAATTTTGTGCTGCCTGGCCCAGTTAACACCCCCAAACACACACACGCACACACACACACACACACACGCACCTCAAAATACCTGTAAGCTTGCTTAGCTGTGTTCCAATATATTTGCTGTTACTGGTATTTTTGGAACTTCTATACCGGTAACAGGTTGTCAGGCTAACAGCAAGTATATTAACTTGTCAGCTCCTCACTGCTTCTTTTCTAGTTACAGTATGTGGCCTTCCAGTCACCAAAAGTCTTTCCTTCTTCTACCAGCAAGATTGTTTATCTGTCTAGCCCCTGCACCTATCCATCACCAAAGTCATAGTCCATAATCAGCAAAGCCCCGGGCATTTTATAGACACATCAGCCTGCTGCTTCTGCTGCTTTTATAACTTATAAGTTTGGCTCTGGCAGCCCCCAAATATCTCTCAACCTTTCAAACCCAAATACTACACTTCAAAATGTGGAACAAATGGCCAAATAATTATGTGGAACACTTCATCATATCACAAAATAAAGCTCAGAGAATACTGTTTAAATGTATGTATTAAACTTCAAAGTATTTTTTGTGTGTGTGTATTGAGTAACACGTTTTACATTCACTGTGGATTTCTGCTGTAAAATATTTGGGTAAAATGCTGGGCAGTACACACTCAAATCTCAGTCTGCAACTTGTAACAGAGGGCTTGAGGTGAAATGAGGAATTATTCCTCACAAATTCACAATGTGGTACAGTTGAGACGAGAGGTATGCCCCCACCCCACCCCCTCACAAAACTATCCCCCAAGTCCCCACCATGTCTGGACCAGCCAAGAAGCATAAAAAATGCTGTCTGACAAAAAACAATACCTATGCAGTTGGTACCTGAGTGTCTCCGCTGTTTCAGAATTCTATGTGCGGGAAGGACTGACCGACACCGATGCATGCTGACAGAAAGGCTGAGTCTGAGATCACTGAACGATTGCAGCATGACCAGCGAGCGAGAGCACAGCAAGCTCCACAGAGCACCAAGTGAAGCTTCAGTCAGGGTGAGTCAACGTCAGTCTGCTGGGTGGGGCCAGAGTGCAAGAGGAGGAGACAAAGCAAGAAAGAGCCTACTAGTGTAGAGCTTTACACAATCTGGGTCGGCCCACTGGGTGGGGCTAGTGGCGAGAGGTGGAAACAGAGTGAGGAGCCTTTTTTAAAGTGACTGGAGCCTTTTTTTAAAGTGACCATATGGAGGTTTTTTTTGTGGGTGCCCAAAATGACTTTGTGGGTGCTGGGGCACCTAAGCACCCATGCAGTCGGCACCCCTGGCACGCAGTACTCCAGATGGGGTCTGACCAGCTGTCTGTACAGAGGGATAATAACTTCCTGTTTTATACTGGTGATGCCTCTCCCTATGTATCCCAATATCCCCCCAGCCCTCATTGCTGCCCTCTCACATTGCTTGCCCACCTTTAGGTCATCTGATATGACTACCCCCAGGTCCCTTTCCATTTTTGTTGTTGTTAGTATCTCACCCCCCATTGTGTACTCTTCCCCTGGGTTTTTGTTTCCCAGGTGCATTACCTTGCACTTCTTAGCATTGAATCTAAGCTGCCATACATTTGACCATTCCTCTAACCTTGCCAAGTCCCTTTTCATCCTTTCCACCCACCTTGTGCATCAACTCTGTTGCAGATCTTTGTGTCATCTGCAAAGAGACATATTTTTCCTTCCAGTCCCTCTGCAATGTCGCTTATAAAGACATTGAAGAGGACTGGTCCTATACTGAACTCCAGGTACCCCACTAGTAACCCCTTTCATCAGAGTGGACTCCATTTACTATTACTCTGTGTCCTATTTTCCAGCCAATTTTTACCAGGCTGTCATCTTGGGACCCACTCCCAGGCTAGCTAACTTGTATATTAATTTTTGTGTGGGACTGTGTCAAATGCCTTGCTAAAGTCTAGGTAGGCTATGTCCACAGCCCTCCCTGATCTACTACTTTGGTCTCTTGAACCTTCACTGCCACTTCCTTTGAGAACCATAGTGGTTTCTTACATCGTTTAGTTTTGTTTATTTGCTTCACACAAAGGATTGTTGCCTCTGTGATGGCAGTTTTTATTATTCCCATTGTTCTTCCACCCCTCCTTCCTGCCCATTTGCTAGTGCATTCCTTAGGCACTTACCCATTTTGGCAAAGTCAGCCCTCCTAAAGTCCAGTACCTTTGCTTTGTATGGCTCGACTCTATTGCTGTGTTTATTGTGAACCATACTGTTCGATGGTTGCTAGTTCCCAGATGGCTACCCACTTCTACATCTGTGATCCCTCTTCATCTCCATTTGAGAGAACCAGGTCTAAGATTGCTCCCTCTCAAGTGGGCTCCAATACTAGTTGTCTAAGGCATGCCCCCTGTAGGGCATCTAGAATAACCCCACTCTTCGAAGTGGCTGCGGCAACTGCACTCCAGTTAACATCTAGCATATTCAGATCACCCATCAGCAATATCTCCCCTTTTTTTGCCATACTGAGTATACTTTCTATCATTTCCTTGTCCCTTTCCTCCCCCTGAGAAGGGGGTCTGTATACAACCCCTGTGCGGATTGTGGTGCCATTGCCGGTCTCCAAATTTACCCACAGTGCTTCTTCTCCTCCCTGTTTTCTCTTTTGTTCTGTTACTTTGATTTCTTCCCTTACGTAAAGAGCTACTCCTCCTCCTCTTTTACCCTCTCTGTCTCTCCTGTAGATAGTGTATCCTGGTATGTTTACGTCCCAGTCATGATTTTGTGCGAACCATGTTTCTGTGACTGCCACGATATCCAGATGTTCCTCCTTCATCAAGGCCACTAATTCAGGAAGCTTGTTACTCAGACTACATGCATTGGTACTCATTGCTTTCCATTTTTTGATGGCTTTACTTTCTGTTGCAGCATCCCCCACTGACCTTTCTACCTCGGTCTTTTTCCCATTTAGTACCCTGTTTTGTAGGGAGAGGCTGGGATTTTCCTGCTGCTTATCAGTGCCTCCCCCTTGACTAGTTTAAAAGCTTGCCAATGAAGCATTTAAACCGATTGCTCAAAAGACTTGTTCCCTTCCTGGACAGATGCAGACCATCCTGCCAGTATAGGCTGGTGTCTCTCCAGGTGGAACCCCAGTCCCCAATGAAGCCAAACTCCTGTGCTCCACACCATTTTTTCAACCACTCATTAAACTGCATGGTGCAAAGTACCCTTGCCTCACTCATGCCATTTACAGGCAGCACCTCTGAGAAGGATACTGTGTGTGCTACTTGTCTTAGGCCCCTCCCCAGTTCTACAAAGTCCTTCTGCACTGCTCTAATCTCATGTTGAGCCAAGTCATTTGTCCCTAGGTGGACAATGACATCCAGCTCAGACTCCCGTGCAGCTGTTCTCGTGATCCTGAGGATGTGCTTCCTGTCCCTACAAGCCACGGCACCAGGCAGGCACTTTACTTCAGTTTTCCCTGCTCCCCCCAGTTCTATCCCCCTAATAATTGAGCCCCCACCAGGAGCTGCTTCCTTTCCTTGTGGCATCCTCTGCCTCCTTCCTGTGGGCCTCCCTTGTGACAGGTGTCCTCAGCCTCCTTAATTTCCTCCGTGGGTGCATCCATAGGGGAGCTGTGCTCCCCCAGAATGGTGTATGGATTGTGGAGTGGAACAACTGACTGGGTGTGCCTCTGTTCCACCCTCCTCACCCTCCCTGAGCCCACTGTGGTCCAACTGCTGTGCTTTCTTTGCAACCTCTGAGGTAGTGGTGGTGGCTCTGGTGCTCTCTGGATGGGGAGGGGGTTCCTTTCCTACCATCCAGTCTGGCCTGGGGGAAGGTTCTCTTACTGCTGTCCAGTGTGGCCTGAAGACAGGCAACTTCCTTCCTCAGGGCAGAGAGTTGTCTGCAAATAGGGCAGCATCTCAGCCTCCAGAAAGACTCCCGGAAGACTGCTGCCCCACAGCCATTACATTGTACTACTCCCCACATGACTATGTTTTTTTTTTGTGTGTGTGTGTGTGTGTGTGTGTGTGTGTCGCTTGTGTGTGTGATTGGTTTGTTATATAGAAATATATATATATTATACAATGTGTATGCGTATATTTTCAGTGCTGTGTGCTAGAGAGGATATGACATTGATATGCACCCTGCACTCTTGAGGAAATGATGTCAGAACCCCAGGTATAAAGGAACTATTTCCAGGGTGGGTGGGGTGAGGGGTGGGAAGGGGTTGGGCCTAAACTGTGCCCTCACAAAACAATCAGCTAAGAGCTCTGACCCACCGCTGTGATGAGTGCCTTCCTGTCTGCAAGATACTATACACAACAATTTGACAGAGAAAATCCCCTGCTAATCAAACAGAGAAAAATCCTTTTCAATTTTGTATCATGTTTCTGAATTTTTAAAAATTTAAATTTAATGAGTTTTGCAAGAAATACAAATGACAGTTGCACAGCAGGAGAATGAAACAGTTACAACAAGCAGGCAATAAGTGATGCTTATTAAGGAAAGTTAGACACCCCTCTAGTTGCAACATGTGGGGGATATACCAAGATTTGATAATGCCATAAAATCCCTAAAATCACATGTAAGGTAGAGGAGATCTGAATTAAGGATGGGCTGATGGCTCTCGTATAACCATAATGACACATTGGGTCTATAGATTCCTCAAGGTTAATACATAGCTTACAATAACATTTCCCCAAACTCCCAGAATATCCCTAACTATGGACCCATAGGTAAGTTGTTTCAATAACAAAAATAAATGTAACTATATATACCCTACCCATACTACTAAGGTACATTGAATCCTAGATGGTTAACTTTAGAGCAACAGTGAAACAGCAATATATTGCAATTTACTTAAAGTAAAGCATTGCTAATACAATATTAAATGGCAGGTTGAGCAGTTATTAAATGGCAGATCAGACACCTTAAAAAGAGACACCCCGTATACATGCAGGGTTAGAATCAATTACACAGTAATCAGTTACTTTGTAATTGATTCTAACCTTGACTGTAAATGGTTCTTGCAGTGCAGTTGGAGTCAATCTCAGGATTGATCCAAGTGCACCGAACAAGCATATCGATTACATGGACATCCACGTAGATGCGATCAGAACTGGAACCGATCCAACACACGTGCTCAGTAAACTTGTACTCATTTACATGTAGGGTAAAAGTTGTTACATAGTAATCAATTATGTTGTAATCAAATATTACTCTACATGTAAACCCGTTCTCTTCTGGGTGCATCAATTGCTGCCCTTCGTGTAAATGAGAACAGAGCTGGTAATCGATCACCTGGAACTGAAGACAAGGTAATCAATCACCAACTCATGTAAACCTAGTAACTAAGTGCCAAGGATTTCTTACTGTGTGCTGCCACACAGCATGTCCATTTGAATGTTCTGCAATGAGTTTCTACAAGAAAGAAGGGGGGAAGTTGCCATGTACATGCGGCAGTTAAAATGTTGAAATGAGACCGCCTCCTAAGATTAAAATACCAGTATCCCCGACATCATAAAATATTCACATCAATAGTAAAACTGGCAAGATGTAATTAAAGTTTCATTAATTAGTGCCTACACTAAATGTTCTCAGTCAGAACCATTCAGGTTTTCATCAGTCTCCCTCAGAAGATACTGCACCGTCTCCACCCATCTCAATCTCCACTTCTGCTCTGTGAATTAATCTGTCAATGTCCTTGGGATCATTAAATACATACAGTACAACCATGATTATCCAAATGTTCTGGAAGACATCAGATCTGTTTGGATAATCAAGAGCTCAGATAATGGGGGTCCATAACTTTATGCAAACCAAAGTTGGGGGACAGTGGTAGCGTTCGGATAATCAAGAGCTCTGGATAATCAGGATTCCGATAATCAAGGTTATACTATACTGTTCCAAGTGAGGTGAAGTTTGGCTGACAGCAGAAGTTGGTGCTGCAGGTTAAGCTGCCGGAGCCAAATGCAGATGCCGTCAAAGGCTTTGTGACATTGCAAGGTGCTGAATAAGAGATCCAGGTACAAGAAAATTGTGTTTTCTCCATATTTGAGTGTTCATTGTTGCCTCATTGCTGTCAGTGCATGGTCCAGATCTGCCACACTGGTACACACTATCATAAATGTCCTGGGGGAGGTGGAACTCACGGCTGCCCACTGCAGGGTCACCCTCCAGGCTTTTTCTATAGAAAAAGGCATGTCATTTTCTGAAAACACCAGCATTATAGGTATGATTATTCTGGCAAAGGTTAGACAGTTTCCCTCTATGCCACTTCAGGGAGGCCAGCAACTCGTAGCTTTTGTCTTTTTTACAAGTTTGGCTTTCTACATTTTCCTGCCTCTGATGGAAGTGGGAATTTTTTTTAACAAACTTGGTTGTTAGTCTGTCTACTTAATATAACTGATGCCTCCAATCTTTGACTGACTGATCAAAAGTGTGTATGCTGGTTTCAAGTAAAGCTACCTGAGGAGTGAGTGCATCAAATTTATGGTCCAGATCCTGAACCATTTTGACTCATTAGTGAAGTGTGGTCTGAATGGTTGTAAGGATTGCTTCCCCTACTGGTGCATCACTCGAGTCTGTGGCTTTGCCTTACTGTGCAGGCCTCTCATCTCACTTCTGTCCCTACAGGTTGAAACAGTCTGCTACAGAGGTAATTCCTCCTTGGGGCTTGCCCATTTGAATTCAGTGCTGTTCACAAACTGCCAGGAATGTTTTGAAAGTTATTGTAAAAAAAATTAGATTTTTATATGTTTTTTCTGTGTTCTCCTGAGAACTCGAAGTAAATGCTGCTTCCCTGTTGGCTGGAAAGCAATGCGCCCCTTGAAAAAAAAATAATCTCCAGTTTAACATTTTCACACCACTGAACAGTGTTAAAGAAGATCAAAGTAGATTTATTTCCTAATAGCAACATTTTCAAGTTTTGCTCTAATAATTTCATTGTCCAATAGGAGGTGTTTTAATGCCAAAGTCCTTGACCAAAACTTTTTTGAACTGATGATCCCATAAATATTGTTACTCTGTTATAATCAGAGGTCTCCCAAGCCATTTTAATCTTGAACAAACCAAGCCGAGGGGAATTTAAAACTAAAAACAAATTGTTGTAAATGTTTTATTTTTAATTTTATTCTTTTGGTAACTGGTTAAGGTCCACTAGGCACAAGTGCCTGTTTTTGGGGCGACCTGGGAGCACTGGGGTGGTTAAGTGACTTGCTCAGAGTCACACAGTATGCAAGAGGAGGTTAAGGGAATCAAAGCCAGGTTTGCTGGATGTACCAAGCTCATTCACAGCTCTCTAACCTCTAGGCTAAACTGTCAACCCAAATAAGGCACTTGTTACCTCTCTCTCTCTTTTTTTTGGTGATCCTGCTTGTCTAAAAGAAATCACATTCAAGGCAAGACTAAGTGACGTGGCTTGTCAACCTGTTTCCGCACTTTTCCAGGTTCACAAGCCACGTCACTTAAGGTGCTTTTACACACAGGTTTCTGTAATGGAATGACTGTTACGGAAACAGTATTCTGTTACATCCCTTGTGTGTAAAGTGCATCTGTTCTGTTCCTTAAGTGAATATTGCGTACAACCGCAATCTCTACTTTTCGTGGTTTGCAACTGGATGTGAAAGTCTGCTTCACTGGCTATGTAAAACAGCCATTCCAGTAGCACTGCAGAAACAGCCTATAGAGAGGCAAACTCTGTGGGGAGCCAAAACAAATGGAGGCAGGGGCTACAGCTGCCCGCCATGTAAAGGGAACACAGAACTCAACAGAGTACAACAGCACTACACAGGTAGCGCTCACTCCGTTTCTAAACCCTGTGTATAAAAGTGCCTAAAGTCCTGCCTTGGATGTGATTTCTTTTAGACAAGCAGGATCACAAAAAGAGAGAGAAAAAAAGAAAGTATATCCAAACACTAGTCATGATTTATTTTTCCCAGTGCCTCCCCACATCTGGTTCTTCCTCTCTTTTTGAAGACTGCAGATCAATGGACCCATAGTCTGTCTCACAGGAGGGCTCATGTTGGAAGGATACAATGGATGACCTCTCTGAGTCGTCCTCTGTCTCGCCCCAGTCTTCTTTTCCTCAAAATTTCATATTTAGTGAAAGCTATGGGTGGCTTCCATATTTTTACAATATATTTAAAAAATCTCTAATAGTACAGTATTAGATTAGTTAGCTGAGTTTTTATGTGTGTGCTGCCTACTAATAAATGTGTTTGTCTCCATCCTCATCACTCTCTCAAACATTTCTATGACTTCGGCTGTCCACAAAGATGGATCCGGGTTACCCCTAGGTCCCCTCGATTTCAGGTAGGGCAACTTCTCTTCTATCTTCTCTATGGACAAACTGTAAGTAGTTTTCTTTCTTTTTCAGCTAGGATTAGGATGTCCTTCAATACAACTTCCTCAAGGCAGATAATAGGTCAGAGATGGGGCCATGAATTGCCACTTCATTGGGGGCAAGGAAGAAAGACTAGAAGTAAAAATCCAATTTTAAGGAAGTTGCAGAGATATCTGTGAAATTTGACAGGGCCAGCCCCGTAGTGCAGAGGGCTGAGGTGCTGGATGCCTTACCTTGCGCTAAGCCGGCAACCCGGGTTCAGGAATGACCTCGGGCCACCAGGGAGCCGGCACGGGGGGGGAGGAGCAGGATTTAGCAGCCTTACAGCAGCTCTCCTCTCCTGGGGTCCTGGGGGAGGTGGTCGCCCTCCTGTAGTCCCTCCACCACTGGGTGGAGGTCCGGTGGTGGTGTTGGCAGAGAAGGGTGACATGTAGGGAGGGTGTCTCAGCACACGGTGCATGCGTGCCTCCACATGCTCACGCGTGTGTCCGAGACAAGGGTGGGGAACTGGGGAGAAAATATCGCAAATACCAAAAAATACTTACAGAAAAAAAAAAATTGACTGACAGAAATGATAGGCATACCTGCACCAAATAGAGTTGTACAAGGTTATTGTTACAATATTGTTATGTGTATTTTGTTTGTGTTAGCGTGATTTGTACCCTAATTGAGTTTGCACCCTATCCTGGATTTTTGTAGTGTGTCTTGTTGCCGCAATGTGTAAGTGTAACTGTTTATTATAAATACTTGAATAAAATTCATATTTCTTAAAAAGGGGTACCGCTTCTCTTCTAGTGAGCTTTGTTTTTGGTTGCCCCCTTGTTCTTCTCCTTCTTCATACCACTTGCTGGCTTTCTGTGATGGGGTAGATGGTGCCATTGGTGGCACAGAGGGACCAATGGTCTTTTCAGGGATGACTGCTTCTGATAAAACTGGTACAGGGGCATCGGAAAATACAGCAATTTCAGAATCCTCAACCAAAATATCTTTAAACCGAGTAGTCTCCTGGGTCACTTGTTCAGCTGGTTCCTGAATTTGTTGCTGGGAGACTGATGGTGGATGAGGATCAGTCTCTATCAACTCCTCTTCAGAGGGCTCTTCTACTTAAGGAGGGTCATCTTCGTGATAACTCCCTGCTGATTGCTGCAGAGTTACAGGAGGTTGCTGAACTGTCTGGGGCGTGGTTACTTGTGATGCATAATTTCGGCAGTGTGTGTGTGTGTATTTTTTTGTGATGCATTGTTCTGATCAGAACTTGCTTTGTGTGCCGGTGCTGGATATGGGGTTTTAGTCTATATTCTAGCATCTGTATTTGTTCCAGTCTTCTGAGTCAGGTTGATACAGAAATCGTGCTCAGCCTGGTCAAAGGGATCATCTTTGTTGTAGGTGGCCCAGGGGCAGAAACAATATGAATGACCCCTTTCACCACACACATTACAGTTCATGCAAGAGAAGGGACTATTCCCTAGTGTCCTGGCCAACATTCCCCTTCCTATAAAACTGGTTCATGTAGTTATCAAAGGTTGTGTATGGGCATTGATGTGCAATATGGCTGGCACAACATGTTTTCAGTCACTTCAATACCAGTCTCTGATTGTAAAGCATTTTGGGATACAATGATAATTCTTCTCATAGGAAGGGGTATCACCACCAGAAGGAGATTCTGTTGCCACTGTATAGGCCATTGGTGAAATCCCACCTGGAATACTGTGTCCAGTTCTGGAGTCCACATCACAGAAAGGACATAGACAGGGTGGAGGCTGTCCAGAGGAGGGCTACTATAATGGTGTAAGTGCTGCATCAGAAGCCCTGTGAAGAGAGACTGAGGGACCTCAATAAATACTCCCTGGCAGAGAGGAGGGAGAGGGGGAACATGATAGAAACATATAAATACCTCACTGGATTGAAAAAAGTACAGGAGGGCAGTCTTTTTTCAGAGAAAAAGATGCACGAGAACAAGGAGTCATGCAATGAAGCTGGAATAGGGAAAATTTAGGAGAGATATGAGGAAGTACTTCTTTATTGAAAGAGTAGTTGATGCCTGGAACAGTCTTCTAGCGTAGGTAGTGGGGGAAAAACAGTGGTGGGCTTCAAGTATGCATTTGATAGGCACAAGGGAATCTTGGTTGGGAAGCAGGAGGGAGGGAGCTGAAGATCAAGTAGAGTCTGTTCTGACAATAGTGGCAGAGACAAATGGTCAGAACAGGTGGGCCAAGCAGTCCTTATCTGACATAAAATTCTGTTTCTTTGTTTCTTCTTCTTCGCAACAGGTACAACATTCTGCATTTGAGTATATGAATTTAGGAAAGAAAGATAATTTTCCCATCAAGTTATTTACCCCACCAGCTCTGTGGGAATACACTGTCACCCCATTTTCTTTGAGGTTCTTATCTAGTTTGAGGATGAAGGTAAAGAACTATGTCAGCCGACACCATTTGATCTGGAAGTTTGTTCCAAGAGTCTACCATTGAGTGTCCTCTTTTCTTCTCACCCTTGTACATCCTAAGAGCTACCCTTTCAGATACTTGAGAACTGTAATAATGACACAACTGAGTCTTTGCTTTTTCATGAGAAACAGTCCCAGTTCTGTCAGTCAGTCCTCACACAGCCTATGTTTTCAGGCCTTCAACTATCTTTATTTTCAGTAAGTACCTCATTCTCCTGCCTCTACTGCCCCCTCAGACCAACTTTTTCACCCAGCTTCTCCGGAGCTTACCTTACTCCATCATTCTCTGCCACAGGACTTGTAGAGATGCTTAGTCACTTGTGTGGGGCCTGAGAGGGGTCAGGCCATCATCCAGCCATCAGGGTTTTGGTTCCATGTCATAACAGCGATCGCTGTTACAGCGAGTGCACATTGCAAAAAAGCAAAACGGTGATGTACATTCCCCGGTGAACCCAACAACAGTGACCTATCTATGGGAGGGGGCTGTGCCCACTCCCCACCAGCGTCCCTAAGCTCTCCACAGCCCTCCAAATTAAGATTCTCGACTCCAGGAGGGTGCATGTTGTGGAAGAGTAAAAATCAGTACTGCAAAAAAAATTAACTCCTGAACAATGAACAAAAAATAAAATACCTAACCTACCCTGCCCTGAACCCTGGACCTCTCTCACTGCAGGCCACCATCCTGAGCACCACACCAGAACACCAGCTCGGCATTGCACCACCAAGCCACACGCCACATACCTCTGCTTCTTGGACCCTGCTTCCTGGTCCCTCCTCTTCCTGTTTTTCTCCCTGTTACTAGTTTGTCCTTTTTTCCCTCTCTACCTCGTTGTTATAACTGCGCTTACTACCCTTTCAGGGTAGCTCAAATTACAAGCACTCAAATTGAGTCACTCAAAATCAATTTGCTCAGTTTGAGTTGCTATTTTTCTGTTTTCTCCACTGGGCCAACGTCATGTGCAGGAGCACTATGTGCGAGCTCTGTCTCTGCAGAGTTGTCCCCAGCACCTGCTAGTAGGGTCCCTTCCTTGCATGGTCCTAGTGTGCTGCCATCCAGATTCCGCTATGCTGCAGGTGAGCAGTGGGACACAGTAACCCACCTCCCCGAGGAAGGAGAACTTTCCTGTGGACTCTCAATCCTCCACCCCCTGCCCAGCTCCCAAGCTCCCCTGGTCCATTCTCCAAACTGGCAGAAGGTGAGGCAATCAATGCCTCAACTCTCCATGCCACTGGGCTGGCCAAGCCTTCAGCCACCTTGCTCAATCTCCAAGTCTGCACACTTTCAATCCTGCGGATATCTTTCTTCAGGTATGGAGACCAGAATGGGCACTGCATTTAAGATGGAGTCAGGCTGGTGATTTGTACAGGGGCATTACAATATCTCTCATTCTATTAATGAAGTTTCTCATGATACACAACATGATTATATTTGCCTTGCAAGATGCTGCCTCTCATTGTTGACCCCATGTAAATTTGTTGACCATTACCCCCAGGTCCTTTTCGGTAATCTTAGTGTTGTTTAGGTAGTGTTTTGCCTTCATATTTTTATTACCTGGATACATTGCTTTGTATTTTTTAACTCTGAAGTTCATCTGCAATTTTCCTACTCACTTCCAGCTTATTCCCACGTCCCTTCACATTTCAAAAATCTCCTACTGAGGTGCAGTTACCCTTCTTACTTTGTCACCACTAGAAAACTTGACAGTCTAGCTACTGTGCCCACCTCCAGGTTGGCTTATAAATATGTGGAACAGTGTTGGCCCCAGCATAGAACTTTTCGGGACTCTACTGGTTATTTGGATACATGCGGATATATTACATATGGATAGATTTACCATTAATTATAACCCCTTGCCTTCTGTCCTTCAACCAGTCTCTGATACATTGCATTACATGACTGGTTATCCCTAGGTTCTCCATTTTCTGAACTAGTCTTCCATGAGGTACAGGGTTAAAAGGCTATGCCGAAGTCCAGTTACACAGCATCAGCAGGTTTCCTTTCATCAAGGCCCACATTATCAAAAGATGCAGTTAGACTGGTCTGATGTCTCCTTACAGAATCCATATTAATCCACCTAAGGAGGACCATCTAGCTTTTTACCACTCAAAATCTGTTTGCCCATACCTTTCAAGTACCCCACATTATAAGGGACTTCACCATATACTGTATATGATGTATGTATGTCTTTTGTAAACGTGTCATTTTGTATTTTGTAAATGCTTATTTTTAGTTTTATTGCTAAAAGGTGCTATATAAATAAATCTATCTAGCTATCTATTTGTCTATCAATCTATCAGTCTGTCTGTCTGTCTGTCTGTCTGTCTGTCTGTCTGTCTGTCTATCTATCTATCTATCTATCTATCTATCTATCTATCTATCTATCTATCTATCTGTCTAATCCATCAGAATCCCTTAGTCCCACATAGATGGTTGCTGGACCCCATTATATGCTGATTTTAAAGGAAAACCTCAGCAATTTATACTGCTCAAGAAACAGCAAGCTTGTTGAATATATAAGCACACATTTCCACCATGTTTAGAGACTTTATGTCACCATGATTTTACTTCTTTTTCACAAAGTATGAGGGACAGTGTCCCACTGTCAGGTGATGAAAGGTTGAGAGGTGTGGAGATGGAGAAGAGGTCACAGAGTCAAATAACTTAGTAACAGAAGCCTAATGTTGATCCCTTACCTAACTGGCAGCCAGCACTGCTCTCAGAGCACTGAAGCAATATGTGCTGCTGCCGATGTCTTTGAAAAATGCAAGGCAGAGGGTTTAACAACAAGCATTTGTCAATGCCGAATGTTTGCTTGCTGGTATTGGCTTTGGTACTGCATGAGCTAGAGAGCTGCATAATAGGAATGGCAGTGAAGTATTGAACTAATGCCAACCCCCCCCCCACCCTGCAGAGGCTGACAGGTGTTGGGGTGTGCCTTTGGGTCATCGGCGATAATGCTTACGCCATTCCACCTGACCCCACCCTGTAGACACTGACAGGTGTCACGGTATGCCTTGAGGTCTTCTGCCCTTATGCTCACCCCTTTCCATAAGGAAATAAGCTGAGATGGGTGCAGTATAGGAGAACAGTGTGAGGACTACAGCCGACGACCCTAAGCCACACCCCCGACGCCTGTCAGTCTGTACAGGGTGGGGCATTATGATTGGAAACCCTAATGCCCCGGGTGTTTGTTGGTATTTTCGCTCCAGATTTTCAACATGAGCTTTTTGGGATCCCATCTCATGAACAGTGGCACTATCATTTCGTTACTGAACCCTGACAGGTGATTTTGCACAGCGAATGTGCCATTCAGCACAACAGGTGCTAAAAGACATTTTGGGCAGGATGTGAAAAATGACATCTGTACTGTTCGTGTGGAGATGTGAAAAAATGGCAATGTTTAAAATCTGGAGTGAAACTATGAAAAAGTGGTAGAAATTGCGTAACACATGCTCGTAACACAGTCATTTTTTGGAATTTGTTCACCAAATTTTCAATGTGGCCTTTTTGGGACCTCCTCTCCCCTCATGAACAGTGGCACTGCGGTTTTGTTAATCAGTCCCGAAAGGTGATTCCATGCAGCAACTGCGAAATCACATTTCGGGACTGGGAAAAGAACTGACACTGTGATTTCATTAATCTGTTCAAAAAATTGATTTTACACAGCAAGTGCGCCATTCTGTGCCACAGCTGCAAAAATACATTTTGGCAGGATGCAAAAAATGACAGCTGTACTGTTCATAAGGAGGTGTTAAAAGATGGCAATGTTGGAAATTTGGAGTGAAAATATTAAAAATTGGCGAAGTTACGAGTATGGTTACAAACTGAGCAATGGACGCTTGAAACACAGTCATTTTTTTGAATTTTTTTACCAGACTTGCAACATGGCCTTTTTGAGACTTCACCTCATGAACATTGGCACTGTTGTTTCATTAATCGGTCCTGAAAGTGTTTCCATGTAGCAACCACAAAATCACGTTTCGGTACTGGGAAAATAAATGACAGTACCAGTATTCATGAGGTGCGGTCCCAGGAAACCCATGTTGAAACTTTGGGACCAAAACTCCCCAAAATGGCTGAGATATCAATCTAAGTTGAAATCCCCCATTAATTGCCATTATAGGGCTTACCGTGATTTTCTACAGTTTGTGGTCGGCTTTTGAAGAGTGCAGACATGTTCCTGGTCCACAGAAGATCACAGCAGTGGACCTCTGGAGGTAAGTATGGGTAGGGGGTGCAGGAAGGTGGGGTGCGGGGAGGGTCAGGATGGGGAAGGGGGTGGCGAGGACAACGAGGAACCGCTTTCCTTTTCTTTAGGTTTAAAAAAAAAAAAAAGACCTCAAGGGACGTTTTCCTTTTTTACAGGTTAAATACTATGAAAAATAAAGTTCAGCACACTGGGGTGGGCTCTCAGTGTGCCAGACTAGTCGGGGAGGATCAATGCTGACCCGGGGATTAGGCACCCTAAGGTCGGCTGAAAAAAGAGGGGGGCGTGGGGGCACATCCGACACCAAAGGTGGGCATCCCGGTGCCAGAACAAGATAAGAATTACTTTGGCACACTGGCGTGGGCACCCAGTGTGCCACAGTAGTGGGGGGGCATGCTGACACAGGAATTGGCACCCCATTGTTGGAAAAACACATGTTTGGGCTTGGGGGGTTATGCCAGCATGGGGATTGGCATCCTGATGTCACTTTGGGGAGTGTATGGTGAGCGACAGGAGCTGCCAGTTATGCAAAGCTGCAGCAGAGCTCATTTATTTATTTCACCGGGAAAGGCACACTGTGGAAACGAGTTCCTTGTTAGGCCAGCCATGCGCATTACTGTGCACTGTAATGCGCATGGCTGGAATGTGCCTGGTTGCTGGGAAAGGGGGGGAGAGATCTGCCGCTGCAGTGACAAAACTATCTGTGATTGGAGCGGCAGATTTCTTTCAAGTCCGGCGCTCGCTCTGAAACTGCCGTCATCGGCAGCTTCCCTGTTTATTTATTTATTTATTTAACCGTTTAACCAGGAAGGCATGTTGAGCAGGCTACTGTTCGATTCCAGATGCATCCTGAGGGAAGGGGGAACAAGTACATAGGTGGATGACAAACAGTACAATTGAGATTCAGGAGGGGTAAACACTACACAATGTGTCCAGAATAGAAGGACATAGTGGATCTGGGGAACAAGCAGAAATACATACTAACATACTAAAATGCCAGCAGAATAGGCCTAATGGTCTTTCGTGTCTGCTCGTTTGGTCAGCCCCCACCCTGGGTGCTGACCTTGCTGACCCCCTCGCCTTCTCTGGCTTCTCCCTTCCCAGTTCCGGATATTCTTGCTGCATTGGATTTTGCTTCCTGAACCCTTCCCCTGTACCTGTCCCACCCCCTCTTGAACCCCTCCACTGTCTCTGCCTCCACCAGCCCCCTAGGTAGTGCATTCCATGGCTCTACCACCCTCTCAGTGAAGTAGCACCTCCTCCTTTCTCCCCTGAATCTTCCCCCCTCCAGCTTCCACCCATGCCCTCTAGTGGCCCCTCCTCCTTCCTTCGAAGCACCCTCACTGTTCCTCCCCTATTTACCCTGTTCATGTACCTGAAGACCTCTATCATGTCCCCCCGGTCCCTTCTCTCTTCCAAAGTGTACATATTTAGCTCTTCGAGCCTCTCCTCAGAGGTCCTGTCCCCAAGCCCCAAATCATTTTGGTTGCCCTCCTCTGGACCCTCTCCAGGAGGTTAATGTCCCTCTTTAAGTCGGGCCTCCAAAACTGCACGAGTACTCCAGGTGCGGCCTCACCAAGCAGTTATACAGAGGGAGTATCACTTCCCTCCTTCTGGAGGTGATCCCCCTAGCGATGCATCCCAGCATCCTGTTGGCCTTGGCTGCTGCCCTCCTACAAGTCTCAGAGTTGCTCATCTTGACATCCACCACCACCCCCAGGTCCCTCTCAGCCATTGAGACTTGTAGTATTTCCCCAGGGTGTACACTTGGCCTGGGTTTCTGGCCCCCAGGTGGAGTACCTTGCATTTCCCTGCATTAAACCTCAGCTTCCACTTTCTAGACCATCTTTCCAGAGTCTCCAGGTCCCCTGCAGGGCCACCTCCCTCCTCCCCATCCACCACCGCCTCAGTTTCGAGTCATCTGCAAAGAGACTCATCTCCTCCTGATTCCTGTCCTTATGTCAGATACGTGGGCGTTGAACAGAAGGGGCCCAAGGACTGATCCTGTGGGACCCCACTAATGACCCTCCTGGCTAAGAGACTATCCCACCAACTACGACCCTCTGGGTCCGGTCCTGGAGCCAATTGCCTATCCATCGGATCATCTGGTTTCCCACCCCATTTCTCCTAGTTTATCCAACAGGCCCACATGAGAACAGAGTCAAATGCCTTGCTGAAGTCTAGAAAGAGGACATCCACTGGTCTACCCAGGTCCAAGGCACTTGTCACCCAGTCATAGAACTCCACCAGGTTTGTCTGACATGATTTCCCTGGGATGAATCCATGCTGTCTATCGTCCAGGCACCCTGACTTATCCAGGTCCCCCCCTATACAGGCATAGTTTACATACATTGGCATACAAATAGCTCGATAGGTATGACAATTTGTTGATATTTACACACAATGGTTTAACAAAACTGCCTAGGCACATGTACAGGTAGTGGAGAAATGAGCTTGGAGCAAGGAGCTAAGATGCCGGGGGGAGGAGAAGTGCTGAATGTGTGTGGGGAGGGAATTCCACAGCTTAGGAATGAGGTAGCTGAATGCTCCCTGCCCAACAGCAGTGGCCCTATGTGGGACAGTTAAAGACCAAGAGTCAAGTTTTCTGAGGGAATATGCTAGGTTGCTGGGGTTGGCTAGAGCATCGGTGAGGTAGGGGGGAGTAATTGGGACCAGTACTTGGCTGGGATTTTGGCGCAGTGGAGCTGCCTGCGATCATCTAGAGATGTGAGTTTCACTGAGTGGTAAAGGGCACAGTGATGGGTGGAGAAGGGACAATTAGGTACAAAACGACAGAAGGAGTGGAAAAGGGGGTCCAGCCTGGCTAGGGTGGACTTGGGACCGGCACTGTAGACTACGTCCCTGTAGTCGAAGACGGGGATGATCATTTTCAGCACAATGGCCCTACGGGTGGATTCAGGGATGCTGTCTCAGTTTGGGTAGAGTGCACCAAGCCTGGGGTGCAGTTTCTTGAGTATGGAGTCAAAGTGAGCAGAAAAGTTGAGGTGCTGATCAAACCAAACCCTGTGGTATCTGAAAGAGGTACAAACCTCGAGGGGCATTCCTTCCAGGGTGTGGAAAGTGAGCGGGGAGGGTAGCCTCAATAGTCTCTGCCTTGTGCCAGAGGTCACTGAGACTGTTTTCTTGGCATTGAGGATGAGTTGATTGGAGTGAAGCCAGTACTGTACTGTATGAAAGTCCAACTGCAATCTGGTCATAACCCCTGAAGCAGAAGGGCCAGAAGTATACAGTACAGTGTCGTCCGCATACATGTGGATTGAGGTGTGTGGACAGGCAGAAGGCAGATCATTCAGAAAGATGGAGAACAGGAGCAGGCCTAGGACTGAGCCTTGCGGTACCCCTGTGGTGACAGGAAGGGGTGCCGAGGTGGAAGTATGGATTCTGATGGATTGGGACCTGCCCGCTAGGTAAGAGTGAAACCAACTGGTAGCCTAGCTGCAAAGACCATCTTTGGTGAGTTTGGTCAAGAGGAGTGAGTGCAAGACAGTGTCAAACGCCTTGGCCAGGTCAATGAAGATGGCAGCCGTGATGTGGCCAGCATCCATCCCAGTAAGAATGGAGTCAGTGAGCCTGAGGAGGGAGGCAGTAGTGGAGTGGGATTTCCTAAAGCCAGACTGGAAGGGGATGAAAAAGGAAGAGGAATCCAGAAAGAGTGATAGACGAGTGAGAACTAGACGCTCTTGTAGTTTTGCCAAGATTGGGAGTAGGGAGATGGGCCGATAGTTGCCTGGGTTTGAAGCATCCCTGTCCTTGGGAAGGGGGATAACGGTGGCATGTTTCCATTCTGTGGGGACTTTAGCAAGGGAGAAGGATAGGTTGAACAGGGAGGCCAAGGGTATGGCTATGGCGGGGCCGAGAAGTAGAGCATTTTGGAGTCCAGCCCAGTGGGACATTTGCCCATGTTTGGTTTAAGGGCAGTCAGCGCCTTATATATCTCATCTGGGGTGACCTGCTGGAAGGAGAAAGAGTGAGCTGAGGGTGCGGGACTGGCTCGGGTGGAAGAGGTGGTGTGCTGGGGTAGGGGAGGTGGGGACAAGAGGGTGGCATGGCTGTGTGTGAAGTGTGAGTTAAGCTTCATGGCCACTGCTGAGGGGTCAGCTATGGTAAGACCACCTACCTGGAGGGTAGGAGTGGGAGGCTGCGATGGAGGGCTGAGAAGTGATTTTACCACTTTCCAGAAGTTGGCTGGGTGATGAGTGCTGGAATTGAATGCGACTTTGAAATAATTGGCTTTGGCTTGGTGAAGTTTCCTTGTGCAGGCATTTCGTAACGCACGATGTTCCTGGAGGTCAGCTGGTGAGCTGGAAGACTTAAAAGATTTCCAGGCCTTGTCCCTGCTTCGGAGGAGGGCTATGATTTCGGTTGTGATCCAAGGGAGGTGAGCACCCCTGACCCTAGTGCACCTGAGGGGGGGCATAATGATCCCAGATGGCTAGGAACTTGGTCTTAAAGAGCACCAGGGCCTCATCTATGGAGGTGGATTAACTGATGCGTGACCAGTCAGAATTAGCCAAATCATTGAGTAAGGAGGTGAGGTCCAGTGATTTGAAGGATCTGGACATAAGAATTCTGGGTGGGGGAGCTTTTGGTCTAAAGATTTTTCTTATCAAATAGTCAAGTCCGGTGCTCGCTCTGAAACTGCCATCATTGGCAGCTTCCCTGTTGATTGGTGGCTGAGGGTCACACCCCATAAAGCATTTGCTGGATTGGCCAAACACTGCCACACCTCTGCAATGTTCTACTCACCTCAAAATGTTTTTAGTGTGCTGTGCGCACAAGCAAATATAAAAATATGCAGAGCAGGAAATCTGACACTTGCAGGCTTTTCCAGGTGTTGTAATATTACATTATTTGTAATATAAATGTTTCTTCTTAAAGCGAACCCTGACATTAAAGCTAACAATGTATATTCTTACATGCCGTTGTCACCATGCAATTACACAATTACCATCAGGTGTTGATTACCTGTATAACAGCAATGTCTGTAGACAGGGCTATTGTTGCCTCTGGCGTGGATAAGTAACCTCATTGTAATTCACTGAACGTAACGCATTGTAGAGTGTTGATAGGGTATGTAATGCTACAGTATATGCAGGCTTAGGCTGAGCTTGGGAAAACCTTTCCTGATTCTGATTAGAACAATTTTGTTCTAAAACCTTGTTTTAGAACTTCTTTTCAAAGCTGACAATCTGCAGACATTTGCATATTAATTAAATGCAAATTCCAACATAATAACTTACTTGCATTTTCAACACATTCTGTTTTTTTTTTTTAAGGGGAGGTTCTATTCAGTTTTAAAATTTAGAACTGACCGGGTTCTGGTGTCTGTGCTTGCATGCATGTGTGTGTTGGGGAGGGGGAGTCTTTTTTTAGCCTGCTCTGCCCATATCTAGTCTTGGAGCAGCTAGGCACTGCATCCACCCTGGAAGCTAGCCAGGGAGCCTACAGCACTGACACTAGACAGCATCATCTGATTGTCCAATCAGATTGAAAGCTGTAGTGACAAGCTTCCTTTTTAACTCAGAATTCTCGCCTATATTCCCCTGCCCCACATCTTTACTGTACTAACCATGCTGTGACATCACACCTCAGTTATGTTCGTGACCAGGTTACAGGGCATGCCACTTGGTGACATGCATGCTGTGCCCTCCACTCCGTCACCTCCACTGTGATCCTTGGCCTGTAGGTTGAAAGACCTGCAGTCTTCCCAATTCCTTTTGTGTCCCATGTGGAAGCAAGATACTGTGAAACAGACAGTTTTGCTGTGTGTGTGTGTGTGTGTGTGTGTGTGAAAGATATTTCCTTCCTTCTTGATATGCCACCCAGTTTATGTACTCAGGCTAGCTCAACTTAGATAGCGCAGCTCATTTTCAGTCGTGGAACTAATTTTACCCACTTTTACAGCTGAGAGAGAGTTAAAGCAGCAATATTTGTTAGCACCTTGCAGTTTTTTGGTTTTTTAAGTAATCACGTGTTTCTGGCAAAACATCAATATACAAATTTTTATTTTTATTCTAACAACTGGAATCAGACAATAATGTCCTCAAAAACTGCATAATCTCCTGTGTGAGAATTGCCCCGGAGTTTGGAATTAACACTAATTAGAGAATTTAGAACCCTGCTCAGACTCTGCACAGTGGTCATGCTCCCCCTACTGGCTCAACGTCAGATTTGTTTCTCCACCTGAAGAGACCAGCAGCTCCGAAGCTTTGGTGATAGTGTAGCACTTCAGACCCCCACAAGTAGCATAGCGATACATCACAAAAATAGCATACATTACTCTATATTACAGCTATGCTACTTGTGTAAGTAAAATTATTTGCAAAGAAAACTTGAGGGGGGTTGGGGCGGAGCCTCCACAATAAATACAGTATAGCTAGTTATGTGTTTTCTTGAGAATCCCCCATTTCCAGGGCTGGATTTTAGTGTTTTTTTTTTCCTTTTTTTGGGATGTGTTGTGATGGGGATTCCACTGAAACATGTAACTATACTGTTTTTTTTTTAATGGGGGCTCCACCCCCCATGCCCCCTCTTAGAAAGCGGAGACGGGAGAACAACAAAATGGTTGTAGCAGTAGCAGGTAGCAAAGGGGTTGTAGCAGTAGCTGGTAAGGAGTAGGAGCATCGAGAGCATAAGAGCGTCAACGTCACGACAAAGATGTTGACGTCAACATACTGTATCTTTTAGCGTACATAAAAATGTAGTGAAAGGAGGTCTGGAGTGCTACACTATCACTGAAGTCTTTCTCCA
This sequence comes from Neoceratodus forsteri, assembly GCA_016271365.2. NCBI lineage: Eukaryota > Metazoa > Chordata > Ceratodontiformes > Ceratodontidae > Neoceratodus > Neoceratodus forsteri. The sequence goes on along the minus strand of CM028138.1, from coordinate 500,072,891 downwards.
GCCTTCTGGTAACATTTTCAATTTCTGATTAATTTATTTTATTAAGTAAATTGTGGTTATTATATAGATTTGTGGAATACTCTGCTTCTCTCTACTACACTTTTCTTTGATTCCTAAAGTGAGATGTGGGACTTTGAGGTTTTTAAGAGCTCCTGCTGCCTTGCTACAACCACCATTAAAAAATGTAATATCTTGGTGTGGTGCTGTGCTGTTAACCATCAGAAACACATGGTGGTACTGTTGGGGGTTCAAAAGGCAACCTCAGTGGAAGAGATTTTGAAAAATTGTGAGTGGTGGCCATCTCTTTAATGACTTGCGTCATTAATTAAAAATGATTTATAAATGATTATTTAAAAATATATGAGGGAACTTAATATACATGGATGATTAATCTATGGATGTCAGAAATACATTTTTGCTAAAAAAAAAACCTTTTTTTGCAGACTGTAAAATACTGCTGCTTTAAGCACAAGGAGGTCAGATGACTTGCTCAGGATCACACTATGAGCCAGTGACTGGTGGGATTTGAAACTGGCTCTCCAGGTTCACAGTTATGCAAGTAATCACTGAACTAAAACTGTCTGCCCTCCTTCAAAATCACCATGACATACACCCTTTCTGATATAGGGATGTTCAAGATTTGAACCTGCAGTCTTCTGACTCCACATTTAGGCCAACTAAGCTACAGGGACAGACCTTGGTTATGCCCAAGTGAAGGAAAAAACACAAAAGTGCGGATGATGGTGGTGAGGGGGCAATTTGTACAACTGAATGCAAACAAAAGAGAATTGTGCACAAGGAAGAGAACCTGTGCAACAATGTGGACAGCTCAAACTGTGTATGAAAAAGCAACAAGGATACACTCAGAAATGGAACAAATTATGGTAAAAAATGCACACAGAGTCCAACTTCCCATGCTAAATGCAGTGTACTCCAAACCATAAAGCTGAGACTGTAAGCTGTGGAAAAATAGAAAAATAACAGTGCTCCTGGGCAGTTTGGGGCAGTTTGGTGTACCAAGCAGAGTGTCAGGGTGTTCAATATGTGATTTTTTTTTACTTTCTTTTTATCTCTCCTTACTGCCCGCTAGCTCCCACTCCTTTGGACCCTGACCATTCCCGGTGGTCCCTCCACGGAGTCTGCCCCTGGAGTGTGAGGTACACTCCTGTATCTGCCTCACCTTCCTCCTCCTAGAGTGCCTGCACATTGGAGTGTGCCCGTGGGAGGTGAACTGGGAAATCGGTCGGTCGTCATCTAGGTGGCTAGCGAGGTATTTCCACGTTTACTCCCCTTGCTATGACCCACTACCCCTGAGGATGTTGGCATGCATTACTTGACATCCAGGTGAACGGCGTGCTGGTGCTCATCGCCGCCAAGTGCCCACAACGTCCTCCCTTCCCCGGTTCCGAAGAACTGCCTGGTGCCCCGATGTCCGTGCTTCCACAGACACTGGTGCATTGGGTGTGGAAAGCACCCCTAGGAACCCACCCCTAGTTCTAGCTGTGATTGAAACATGGCTCTCCACTAAGGTGCCCGACAGTGCTGTTCAACTTGATGGCTACACGCTAATCAGAGACGACAGGATTGGGAAAAGGGGCAGGGGCTGCTCAATCTACCTTAAAGCCTCCTTCCAAGGACATGCCCTCCCCCCAAAAAAGGGAGGCAGTATAGCACAGTGGTTTAAGGCTCTGAACTGCAAATCTGGTGACATCCAGTAGACTTGACTTGGGTTTGAATCCCACAGCTTCCACTTGCATACTGTGTGACCCTGAGCAAGTCACTTAACTTCCCTGTGCTCCCAGGTTGCTCCTGTAAAAAAGCTTTCAGCTTAGTGTGCTACTCCTGGTTAAACAACTAAAAAAAAAAAAAAATTGTCATTGGTAGTTGCTCCCAAGCACTTGCAGTTAAGCTGCTCCTTGAACGGCACAGAAAAACCCTCATAATCAATGCTAGCTATGTCCCACCGTGAGACCACTCCAAAGGTTTCACAGCAATAATCAACTATCTTGCAAACCTCCCCACTACTGCTGAATTTGTGCTCCTCGGGGACTTCAATGTAAATTGACTGGCACTCAAAGCCAACATCTACAAAGATGATACAACAATCATTAATCTGGCCCAAGTAGTAAACTCCACGACCAGATGCAATCTCAGAACTGGTAGTGCTACCATGCTTGATCTTATTTTTACAAACAGGCCTGATAGAATTATAGGTATTGAGGTTCTCCAAGACTTCCTTAGTGATCACTCTCCCATCATCTGTCTCTGGTCCAATAAATCCACCAAACTCCCAACTAAAGCACCATACCACTGTGTCTTCAAGAGAGGACAACTAAATCAGTTTAAAGCTCACCTCTGCAGCCAGGACTGGTCAACACTGGACTCTGCACCTAGTGTGGACCACTCCTTGAAGTCCTTCATAACCACTTTCAGTGCAGCTCATGACATCTTTGCCCCTATAAAAAAGCAGAGACTAAAAACTGTGAACAACCCCGGGATCTAACACTCCCTTCTCGTCTGTATGGTTGACAGAGACCACCTCTGGCATAAAGCTCGGGCTACAGGCAATCCCACACACTTGAAACAATACAGAATGGCCCAAAACTCCTGCACCCAAGCCATCAGGCAAGCCAAAATGGCTCACTACAAAGATGTGTTCACAAATTCATAGGGTGACAGCAGGAAATATTGGGACAACATAAAAGAACTTACTGGTAAGCCCAGCAAAACCTCTCCCACCATGCTATGCATTGATGGGACAGTCACCCAAGGGGAGTAAACATGGAAATACTTCGCTGCGCCCCCTGCATTCCCCGAACCCCCCCTCAACTTTCTGTAACTATCTCTGGGGGGAGGCCACTTTGGGATGGGGAGAAACCTCAGGGGGGGAGAATTATTCTTGAGGGGATGGGAAACCAGCAAGACAACCTAGATGGGGCAAAAGGTGCAGGGTGGGAGGCAGGCAAACAGAGAGTATGTCGGGAGGGGACAAACAACACCCAACACTAAAAAATCCAAGTGGTCCAGGACTGGGAATCAAACCCAGGTCCACTGATGCTTCACCACCCTCCTCTGCCTGTGGCCTTATTTTCTGAGCCACAGCAGCTGCTTGGTAAATCATCACCCAGCAGAGCCTTTGTCCTCTCCTTCCCTGCATCCCTACGGCTACAAGGATAGTGCTTACCACACACACACACACACACACATACACACACACACATACACACACACACACACACACACACACACACTATATTTTCCTTGTAGCTGTTTTCTCCCTTTCGCTGTTTTGTCCCATGCTATTTTTGTTTAGCTAGTTTGCCTTAGCTATTTTCCCTCTCTACCTGTCCTCACTTTCCTATGCCCCACCACCCTCCTAACAGTCTATGGTATACCCCCTTCTTGATGAAGCCAACTACTGGCTGATCATACTAACTGACAAAGCCATGCCTGGCTGTTTGCCCTTGCCTGTGTTCAGCTAGTTGCTCATACTTATGCATTTGTGACTTCAATTTGCTTTACTCCTTCCTTGTTATTCGTACCTGTATAACCCTCCATCCATAACATAGAGGCATGTTACAATGTTATCTGTACTCAACTGTGCTGTATTTTGTATTGTATCTTGTTTTGTATTGAAGTTGGTATAGAACCAATGTAAAAGAGTCCCTGACTCATAGGTACTGTAATCCGAGAATTCAATAAATAAAATAAAAAAATAAAAAATGTCACAAGCAGAGGATTATAATGTCACTTGTAGACAAGCAGCCAGAGAGTATGAAGACCAAGTGACAGAGGTCTGGTTTTCATGAATATTTCATAAGCAATAAAGCATGAGAAAATGGTATGTGTTATAGGAGCGTGGTAGCGTCCCTATAGTTAGGGTTGAGTAAGAATTTAATATTAAACCTCAAAATTCTGCACTTTAATAACCTTGGAACTATTCAATGGATTTGCACGACATTTTGCATGTGCAGTCTCATGTAGAAGATCTCTTGATGTGCCAAGTTTTGTTTCAGTCGGATTGGCAGGTTTCGAGGTGCACATAGTGAAAACATTTTAAAATTCGACTTTTTTGTGTTTTGTTTGCCATTGCACTGCACCTAGACGGTTTGGAATTTTGGACTGAAATGTTCAGGGTACAAAGGATTTACCCCACAAAAGTGTATTTGGTGAAAAAATATTAATCCTATTTCAAAGTTATTTAATTTTAAAGTTTCATGTTCTGAGCATGCTCAGTACAGTCTTTTGGATAGCTTCCCAGAACGAAAAAGGAAATTGGTCTCATGAAAAAGGATTCTTTTTCACAAGGGGCTAAACCTTTTTCATGAGAAAAAGATCCTTTTTCATGAGCCACCATCTTGTTTTCCATTTAAAAAACCCCACAAAACTTAAAAACCCACAAAAGTGAACTCACTCATCCAGAGACACCAACTCATGTATCTTGCTCATCGGGACTCCATTAGGTGGATTCTGAAGTTATCTGGTGGAAAAAGGACCCTGGAAGGAATTTTTTTATTTATTTAACCATTTTAAATCCTTTTTCGAGACTTGCTAATTCCTTTCTCGTGGGTCCTTTTTCATTCTCACGAAAAAGGATTTCTACTGGCAAAAAAGGATTTTGGACTTAGTTTTTCTTTTATCCTTTTTCATGAGATAGGAATCCTTTTCATGATTCCTTTTTTTGTACTCACTAAAATGGATCCTATCTCGCGAAAAAGGATTTAGTTTTTTTTAATCCTTTTTCGCGAGACAGGATCCTTTTTCATAATTCCTTTTTCGTACCTATAAAAATGAATCCTATCTCATGAAAAAGGATTTGAGGCTTCATTTTTTAATCCTTTTTCGCAGGATAAGATCCTTTTTCATGAATCCTTTTTTGTACTTGTGAAAAAGGATCCTATCTCACAAAAAAGGATTTGGTACTGATGAGTTTCAATGTATTTCAATGAGGTTTTCAACTTTGATGTATAGCTTTGCCATTTTTGCATATTTTTATATAACATTTTCAGCATGGCCTTTTTGAGACCCCAGCTCATGAACAATGTCGATGGAAATATGCAAATCCAGACTGAAAGGTGATTTCAGGTCTTTTGATGAAATGACCTTTCGATCTAGATTTGCAAATTTTCACTACCATTGTTTATGAGATGAGTTCATAAGAAGCGTATGTTGAAAATTTGGGGTCAAAATATGTAACAATGACACTGTATATGCATCTAAGGAAGTATGGCAGTGCAGGGCCCAAAAATGATGGATCAGTGGGAGTGCAGGGCCCAGAGTGCCCTGTACTCCCACACTCAAATAAGGAAACAATTACGGAGGGATGGGAGTGCAGGGCCCAAAGGACCCTGCACTCCCACAGGCAAATAAGGATATGACTATACTATCTCAAAAAGTCAGGATATTCACTGTACAAAATAAACTTTGTTAATGCACTAGTTTGGGTTAAAGTGGCAAAAGTAGGGAAATATGATTATACAATGGCAAAGAAAAATGTTAGCTTCTGATTGGTCAAGCTGGCACTGGACCCGTGATGTTATCCTGGCATAACATCACGGCTCAAGTGCCAGCACAGTAATGACCGCAGTGAAAGAAAAATAAATGCGTCGCTCCGCCGCATATGAGTACATTCAGCTCTCCCCACTTAGCAACTCTTTTAACTCGCAAATATCGTTGCTCCCCGCCCAGCTCGAAATCAGTATAAATTTTAAAAAAAAATGCCCAAACCTCTCAGGTCACATTACCACCTTCTCTCTACAGACTACTAACTGCCAAACTGCCAAATTTAAGACAAAAACAACAATAAGACAGACGACTTCCTGATCATCCTTTACTTCCCGCTGCCACACTCAGCCAGCACGCGCTTCACTACAAACCCCTATTTTTAGTTATTGCAGAAACAGCAGCTTATACATCCATTTTGCCACAGTCTCCCGACCCCAGTACAAGACTAACTAAATACAAGAAACTGTCAGACCTGTTAAAATTTAAAAAATATTATGGAAACATCCACTTTCTACTCACTAATCATCTCATAAATGGTCCGGTGGGCATATACATCCACTCTAAAACTTTACAGTCTCCAGAAAACCACGATTAAAAGAGAGGGGGTCGGCGATGACAATATCTCACAGGCAGGGATAGCACAGAGGGGGCTTACTGTGCAGATTGCAGAGTCACAGTTACAGCAGCTCCACCTACTGGCAGTCAATCAGCACTACTTTTCTTTAAAATGTACTTCCCATTCAAAAACAGGCAAAAATATACTTTAAAATTAACTTTTTTATCTTTTTTTTTTTTTTTTGCTCTGGAGCCATTGTATAATAGGAATAATGCACTCCAGGGTGTGTGTTGTGTCTGGGATTCGTCACTTCTGGGCGATTAGTCGCACTCGCCCGCGGCCTCGTGCCTAATCACCCCAGGCGTGACGTTATCCCAGCACGACACACACCCTGTCATGCATTATTCCTTTATTATAACACCCCACCCCCACCCTGCAGGCAGCAACAGGCATGGGGTGTGCCTTGCAATGTCAGCCCTAATGCTCACCCCATTCTCATATACTGTACCCATCTCAGCATACTTACTCATGGAATGGGGTGAGCATTAGGGTTGACAACCACAAGGCAAACCCCAAGCCCAAATCTGTATAGACCAGCAAGGAGAGGAATGTGGTTTGCACCAGACTTTTCTTAGCATCCCGAGTAAGCAGGTAGTTAATCCTGTAAAACAGACCAAGCCTCTGTCTAAGCTTTTTTAAAGGTTATTCAATATGGTCATTAAAGGAAAGGCTATGGTTGATCCAGACCACCAGGTATTTGAACTTGGATACGAATTCCAGAGGTTCGCCTAGAAGTGAAGAGATCTAGGGCAGGGTTCCTAGGGTAGCAGGGTTCGTTGTATGAACAAAAGGTAAGAATAACATTGTTTTTGTTTTTTTTAGCATTCAAGAGAAGTTTCTGATTCAAAAGCTGCAGTTGCAACTGATTAAATTCCTGCTGAAGATCCCTACATGCAGCTTCAGGAGTAGGTCTACTAACATAAAGCACTGTATCATCTGCAAACAGATGTACGTTGGCTATTTTGAGATTGGCATCGATTCCATTAATGTATATTGCAAAGAGCAGAGGGCCCAATATGGATCCTATGGTATGCCCCTCAGCAAAGGTTTTAATGGTGAGAATTCTCCTTCCGCATTTATCTGTTGAAGATGACCTGAGAGATAATTGGGAAACCATCTCAAGGATGATGAATCTAGGCCCAGGTTCCAGAGGGAAGTAATGAGCAAGTCATGGTCGACAGTGTCAAAGGCCTCGCTTAGGTCTAAAAATACTGTACAAACAAATTTCTTGTCGTCCAAATCATGCTGCCAGTCATTAGTTACCTTGGCAAGTGCCGAGCTGGTGCTATGCCATGGTCAAAAGCCGGATTGTAAATGGTTAAGCAAATTTGCAGATTTTAGTTAGTTTCTGAGCTGTGCACTTAAAATTTTCTCCAACAGTTTAGACAGGATAGGGAGTAGGGAGATTGGCCTATAGTTGTTTAGGTCACTGGGGTCTCCAGATTTGAGAAGGGGATCACATGGGCAGTTTTCCGTAAGGGAGGAATATCACCCTGAGAGAGTAATAGATTAAAAAGGTGAGTAATTGGCACAGCTAGGACATGGCGAGTGAGTTTCAGGAAAAAGGGGTCTATAAGATCTGCACCAGCACTTGTCCTGGTATCTAATTGTAACAGAAGATTCTCTACCTCGTTCAGGGATGCGTACTGAAAGGAGAACATAGTAATAGAGGCAGGAGATACTTCATCCTATATGCCGAGTTGTGAGCAGAGAATACTGGTGGGGGAGGTGTCAAAGGCTAAACCTAAAATGGTGAAATGATTGTTGACAAGGATTGTTTGCTTATTAGAGACTGTGGTGACACCAATAGTAATTCTTGTGGGTAATGAATCTGTGAACACATGACCTTCGATGTCCTTGAAGGTTTTCCAGAATCTGGAAGTATATGTAGAGGAAGTGTCGAGTTCTGCTCGATAATAATTAGCCTTAGCTTCCCTGACCAACTTGGTACAGAGGTTTCTCACCCTTCTAAAGGAAGACCAATCAGCTGGGAGCTTTGTTTTTCAAGCTGTTTTCCAGAGCAGATCTCTATTATACAGTGCAGCTTTTAGGTCTGCCGTGAACCACCGGCATGATTTTTTCATGGGGCGTACCACATGCTTTGATCAATGGTGCATGTTAATCCAGTACCCCTATTATAATTTCCTGGAAGATGTCAAATACCACATTTATCGAATTTGCTAGGTAGAAGTCCTGCCAACTCATGGAGTCTCATAGATCTGAGATAAACGCACCAGGGTCAAAATTACGATGAGATCTCTTGAAGATATATTTGGGTAAAGGTTGTGGTTTTGGGGAGCAGGGAAATCCTAGCCCCTCCCAAAAAATCATGGTAGTAAGTACGGTAAACACCAACATAGAGGTGTCGATAGGGAGAAGGGCAGGGGTAAATGGAGAAAGTGACAAAGGCAAGAAGGACAGGGATGGGGCAAAAAGGAGTAAGGCCATCAGGAAATGGAGGGTAGTGAGTACCAATGCCCATAGTCTGGGCAACAAGCTCCCTGAGCTGGTGGCCTTGATGGAAGAGAGATGCCTGGATATCGTAGCAGTCACAGAAACATGGTACACAGAGAACCATGACTGGGATGTTAACATACCAGGGTACATACCCTACAGGAGAGACAGGCAGGGGAGAAGAGGGGGAGGAGTAGCTCTCTATGTAAAGGAAGGGATAAAAGCAACTGAACAAAATAGTAAACAGGGAGGAGAGGAGGCGCTGTGGGTCACCTTGGAGACTGGAAAGGGCACCACAGTCTGCACAGGGGTTGTGTACAGACCCCCATGTCAGGGGGAGGGAATGGACAAGGATATGATAGAAGGCATTCTTAGAATGGCAGAGAAAGGGGAGATACTGTTGATGGAAGACCTGAATATGCCAGATGTTAACTGGAGCACATTTGCTGCAGCCACATCCAAGAGCAGGGCCATTCTTGATGCCTTACAGGTGGCAGGCCTCAGACAGCTAGTTTCAGAACCCACTCATGAGGGAGCAATCTTAGACCTCATACTCTCAAATGGGGGCAGTGAGAGGATCTCAGATCTAGAAGTGGGTTGCCATCTGGGAACAAGTGACCATGAAACAGTGTGATTCACCTTAAACTCAGCTACAGAGTCAAGCCATACAAAAGTGAGGGTACTGGACTTCAGGAGGGCTAACTTTGGCAAGATGGGAGAGTGCCTCAGAAAAGCACTAGCAAACAGGCTAGAAGGAGGTGTGGAGCAACAATGGGGAATCATCAAAACTGCCATCACAGAGGCAACAAGCCTTTATGTGAAGCAAATAAACAAATCAAAATGAAAGAAAAAGCCACTATGGTTCTCAAAAGAGGTGGCTGTGAAAGTCAGGAAAAAAAAGATAGCATTCTGGAAGTATAAGGAAACACAGAAGGAGCAGGACAGAGAGCTGTACCAGTTAAGGCAGAAGGAAGCACGGAGGGAAGTCAGAATAGCAGAGGCCCAAACTGAGGAAAAGATAGCCAACTCGGTTAAGAAGGGGGATAAAACCTTTTATAGGTATATCAGCGAGCCTAGAAAGACAAAAGGAGGGATGAGGCTGAATAGAATGAATGGTGGGTGGGCAGAGGGGGAAAGTGAAAAAGCAGGGATACTGAACGAATATTTCTGCTCAGTATTCACAAAAGAGGAGGGGGAAGTGCCTAATCCAATTAAAAGAAGCACTCTTGATAAGGGGGTCGATCCCAGTCCTTTCACAGAAGAAAGGGTTCTGCAAGAACTCCTAAAACTGAAGGTGGACAAAGCAATGGGGCCTGATAGAATTCACCCCAGAATTCTAAAAGAATTAAGGGGGGAACTAGTGAAACCACTGGCTACTCTTTTTAATAAATCATGGAGGATGGTGTGGTACCGAGGACTGGAGGAAGGCGGATGTGATTCCCCTCACAAAAGTGGGACCAAGACAGAGGCAGGAAACTACAGACCTGTCAGTCTGACCTCTGTGGTAGGGAAAGTGATGGAGTCACTTCTGAAGGAAAGAATAGTTGAGTACCTAGAGGCCAGTGGGGCACAGGACCCAAAGCAGCATGGGTTCACAGTGGGAAGGTCATGTCAGATGAATCTAATAGATTTCTTTGACTGGGTGACCAAAGTAGTAGACCAGGGAGGGGCTGTGGACAGGGCCTACCTAGACTTTAGCAAGGCATTTGACACAGTCCCACACAAAAGATTAGTAGTCAAATTAACCAGCCTGGGAGTGGGTCCCAGGGTGGTAGCCTGGGTAAAACATTGTCTGGACAACAGGACACAGAAGGTAATTGTAAATGGAGTCCACTCTGAAGAAAGAGGGGTTACTAGTGGGGTACCGCAGGGTTCACTATTGGGTCCAGTCCTTTTTAATGTCTTCATAAGTGACATTGCAGAGAGACTGGAAGGAAAAGTATGCCTCTTTGCAGATGACACAAAGATCTGCAACAGGGTTGATCCACAAGGAGGCGTGGAAAGGATGAGAAGGGACTTGGCAAGGTTGGAGGAATGGTCGAAGTATGGCAGCTAGGATTCAATGCAAAGAAGTGCAAAATAATGCTCCTGGAAACAAGAACCCAGGGAAGAATACACAATGGGGGAGGTAGTAACAACAACAAAAAGGAAAGGGACCTGGGGGTAATCATATACAGATGACCTTAAGGTTAGCAAGCAATGTGAGAAGGCAGTGGGAGGGCTGGGGTATACTGGGATGCATAGGAGAGGCATCAGCAGCAGAAAACAGGAAGTTGTTATCCTCTGTACAGACAATTGGTGAGACCCCATCTGGAGTACTGTGTCCAGTTCTGAGACCCCATCTCCGCAAGGACATAGATAGGATAGAGGCAGTCCAGAGGAGGGCAACTAAAATGGTGCAGGGTCTACAAGAGAAGCCGTATGGGAGAGACTAAAGGAGCTTAATATGTATATCCTTGAGGAAAGAAGGGAGAGGGGGGACATGATAGAAACTTTTAAGTACCTCAGTGGAATCAACAAAGTCCAAGAGGGTAGCATCTTTCAGAAAAAGAGATGTGCAAGAACAAGGGGACACAATTTAAAAATAGAGGGGGGCGTTCAGGGGCAATGTGAGGAAGTATTATTTCACAGAGAGGGTAGTGGATATATGGAACAGCCTTCCTGAGGAGGTTGTGGGGTCTAAAACTGTGGGAGAATTCAAGAATGCATGGGACAGACATAAGGCAATTCTTGTGGGGTAGGAAGAAATAGGCTGTTGGTTAACTAGGATCTGCGGCCTATCCTGTAGGTAGGGAAATGGGCAGACTAGATGGGCCAAGCGGTCCTTATCTGCCGTCAAAGTCTATGTTTCTATGTTTCTATTGAGGCAAATCTTATATAGGCAATTAAACAGTGGTCACTAATGTCAGAGAAGAATACATGAGCGTGAGAAAATAAGTGAGGCTTGGTTACTAGGATAAGGTCCAACAGGGTGCTGTTATTAAGGTTCTTCTTATTTGGGTGTGTTGCTTCAACGATGAGTTGAGATAGTCCAAGGGAGTCACAAAGGGATTTAAGCGGTGAGGAGACACTGGAGAGCCAGTCTAGATTAAAGTCCCCTAATATAATAAGCTCTGATGGCAGTGGTCCTAACAATTTACTTAGGTGATCCAAAAGCATAGCATCCTATAATACAAAATGAGACAGAAGGGGAGAGCTCGACTTTGAGGGACAGGCATTCAAACTCTTTAGGCATAGAAACAGAATCTATTATAGAGGCCAGGAGTTTATCTTTGATATAAATAACTCCTCCTCCTCCTCATCGTGACTGCCTGTCATTTCTAAACAAGGAATAGGCTGGAATGTTCACCTCATGGTCAGCAGTACCAGGTTTGAGCCATGACTCAGTGACCACCAGGACATCAGGCGAGGTATGACAGGTCCAAGCCTGAAAAGAGGTCAACTTCTTTAGTAAGCTGCATGTATTGACATGCATAAAGCTCACACCTTTGATACTAGAAAGGTCTGCAGGAGATGAGGTGGCTGCCAGGGGACCAGGGTTAAGCTCAACATTACCAGAGCACAATAATAAGAGCAGCAAGAGGTTTTTTTTTGTAATATTTATTTATGCCCTCCTACATGCTCTGGAGCTGCCTCTCCTTCGGGCTGCCATGACCCACAAACATTCCCCCTACTATCTCCCCCTCAGCCATCTACCTCAAATCTGCAGCCTTCATGGGGTAGCCCAGTTTAACCCTTCACCTGGTGGGTCCCCCTCCTCCGAGGGTGAAGACACCAGTGTGGGAGACCAGCACACTATACTTCTTTGGTCCTGGGTGCTGCTGAGGTGTTTTGTAGCTTCTGGGGAGTTTTCAGAGGTGCCTGGGGTTGGCAGCCATCATCTAGGTAGTCTGCGGAGTGGTTTCCAGTTTTCTAGTTCCCCCAGCGCGCTGCTCGTGTAGTGCCCCCAGTCTCCACCGGGGGCTGCTACCGAGGGAGACCATCCCCAATCCCATCCCAGGATAGGAGAGCAGTCTATTGGACGCTCGATTCTATCCTCCCCCTGCCAACCCCCAGTGACCTGAGTCTGTTCCCGAACCCGGGTCGCCAGCGTGGGTCGAGATAAGGCACCAGTACCTCAGCCCTTTATGCCACTGGGCCAGCAGCAAGAGTTTTTTGATAGCTCCCACAATTAGCTGGTGTGCCTTTGTCTGTTCACATTTGCTGGGGTTATTATATGGGCTTAAGGTGTCCCTAGGACAATTACCTAGGTGGCCAACTGCCGTGTAGATAAGAACTCTGGTCGTAAAAGTCAGGGGAGCCGGGGGACCTGGCTAATTGCTGACAACATTGTGCCCTCTATAGTGGACCCAGTATAGGTTCCAGCCCACCTCGGTGGATAAATTTCAGGATCTAAGTTAGAGAACTTTAAGGCCCATATACAATAGCAAGGATAATCAAGAATACTCAGACATTCCATGAGGGGTCTTGGTTCAAACGCTCCAGGGTAATGAAGATGTAGTCTGCAAAATTCTAAAGGGCATAATAGGACAAGCACCACCAAGAGACAATCAGACTTTTCAATACAGAAATTTTTATCTATATTCACACTTCTCTGTATACTGACTTTCTAGGATCACTTTGAAACAGTTAAAGCTAATTAGTGAGCTAAGTTTCAGAGTTTCTTGCAACTTGTTCTGGAAAGTAGGGACTAGGTATTAACTTATTATGAATCACTCCAGTTAGCTAGAGTGATTTAGAAAAATGTCTAGGAATTTTGATATTTCAAAAGTTAAAAAAAGCTGCCCCCCCTTGCTGTAAAGTGGAACGCTCCACTTCTAAATGTACCTGTGTGAGAAACCACTGTACATAAGTACTACAGTAGCTCTGTGCACTGATTGGCTGAAATCACAGAGGTTAATAATTATATTTGTTTCAAAGTTGTCCCTGTTGTGTCTGAGGCTCTTCAAAGACCAGAGCAAAAATAGCTATTTGACCGTCCCACCAGTGCAGCAGCAAGGCGTCCACTTGTGGTGCTGACATTCTGGGTTTGGAGATGGACTTGGGAGTCAGAGGGCCAGCCAGGGGAGAAGGATTAAGCATCCTGAGGATGGCTCTCCTTCTCTGGAGAGGGGGGAGAAGAATGTCTGATGTTTTATAGACCCCTGGTGGAGGCTGAGGAACTGCCGCAGCTGGCACCATCAACTAGGGGGTGTTACAGACGTATGTCATTGCATGTCCCACCCCCGGGATCCACATTTCACATAAATGTTGCCACCTCCTTCACTGAAGCTCCATGCTCCATGTCCGACCATTCCCCATGGCTCTGTTTGGTGATGGTTAGACATGTTTCCACCAGCACTTCCTGATCCTGTGGCCCCACACTTGGGAGCAACACAGGAGATTCCTCTGGTGGGGGATGCCTGCCGGAGTCCTGACTTCCAAGTCCATGGGTCCCAGGCCAACTGATGGCCCCACCTAGTAGGGGGTAAGCCTGGGATCAAGATCACCATAGCAGGTAAGTCCAGGGGATGGTCGGAGCGTGGGGTGGTGTGGGCTGAGCTGTGGGAGGTGCGGCAAGAGAAAAGCATAGTAAATAGCAAAAATAATTGCTATCTGGTGTAACTCATTTGATTATTCAAGGTGGATAGTGAGTAAGTGAGTGGCTGGTACTGGTTATCCATTTCACCAAGTGGCAACTATCCCATTTAATATATTTCAGAGAGATCTGAGACAAGGCAAAGAAGGATAACCCCAATGGCATGATCTGGCAGACAAAACTCATTGGAGAGGATGGCTAGTGTAAGTGCCTCCACCTGTCCATCTCTGATCTCTGGTGGCAAAAGAAACTTTGTTCAAATGATACTGCTCTGTGTTTGGTGAGGTGGGTTTCTGTCTTACTCAAGGCTATAACAAGTGGGTCTGTTGGGATTCAAACCTCCAATCTTCAGATTCCCAAGCTTCTGCTCTATCTAAAGAGTAGGCATGAAAGATAAATATCTTCAAAGAACTGATCAGTAACAAAATAGGTCAATATGAAAATTAGTAATTGACACGCAAATGACTACTATTAATCTGCTGATGTAAGAAAGTTTTTTAAAACAGGCTTGGAAGCAAGAAATGTTAAGAATCTTTTTGGGTTGGGATTAGAACCAGGAATGTTTGCTAGTCAATAACAAATTGGGTGGATCCCAGAATTATGTTGCCTGTCCATATCAAAAAGGCCAGATCCCAGAATTAGTTTGCCTCCCTCCTTGGTCCATCATTAAGGGATATAGTGGGAAAAAAAAACAGGTCTCAGAGTGATTAACAAGCATAGTTTTCTTAATAAATCTATAAAAAAAATAGAAAGGGGGATGATTTGGTCCAGTCTGGTTGCACTGAGGGTTGAGGTACTGGACGCCACACCTCGCACCACGCTGGCGGCCTGGGTTCGGACACGAGCCTGGGCCATCAGGGGTCAGCAGGGGAGAAACATAGAAACATAGAAACATAGAAGGACGGCCCAGATAAGGACCGCAAGGCCCATCCAGTCTGCCCATTTCTTTTTCTACCTTATAAATGTGCCATCGGCCTTTGCTCTGTCAGTGACCTATCTATTCATAGTCATTTGTATTGCTCCCTTATGCCTATCCCATGCCTGTTTGAAGCCCTGCACTGTATTCATAGCCACCACTTCTTATGGTAAGCTATTCCATGCATCTACCACCCTTTCTGTGAAAAGAATTTCCACATTCCCCTTAATCGGCCTCCTCTAATCTCATGCTGTGTCTTCTTGTCCTGCTATTTTTCTTATATTTAAACATGTTAGACTCTTTCACCTTGTTTATGCCCTTAAGGTGTTTAAATGTCTCGATCATATCACCCTCTCCTCCTTTGCTCAAGGGTATACATATTGAGCTCCGTTAATCTGTCCTCATATGTCTTCTGATGCAGTCCCTGCACCATTTTAGTTGCCCTTCTCTGGACTGCCTCAATTTGGTTAATGTCCTTGTGAAGGTGTGGCCTCCAATACTGCACGCAGTACTCCAGATGGGGCCTAACCAATGTCTTGTACAGAGGGATTATTACCTCCCTCTACGACTTGTGATACCCCTACTAATACACCCTAACACCCCTAGCCTTACCTACTGCTTTAGAGGTCTGCTTGATGATTTTAGGTCATCAGTGATGATGATGCCCAAGTCTCTTTCTTCCTTTGTGAGCTAGCAACCCTCCCAGCCTATAAGTGGCTTCAGGGTTTCTCTTCCCTATGTGCATGATTTTGCACTTCTTTGCATTAAATCCCAGTTGCCACTCTTCTGACCATTTTGCTAGTTTATCCAGATCTCTTCTCATTCTGCCCACCCCATCGGATCATCTACTCTGTTGCAGATCTTGGTGTCATCTGCAAACAGACAAGCCTTACCTCTAGTCCATCTGCAGGTCACTAATGAAGATGTTGAATAGGACTGGCCCAGGACTGATCCCTGAGGTACCCCACTTGTGACTTGCATCTCTTCTGACTGTATACCATTACCACCACTCTCTGTTTTCTGCCAGTCAACCAGTTTGCCACCCAGTTGACCAACTTCTGACCCACCCTGAGCCTACCTAGCTTATTTATCAATCTTCTATGTGGAACAGTGTCAAAAGCTTTGCTGAAGTCAAGGTAGGCGACATCAACTGCTCCCCCTTGGTCCACCACTCTGGTTACCCAGTCAAAGAAATCTATGAGATTAGTTTGACAGGACCTTCCTTTTGTAAACCCATGCTGTCTTGGATCCTGTGCCCCTATGGATTCCAGGTGTTGCACTATCCTTTCCTTAAGGAATGCCTCCATAATCTTGCCCACTACTGAGGTAAGACTGACTGGTCTGTAGTTCCCCGCCTCCTCCCTGCTACCACTCTTGTGGAGCGGGATCACATGAGCCCTTCTCCAGTCTTCTGGGACCTCTCCTGTGCTCAGAGACTCACTAAACAATTCTGCTAATGGCTCTGCTAGTTCCTCCTTTAGCTCCTTAAGTACCCTGGGATGTATGCCATCAGGTCCCATTGCCTTATCCACCTTGAGCTTAGCAAGCTCTTGTAGGACCCTTTCTTTGTGAAAGGGAGTAGTGCTCACCTCCTTCCCCCAGTCCATGATGTTGAGCTGTGGGCCCTGCCTCACCTTCTTTTCAGTAAATACTGAGCAAAAGTATCTATTTAGGATAGATGCCTTTACAGGGTCCTCCTCCTCACATGCTCCTTTTCTCCATTAAGCTTAGTAATACCCCTCTGGACTTTCTCCTTTCACTAATGTATCTATAGAAAGTCTTGTCACCTTCTTTTACTGTTCGTGCTAGTGTTTCCTCAGTTTGGGACTTTGCCTGCCTTACTGCCTTACCTGCTTCCCTTAGGGCAGTTTGGTATGCCTCCCTATCTTCATCCCGCTGTGTTCCCTTATGTGTCCTGAAGGCCAGCCTTTTGGCTCTGACCTTTTCTGCTACTGTATTTGAGAACCAAAGTGGTTTCCTTCTTCTTTTGCACTTCCTTTTCTGTCTAACACAATGGGATGTTGCTTCAATGTGTATCCTTAATGCTTGCCACTTTGCCTGTACCTCCTTACCTGTGTTTCTTTTGCCAGGGCTAGCTTAACTCTGTTGGCCATCTTATCAAAGTCAGCTCCTCTGAAGTCCCATATTTTTGCCTTGGAATGGGATGATTTAGATGTAGTAGCCAAATTGAACTATACCATGTGATGGTCACTGGCCCCCAGGTGACCTTCTACCTGGAGATCTGTGATCCCTTCTTTGTTAGTCAGTACTAGATCTAGGATAGCCCTGTCTCTTGTGGGTTGCTGTACCAGTTGTTTGAGGCCCTACCCCTGCAGGGAATCCACTATGAGTCTAGTTCTGGCAGATGTTCCTGCTGGTATTGACCAATCTGTATCTGGCATGTTGAAGTCTCCCATTATCAGAACCTCCCCTTTAGCTGTCATGTTTTGTATATCTTCTAACAGTAATGTGTCTATGTCCTCCTCTGGTCTGGGGGCCTGTAGACAACCCCAGTTCTTATGGCTGTCCCATTTCCTGTTTCCAGGGTGACCCACAGTTCTTCTGGCTCCTTATGTGTATTCTGAATTTCTGTAGCTTTGATATTTTCATTAACATACAGGGCCACTCCCCCCCCCGCGCCTCGGTCTCTTCTGAACAATACATAGCCAGGTACTGAAGTCTCCCAGTGTCCTGCTCTGCAGTGTCTTCTGCCTCTTTATTTGATTTCAGAGATAGAGGCAGATACCTGTTTGTAGTGTTTATATGTTTTTTGGAGGTAATGTGTTGGAGAGCAGAGGTGATGGGGCACCTGATTTGCTCCTCCTAACCACCTGCCAACCTCCTGGACCAACTACCCTCTGCGGTCGAGGTTTTTCTGTTGGATGCTGGGGAAATGGCGGGTGGTTCTTATAATGTATTTCCTCTTCAATATGAAATTTGAGGCGTGCAATCTCTGCCCATGCTGCCCGGAGCTGAGACCTAAGATCTCCAAAGGCCCAGCATGTAGGACAGTGTCCTAAATCCTGTAAGACTGTCCTTCTGAAAATTGTTCCACAGTACCTGCAGTTAATGAAATTTCTTAATAAATCTATAAAAAAAATAGAAAGGGGGATGATTTGGTCCAGTCCGGTTGCACTGAGGGTTGAGGTACTGGACGCCACCTCGGGAGGGATTAGGATTGAGCATCCGGAGGACTGTTCTCCCTATCAGGAGGGTTCAGGGTGCCACTGCTCTGGGGCCCCTAGTGACATAAAAGGTGCTGTCAGAGTGGTGCCAGAAAGGGGCGGAGGGCAGCAGATGTTGGCACGCAGTGCCTGATGTCGTTGCATGCCTGCACTCTGAGGGGTGAAAAACAGAGGAAAAAGTGGTGGCAATGTTCACGCAGCTTGATAGCCGCTACTTTGCCGGCTAATGATAACTGGATCTGTCACATGCCGGTATTGTATCCTGGCCTGGCACGGGGAAGTCCCCTTCGAGGGTACAGCTGCATGTGCCAGCTGGGCGTGACCCTCTCCAGGGTTGGCGGCAGAGGTGGAGTGGTGGCTGGAGATTGGCAGGTCAGTGGCTGCAGGAGGCAAAAATAAGAGTAAAAAAAAAGGGGATAATTTTGATGTTTGTAGAGGACTAAGGACCAGCATTGATAGCATAGCACAGCACAGCGGTACACTACACTATTTTTACTAGTTTCAGTTCATGCCAGATTAGAGTAAGTGTTTACATGTTAAAAAAAATTGTTTACTCACACCGCTCTTAAAAAAAACAACTGCTGGGGTGGGAGCAAAGCAACCCAACATAAATAAATTAAAAAGAGAAACATTACAACCATTATAGTAAACCTAACTAGCTCAAATAGCAAACTGTTAATGCTGGTACTTAGTTCTCCACCAAAGCCATTATTTCATATTGATGAACTGCATTCTGATTCTGACTATCAAATTAGCATCCAGATAATCCCCCATCCATCTGTCTCTCTCTCTCTTGCTTTTTGCGGTCACACCTCATTATTTCCGTGTTTTATTCATGCAATTAGTAATGTGAGAGTTTAACTGGCAATACAAATGGTTGATTTGTAAATAATTAATGTAATTACACTCTCTTATGGGTTGTGAAAGAGATGGGTTACACCGCTGGGTATGACTGCCCTATTTTTATTACAGTAATAGCCCAGAACATTGGATGCTGCTTTTAAAGGGAGTATAAACCAGGCTTTCACAATTTTTTAACCTAATAAGAAATTTGGGCAAAAGTATAGTGAGTTTTATTTTCCCTATGGTACTGTTTCTAGTGTTTATTTTGAAATAGTCTTGTTTTGTTCTCGTTTTTGGGTCCCTTCCTGAGTCTAACTTTTTCCTGCCTTACAGCATATTAATTAGATCCAGAACTCCGTAAAATCAGCTGACTGTAATCAAGTTTCGCTCTGTGCTTTTGCTTTACTGGGAAAATAGCAGCATTAATGCAGGGCCATAATAAAAAAAAAAGATAATCTTTTCATTGCAACCATTATAAATCATGACATCTTTCTTAGCCTATCAGGATTATTTATTTCAAAGCATTTCCTGTACTCTTATAACCATAAGAGGATGTCTCATTCAAATCCTCCAGAAACTCTGGAGTTCTGCGTCTATTTCCCACATTGGGGGTTCTCTAATTTTCTGCCACACAAAACATTTGACATTAAAGAGCAGCGATTGTGCACCGATTGTGCTTATTTAAACAAGCATTTGTCAACGCTGAATGTTGGTTGCGTTGGAGTGTTGAGCTCGCTCACTGCCCCTCTGTCAGTCGCTCAGTCTGTGTCTCCCTGTGCTGCAGGCTGCTCTTTTGTACTGGGCTCCTACCTGTGTTGGCACCTTGTTCTGCCCACTAAGAAACCCGCAGCTGTCCCGACAGAGCTCCGTTGAGGTGGCTCACTCCCCTCTCTCACTCACTCATTCTGGTTCTCCTGGTGCTGCAGGCTGCCCTTTTGTACTGGGCTCCTGCCTCTGTTGATGGCTTTTTCTGCCCACAAAGAAATCTGCAGTAGTCCCGACACAGGTCTGTTGAGCCTGCTCACTCCCCCTCTCTCACTTGCTCATTCCGTTTCTGCCAGCACTGCAGGCTGCCTTTTTCTATTGGGTTCCTGCCTGTGTTGCCACCTTCGTCTGCCCACAAAGAAATTTGCAGCAGTTACAATAGAGCTCCGTTGAACTCGCTCACTCCCCCTCTCTCACTTGCTCATTCTGGTTTTCCCGCCACTGCAGGCTGCCCTTTTGTACTGTGCCCCTGCGTGCATTGCTACATTTTTCTGCCCACAAACAAATCTCCAGCAGTCCCAACAGAGCTCCGTTGAGCTCACTCACTCCCCTTCCCTCACTTGCTCATTCTGTGTCTCCTGCCACTGCAGGCTGCCCTTTTGTACTGGGCTCCTGCCTGCAATGGTGGCTTGTTCTGGCCAGAACGAAATCTGAAGCAGTCCCAACACAGCTCCATTGAGCTCGCTCACTCCCCCTCTCTCACTCACTCATTCCGTTTCTGCCGGCGCTGCAAGCTGGCCTTTTGTACTGGGCTCCTGCCTGCGTTGCCGCATTTTCTGCCCACAAAGAAATCTGCAGCAGTCACAATACAGCTCTGTTGAGCTCACTCACTACCGCACTGTCACTGACTCATTCTGTTTCTCTTGGCGCTGCAGGCTGTGCTTGTGTACAGGGCTCTTGGCTGTGTTGGCACCTTTGTCGTTCCACAAAGATATCCGCAGCTGTCCCAACAGAGCTCTGTTGAGGTTGCTCAGTCTCCCTCTGTCACGCACTCATTCTGCTTGTCCTGGCGTTGCAAGTGGCCCTTTGGTACGGGGCTCCTGCCTGCATTGGCGCCTTTTTCTGCCCACAAAGAAATCCGCAGCAGTCCTGATAGAGCTCCATTGAGCTCACTCAGTCCCCCTGTCTCACTCACTCATACTGTTTCTCCCACCGCTGCAGGCTGGCCTTTTCTACTGGGCCCCTGCCTGGTTTGACGCCTTTTTCTGCCCACAAAGAAATCTGCAGCAGTCCTGACAGTGCTCCGGTGAGTTCGTTCACTTCCCCTCCCTCACTCGCTCTCTTGTTCTGTTTCTCCCAGTGCTGCAGGCTGCCCTTTTGTACAGGGCTCTTGCATTGGGGCCTTTTTCTGCCCACAAACAAATACGCAGCAGTCCCAACAGAGCTCAGTTGAGCTTGGTCATTCCCCCCTCTCACTTGTTCGATCTTAATCTGTCCCAAACAGTAATTTCCCACAGCGACCGTGCTATTCTCCGGCAGGAGTGCAAACACATATTTTAGCCAGGATATGAATAACGACAGCTGTACTGTTCATAAGGAGGTGTGAAAAACTGCCACTGTTGAAAATGTGGTGTGAAAATATTACAAATTTGAGAAGTTACAAGAGTGCGTGGAAACAGTTCAACGCATGCTTGTAACACAGACATGTTATGGAGTTTCGTCACCAAATTTTCAACATAGGGCTTTTAGGACCTCTGTTCATGAACAGTGCCACTGTCATTTTCTTAATCTGTCCCGAACACTGATTTCCCACAGCAACTGCGTTTTTCTGTGCCGCAACTGTGAAACCACATTTCAGTCAGGATGTGAAAAATGACAGCTGTACTGCTCATAAGGAGGTGTGAAAAAAATGCCACTGTTGGAAATCTGACATGACAATATTACAAATCTGCGTAGCTACAAGGGTGTGTGGGAAGTGTTCAATGCACACTTGTAACACAGTCATTTGATGGGCTATCATCACCAAATTTTCAATATTGGCATTTTAGGACCTCTGCTCGTGAACAGTTTCACTGTCATTTTCTTAATCTGTCCCGGACAGTGATTTCCCACAGCGACCGCTCTATTCTGCGCCGGAAGTGCAAAAACACATTTCAGTCAGGATGGGAAAAATGACAGCTGCACTCTTCATAAGTAGGTGTGAAAAAATGGCAATGTCGAAAATCTGGAGTGAAAATATTATAAATTCGCGAAGTTACAAGCATGCATGCAAACTGCACAATGCACGCTCATAACACAGTCATTTTATGGAGTATCATTACCAAATTTTCAACTAGCCATTTTAGGGCCTCTACTCATGAACAGTGTCACTGTCATTTTCTTAATCTGTCCCGAACAATGATTTCCCACAGCGACCGCACTATTCTGCGCCGGAAGTAAGAAAACACATTTCCGCCAGGATGTGAACAATGACAGCTGTACTGTTCACAGGGAGGTGTGAAAAAATGCCAATGTTGAAAATCTGGTGTGAAAATATTGAAAATTCACGAAGTTACAAGTGTGCGTAGCAACTGCGCAGCGCATGCTCGTAAAACAGTCATTTTTTGGATTTTTTCCACCAAATTTACAACATAGGCTTTTTGAGAGCCCGCCTCATGAACACTGGCACTGTCATTTCGTTAATCAGCCCTGAAAGGTGATTCATGCAGGACCACAAACGCCTTCGTGGCCGATTAACACCATGACAGTTCAAGAATTCATGAGGAGGGGTCCCAAAAACCCCATGTTGGAAATTTGGTGAAAAATTCCCCAAAATGCCCGAGATATGCACTAAAGTTGAAAAAACCCTATTTATTACATTATACAGCTTACCGGCATTTCCTCAGTTCGCGGTCGGCTTTGAAGAGTGCAAACGTGTTCCCGGTCCACCGAAGATCGTTGTGCCGAGCTCCGGAGGTAAGTATGGGGTGAGAGGGGGGTGTGGGGAGGTAGGGTGCGCAGTGAGTGGGTGCGGGTTGCGGGTGAGGGCCAGGGAGACTACGAGGGACCGTTTCCTTTTTTGCAGGGAAAAAAAACAAAACAAAAGATATCGTGGGACCAGCAGTAGCCGATGGGGGATTGGGCACCTCACGGCACACAAGGGAGTAAATCATTATGCCGATGGGGATTTTGCACCCGTCGGCAGGAATAAAGGGGTGTTACAGAATGCCCGATGGAGTGGGCTCCCCGTCGGCAACAAAAACTGTCAGGGCACAGAGGCTGACGGGGATTGAGGCCCCCGTCGGCAAATAAACACGGTGGGGGGGGGTTATATTGTTTGTGAACACAGTGGCAACCCACCGCCATGTTCACAAACAATATCAGGGTTCCTAGATCCCGCCCTGCAATAACGGGTCGCTCCCTTATTGCAGTGGATGGCTGATGCTGCAATGACGAGGCAGCCCCTCATTGCAGCGGCAAAATTGTCACAAGTTAGTGCCAAGATTCCAAACTTGTGTCAGCAGCAGCATGCAAGGGGACTGGGGGACACGGGACAAGCCTTTGCAGGCTGTAAGGGCATTGGCCACAACAGTGCCGTGCCTCCACAGCCTGCTTCTGAGAAAGCTGCCGCAATATGTTTCTTGTGCTACGCACAATCAACATAAAAACAAAAGTTATCAAGCCCCCCAGCAGCAGCATAGCTCTGCAGGACTTCAAAAGTCCATTTTGCAGGATGTATTTATTGTTCCTTTTTGAAGGGGAAGGGATCATAACACTGATTTAGAAAAGAAGCATGTTAGCAAAAAACATATTATACAGGTAGACTGTTTTCATGCTTTATGGTGTTTTCTAAGTTCTTCACATAGAATTATGAAGAACAACTTAGAATATGATAAACAAGTTGATTGCAAGCAGTTGATTTGGTAATAAAGAGACAGTGCATGTGGTTCGATGGACAGGAGCAACCCCTTTCTAGGCTATATAAAGCAGCTTCCTCCAGCCTCATTTGGAAGCTGTTTCCTTGCTGCAACTGGATGCTCCCCTGCCCCCACCGCCCGCTGCTGCTGCTTTTCTCAATGTTTTGGGCCTTTTTTTTTTGTGCCTTCAGCTTCTGTTTGGTATGTGTCTTCATGATGCACTAGGTTAGTTTTTTGTCTTTCTGCCTTCCCTGATTGTAGCATTGTGTTTTCTGCTTTCCTCAGACAGCCACTGATGCTGCACTCATGTCCTCATTGAACGAATTTTACTGCCAGCTTTGTTTTTGGTGTGCTGACTCATTTCTACGTCCTACCTATGTAATTCTGCTGTATTTCGCTTGTGTTTTCTCAGTGTGTTCTACCTGCTGTCCATACTAAGCCACTCACGAACTGTTCTCTTCAGTTCCTCTGCATTCATTTTAACTTCACGTGGCTCTAGCCAGACAGCTTCAACCACTCTTACTCTGTCAGTCTTTTCAGCCAGCCTTAATCAATCAGTTTCAGTATCATCACCACAATTGGTTTTAATACAGCTTCCTGCTTTTTCTGCTCATGGCTGAAAGTTACCTATTATTTTGATCTTTGATAGGCATTCATCTTTTCATTACCTTGTCATACTGTCTGCCCCCAGTCCTATTAATCATTCTTTTCAGCAGTCCTCATTCAGTCCATTTCAGTCAATCAATTCTTTTCAGTGGTCATCATTCAGTTGCTGTATCCATGCCATCAAGCTTTATGAATGCATTCCTACTGGCCAGTATCATATTCCCAGAATCTTGCCCTCAGTGTTTCCCTATGGATAGACATGCTCACTCACTCCCCTTGAAGTCCACATTGTGAAGCTGGATCCCTTGTCATGGGCTAGAGTCATTCTCTGTAGACTGCTTGTTTCCTACAGTGCCCTCAGAAGTCTTACCAGATGGTAAGGTCCAGTGGTCTGGGGGAAACTATGCAGGATCATGGTCGGTGGCACCTCATGATGTTGTACTTAATACTTCAGCTGCCAAAGGGTGGCACTCTAAGCCCACATGGTTTCCTTTAGGTGTTCAGACCATGTCAGCAATACCTCTGAAAGCTATCCCTGTGGCTTCCTAAGTTCCATCTTGTCTCATTCCATGTCCCCTTCCTTTAGTTTCCAGTCAACATTAGACCTCCTCATGGTCTTGAGGCTGGGTGCTAGCATTTCACAGTTGCTACAGTCCTCATTACATGTTTTTGGGGAGTGGGCCTTCTTAGCAGTGGAACTTCCTTTAGCTGTTAAGATCAACTCATGGCACCCCCACAGCATTATCCTGTTAGAAAATGTTCCCCTGAATTGGAATTCCAAATTAGTAAGGTGAGCTGTTATAATAAGCACCCATGCCAAGAGATAAGGTCACCAAGGCCATGGATCCCCAGAGATTTCCTTCACAGGGTTTCTGCTGTTCTAAGTGCCAAAGGCCATAATGTCATTTTTAAAGTTAATTATAGCATTTACCTTAGTAGTTAGAAACATAGAAACACAGAAGTTGACGCTAGATAAGGACCGCAAGGCCCATCCAGTCTGCCCATTTTTTCTACCTTATGAATGTGCTATCGGCCTTTACTCTGACAATGGCCTATTTATTCATACTCATCTGTATTGCTCCCTTATGCCTATCCCACGCCTGTTTGAAACCCTGCACTGTATTCATATCTACCACTTCCTGAGGTAGGCTGTTCCATGCATCCACCACCCATTTCTGTAAAAAAGAACATTCCTCACATTTTATCCCTTAATCGGCCTCCCTCTAATCTCATGCAGTGTCCTCTAGTCCTGGTATTTTTCTTATACTGAAACATGTTAGACTCTTTCACCTTGTTAATGCCCTTAAGGTGTTTGAATGTTTCAATCGTATCACCCCTCTCCCTCCTTTGCTCTAGGGTATACATATTGAGCTCCGTTAGACTGTCCTCATATGTTTTCTGATGTAGTCTCTGCACCATTTTGGTTGCCCTTCTCTGGACTGCCTCCATTTTGTTAATGTCCTTGTGCAGGTGTGGCCTCCAGTACTGTACGCAGTACTCCAGATGGGGCCGAACCAGTGTCTTGTAAAGAGGGATTATTATCTCTCTCTCTTATGACTTGTGATACCCCTACTAATACACCCCAACATCCCTTTAGCCTTACCTACCGCTTTAGTGGTCTGCTTGGATGATTTCAGGTCATGTTGAGTCTCTTCACCTTATCTACTAGTGAAGTATGCTGCTACCTGAAGAGTTGATTGTGATGGGTCCACCCTGGCCCTACTGCTCATTAGTTGTGAATATGCTACTGTTCTATCTTCCTGTTTGCCACTGGCCTCTCCTATCCCCCCTTGTATCTGCTTGATGTATCTGCTACCCTAATCCTTTATGGTGCTAGTGCCTGAATATGCTGATTACTGCCTGCTTCGTTTGTACCATGCTATTATCTTCCTCCCACTTGCTATGTAATCCCATGATGTTACTGCATTGACCTTGCTCTGTCTGTTGCTGTTGATTATACCTGCTCTTGTTGTTGCCTGTTATGCCTGAATGTATCTCTGTAATCTCCCAGGTTGCACCTGAAAATAGGCACTTGGTTGTCTAGTGTGCTTACCTGGTAAACAAAAACAAATAAATAAATAAAATCTGTGATGATGATGCCCAAGTCTCTTTCTTCCCTTGTGATTGCCAGCAACTCCCTTCCCCTCCCAACCTATAGGTAGCTTCAGGGTTTCCCTTCGCTATGTGCATCACCTTGCACTATTTTGCATTTGTTGGATTTCTGTTGTGAGCTGGGGTTGGATGGTGACTCGCTTTTATCCTACAATCCTGCCATTCCTTCTTCTTCTGGAAGTCTAGCCTCTGTCAGCTATCAATCATCACTAGATATCAGCTGTCAATGCCAATGCCAATGCCATTGCTCCACTCGGTCTGTGTTTTCAGCTCCTGCTGTGCAGTCCTTTTGGGCTCCTTCATAGATAGCTTTAGCCTTAAGGAACTATGTTCATGTGGCACCTGTAAGAGTGGAACCCTTCTCAAGAGGGTTCCTTTGCACTCACAGTAGTCTAACAGGGTGGTAGTCCCATATGGGACAGATAGTGTGAATGCCCAAAGCATCTACATCTAAAAGCCTAACAATTCATACAGCTAGCCTAAGCCTTCTGATTATCTGCAATGTTGCACAAGCATTACTCTACACTTTGGTTGCTACACCCATTGAATAAAATGTTGTAAAACATGAATGTCCTCTATTATAAAGAATAACAACCCCCCTCCAACTGTGAAGAATAAGCTGCCTCAGGCACCTCGTGGGTACTGTGATGCCATGTAGAGCACTCAAGTTTTGCTCTCGCACTACATGATGTCACAACACCCACTCAGTGTCTGAATCACCTTGTGTATCACATTGGGGGGGGGCCTAATTTTTCTGTATGTCATAGATTAGAAAACGCTGGTATAGCAGGGACAAAATGAAAAAGAAAGGCAGGAAAAACAGTAAATGCATTTTGAATTGGAGGCCTACTGTAAGAAATTGAGGTCTCAGACTTGACCTGAAAGCTGACCCTATGATCTCTCTTTTGGCTTACATTTCTGCTTACAAGAATGCCCACAGAAAGGGCTCCAGTCATAGCACATAGTTGCTGTGGTGTGGTCACAGGGAGTCAGACAGCCTCTGCCTTGTACTGCTTATATCTTGGCTGCACTGGTGCCTGAAGTTACCCAGGTGGTACTGCAGTGGGACAAGTCACCATTCCTTCCCTAGAGAAGGTGGGAGTCCTCTGAGATGCTCAGTCCTACTGATCTGTTGGCTTTTTGATGCTCTGGTTTCAGAGTGTGAACGTGGGGCGCCATGTCTCTGTCACATTCAGTGGAGTGTGTGTGTTTGCTAGACTGTCCGTGCTGCTTTTTAAATTGAATACCTTTCCAAAATGGTTTCTATTTTAAATTAATCTCTATTTCCCCCTGGTTCCCTGCATCCTCCTCCCAGACAATTGAGATCTCCACAGCTGCATCCTTCCAAGGATAAGGATAAGGATGGCGACACTAATGCACATGCCCAGAATCACGGCTTTATAGTTCAGAAAATTAAATGTTACTGCACTATTGTTTTTCCAGCACAGTTAGTTTACTGTGCTTAGGTGACTGTCATCTGGTAGAAAATTAATTTGGTTGACACCACTTAGAAAAACCCCAGACTCATTCATGCATGAGTTTATGGTGCTTTGCCGCCATGTTAACAGTGCATACACCGGAACCGTGGTCTGCTCAGCACTGAATATACATTTTCTGTCAAACAAACATAAAGCATCAGCTGCTATATCTGACTAAATAACGGAGCAACAGTACAGACTGCCATGGCAAAGATGTAACTCACGTTGTCCCTTCCAGAAGTACAACTCATGACTGCACAATACTGTAACTGAGTGCTGCTAAACCCTCAGTATGCACATTACACATGCTGAAAATATTTTCTTTTCATGACTTTTGTTTTGTGTTTCCCCCTGAATTGATTTCCATTATTAAAACACTATCCTTGAATATGTGCCAGCCTCCACTCGCTGTACCAGCTAACTTGCTGAATGGGCCAGAAGGAATGGCAAACAATGAGCAGAATGAAAATCCTGGCTCCAGCACTGAATTCCAAATGGTGGTTAGAGTATGTTCCCTCTAAATTAGTTAATTTTCAGAAAATAAACTACAAAAGTAAAGAAACCTTTTTTTTGCACTGCTATAACAGCAATAAGGTATGACCAAGGGTTACATTAATCATCTGTTAATCACCCTCTAGGGGTATGTGGCACTTGGCTTTGCCTCTTGCAAAGGGGTGATTGACAGACAATTACTGTAACGTCTTATTGCTTAAATAGAACCCTTTATTAATCTCCTTTGGCAGAACACATGCAATACCCAGCTCTTTCCAGACTAGGCAGTCCCCAGTGTGCCCTTACACAAGGACAGAGCATGCAGGGGAGAATGACTAGATCCTCCAGCACTGAGGCACTGTTGCATGACAGTGCATACAAAGCCTTTTTACCCTAACAATTCTACAGTCTGACAAGGAGATATCTCAGCATCAGTTGTTCAGGTACAAGACTACTTTCTGTTCATAAGCAGCTTCATTCATTTCATAGCCTCCTTTTCTCTTCCCTTTGTAAATCAGGGCTCGAAGATTCCACTGCCCCTGGGGCTGTCTGGGACCTGAAGATTTTTGTCCTGGAACCCTAAAAATAAATTCTCACTGGTCCTGATAACCAGTGGAGATCAGTAATCACAGGAACTGAAATCTGAACTCTGATCAAAAAGAACATAAAATTATGTCTGTTCTGTCCTGAGAATTTGGTTTTGTATACAGTCACAATCCTTACAGTTTAATTAAGTGGACATAATGTACCTCTCAACCTCTCAGCATTAAAATTCATAGCACTGACCTTCAAAAATCAGAGCAAATGGCCAGAATGTGGAGCACTTTCTTATTTTAAAGAATAACATGTCTTTATTTTTTTTTAACCTTTGTTTTACCAGGTGAGACACACTAAGCTGAAAGCTTGTTTACAGGTGCAAACTGGGAGCACAGGGAAGTTAAGTGACTTGCTCAGGGTCACACAGTATGCAAATGGGGGCAGTGGGATTCAAACCAAGGTCTCCAGATTTGCAGCTCAGAGATTTAAACTACTGCGCTATACTGCCTCCAAATAGTAAATAGTAGACCCCATATATTTAATGTCAAGGAATGTTTATTAAATTAGTTTAATGATTTAATAGTTTGTGTGCCCAGCAATAGCTCTAACATTATTAAAAACATTAATAAACCTTTGCGGAGCAAGGGTAAATTTGAATGTAAAAATCATAGTGCTACGTGAAATTCATAGCAGCTTCCTGCACTAGTTTTATTTCATGCTAGCTCATTGTCAATATTCTTAAACTTTTTTTTTTTAATTATCAGGGTGGGCCAGTGAATGCAAAATATTTCCAGTACAAGTAATTCTTTCCAGAGACTGGTACTGGACTATTTATTAATAAGAAAAATCTTCAGCCCCTCATGGCGTCTAGCAGTACACCCTAGTGGTTAAAGCAATCGGCTTTGAACAAGATTGGTATACCTAGCAGACCTTGGGTTGATCCCTACAGCCTTCACACTTGCATACTGTGTGACCATGAGCAAGTCTCTTAACCTTCGTATTCTTCCAGGTCTCTCACTGCAAATGTGCCTTGTGCCCAGTGGGTCTTACCCGGTTTAAAAGAATAAAAATAAAAAAATAACAGAGAAGACAGTGTGGTGCCCTGGTTGGAGCAGAGATCCATAAAATCGGAGGTCCTCGGGTTTGAGTCCCATCATAGCCACTGGCTCACTGTGTGACTTTAAGCAAGTCACATGACCTACAGGGAGTTTCAGTCCTTCCCAGCTGTATTACCGGGTAGAAGCAGGACCTCCTACCCAAACCTCAGTGTAAATGAGGTGTATCTGTGTTGGGCTACTCTGGTAAATAACCTGTAAAATCCTTAAATTTATTTTTTTAAATCCTAATTAGTTACTTAATATTTAACAAAAAAGTGAAATTATCTCACTTCCTTCAAGACTCAACCATTTAAACATTTTACACACAAGCCAACTGTTGCTGCCCCTAAAGTACACATTTTACATAAAAGTGATTGAACTGTGCAAACTGGTGAGACAAAATATCATAATGCTATGATCACTCACCTAATAAGATCAATTCAGCCGGCAACTCCTACAAGATAGAGCTCACCTTGTATGCAGGTGATATATAAAGAGAAGACTATCTTCCAGCCCCACCTCTCTCTCACTAGAAAGACCGCCTTCCTGTTCTCTAGCCAGTGATCTCTACGGAATGGTAACAGAGCAGCATTTTGGTGTGGGGTGGGGGGTGACTAAAGACTCTCAT
The DNA here is from genome assembly GCA_016271365.2 of Neoceratodus forsteri. NCBI lineage: Eukaryota > Metazoa > Chordata > Ceratodontiformes > Ceratodontidae > Neoceratodus > Neoceratodus forsteri. The sequence goes on along the minus strand of CM028138.1, from coordinate 500,042,243 downwards.
ACTGTTACTGCTACCAGCAGTAGTAAAATTATTCCAGACCTCTTAAGGTTCTTCAGTTGGGGAGGACATTTTAATTAATTTAAAAGTAGGCTTCGCAGGGTGAAACCACTAACCAAGTGTCTTTGTTTATTTAAAGAGTTCCGGATATTTAGACATGTCAGCTCAATATATACATAGGGGATATGATATGGCCTGACTGAAGACATCATAGTCATCTTCTGAGTGAGGCCGTTGTGTGCCCAATGTACACAATGTATTTTAAATTGTAAAGCTTACAGATTAGAATAAGAACTTTAATGCAAAACCCCGATTTTTGCACCTTAATAACTCTGCCTCCATTCAATGAATTTGCCTGAAATTTGTTAGGCATGGAGTTGGTGCCAGGATCTCTAGATCCGTAAATTACAGATTGGTTTTGGGAGACAAAGTTATATAGGTGCAAATAATGTAAATTGTACCAAAACTAGGACTTTTTTTAGAGTCTGGTCCAAGGTACATGTTTTTACAATGACAAGTTTTTAACTTATATAGTTTTTGAAATATAAGTGAAAAACAGTTAAATTTTTCGCACATGCTCGTTCCGAGGATAGCTGGTATTTTTGCATTACCAGTTTGACAGAAAGTGATTTCTGTGACTGACAAAAGCAGTGTGAAAGAAATCACTTTCAATCACACTGCTGTCGGGCTCAGCTATGCCTAGAATACCAGCAGCTGGTGCTCACCTGCCCCATCCATCCCAACACATGTTTATTTACAGCAACCAGATGGCAGGTGCCCAAACCTGTTGCCAGTATCCCCTCCATCCATCCTAGCTCACATTTTAAGCAAACTGGCCAGCGGTGATCAATCCTGCTGTCTGGTACCCCCTGCTGACCCACGTTTTATTTGAAACAGTCAGTGAGTGTCCAATCCCATTGGCTGGCCAGTATCCCTCCTGCCTCCTGACTCATGTTTGGTCTGAAATGGCTGGTGGGTACATGATCCCACTGGCTGGTATGATAATCCTGACACCAGGGTGCCTAACCCCAGGTGTCAGCTAACGTCCCCCAATATTAGGTGCCACTGGGGTGCCCATCCCCTGTGCCACTGGAGATCAATGACTCCCCCATCTTGAGTTTCGATCCCCCGCACTGATAGCTAGGGACACCTGGGTCCCCACCCCTGGTGCCACCGAACAGCCCACTGACACTGGGGTGCTTAATCCCCAATGTCAGTCACTGGAAAAAAAGAAAACTGCCCCTTGAAGATCTTTTTTTTTCTTTTTTTGTACCTGTTAAAGAAGAAAACAGTCCCTCTGCAAAGTCTGACCCCTGACCCCCCCACTCAGCACCCTCCACCCCACACCCCTCGCACCCCTCACTTACCATACAAAAAAAGTGGGTTGACATGCATGTCAAAGCCTGACAGGGCCATGTACTGTGCTGGGAGAAGTGGGCTAGCATGAGAAATGGGGCTTGTAATATCTTCACTATTCTGTTTATTCCACAACATTTGCATGAATGAGGATACGATTCCACTATTACAAATGAAGGGAAATTCATTGCAAAAAAACTAGTAAGTGTACAGTTCGGGTCTCTATATCTGAGGATGGATATTAACTTGAAAGAGAGGCATAGAAGAGCGCTACCAAATTGGTTAATGGCTTGGAAAACGTGGGTGATGAGGACCAACTGACAGATCTCTGGGACAGCTTTCCGTAAAAAGGGGGAAACTCAGGGGAGATATGATTTCAGTGTTCTAGTATCTAAAAGAGGGAAAAACATCAGACCAAGTGCAGCTTTAAGATGTACAAGGAAGAAAGGACAAGGGTACACTTAACATCACTGAAGGGAGTAAGCTTCAAGGGGAAAAATCAGGAAGAACTACTTCACAGAAAAAGTGGTGAACACTTGGAATAGACTGCAACAGCATGCAGTATCAGTTAATACTGCGATAACTTCCATCTTAATATCAACAAGAATTTTGAAGAAAATGGGGTGACAAAGTATTCCCACTGAGCTAACAGAAGGGAGGAACTGGATGGACCACTGCATCCCCCCCAAAAAGATATGTATTCATATATGGCAGAAAATCATGAATCACAGCAGAATACAATTATCGATCCACTAGTGTAATACATATATATTTTCATGACAGAAAACTCTGTTAATGCATCAGTTAGGGATCATAGCACAGTGACAAAAGATGGAAATGTGGTGTTAGGGTTACCACCCCTACCACCCCCCCCACCCTCCACACACCAACAGGCATCGGGGTGTGTGTTGGGGTTGTCAGCCTAATTCTTACCCCATTCCATGTGTAAAGAAGCTGAGGTGGTGCAGTATAGGAGAATGGGTGAGAGTTAGGCACGACAACCCCAATGCACACCCCGATGCTTGTTGGTGTATGGAGGGTGCGGGTGGGGTGGTAGGGGTGGTAACTCTAACATCACATTTCCATGCTTTTGTCACTGTGCTATGAACCCTAACTGATGCACTAATGACATTTTTTGCCATGAATTTCCTTCTTTTGAGAACGGTAAGGTAACTGGTAAGTGATATGTGTTACTGGGAGCCTGGGTCTGTCCATGCCCCTTCATATTGCCTTTTTACATAATGGAGTGCGTTTCTGGGAGTGGGGGCACTCCAGGCCCTATGCTCCCACTTACACATAACTACGGAGCCATACAGCAGCCCTACAGGGCAAGGAACCCTTGTAACAGTAATTTGCTAATATCTCAGCAACCGTAGCAGCTAGGAAAAAAATTCCGGTGTTGTTGTAATCATGGCAGCGAGTACTCCATGCAAGATGATCAACCAAATCTCTATCTTGCATGATTTATGAGATATGTGCCCAAAATATGCTGAAAAGGCACCCTTGGAACCCTTGTGACACTAATTTGCCAGTATCTCCGTAACTGTAGCAAGTAGGAAAAAAATTCCACTGCTGGTGTAATCTATGATTTCAAAACTTGTTTATACAGGTAAGGTGATCTAAGCTGTAGGCAGTGAAAACTCTGTATCTCGCTTCATTTTCGAGATACGGGTGCTGAAAGTGTCATGGGCACCACAATGTTATCCTATGGGAAATTTCACAACTTCAGAACGTTGTAACCTTGGTCCCCTTGAATGTTTTGACACCAAACCACCAAAAGGCACATCCATGGGACCAGGGCTTGCTACCCTGCAAATTTCAGCCCAAAAGACCCAACTGTTTTGTTGCAGTGATGGCAAAGATTTGCTGTTTTTTAACAAAAGACTTTTGCAAATTTTAAAAGTTTCGCAAAAAACAGCACAAGACTTTCACATTTGCGAAAGTGTCACAGCCATTTCTTTCACAATTTTCGAAAGTACTGTGGAGCCAATTTTAACAAGCATTTGTCAATGCCGAATGTTTGCTTGCTGGCATTGGCACTGGTAGTGTAGGAGTTACAGAGCTGCATAATAGGAATGGCAGTGAAGTATTGAACTGAAGCCAACCCCATCACCACCCTGCAGATAGTTACAGGCATTGGGGTGTGCCTTTGGGTCATCAGGCATAACGGCCACGCCATTTCACCACACCCTACCGTGCAGACACCAACAAGTGTCATGGTGTGCCTTGGGGTCTTTGGCCCTTATGCGCGCCCCAATCCATCAGGAAATATTGTGAGATGGGTGTGGTATAGGAGAATGGGGTGAACTTTGGGGCCGAAGAGTCCAAGGCACACCTCGATGCCTTTCAGTGGCTGCAGAGTGTGGTTGGGGGTGGAATGGTATGAGCATTGCAGGTGACAATCCCAAGTCACAGCCCTGATGCCTGTCATTCTCTACAGGCTGGGATGTTATGGTCGGAAACCCTAACGCCTCATGCATTCGTTGGTATTTTCACTTCAAATTTTCAACATGGGTTTTTTGTGACCCCCACCTCATGAACAGTGGCAATATCAGTTTGTTAGCGGAAAGCTGATTAGCGATTACAGCATTTGTCACCACAGGTGCAAAAACACATTCTGAACAGGATTTGAAAAATGACAGCTGTACTGTTCATGGGAAGGTGTAAAAAATGGCAATGTTGAAAATCTGCAGTGAAAATATTAAAAAAACTGGTGAAGTCTCGTGCAGTATAGAAACTGTGCAACGCACCCGTAATGTAATTAGTTTGGGAATTGTTTACAGCAGATTGTCAACACAGGCATTTTGGGACCTCCGGTCATGAACAGTGTCACTGTGATTTTCTTTATCTGTCCGAACAATGATTTCCCACAGCGACCGCATTTCTGTGCTGAAAGTGTGAAAACACATTTCCAGCCACGTTATGAAAAATGACAGCTGTACTGTTCATAAGGAAGTGTGGAAAATGCCACTGGTGAAAATGTGGACTGAAAATATTACAAATTCATGAACTTACGAGGGTGCATGGAAACCTCGTAATGCTCACTCGTAACACAGCCATTTTAAGGAATTTTTTCACCAAATTTTCAAAATAGCCATTTGAAGACCTCTGCTCATGAACAGTCATCACTGTGATTTTCTTGTATGTCCCTACTGCTTGATTTACTTTGACTGCCATTTATGCTACATGGGAAACATGTTTTGGGTGAGATGTGAAAAATGACAGCTGTACTGCTCATAAGGAGGTGTGGTAAAATGGCAATGTTGAAAATATGGAGTGAAAATATTGAAAATTAGCGAACTTATGAGCTTGTGTAGGATCAGCGCAACAAACACTCGTAAAACAGTCATTTTTGGGAATTTTTTCACCAAATTTTTAACATAGCCATTTTAACACTTCTGCTCATGAACAGTGTGACTGTGATTTTCTTAATGTGTCCCATACATTGAGTTTGCGCACTGACTGCGCCATTGTGCGCTACATGCGCGGAAACACATTTTGGGTGAGAAGTGAGAAATGACAGCTGTACTGCTCATAAGGTGGTGTGGTAAAATGGCAATGTTGAAAATCTGGAATGAAAATATTGAAAATTCGTGAACTTACGAGCGTGCGTAGGAACAGCGCAACGCATGCTCGTAAAATAGTCATTTTTGGGAATTTTTTCACCAGATTTTTAACATAACCATTTTAACACCTCTGCTCATGAACAGTGTCACTGTGATTTTCTTAATGTGTCCCGAACATTGATTTCGCACACCGAATGCACCATTGTGTGCTACGTGCTCGGAAACACATTTTGGGTGAGATGTGAAAAATGACAGCTGTGCTACTCATAAGGAAGTGTGGTCAAATGGCAATGTTGAAAATCCAGAGTGAAAATATTGAAAATTCATGGAACCTGCAGCGTAAGCGTAGGAACAGCTAACGACAAGTCAGAAACAGTTTATTTTTAGATTTTTTCACCAAATTTTCAACATAGGCTTTTGAGAGCTCATATGAACACTTGCATTGTCATTTTGTTAATCAGTCCCAAAGGTGATTTCACGCAGTGATTACGAAATCACCCTTCAGGCCGATTAACGCCATGACAGTGACAGAATTCATGAGGAGGGGTCCCAAAACCCCATGTTGAAAATTTGGTGCCAAAATTCCAAAAATGCCTGAGATATGCAGAGTTGAAAACCCTATTCATTACATTATACAGCTTACTGGCATTTCCTCAGTTCGCGGTCGGCTTTGAAGAGTGCAGACGTGTTCCCGGTCCACTGAAGATCGTCGCACCGGAGTCTGGAGGTAAGTATGGGGTGGGGGGTGTGTGGGGAGGTAGGGTGCGCAGTGTGTGGGCGTGGGTGGGGGCAGAGACAGCGAGGGACCGTTTTTCTGTTGCAGTTTTTTTTTTTTTTTTAACAAAGGAGGAGATGACGCGGGACGTTTTCCATGCAGGGGTGGGCTCCCAGCGTGGCACAAGGATGGCTTGTGGGGGGCGTGGAGCTGACAGGGATTGGGCACCCCCGCCGGTGACAGCATCTGTTGCCACGCTGGAGTGGGCTCAGCGTGGCACCCTACTCTCGGGGGACAGTGGAGCCGACGGGGATTGGCCACCCCGTCGACTTACATAGGTAGCCACGCTGGGCACCCAGCGTGGCATGTACAACTCTGTTTGGGGGTGAGCACAACCGACGGGATTGGGCACCCCCAGCTATACAGTGGGGGGGCGAAACGCTGTATGTGTGCGTGTGTGTGTTGTGTGTAGGGGAGCGTGCATGAGCAGGCGATATCTTATTGCTGCTCACTGAGCGTAGCTCCCCCTTTCAACTGTACGCCACTGCATTTTGGACTGCTGTCATAGACAGCTCCAGCAGGCATTGGAGAACTGCGTCATGCATCTGCAAACACACTGACTGAATTGAAGAGGGCTGCCACACCTCCAAAAACTCGGATGATGGCACTATGTTTCTTGCACATGCATGCAAGCAAACATAAAAATCGCATTTCTTGGGGGGGGGGGTTACCACAAAATAAAGATATGACTGGCATCCTCAGGACCTGACTAGGTAAACCCAACAGTCAGTGTTTACCTTGAGGATCCCAAATTTAAACGGCAGGCATTTTTCTCTCTCTCGCTAACTGAAAACAAGATGGTGGCAGCACAAAAGTAAAATGGCCATTTGCAAAAGGAAAATTGTCTTTGCGACACTTTCGTGAGACACATATATTTTTTCCCCATTGACTATAATGGGAAACGTGTTTTTTGAATAACGTTTGAATGGTTTAATATTTTTACACCAAATCTTCAAAAAGCACACTGGTGATTCAGACTGCATCTTCCCTGAAGATTTCAGACCAAATGGACAAAATGTGCAGGCTGTGGGAGCGAGCAAAGAAACGTGTAAAAGGACCTTTTTACGTTCGCTTGCGCGCATGCGCAAGGGACGTTTTGGGAGAGTAGCACACTTTGGAGGTGTGCCTCTCCCTTGCAATCCAGTGCTCCGTTGAGCAGGTGTGGCGGTCCTGCACCAATGGGTGAGGGAGCTGTGTATGACAGAGGTGGTCTTCGGTTCAAAGAAAACCACTGCTGTCATACCGAGCACCGTGTCACGCCGCCCCCCCTCGTGTTACACCGCCCTCCCAAAGCTTTGGTACCACGCCAGGAGCCCACCCCAGCGTGGCAAACATTGTTTGCCGACGGGGGTGCCCAATCCCCCGTCGGCTCCACGGCCCCTTCCAAGCCATCCTGCTGCCACACTGGGAGCCCACCCCAGCGTGGCAAACGTGAGCGTAGTTTGCCGCGAAGGTGCCCAAATCCCCTGGCCGCCTCGCCCCTAGTCATCTTCTGCCACACTGGGAGCCCACCCCAGCGTGGCAAATGTCCCACGTTGTCCGCTTTTTTTTGTACTTGTAAATCGAAACGGTCCCACGGCGCATCTCCCAGTCCCCTCCCACAACCGCACTCCACCCACTGCGCACCCAGCCTCCCACACCCCTCACCCCATACTTCACCGTAGCCGGGCGCCGATGATCTTCGTGGATCGGAAACACGCCTGCACTTTCAAAGCCGACCGTGAACTGAGGAAATGCCAGTAAGCTGTATAATGGGCTAGATGAGAGTTTTCAACTTGTGCATATCTCAGGCATTTTTTGGAATTTTGCACCAAATTTTCAACATGGGGTTTTGGGACCCCTTCTCGCCAGATGATGTCACTGTCATGGCGTTATTCGGGCCGAAAGGTGATTTCTCAGTCACTGCACAGTCACTGCATGAAATCACCCTTTGGGCCTGAATAGTGCCATGACAGTGACATCATTCATGAGAAGGGGTCCCAAAACCCCATGTTGAAAATTTGGTGAAAAATTCCTAAAATGACTGGTTTTACGTAGCTGCAGCATTGCACAGTTCCTACACACGCCATACGCCATGTAATTTTCAATATTTACACTCCAGATTTTCAACATTGCCATTTTACCACACCTCCTCATGAGCAGTACAGCTGTCATTTTTCACATCCTGCCCAAAACGTGTTTCTGCCCATGTAGCGCACAATGGCGCAGTCGGTGTGCAAACTCAATGTATGGGACACATTAAGAAAATCACAGTGACACTGTTCATGAGCAGAGATCTTAAAATGGCTATGTTGAAAATTTGGTGAAAAAATTCATACAAATAACTGTTTTACGAGCATGCATTGTGCAGTTCCTACGCACGCTCGTAAGTTTGTGAATTTCCAATATTTTCACTCCAGATTTTCAACATTGCCATTTTACCACACCTCCTTATGAGCAGTACAGCTGTCATTTTTACATCCTGCCCAAAGCGATGTTTCCGCCCATGCGCTGTGCGCGCAGTCGGTTGTCTAAATCAATGTGTGGGACACAGTAAGAAAATCACAGTGACACTGATCATTAGCAGAGGTTTTAAATGGCAATGTTGAAAATTTGTTAACAAAATTCCTAGAAATGACTGTTTTACGAGCGTGGCGTTGTAATAGTTCCCACGCACGTCAGTAGGTTTGTGAATTTTCAATATTTCCACTCCAGATTTTCAACATTGGCATTTTACACACCTCCTCATGAGCAGTACAGCTGTCATTTTCACATCCTGCCCAAAAGCGATGTTTCCGCCCATGTAGCACAATGCATTTGCCAGATCAGTGTCACGAAATGATGTATGGGATTACAGTAAGAAAATCACAGTGATACTGATCATGAGCAGAGGTCTTAAAATGGCAAGTTGAAAATTTGGTGAAAGTGCCCTAAATATGACTGTTTTAATGAAAGGTGTGCGCAGTTCCTTACCGCACGCCGTAGTTTGCTAATTTTCAATATTTTCACCCAGATTTTCAACATTGCCATTTTACCACACCCCTACAGAGCAGTGCAGCTGTCATTTTTCACATCTTGCCCAAAACGTGTTTCCGCCCATGTAGCTATTAATGGTACAGTCGGTGTGCAAATCAATGTATGGCACACAGTAAGACAATCACAGTGACACTGTTCATTAGCAGAGGTTTTAAATGCCAATGTTGACAATCTGGTGAAAAATTCCTAACAATGACTGTTTTACGCGCGCATTGCACAGTTCCCACGCATCAGAGGTTTGGCAATTTTCAATATTTCCACCCAGATTTTCAGCATTGCCATTTTACCACACTCCTTATGAGCAGTACAGCTGTCGCTCATCCTGCCCAAAATGTGTTTCGCCATGTAGCGCACAATGGGGGTAACAAAAAGGTCATGCTGAAAATGTATTGTGCAAATACCAGCAATCGCACAGGACATTACGGTAAAGCACCATACGTGCCAAACACCACTGCAAATACCTGCAAGCGAACGTTCGGCATTGACAAATGCTTGTTTTGGTGTTCTGCAGCTCTGCAGCCATACATCCAACCATAATGCAATTTGCCATATCCAGAGATCTATGGTACCAGACCGCGCATGCAAAATTTCAGGCAAATCCGTTGTATGGTGGCAAAGTTATTAAGGAGCAAAATTTGAGGTCTGACATTAAAGTACTTACTCAACCCTAACTATAGTGTCACTACCGTGGTGCTATAATACTCTGTGTGTGTGTGTGAATGTATATATATATTTATATATAGTGTATATATATATATATATATATATATATATATATACACACATATATGCATGGTTGTAGGCTGTTAGTCATGTGTCCATGGTCATAAAGCTCGTTCACACTGTGCCTTGCTGCAGCAGCGCCTTTTTAATCGCTCAAAAAAAATTTAATGAAATGTTTGAGAGCCGTGTTCACATGGCACTGGTGTTTTCAGTGCCCTTTTCCTTTCCGGCAATTTGCGTGTTGTTCCGGCCACTGTTGGGTTGGTGGGGAATTGTAGTGATGCAGGTGGTTTTCCTCTTCAGACATCACAGGAAACCACCTACACCACTCTGCAACCCCAGGGAAAGAGGGATCATGTCAGCAACGGCACGCAACGGAAAACTGCCAAAATGACAAGGTACACACGTGGGCAAGAGCACCGATCTAGCCACTGTGAGACACTGACGACGGCTCACATTCAGTCATGTGAACGAGCCTGTAGGCTCTCTGTAATCTCCCTCTAATCAATCTCTGTATTGTTTGAATCTCCCAGTGCAATAAAATGGCAGCAACATTCTCTCTCCTCTGTCTCCTGGAATGTAATGTGCTTTGTAATACACTTCATACAAAAGGTGGTATGTAAAACAAAACTCCTTTCTAATTTAAATATTCTGTACACTAAGCCATTCATTGACTGAGTGAGATCACTGGAAGTTCAGTTTTCCCACATTCCTCATATCCTATTTTAAGCACCCGCAATATCTGGGATTATTCTTGGTCTCTCTGATCATGGTGGGGAAGGGGGCAACAGAGCCAGTGGTTATTATTTTTAACTGCTTTCTTACTATTTTTTTTCAGTTATTATCAATTACAGAAACAAAGGGTATCACTGAGCCATGCAGAGCCTTCCAGCGTGGCACCATAAAGTCATGAAATGAATCACTAAAGGGTGGCCCAGCCAATCAGAGGCAGGTGGGGAGAAGTGGACACAGTGGGTGATGGGGCCCTGACAGGGCCCTGAGGACTAACAATGCTGCCCTTCCTACAGTAAAACCTTCACAACATCATTTGTTGTACTGAAAATAAAATAATGGGCATATGGAACGACATAAAAGATCTGTGACCGAGTGGGGTGGGGTAGGGGCCCTCAAAAGTAATTTCACTGGGTTCCCCAAATATTAAATCCAGCTCTGTGAACCCCCCCCCCATGGGTTTGCTATGAATCCGGGAAGTCCTTCCTTCCATCCTAAAAAAGAATTGTTTCAAGCAGGAGCTGTTGTTGCGTCTCTCTTTTCCTGACCTTTGTGTATGTGTAATTTATTTTCCAGGTTCCTGTCTAAGTAAGGCAATTCTGTTTGCTATGGTACACTGCTTAAATATTTATCAGCCTCTATTCACTAAACAGAATGGGAGCATGCAATGCAGTTAATAGAGCAGAGAACTGTCAGTCTATCCTTGCATCCACTGGCACCAATAGTACATGGTGCAAAACCACAACCTTTTGCTTGCAAACATTACAGCGGCAGTTCATGGAGTTGAAATGTGTAAGGCTGGGGTTTGGGCAGAGATCACGTTGAGAGCCAGTGAAGTTCCTCTTGTTATGAGAATTAAGTCAATGAGTTCCCGCTGTCAACAAGAGTTGGCTACAGTCAGTGGGCTTGCTTTGCCAATGATGATACAATAAAAACTGAACAAATAGCAGGCCCACCAGCGCAGTGGTAGCACTACTGCTTGTGACACCGGCAACCCAAATTCAGGAACGAGCCCGGGTTGATGGAGGGCCAGCCGGGGAAGGAGGCTTGAGCATCTGAGAGACTGCTCCTGGTGACGCTCTGCCCCTTGCTTATGATTATTGTATAATATTGGTATTATAAATACATGGTCTGTGTGTGACATTTCAGCGTGTCAGGAATTTGGCCTGTAATTTTTAAAGTGTCAATAGCTAAAAACCAGGAGGTAATAAAACAGACCAGAAGGAAACAGTTAAATGGAACTTCCTCCAGAAACAGTTTATTGCCTGCTGCTGCCTTTGATGTTGGAAACTAAATATGAGTTTTATGACATGGGAATGGACATCATTAGGCTGATTTCTGTTGGCTTTTTAACACCTTGGTACCAGTGTGGGATTGCTAAATTCAAAGGGAAAATGTTTAATTAAAGGATGCCATATTTAGGAAATGTTTTTTTTTCTTCTGATGTACCATTAATTTTAAAATACCTCCTGGTAGGAAATTATGTTTGTAAGACTTAATTTTAAAAGGAGGAGCTAGATGACTCACCAAGGGGGTGGGGAAATAGAGTTGAAAATGTATCAGCGTGTCTGAAATGTGGGATATCTTCTTGGGCTCAGAAGAAACTAAGTTCTCTCTAACCAAAATCTGCACTTACAAATGGTAATACTGTACTTAGATAGCAAAGATCTAAAAGTATTGTGGTAGGAGTTTTGTTCTGTAATTTTCCCATTTTTCTTTTGTAACTGTGAGCTCATGCTGTTTGTTCTGTATTTTATTGTACTTATTTTACAATTTCTAGTAAATCACATTTTGTTTAAGATACTGCCTGGTGTCTTCTCAGTTTTCTTTTTGCATGTGAAGTGCTGGGATTTTTAAGTCTGGCAGCTGTTAAAAGGCTTGATGGTGGTACTGAGCTTGGAAAAGGTAAGAATTACACCTAAGGTCTCTTAGAGAGTTTTAAGGCTTCATTTTGGAAACCTGGCTAGGTGCCTCGGGCGAAGGGTTGTACTGCATCCCCCCTGAAGAAGGTACGTATCCGAGCCTGTTAATTGGGTATGCTAGCAAAAGGTTCACAGTTTGAATCCCCCCAGAACTTGAGGCTAACAGGTGATTCAGACCCAAAGCAGACAGGAGGGTTACCCTGTCTGTTATCTGTTCACACTATGGCGCTCTGAGGTTGGCACTGTGGGAGCAGAGGGCCTGACCTGTGGAGTGCATTTGTGACACTCCTGTCCTCCGGGTTGGGGATGGAGGGAGCACTGATTCAGTGCATGCCTGGCCTCTGGTGGTGGCTGAAGGTACAGCAAGCCCGAGTCTGTTTTAGGGGGGAGTCATGACAGACGTTTGCATGTGCCTTGGCATCCTAGCGGATGTCGCACCTCAAGGAGGGGGGTGTACTGGAAAAAGCTCAACCCCGGCATGACACCAATGAGAGGGTCCGAGATTGGCCCTCACCCTACGGCACCACGACTCGTAAGGAGGACCCCAATGAGATTTGAATGGAGCTTAAGGGGGGGAGGCTCCACTTTGTCCCCACCTGGGGGATATAGCCAAGGCTCTGTGGGGGGTCCTTGGGGAGCACGGTGTTTCGGTGGGGAGTCGGGTGACAGTGTCGGAGATGAGGGGGGCATAAATTGAAACTTCAAAAAAAAAACTGAACAAATGTAGTGAGAGCTTATTGTGTATGACGATGCATATAAACTCATAAGTTACATTACCACAGTTCAAAGGTCATTGAAAGTTGTGCTACTCTGTAGTACAACTTTTGATGTCACCATTTCATGCCGGTCCATTTTATGCCAGCTTCATTCCCTTGTGCAAATTAAACAAAAAGCATCACTTAGCACAATTACGGTAGATAGCAGCACCAACCTTTTTTAAAAGTAAGCCCCTCACCCTACTGAAGCAGAAACTTGCTGATTGTTTTACGTTCTCAAAAGATACATCCACTCTGTACCTGACTGCTTAATAACCACCCTCTTAGTGTCAGAAACAGTACTTGTCACTTGTTAGAAAATGGGTTACGAAAATCCTTTAACCTGATTGACTGTCAGCAGTCACAAAGGTTGAGTATATCAGTCAACACCACCCAGAGCTGCTATGAGGCTCACATTTCCATGATGTAGCTCATGCTGACCCTGAAAGCCCTCTACTCCTCTCACTACTGCCTCAGCTCGGCACTGCTTGCAGTGTTTCACAACCCCATCCTGTTATCGTTAGAAAATGAGTTGTGTTGAGCAAACACAGTCCATTTTCTAAGTGTGATAAGATCCTTCAAGGTATGAGTTGCTGGGGGGATACCTGCACTTCCAGGACTGTTCAATAGTCTTGTGGGGGCTTTTAAGCATTGACCTGACTAGAGCAAGCCTTATTGTTTCTAACTTCCAGGACTGTAAATCCCTCCACCTGCAGCACCGGGCCTCACCCAAACCCTGAGCAGACAGGTGTCCGTCTACAACCCACACCCTGTTGGGTCTTATCATTTACATGCCTCCCCTCACCTAAAACTGCTTTAGAGTATTTCCCCTTAATCTACAACACATCACAACGACACAACAAATGAGGCGATCTTGAATAAGTCACAGGTGATCTTTAATATTATTGTCATGAGAGTAATGAAATATGCCCAGCAGTGAAATCATTACATATTGTTCTTGTTGTCGCCTTTATTCTCTTCTTGACTTTCTTCCTACTTCTTTTGTTCTGCCTTCCAGGAGTCCCTGTTGGGCTGCCCAGAACTGGACTATCCAGCGCTTCCTGCTAGTCTTCCCTGAGTGCTTTTTTCTACCCTTCTAACTTTCTTTGCAGGATAACCTTTAAAATTATAATCATAAGAATCAATTATATCAGAGCTGAAGGTTCTATGTATTTACGATAGCATACTTATAAGAGATTCATTGCATGTATTATGGTTCCTGATCTGAACACACATTATCCTGTACTGTTCCTGTTAGTTCTTTATTTATTCATTCTTTGGTAACTAAGACTCACTAGGCACATTGCCTGTTTCTAGGGGTGACCAAAGAGCACTAGAGGGCCTAAGTAACTTGCTCAGAGTAACACAGTATGCAAGTAGAGGTTGTGGGAATCAAACTCAGGTCTACTGGTTGTATAAAACTCATTCACAGCTTGTTAGTGTAACTCCAAGCTATACTGCCAGCCTATACTGCCTCCTTTTCAAGAAAAAATGTCAATAAAAAGAATATTGCAACAAAAAAGAAATGGTATTTGCCGTGTTTATTTGAATAGTAAATGTTGTTAATTTTTTAAAAATATCCAGCGCCAACTGCTGTGTGAAGATCCTCACTTGATACACTAACCGCTGTGTGAGGATCCTCACTTGATACACTAACCACCATGTGAGGATCCTCACCTGATACATTAACTATGCGAGGATCCTCACTTGATACACTAACCGCCATGTCCGGGTCCTCATTTGATACACTAACCGCCACGTGAGGATCCTTACTTGATACACTAACCCCCGTGTGAGGATCCTCACTTGATACACTATCTGCCATGTGAGGATCCTCACTTGATACACTATCTGCCATGTGAGGATCCTCACTTGATACACTAACTGCCATGTGAGGATCCTCACTTGATACACTGACCGCCATGTGAGGATCCTCACTTGATACACTATCTGCCATGTGAGGATCCTCACTTGATACACTATCTGCTATGTGAGGATCCTCACTTGCTACACTAACCCCTGTGTGAGGATCCTCACTTGATACACTATCTGCCATGTGAGGATCCTCACTTGATACACTATCTGCCATGTGAGGATCCTCACTTGATACACTATCTGCCATGTGAGGATCCTCACTTGATACACTATCTGCCATGTGAGGATCCTCACTTGATACACTATCTGCCATGTGAGGATCCTCACTTGATACACTATCTGCCATGTGAGGATCCTCACTTGACACACTAACTGCCATGTGAGGATCCTCACTTGATACACTGACCGCCATGTGAGGATCCTCACTTGATACACTATCTGCCATGTGAGGATCCTCACTTGATACACTAACTGCCATGTGAGGATCCCCACTTGATACACTATCTGCCATGTGAGGATCCTCACTTGATACACTAACTGCCATGTGAGGATCCCCACTTGATACACTATCTGCCATGTGAGGATCCTTACTTGATACACTAACCGCCATGTGAGGATCCTCACTTGATACACTATCTGCCATGTGAGGATCCTCACTTGATACACTAACCGCCATGTGAGGATCCCCACTTGATATACTAACTGCCATGTGAGGATCCTCACCTGATACACTAACTATGCGAGGATCCTCACTTGATACACTAACCGCTGTGTCAGGGTCCTCATTTGATACACTAACCGCCACGTGAGGATCCTCACTTGATACACTAACCCCCGTGTGTGGATCCTCACTTGATACACTAACTGCCATGTGAGGATCCCCACTTGATACACTAACTGCCATGTGAGGATCCTCACTTGATACACTAACTGCCATGTGAGGATCCTCACTTGATACACTAACTATGTGATGATCCTCACTTGATACACTAACTGCCATGTGAGGATCCTCACTTGATACACTAACTGCCGTGTGAGGATCCTCACTTGATACACTAACCGCCATGTCAGGGTACTCATTTGATACACTAACCGCCACGTGAGGATCCTCACTTGATACACTAACCCCCGTGTGAGGATCCTCAGTTGATACACTAACTGCCATGTGAGGATCCCCACTTGATACACTAACCGCCATGTGAGGATCCCCACTTGATACACTAACTGCCATGTGAGGATCCTCACTTGATACACTAACTGCCATGTGAGGATCCCCACTTGATAATCTAACCGCCATGTGAGGATCCCCACTTGATACACTAACTGCCATGTGAGGATCCTCACTTGATACACTAACTGCCGTGTGAGGATCCCCACTTGATACACTAACTGCCGCGAGGATCCTCACTTGAAACACTAACCGCCGTGTGAGGATCCCCACTTGATATGCTAACTGCCATGTGAGGATCCTCACTTGATACACTAACTGCCATGTGAGGATCCTCACTTGATACACTAACTGCCGTGTGAAGATCCCCACTTGATACACTAGCTGCCATGTGAGGATCCTCACTTGATACACTAACTGCCATGTGAGGATCCCCACTTGATACACTAACTGCCATGTGAGGATCCTCACTTGAAACACTAACTGCCGTGTGAGGATCCTCACTTGATACACTAACTGCCATGTGAGGATCCTCACTTGATACACTAACTGCCATGTAAGGATCCCCACTTGATACACTAACTGCCATGTGAGGATCCTCACTTGATACACTAACCACCGTGTGAGGATCCCAACTTGATACACTAACCGCCATGTGAGGATCCTCACTTGATACACTAACTATGTGATGATCCTCACTTGATACACTAACCGCCACGTGAGGATCCCCACTTGATACACTAACCGCCATGTGAGGATCTTAATTTGATACACTAACCATGTGATGATCCTCACTTGATACACTAACTAGTACCAAAAGGGGTAACTAAAGGGGACAAGACCTTTTTTTAGCTACGTAAGTGAAAAGAGGAAGACAACATGAGGGATTGTGAGGTTAAAAACGGCGGGGGGACTGTGCAGAGGAAGATCAGGAAAAAGCAGATGTTCTAAATAGGTATTTCTGTTCAGTCATCATGGTGGAAGGAGAAAGGCATGGATGGCATAAAGGCAGTCGAAACACCAGGGGTAGGGAGGTAGACACAAGTCCATTTACAGAGGAGAGAGTACTGAAGGGATTCGCAAATCTGAAAGCGGACAAAGCTATGGGACCAGACGGGCAACACCCAAGAGTGTCGAGGGAACTTAGGGAAGTACTGGCTGAACCTCTGACCGCCTTATTCAACAACTCACTTGAAACAGAAGTGGTTCCAGAGGACTGGAGGAGGGCAGATGTAGTCCTGCTTCATAAAAACAGCAGCAGGAGGAGCCTGGCAACTTTAGGCCGGTCAGCCTGACATCAGTGCTGGTGAAACTAATGGAGTCACTTTTGAAGGAAAGAATTGTGGAATATCTTGAATACAGTGGGTTACAAGATCCGAGACAGCATGAATTCACAGGGGTGGGGTGGGGGGGTCATGTCAGAGGAAGCTGATAGTTTCTTTGACCGGTGACTAGGGAAATAGATCATGGTGGGACAGTGGAGTGGCCTACTTAGACTTCCGCAAGGCCTTCAACATTATACCATGTAGAAGGCCTTTAGGAAACTAAGTAGTTTGGGGGTGGGTCCTAGGGTGGTAAATTGGGTACAGATTTAGTTGATGCATAGATGACAAGAGGGTGGTGATTAACGGAATTCACTCAGGGAAGGGGAGAGTGACCAGCAAGGTACCTCAGGTCTCAGTACTGGGTCCAGTCCTCTGTAATGTATTTCTAAGTGACATTGCAGAGGAACGGGAAAGGAAAGTATGCCTGCTTGCAGATGACACCAAAACATGCAATAGGGTGGACACCCAGGGTAGAGAGAATATGCAGAAACCTTAGAAAACTCTTGGAGTGACCAAAGATATGGCAGCTGGGTCTCATTGCTAAAAAAGTACAAAATCATGCACCCAGGGCACAGATGCCTAGAGGCAAAATATAATATGGGGGGAGAGGTATTGATGGTCACAAAACAGGAAACAGTCCTGGGAGTTATCATATCTGATGACCTCAAGGTGGTGAGGCAGTGCAACGAGGCAGTAGGTGTGGCCAGTGGGATGCTGGGGTGCATAGGGAGGAGTATCACTTTCAGAATATGGGAAGTGGTGCTACTACTGTATAGATCACTAATGAGACCCCACCTGGAGTACTGTGTCCAGTTCTGGAGGCTGCATCTCAAGAAGGACATAGACAGGGAAGAGTCTGTCCAGAGGAGGGCAACTAAAATGGTGCAAGGGCTGCATCAGAAGCCCTATGAGGAGAGAATAAGGGATCTCAATATGTACACTCTGAAAGAGATCGGGGATATGACAGAGATCTATAAATACCCCTTGGGGTTGAACAAGTTCTAGGAGGGTAATATTTTTCAGTGGAGAAGATGCACAAGAACAAGGGGGCATGCACTGAAGCTGGAAGGGGGAAATTTATGAGGGATGTGAAGAAGTACTTCTTCACTGAAAGAGAGATGGATGCCTGGAACAGTCTTGCTGTAGAGATAGAAGGGGCGAAAACAGTGGCGGGCTTGAAATATGCACAGGACAGGCACAAGGGAATCTTAGTTTGGAAAAGGGGGGAGGGGAGGTAGCCAGAGATCAGGTGGGGTCTGTGGCATAAGTGTAACCCCCAGGCCACTTTTTAACTTGTGTGCACACCCCCCATTAAAATCTGGAAACACTGGTGCTCATATACTGGCATACCCAGTTACGTTACAAAAAGGAAGGTACCACCCTTGGTGTTAGGATGTATACCTGGCTCATTTTCTAGAGGAAGAGAGGGGTGGGGGTACAGAAACAAAACAACTTGAACCTTGTGTAAATAACACAACCCAGGTCCTGGGTGGAGGCTGCTAGGCATATGCCAGATCTAACCTGCTGAGGGGGCCCCAGTAAATCCACACAACCAGAAGCATTAATCGGAATATCCATGACTGGGATTATGCAGTATGGCTTTATTAAACAAATGGAAAGTAAAAGCAGAAGTGGACCCCCAAGGAATCAGTCCAGGCTGACAGGTACAATTCACAAACTCTCCTTGCATGCAGTACAGTTCATAAACAACAAAAGAACATGTTTCCAAATTCCCAAAAGGTGCATTAGTGGACACCTGGCCACGCACATGAACATTTCCTTCCAATTTCCCAAAAGGTGCATTAGTGGACACCTGGCCACGCACATGAACATTTCCTTCCAATTTCCCAAAAGGTGCATTAGTGGACACCTGGCCATGCACATGAACATCTTCTCCCATGAGTGTTGTTTCAGTGGGTAAAAGCCACACACTCAGAACTCCTCTTTGTACATCAGGTACATTTTAGTGAAACTCAGTCACCACCTCAACCTGCAGCTTGGCCACTCGCTCAGGTAAAAATACTGGTGCCCTTTATGAACCAGGAAGCCCTGCCTTGTAAGTACTTTGATGGCGTTCCTTCCATCCTTGGCCCCAACTGACAGTCTTTGCCATTCTTCAGGGTTACACCATTGAAACCCCCATTCCACGCTGAAATGCTAGAGGTCCCATTCTTTAACTTGTCACTCAGTGGAGTGACCAGAGAATAAACTGCACTCACTTGGATCCACAGTTTAAATGGTACTTCACTCACTTGGGTGAAACTAGGGGCACTGACAGGTGGGATCCAACCTTATCTATGGGCACACGTACCCCAAACTATCAAATCCCCTAAGAAATGTGGAGAATATGGTTTCCTAGAACAGTACTCATAGAAGTTGTCCCATCCACAGGGCATAGAACGACTAAAGAACAGAAAGGCACTCTCCTGGGTAGCTGATCAAAACAGTTTCTTTTAGGTCCTATCCAAGGCAGCTGAAAACACCTCAGAACATTCAGAAGATTGCATCTTGAGTCCACTGAGAACAAGCAGATCCTTCCACTTCATAGGGAGTAGAAATCAGAAAATCCTGCTGTAGTCTTGTCTCCACCACTTCACCGGAAGCTGGAAATGACACTCCACTAAGGTGAGAAATCCTGGACCCTTTCGTCAGATCCCACTGGCAGTCCTTCTGCCATTCTCATCTCCTCACTCAAGCTCACTCTCACTCAAGACTGAGCATTCTAAGCTTCCCAGAGCAGCTATCCACACAGTGTGGCTTATGCTGCTGCGAGAGTTCTAAATGACCTAATCTTTCTTCCCTCAGGCTAGCTGAGTAAACAATGATGTCATTATATAAGGAGCCCCTAATGAACTCCCTACCAACTGCCTGCTGTCTTCCAAACAATAATACTGATAGGATTCTAGTAACCCCAGGGGACTGGGTGGTTACATAAGTATAGGTAGGCTTGGCGGTTTTCGATAAATATTGATTTCTGTCTCTTTCAGTCGATTTTTTGAGCTTTGATAATTTCGATGGAAAAAAGTTGCCCTCGATTAACCTCGCTAAAAATGTTCTCGCACCCACAACAGTATTCTATCAGCACGCAGTCAGTATTCATTCAGATCAATGCCTTGTTGACAATTAGTCTAGTCGCACCTATTCACAGCTAATTTATGGGTGCTGGATACCTGTGCACTTTCCTGTGTGCTTAACAGCTCTTAATTGATTCATTGTCATTCCCTGCATTTAGGGTGGCTACTCACCTTAGTGTAGTAACTGCCGAATCCTGAGACTGATATGATGGGTCACAAAAGAAAGTGTGCTGTTGAGTACTGCTCTGCTTTCCCCAAACTTGAATTAAAAACTGTAAAAAAGAATGGAATGGGGGGAATAACTGACATTTTGAGATGCAAAATTTGTAAAACAGAAGTCACGGGTCAAGCAAATCGCATCTCAGAACATCTCAATAGCAAGATCCACTTGAAGCTGAAGTTGAGTGCAGAAAAGATTTCTCAGCTGTCCAGGGACTCTTTCATGGGGTATATGTGGCAGAAAGAAGAAGAAGAGGCTGCTGACTTTCCACATGCTCTGATGCAGGCTTTATGTTACTAGGCGATTCCAATGAACCCTGCCTGGGGGTCCAGCTACCTAATATCTGTACTGAGGAAATATGCACCAGCAGCTCGAACATGCTCTAAGAGACACCAGCTGGAAGATAAATATCTTCCACAAGTATTTGAGCACCACAAATCTGCATTGAATGAGTTGCTGTCTGGTAAGCAAGTCTCCCTTGTAGTTTACGAGACCCCAGAGTTGGCAGGGCTTCCAGCTATTAATATTCTTGGTGTTTTTTACTCAACTAAGAACAGAGCACTTAACTGTCTGCTGTTGAAATCTAGTGTTGTTTTATAGTGCAATCAGGAGTAGTCTCGAACCTTCTTCACAACATGATGAGAGACTATTCATTGTCATGGGCAGATTGTATTTCTATTAACACTGACTCAGCCATGTATATGTAGAGACTGATTAAAGATCTGAAATACATTTTCCCCTATTTGCTACACGTACCATGCATAGCACATCTATTGCACGTTGCTATTGACCACACTATTAAAATGGACGAGTTTCTCATGTGAATGAAATTGTTGTTCACTTTCCAGCACTATTTAAAAGTGCCAACAAACAAAGGCGAGCCTTTTTCAAAGTGTGTGCTAACAATGGTGTACCTCCAGCCAGCATGAAGGTTCCCCCCAGAATTGTCCCATGCCAGTGTTTTTTTTGGCTAGATGCTGCACAGTTCATTCATGCCCACTGGGATAGTGTGTGTGACTTTTTAATTAATGAGGATGTTACGCCCCAGTCCAAAAAAGCATCAAAATCACAGTGGCTTGTTGCTGACAATTCTAGTCAAAGAGAACTGTACTGCAAGCTAAAATTTGTCTGCAGTTTCCTTAGTAAAATTCATGCAGTGCATATACAAATGGAGTCAAAAACACCACTCATCCACAAAATTGACAGGTTCCTTAACTGTGATTTGACTGTGGCAAGCGATGCGAAAACATTATTAAAGGAGGTAGATTTAAAATCAATGGGCTTGAAAAGACAGTCCCTGTCTGTGGCAATGAATGCCTTTGCGAAGAATTTTCAGAATAAGCTGACCGCAATGCTGACCCACAACGTACCAGACGGGCTTTATGGCGCTGGCTCACTATTTGACAATTGCAGACTGTTCAACCCATTTATTAAGGCACAGCTTTCAAAAAATGTATCCCACTCTGATCACATCATAAACACTTTCAGTTGTAAAGCAGATAAATTTGAGAGGGACTTTTATCAGTACATGAAGCTCAATATTCCAGCTGACAGCACTATCACCCCCATTGAATACTGGAAGACTGAGATAAAAAATCTTCTATTATTGTCCAGTGCTGCAGTGCAAGCCCTGGCAGTACCAGTAACATCGACTGCAGTCGAGCAGTCATTTAGTCTCTTCAGAAAGGTCCAAGATAAACATAGAATGCACCTGTCAGAGGAGAGACTTGGGTAACAATATATTGTATCACAATAAGAACATAACTGAAAGTTTTGCAGCATTCACTGACGCAGAGTATTGTGATACTAAAAAAGGAGATGGGGGTTAAGGCTGAATTGCACAGATATGAGCCCATAAGACTAACAAGTAATGTAAAAAAAAGGGGAGGAAGGGGGTTAATGTTTAACTGCACAGATACGGACATATGCCATTCTAATATTGCACAGATTGTACATTAATTTCAGTGAATTAATATTGATGCATGCATATGAATTGTTTTATAATGTCTTCTGGTACATGTTTCTTGTTAAATGTTTCTTGTTGCATGCAATCTGTCTTTCTTATGTGTATGTCTTTGTCCATGTCCTTGTGATTTTACGTAGATATTTGTCTAATTAAATGAAGATTTTAATGCAATTTGATTGCTTGGTTTAATAAACATCGAAATAAATTGAAATTAATGTGTAAAAATAAGTGTCGATTTTTTTCGATCAATTTGTGCAAAAAATAAAAATAGAAAACTGCCAAGCCTACGTATAGGCACGGAAAAAAGGGGCAGACTAGGTGGGCCAAACAGTCCTTATCTGCTGACAAATTCTATGTTTCTATGTTATTGGTGCTGACATATGACCTCTTTTTTAAATTCCCCTTGTTATTTATTTACAGCTAGAGTGGGATTCGACCTAGGCCTCCAGGTTCACTGCTCTGTGCTGTAACCAGTAGACCAAACTGTCTCATTTTCAGTTATGATGACACAATGAAGGAGGTCAACCTTAAACTCTGAGTGAGGTACGCATCACCCACATTCTCTGCTCGATTTAAGTTATACAGTTACAGTGGTCCTGCTCAGTTCTGGTGGGAGATGAGATGAGGGCTCATGAGCAAATCTTGGTTTCCGATTTTACCACTGATAGACGGAAAGGGCATATTGCAGAGGTGAGGCCCTCAGTTCCCTGGGGAGGGAGGGTGCGGGGGGCTCAGTCTTTCTGCAAACTCTGCTGGTCGAACACGTAACTGGATTGGTGTTGTCTGCAGTCAAACACAGAACTGGATAGGTGTTGTCTGCAGAGGCAGCTGCTTGCCTACATGCTCATTTGATTGGGACTGGTGAGCGATCTCAATGACTGGCTTAGGCGGCAGGGGCAAAAATGGTGGTTAAGGCTATTTAGCCCACAAAAATAACCCCTCACTATATTACTGTTTGTCTCTCTCAGGACAGTCCTGTCCTCCCCCATAAATGTTGCCTCTTGAGTCCTTCTGTCTTTCTTAGTAATACTAAATCTGTTATCAAGTTTCTGGCCTTATTTTCTTCCCACAATCATGATGGCCTTATATGTCAAGGAGGGTATAAACTATAAAGGCAACACAGATACAGGATAAGCAGTGGGAGGCTGGGGCACTGTGGGTCACCCTTGAACCAGGAAATGGCACAGCAATATGCAAAGGGGTGATATACAGGCCTCCAGGACAGGGGGAAGAAGTGGACAGAGACTTCAAGGATGAAATAACGAAATAGCAATGAAAGGTGAGATTCTGCTGATGGGGGATTTCAATATGCCAGACGTGGATTGGACCACCCAGGCAGCTGCTTCAGCCAGAAGCAGAGGCATCCTGGATTCCCTACAAGGGGGAGGACTCAGGCAGCTTGTGCTTGACCCCACCAGAGACAGGGCAATTCTTGATCTAGCAATGACCAACAGGGAAAGAATCACTGATGTCTGGGTGGAGGGGCAACTAGGATCCAGTGATCACCATGTAGTGCAGTTCAGCATACAGACAGGGATTCAGGTATGTCACACTAGGGCGAAGGTTTTTGATTTCAAAAAGAGGTAGACTTCACTGAATGGGGAGAATTATCAAAAGTGCCCTGGAGAATAGGGGGACGGGGTTGGGGGGATGGAAGAGCAGTGGCAGAACCTAAAAGGAGCCATAGCGGAAGTAACAAACAAATGCATCAGATTTGTATCAAAAGGCAAGGGAAGGAAAAGACCACTGTGGTTCTCAAAAAGAGTAGCAGAAAAGGTAAGGGTTAAAAGGGCAGGGTTCTGGAAATATAAGGAGACCCAAAGGGAGGAGGACAGAGAGGTGTACCAAGAGTGTCTAAAGGAAGCAGGGAGGGCAGTGAGGAGAAAAAAGGCACAGACTTGGGAAAGTGTAGCACAAACAGTAAAGAAAGGGGACAAGACATTCTACAGGTACATCAGCAAATGGAGGAAAACCGGGGGGGGAATTGTAAGACTTAAAGGGGAGGAAGGGGAGTGTAAGGAGGGAGACATGGACAAGGCAGTAATACTGAATAAATACTTCTGTTCAGTATTCACAGAAGAGGGGGAGGGACAGGGTCTACAGCCGAGCATCAGATGCCAAGGGGAGAAAGAGGTGGACAACAGTCCAGTCATGGGGGAGAGAGAGTCCTGCAGGAACTCACTAAATTGAAGGTGGTCAAAGCAATGGGACCAGATGGTATACACCCAAGGATACTACGGGAGCTGCAAAGAGAGCTAGCAGAACCTCTGGCAGCATTGTTCATTGAGTCGTTTAACACAGGAGTAGTGCCAGAGGATTGAAGGAGGGCACATGTTGTCCCTCTACACAACTCAGGCAGTAGGGAGGAGGTGGGCAACTATAGGCTGGTCAGCCTCACCTCGGTAGTGGGGAAGATCATTGAGGCACTACTTAAGGAAAGGATAGTGGGGCATCAAGAAGCCTTCGGTGCCCAGGAACCTAGACAACATGGGTTCACAGTGGGTAGGTCGTGTCAGACAAATCTCATAGACTTCTTTGACTGTGTGATGAAGGAAGAAAATCAGGGGGGCACGGTGGACATAGCCTACCTTGATTTCAGCAAAACCTTTGACACCGTCCCACATAGGAGGCTAGTTAACAAGATTGGTAGTCTAGGCATGGGAGACAATGTGGTAAACTGATATGGAACTGGCTTACGGACAGGAGACAGAGGGTGGTGGTAAATGGAGTACAATCTGGGGAGAGGAGGGTGACCAGTGGAGTATCTTAGGGATCAGTCCTTGGACCACTTCTGTTCAATGTCTTTATCAGTGTCATTGCAGAAGGGCTAGAAGGAAAGGTCTGCCTGTTTGCGGATGACACAAAGATCTGTAACAGGGTGGATACTACTGAAGGGGTGGAGAAAATGAGGAGGGACCTGGGGAAGCTTGAGAAATGGTCTGCAGAGTGGCAACTGAGGTTTAATTCAAAAAAGTGCAAAATTTTGCACCTGGGACACAGTAATGCTAGGGAGAGCTACAGGATTGGGGGAGAGTTGCTGACAGTCACCAACGAGGAAAGAGACCTGGGGTTATTATTTCAGATGACCTGAAAATGTTAAAGCAGTGCACAACAGCAGCAGGGAGGGCTAGTGGCATGCTAGGGTGAATAGCAAGGGGTATCACCAGCAGGAGGCGTGAGGTAGTGATGCCTTTATACAAAACCCTGGTCAGAACTCACATGGAGTACTGTGTGCAGTTCTGGAGGCTGCACCTTCGAAAGGATATTAACAGGCTGGAGGCAGTCCAAAGAAGAGTGACTAAGATGGTACAGGGCTTGCACCACAAGATTTATGAGGAGAGATTAAGGGACCAATACGTACTTGCTGGAGAGAGGAGGAGAGGGACATGATAGAAACATTCAAGTACCTCAGAGGCATAAAAAGGTGGGTGGGGTGGGGATCTTCCAGTACAGGAGGAGTACAAGAACTAGGGGGCATGACATGAAATTGGAAGGTGGCAGGTCAAGGGGGAATGTGAGGAAGTTTTTCTTCACGGAGAGGGTGGTGGACGCATGGAATGGTCTGCCACAGGAGGTGGTGGTAGCGAGCACTATGGTTGGATTTAAACATGCATGGGACAGGCATAGGGGAACCATAGAGGTTGGGGGGGTCAAAAGCTATAATCAAGTACAGAACTTACAGGCAGACTGGATGGGCCTAGCAATCCTTATCTGCTGGCAATTTCTGTGTTTCTATGTAAAAGTGTCAGTAAGATATTTAGGGGACAGAGCAGTGATTTAATGATCAAGCCCTTCGGCTTCCTTCTAAACATTGCAGCACACAGTCAGAATTGTAAAAACAGAAAAACTTGGTCCATGTGAAGAGCTTCTTGTCACAGCTGTTAAACAAGAAACTGACTCCCTTCTTCCAAACATTCTGCTCTTCTCTTATAACTCTCTATGACAAATGTCAGATCGAGCTGCATTTTGCGGTCAGGAAAAAGGGAAGGTGGTAGGTAGTGATTATGTGTAAATGACTACCTACCAGCTCCATGAGAAGTGAGAGTGGAATTTGCAAAAGGCCTGTGAGATGAAAATGGAAAAGTACTGGGTGCTGATGACGGAGTTGATAAGAGACTGCTGCAAAATTATTGGGTGACGTGGGTTTTTCTCACAGAGCTGGGCTGCAGTAGCTTAGGCGGTTTCATGAGCTGCTGAGAATTACAGGAGTGGTATTTAACACCTCCTTCCCACTTTAAGCTTCCACAGCAGCCTATCACAGTCATCATGAACCAGCTGAATGTCAAATTGTAAATCCTGCCCTCTGATTAATTACTCTAGTGGTTTTAGTACAAGGAAGTGGCTCCTATTGTAAACAGAGCACTGTATGTTCCGACACATGAATGACGCACACAGCGCAAAACAACTCAGAAAGTCTTCACTGGTAGACTGTCCCATAGGTTCTCCACTCACTGGAGAAGTGCCTACTACACTACCCTTGAATTTATCACCTCTAAGCTTCATGGCTTGCTTCTGCATCTTGCTGGAGGACACCACATCAAACATCACCATCCATTTCCTCTTGTCAACATGCTTGAGTATGCAGATGACTGAGACCACGTCTCCCCCTTAACCTCCTTTTCTCCAGGGGGAGCATGCCAAGGACCATCAGCCTCTCATTATAGTGTTGAAAACTCATTATGAAACTAAGCAGGAAGACACTTGGTGTAGGATTTTCAAAAGCCTGACATGGTTGTAACCCCTAGTTATATCTATGTCAGGAGCTGCCCTGGTAGGGCTGGTCCCCCAGTGGAACTGTAGTGAGCGTGAAACATTGGGACATTCTGTCCAGTTTCCCCAAGCAATATATTTTTTTTCATTATTGCATGTTATCATTTTTTTTTGTCCCCGTTTTCTCCCACCCCCTATGCCTCGGTCGCGCACCTGTGGAGCCACGCGCATGTCGCAGCTCTGAGGCACCCTCCCATTACTTGCTGCCCTCACCCGCCTACACTACCCATCGGACCTCCACATGAGTGCAGCAGAACTACAGGGGGGGGGGCAACAGAGATCCTCCCAAGGAGAGCTGTCTTTACAGCTGCTCGATCCTGCTCCCTGCCGACCCTGGCTAGTTTCCAAACCCAGGTCGCCGGCATCCCCAAGCCATGCTGCATTCTGTGCCTGTTGGTGATTATTAAAACAACAACTTTGTGCATACTTATGCTTTGATTTCCTTTACTGTTTATTATTCATTGCTCCATCTCTGTGCTGTCTGCTATGTCTGGACCATGCCCTGTGCTACTGGAGCTATTTTCAAAGGTTGAACACATTTTGTAGCCTTTCAACTTGCATTGTGGTAGTTTACAACCAATTTTGGATGCAAATTGCTAAAATGACATTTAGTTGTTAGTCTAAAACCTGGACAAACCAATGCCAATTTTGGAAATTGGACATAATATTGCCCTCTCTGTAAATATCTTAGGAAACCTCTGTATTATGGTAGACCAATGTTGATGTTTTGTATTATGTTGTACTCCCCTCTTATTGCTGCTCATGTAGTCTGTAACTCTCCTGGGTCATGCCTGAAATTAGGCAATTGCTCTTGTCTAGTGAGCCTACCTGATAAAAACTAAATAAATAAATATTATGCATAAATGCAATTTGCTCCTACTGTACATCCAGAGTTCTACACAATAGAAAACCGCATTCAGACATAGGCTTTGAAAACCTCCCATGAGGAGGCAACTGCAGGTAACGAGGGTGCTATTTTAGTCTCTTCACTTTCCTTATGGGGCTCCCAATAAAAAGGTACACACAGGACCCCTAGGAATTGTTGCCATGGGTCGAGGCCATTCTCGGGCCTTCCACACGAAACATAGTGATCAGAAAGTAAAAGTGATAAGTTGCTATCTAGAAAGAACATCAGAGATGCTCACTGCGTGTTTCGCTCTCCTGCTCATGTCTAAAGCTTCCGTCTCAGTTACATGTCCTCCATACAATCTTGGGTGCCCTGTCTCATGAAACAATGGGAAGAGATGTCCAAGGAGGGATCAAGTTGCTTCTGTTCATGTTGGCCTTGGGCACTGTTTTCAAAAGAGTCTCTCTCTTTTCATTTTGATGGCAAGTTCTTTTGAAACAGGGTCCTCATCTTCCATCTAACCAGGAGTCTCCCCTATCAAAGGTTGACATGACAACTGGGGGAAGTGGGGAGATATTGGATCCCTTCCCACTCAAGGATTAGGAGAAAGAGTTATTGGCACTTAGCACCTAATGTGCTAACTCACAGGCCTTCACTCTATTATGAACTGTTAATCCTTTTCACTCCTGCTTTTATTGTTTAGTCCTTACAGCAGCTGTGACAGTGGTGTGTGTGTGTGTGTGTGTGTATGCATGTGTGTGTGTGTATGTGGCATGGTGACTGACTATTGCTGGATCTGACTTGCTCTGGTGGCAGCAGAGCTGAACTATAATAGCAAGCACAGACTGGAAACTGAACTGGTTTTGCATAGTGACCTTTTTCGCATTTTCAGGCACAATATGATTATCTTGAGTCTCTTGATGTTTCGTGTGGTTGGTATATTGTGGTTTATCGAGGGAAGGAGGAAGAAAGGTTGGGGAAGTGAGTTGGTTGGTTGTCTGGTATGTAATCCTGGTGCCGCTATACCAAGGGCTACTACCCCTGCCTGTATCCCTACTAACAGGTTGAGGGGCCTGGGTTCATAACTACCTAATATGGGGGACCCCTACCTGTAGTAGTGCTATAATTATGGTGCCTCCACCCAGAGTAATTACATGGGTAACTATCACAGTAGGTACAGCTCTCTGGGAAGCTAATACCACCCACAATACCACCTTGTGTCCTTTTACGAAAACCTGAACAGTTGCAGTGTTCAGCAATTAGAATACCAAACAGTTTGACCATTAGTGATATGCTCACAGTCAGCTCACTTACCAACAGGGTCTGGATCTCTGGCTCGTGCCCTTCAGCCCCCTGTAAAAGACGGTTTCAACAATACGAGCATGCACTTTCAATATGCTTTGCAGTACTTCAGTTACTTTAAACCAGGTAATAATATGCTGACAAGCCAGGTTAACATCAAAACAGTAAATCAGATTTATTAAGGGGTACGTGAACAAGGGAGGGGTGAGAAGTTAAGCAAATGGTTACTTTACTGTATTTAAAACCAGCTAAATTACTTTTCAGTACTTCAGTCCCTAAATTTATCAGACTAGCAACTACTGGGCACCCAGAGTGAAACACAGGCATGCCTGAGACAGTGCCCAGGGTGGCCGGCATTGCAATTGATGTTGGGGCCCTTGATGGAAAGAAAGGCAGTTAACATGCAAAACAACCAGATGATTATTTGTAATCAGAGTCAGCTGGCTCAGTCTCTTGCAAACCCAGAAAATAGAAGCAATTATATGGTACCACAGATGATCTAAATATTTGTTGCAGGGAGCTACCCTGATTGTACTCACGCTACCAGATTTCTGCTGGAATGCAGATGATATGGAGACCTCGTGGTGTTTACCGATGAGCATGGGGAAGCAGGGCCGACACAATGCACCTCTCCTTCATGGCCTTTCCTCCAAGTGGCTGCAACCTGTGAGCTATTGTGCAGGAGCTGGATCCCTGAAGCCGGTCTCTTGCCAAAACAATCTCTGGTGCAGGAGTTTCGGTCTGGGCCAAATTGGCAAGGCCCAGGCAGGATGCATAGATTGGTGAAGTTCGTAACCTTCTGCTGGTGAAGCCTCCAGCTGGCGTAACAGGTTTGTCCGTAGGCAAGCAGGTCTTGACCCAGATAACACATTCAGCACATTCAAAATAAATAGCTATTATTCTGAACAGTTCGCATACAGTCCAGCTGCAATTCAGCAGTTTCACTGAGCAAACCTTTCAATCTGAGCACGTCTCGCACACAAGCTGGGCCGATCGCTTCACAGGAGCAAATCTTCAGTCCAAATCACAAGTAGCACTGGTAACACTTCTTTCTGTCTTCTGCTGCAATTCTAACTTTAATTGGAAAGTTCCAACTTCTGTGATAGGCAGTCCCAAGGCAGGAGAAACGTGGAAGGGAGGCAAGTTAGGCCTCTTCCCGCCGATTCCCCTACGCTCCTTCAGGGAGCAGCTGCTTGAAGGCTCAAGCTGCTCACACTTCAATGTCCAACTCTAACTGATCCACGGTCTCATGGCACACTGGGGATTCTCCTATCAATCCAGCATGCAGATTGGCTAAGGAAGCTGTCAGTTACAGTCTTAGCCTTTTAATTGGTTGGATCTCTGGCGCCAGGAATAAACCCCTATTTCTCTTCCATAAGTCACTTGTCTTGTCCCATGAGGCTCTGGCTGAAATCCTGACTCATGATTGGCTATTACAGTCCCAAAATGGTGGCTACTGAGAAAGTATTCATACAGTTTATGCAGTCCCACTAGTTTCTCAGTCTGGGGACGCCAGGAAATATATTTTATTTATCTTAACTTTCCACCAACATGTAGTCCTGTCTGTGCCCTGTTGAACAAGTCAACATACATGCACTTATCCCCTGCAGTTTTGCTGTCACTGCTGTTGTAACATCGTACCCCCAGGCGGCAGGCAGCAGCTTATGAATATTTAGGCAGGGCTCATGCATATTAATGAGCCCCATCTTAGTCCTGTTGTAAACTTTAAAATTAACCCCCCAAATGGCTTCTAAGCTGCAGCTTTCTGGTCACCGGCCCTCATTGAGCTGAGAAGAGGTGCTGGGACTGCAGCAACATCACTTGCTCAACCACATTGGTAGTCAGAATAGTAAAGGCGCCAGCTGCGCCTACACGAGTGCTGGTGGCCTGCTGATAATGCCGGCTGCTCGCGGTTATGTTTTTTAAGCCCAACAGGGCTAAATTAATAGTAGGGGCTGCATCTGGGAACCTTTGAGGACTAAGGGGCACCAAAAGAACTCAGGCATAAGGAGGGGAGATGCAGCAGGACACCAGCAACAGTGGGAGGAGATGGGAAGCCCCGGGGACATGGGGACAATTAAGGTAAGGGGGGGTTACAGGTAGGTTAGCAGTTTATGGGTCTGTGTGTCTGTATAGTTAAATTATTGTATTAGGGTGGTGTGAATGTTTGGATGTGAGTGTAGGGCTTAGGGTGAGTAAGGGGAGGATGTTGGGGTTTTAAGCTGGGTTTGAGTTTTGTAAAAGAAGTGGGGGTATTGGTTTACAGTGTTGCTGGAGCAGCCTGTGTAAATGTGTGTGGGCTCTGGGCCTATCAGGCTTAGCTACTGTACATCCTAACTGCTGGGCCTTCACCCCTTCGATGACCACCCCCTGCCAGCAGTGACATATAGGGACTGTAGGTAGGTAGGCATTGTAAGAAGGCAGGATGGTAGGCGGTGGGGTGTGGGGATTACTGACGGGATGAGCAACATTAGGGTGGTGAGGACAAGGAGGCTCCCAGGGGTGAAATGGGACCTAGGGAGAGGTCAGAGGTGTTTGGTTCCCACACCCAGGACTCCCACTTGACTGAGTGGGCAGGTAGCCAATAGGCCAGCAACCTCTGCCCGTCCCCTTTAGGCCATACTCTGCAGTGTGAGATCGATCAGGAACAGGACTGCAATTATAGGGTACTTGATTTCCTTGGTCAATCTGGTTTGCATCACAGTGACCTGGCTGAGTGATGATGCTGGCCCAGTCTCAGAGGTGTCTGTCCCAGCTGGATTCTCTGTGGTTTACGGCTGAGAAGGGATTGCAGAGGAGGGGGTGTGGCCATCTGTTTTAGCACTGAACTGAACTTTTCAGTGCACCAAGTGGAGTCTACTTTGTGTTTGAATGTGTGACTGTACATGGGGGTTCAGGTGCAGTTTCCAGAATCCTTCTGGTGTACTGGCCTCTGGGGCATGAGAGGGAATTGTATGCAGGAGGTTGCAGACTTTGTCACCCAGAGAGTGTTGAAGTCACCTAGATGGCTGGTTCTGGGTGACTTAAATGTTTGGATCAATGACAGACTTGGACAAGAGTTCCTCCAGATGATGAACTTGCTGGGCCTTGCACAAGAGGGTACTACTGTGACCCACAGCCATGAATGATCATGTCTTGGACTTGATATTCTTACTGGAACTTTAGGTAGCTGATCTTGAGATTGATCCAGTTGTTTGGTTGGATCATTGCACAGTTTAAGTTCTCATTTGGGGCCCCCCAGTAGTCCTCCCCCCCCGTGAAGATGGTCCACTATTGCCCTTTGAAGGGGTTGTCCCCAGCAGGACTCCAGGTGGTGATGGACCTCTAGGGTGTGATGACTGTTTGTGGGGCAGGGTCGGGACAAGCACTGATGGCTTATAATAGGGCAGTTGCTTTGGTTTTCAACTCTGTCACACCAGTGAGTATATGACGCCAGTCTTCTCACTTGAGATACTCATGGTTTGATGGGGCGCTAAGGGAGATGAAGGCCAAGGGTCAAAGGTTGGAGCATTGTTGACAGAAGTCCAGGACAGGATGACAGACTGACTTTGAGAACTCACTACGGTGAGTATTAAAGAGCAATCTCCCATAAGAAGGCAGCATTCCTGTCCAGGGCAATTGCTTCAGGGAGGAACAGACTGGCTCAGCTTTTTCGGACTGTGGAGAGGTTATTTAATCCTACTTGTCTACAATCAAAAAGAGCAGTTTCAGACATTAAGTGTGAAGAGTTCGCACAGTTCTTCTCTGACAGAGTGTCCTCTAGCAGATCTGGGATTTCCCCATGGGGCTGTCACGGTCCTGCAGTGGAGGGATGGTTGTCGCCAGGAGCACTCCTCATGTCAGGACCAAGTTTAGGCCAATGGTGGTAGAAGAGGAGTGTGAGGTAATCTCTAAGTTGCTGGACACTTGTGAACTGGAACTGGGCTCAACTCATCTCTTTGTGGGTTGTGTGGGGTCCATAGGTCTAGTGTTCACTGAGATTGTCTGGTACTGTCTCTCAGAGGGGTCTTTTTCTAATGCCCTGAAAGAGGTACTGGTGAAGCTCCTTCTGAAGAAACCATCTTTGGACCTGGACCGCTCGGCAAATTATAGACCGGTCTCTTAAGTTCCCCTTTTTGAGGAAGATTATTGAAAAAATAGTGCCTCTGCAGCTTGAGGCACATCTCACAACCTTTAACATCTATAAGCTTCTCCAGTTGGGA
The DNA here is from genome assembly GCA_016271365.2 of Neoceratodus forsteri. Lineage (NCBI taxonomy): Eukaryota > Metazoa > Chordata > Ceratodontiformes > Ceratodontidae > Neoceratodus > Neoceratodus forsteri. Next base: position 500,008,653 of record CM028138.1, on the reverse strand, counting down.
TTTAGGTCTAGGTACAGTATGAAGAAAGTGCTGCTCAGGGTGCATGATGGTCAGGGCTAGAGAGACAGGGGAATGGTCATTTCTTATTCTGCTCACTCTCACTTCAGCATTTGATACTGTGGACCATGGTGTGTTATTGGATCGCCTTCAGGAGCTCTGTGGACTCACTGGTACTGTCATCTGCTGGTTTGAGTCCTATCTTACAGATAGGACATAGATGGTGGTATCGGGGAATTTCTAGTCACTCCCAAAGCCACTGTCATGTGGAGTTCCTTAGGACACAGTCATCTCACCCATGTCGTTAGCAGTGTACATGCTTCCCCGAGGAAGATCATTAGACAATGCAGTGTGGAGTTTCACTGCTATGCGAATGATACCCAGCTGTAGCTGTCATTTGCACCTGGGACACATGACGTGGTTGAGGTACTGAATTTATGCTTAGCTGAGATCCAGGACCGGATGTCCTCTAGCTGGCTGAAGCTCAGGCCAGGCATAATGGAGGTTCTGGTGACTGAGCCTGGTTGTCGGCAAGGTGCAGAGGTGGTTGGAGAGGTGACTGGCCTGGTGCTTGGTTTTTCTCCACTGGCTGCCTCTGCCAAGGTGAAGAACATGGGGGTCATTCTGGATGACAGGCTGACACTTGAGGCTCAGGTGTCGTCTGGAGTGACTTTTACTATTTTAGGAATATCGCCCGGATTAAAGCCTTGACCCCCGCCTGATGACCTGCCATCACTAGTGCATGCTTTTGTGACTTCTTGAGTTGACTACTGTGACGCTGTCTACCTTGGAGTAAATGGAGGGGCCCTAGGTTGCTTGCAGCTGGTGTAGAACATAGCAGCCAGGTTGCTAACGGGCCTCCTGAGGTCCTGTCATGTGAGTCTAGTCCTGTGTGATCTGCACTGGCTACCTGTGAGGTGGTGAATTACCTTCATGGTCAGTTTGCTGACCAATAAAGCCCTATATGGACTGGGCCCTAGCTATCTGAGTAACCTGCAGCACCATCTCCACTCCTCCAAGGTGGGCCTTCTAGTGGTTCCTAGGGCATGGCTCAAATCATCTGGTGATTGGTTGTTTGAGGTTGCTGGACCAACCCTGTAAAACTCCCTTCCAAGAACTGTGAGGAAGCCCCCCTCACTGGAGGCCTTTAAGAGGGGCCTGAAGTTGCACCTTTATAGGGAGGCCTTTGGGACATAGTAATGTTCCAGATACACTGACTGCTTTTCAGACTTGGAATTATTTAGTCAATTATTTAATTTATTGAATTTGATCTATTTTATTTATTATTAGTTAATGGTTACTTAGATCTATGGTTGAAATATCTCTGTGTATGTATTGTACTGACCTTATAGTACAGCATCCTGAGTCCCAGGGAATGGACTGCTTAACAAATAAGGTTTTACTTATTTACTTACTTACTAGGAAAATGATGGACATTAAAAATTCAAATTATGTTCCATGTTTTGTTTTTTTTTGCATGAAAACAGGATCCTTGTACTAATCCAAAAATAGCCCAGGATACATGAGGATCATGTGTATCTTGGCTGTGTAGATCCACCCCCCTTGTATTTGCCACAGTTGGTGGTATTCAGAGCCCCCCCAACTGTCCAGATCCATGAATCCAGTGGTCTGCCCAGGGGTCAGGGCAGTCCGGGAGGTGGAGTTGAGTCAGCCACCTGGGTTTTAATTGGAAACCAGGGTTGATTGCAGAATGGCTTTCCTGCACGTCTGTGGGCAGTGTCCGTATGTGTGTGTTGGGCGAGGTATTGTGTGTGTGTGTGTCTGGACTCTGCATCCAGAATCCAGGATCCTGAGTGCTTCAGAAGGTGTAGTTTCCAGCCCTCACCCCTCCCCCAGCTCCTCCGTTGCTGGTACCTGAGGAAAATAGACTTCTTCCCAGACCGTGGAATCTAGGATCCTGAGTGCTCCAGAGGGTGCTGTTTCCAGACCTCCCCTTCCCCCGGCTCCTCTGTTGCTGGTTCCTGAGGAAAACAGACTTCTCCCCAGACTACAAAATCCAGGATCCTGAGTGCTCCAGAGGGTGCCGTTTCCAGCCTTCCCCCAGCTCCTCTATCGCTGGTACCTGAGGAAAACAGACTTCTCCCCAGACCACGGAATTCAGGATCCTGAGTGCTCCAGAGGGTGCTGTTTCCAGCCCTCCCCCAGCTCCTCTGTTGCTGGTACCTGAGGAAAAGAGGTATTGAATCACCCTGCTCCTTTGGCATTCAGCACCATTATACATGTGCTTTTGCTGCCGAATTCGTGTTGGCAAACAGCTGTAGATTGACTCCACTCCTCTGCGGCAGCGCAGCTGCGGGGAGTATCCCTGGCTCATAGAATGAGTAATTTCACTTTGTAACAGCGATATCCTGCTTTTCCACCTACATTTGATTTGTACTGGTTTTGAAGAGAACTGAGATAAGGCTGTACTCAAACTTATTGTGCACGTGGCTACATTTAATAGCATTTTGTTTTAACATTTAATAAGCCACAGCTATAACTCTGACTTTTAGCCCTTCATTATTTCTTCCTTTTCATATGGAATTGTGTATGTGATGGCTCTGCTTTTAATACAGTTTGCTAACAGTAGCAGCCACAGACCGTTGTTATTTATATACTGCATTATAGTTACATGTTGCTAAGGGTATTACTATGGGCATAATTTGTGTTTCCTAAACCTGCATGGATGTTCCCAAAGCATTCACATTGCATTGCACATCAGGGAGGGTATAGGATGTGAAATGAGTCTCTTTGCTGATGACTCCAAGATGGGAGCAGTAGTTGAGGGGGAAGAGGGGAGGTTGGCCCTGCAAGGGGACCTGGACACCCTGAAAAGCTGTGCTCGCACATGGAAATTAAATTTCAATATCACCAAGTGCAAGGTGTTACATCTGGGGTGGGGAAACCCTAAACACAGGTACACCCTGGGAGGGGAGGTGCTGGAGGCCTCAACAGGGGAAAAAGACCTAGGGGTCATGGTGGATGCATGTATGAATAACTCTGAGCAGTGCAGGAGAGCGGCTAGCAAGACAAACAGGATGTTGGGATGCATCGTAAGGGGGATCACCTCTAGAAGCAGGGAAATGATTCTGCCGCTGTACAATGGACTGGTTAGACCACACCTTGAGTACTGTGTACAGTACTGGAGACCACACTTGAAGAGAGACATACAGCTCCTGGTGAGGGTACAGAGGAGGGCAACTAAGATGATATGAGGACTAGGGGATTTGTTGTATGAGGACAGACTTGAGGAGCTCTGCCTGTTTTCATTGGAGGAGAGGAGAGGAGAGACAGGGAGGACATGATTGAGGTCTTCAAGTACCTCCAGGGAATAAATAGGGTAAACATGGAGGGGCTCTTTAGACTAAAGCAGGGAGGTATCACCAGAGGGCATCGTTTGAAATTGGAAGGTGGAAGGGTGAGGGGCGAAAAGAGGAGGAGGTTTTTCACTGAGAGGGTGGTGGACCCTTGGAATGCGCTGCCTGGTGAGCTGGTTCAGAGATCCACAGTGGAGGGCTTCAAGAGAGGGTGGGACAGACACAGAAAGCGGATGTACCAGATGATGGCCTGGCCCAGGGGGTGCGGATAGATGATAGGGGTTTCTGGAACACAAGGGGGGGGGGAGGGCCTCAGCACCCAACTAGGGATCTGAGGTTCTAGCAGACTCAATAGACCGTAAGGCCTAATCTGCTGGCAATTAACATGTTAGTATGTTAGTATTCCTGTTCAAATTACTCTCCTCTATAAATCTGCCCTGAAGTGCTGCCTTGCACTGTCCGTTTACTCCTTAGCTAGCTGCAGATCTGTATTTTTCAGCTGCCCATGCTGCCCAGTGAGATCATCTGTTCCCCACTGAGTGTATATTCTGTACAGCCCCTGTTGAACATCCTCTTTAAATTCTAGTGTCTCATCCCTTAATGTGCACCAGACATCCGTACTTGCTACTGTGAGCTCCTGGTACTCCTTCTAGCTAGCTAGCAAATCTGCCTGGCCCTCAGCTACAGCTTTCTCCTTCACTTCATTGTGTACTATTTCTCCTCAGTTTGTAGCTCTGTCTCTACTGTTTGCTACTCTCTCCACCCCTACCACACTTTCGTCGATGCCATTTTCAGCTACCCCCCCACCTTTCTCTGTCTTGGCACCATTTGTAAATGGAATCCATCCTCTCCCCATAGCTGGGGCGGGTGTTTAGTGTTGTCTCTGCCCTGAAACCTGACCTCCTTTAATGTATGCCCACCCCTCACCTACCCTTTATCTTTGCTTCCTCCTGTGAACCTCTCCCCAGACCATGGAATCCAGGATCCTGAGTGCTCCAGAGGGTACCATTTCCAGCCCCCCCCAGCTCCTCAGTCGCTGGTACCTGAGGAAAACAGGTATTGAGTCACCCTGCTGCTTCGGCATGTGATGCCATTATACATGTGCTCTTGCTGCCGAATTTGTGTCGGCAAACAGGTGTAGATTGACTCTGCTCTTCTGAGGTAGCGCAGCTACGGGGATGGATCAAGGACACTTTACCTCTGCCATTTTCACTGACCTGGCAAAGTCTTTTGATTCCGTTTCCCATCCTGTCCTCCTCACTAAACTAGAACTTGCTGGCCTTGCCCCTCCCACAGTTGAATGGTTCAGATCCTACCTGTCCGGCCACACCCAATGTGTCCAGGCAGGTGATACCCTCTCAACCCCCCCTTCCAATCCTAGCAGGTGTACCCCAAGGCTGTATCCTAGGCCCCATCCTCTTTTTTGTCTTAATGATCTCCCTCTTGTATGCTCATCATCCTAAATACACCTTTATGCAGATGATATCATTCTTTATGCCACCGGACTCTGTGCTCCCAAGGTGACTACACAGCTGCAAAATGACTTTAACCACATCCTGAAATGGTTCCAAGCCAACCAATTAAATGTCAATAACAAAAAAAACAGTATGCATGACTTGTGGCACTACCCAAATACTTTCCAATCTTCCACACCCCTTACTCTGCTCTCGAAGGCACCACACTGAACATTGTCTCCTACAAGTACCTAGGAGTCTGGCTAGACAGCTGCCTAGACTTCACTACCCACATCAACTACATCCATTCCAAACTCTGTCCAAAGCTCAGTGCTCTCTACAGAAACAAGGATGCACTCTCCATCCCAGTCTGCCGTACTCTACTCACAAAAACAGTCCTTCCCCTCTTTGACTATGCTGACGTCGTCTACGGGTCTGCCATGACCTCCACCCTCTCTAGGTTGGACTCTTTATTCAATGCCTTTTGTTGCTTCACTTTAAATGCTCCCCCTAGGACCCACCAGTGCTCTCTATACTCCTCTCTATCACTCCCACCCATACTCACTCCACCAGTACCATACCTCCATCTTCACAGCTAAATACTGGTTTGATTCACTCATCCCTTACCTCACTTCCTTTCTTTCTCCTACCTCCCCCACATACAGTCATCTCCACTCAAGAGAACCTCAGACCTTCTCCCTTCCTCATCCCCCTCTCAAACTCCATGAAGGCTGCTTTCTCCTACCCCTTCCCTCATAACTGGAACTCCCTTCCAACTACATGCCGCATACTGCCCTCACTAAATCTCTTTAAACGTGCCCTATCCCACTCTTTACCTTCCCCCTGTTCTTGCTACCAGCCAGGCTAAATCCCCTACTATCTAGTCAGGCTGCTAAAAGTACTGCTAACTTGACCCTTAGCTAAACTAGCCCAACCAAGTGCTATTACTGTATGTAATGCATTGTTACACATGTGTATAAATTACGTAAACCTCATTTGGTACTTTACAGCTGCATTAATGTGTTCTTTACCTAATGTGTACCAATGAGTATTTACCCAGGCTATCTGTAACCAGTCTGGCAAAACTGTTGTAGTTGTGTACTTTGTCCGGGCTATTTGTAACCAGCCTTACAATTATTATTGTAACCATGTCTCCTTTGTTCCCTTGCCTGGGGTTGCACCTGGAAACAAGTCTGGCTCAGTGTGCCTCTGCCAGTTACCAAACTTTAAATAAATAATAAAATATATCCACAGCTGCTGATCAGGGAGGCATGGAGGTGCTACAGTGGGGGTTCCCCTGGCATAGTGCTTTGCCATCCCCAGCCCCCTACAGTGCATATATCATGCTGTGGGTTGATAGTGATACCATCCCCTGACCGCCCTTGACCCAACTGCCCATGTAGCTCCACTATCGGTGTGGAAATAGGTGTGGAGCTGGCACTCCCACCCGGCCCATTAGTACCAAATGTGATGGTTGTCACCAGTGTAACCGTGTGTATTCTTAGGTTGCATTTGACAGTATATTAGGGGTGGGGCAGTGATACTGGAATACCGGTGGGCATCCATGTTCCTTTTTGATCCTTATATATATATATATATATGGATCAAAAAAAGAAACAGGGGCACTGCCCACTGGTATTCCAGTATCATTGCCCCACCCCTAATATACTGTCAGATGCAGCCTTAGAATACACAAGGTTACACTGGTGACAACCATCACGTTTGGTACCAATCTTTGACAAAGTGAATGATTTCGTGAAACATTAGAAGCTGTTCATTGTGGGTCTCTGACTCCCATTTGTGATGATTGTTCTCCTGTGGTGGAAATAAAACTCAAAACTTCATTCAACAAAGTGAGTCTTGAACTGTATTTCCAGATTGTGTGGTATGCCATGACTGTTTAGTTTTACTGTCTTTGGTCATAAGAGCACCCAGCTCCTTGTTGCAGCTCTGTTTAGTCAATAATAATATACACACATATATATATATATATATATATATATATATATATATATATATACACACACATATACGTATATACAGTAATACTGGCGCGTAGTGCCTGTATAGTTAAGGTGAAATTTCACTTCTATGTTAAAGTCCAAATTTGAGCGTTTATAACTTTGGAGCCCTTTAATGGATTTGTATGAAATTTGACAAGCATAATCTCTAGGGGTATGTATCATACTCTACCAAAGTTCACGTGAATCTGTCTAGTGATTTCAGAGATATAAAGTGTTGAAAAAATTGAAAAATCTGGATTTTTTGACATTTCTTTGCTCACCTGTATGTCAGAAATGGCTTTGTATTGTGGGCTGAAATTTTCAGGGTAGAAAGCCTTTGGGTCACAGATGTGCCTTTTGAAGACTTGGTGAAAACATATTAACCCATTCAAAAGTTATGAAAGTTTTTAATTACCTATTATTTCCTGTGGGAAAAGTTAAGTGTTTAGCACAAAACTGAGATTTTCGCACATATTGCCAATGTGCAAAAACAAGATTTTTGCACACATGCTAGACTTTCACACACTTTGAGGGTTAATAACTTTGGAGCCATTCAACGGATTTGCATGGTATCTGTCATGCATAACCTCTAGGTACAGCTCTCTTAACCTGCTATGTAGAATTCTTGACCTGCCAGATTTGGTGGAAATCTGTTGGGTGGTTTGTGAGATATAAAGTGTTGAAAAAACACAAAAATCGTCAGTATAAGGTGAGATTTTAGCACATACGGCCAATTTTCGAAAACGACTTTAGTAAACTCGTTAGATTTTTGCACACTTTGAAGGTTAATAACTTTGGAGCCATTTAATGGATTTGCATGATATTTGGCAAGCAAACTCATTAGGTACAGACCCCATAACCTGCCAAGACTGGTGGGAATCAGAATAGTGGTTTTGGAGATATAAAATGTTGAAAAGCAGAAAAACCATCAGTATAGTGGGGAGAAAGTGCACATCTATGTTACAGCTCACTTTGAAGGGTAATAACTTTGGAGTGGATATAAAGAATGACTTGAAATTTAGCAAGCTTATTTTCTAGGTATAGCACTCTGGACCTGCCAAATTTGGTGGGAATCTGTTCAGTGATTTTGGAGATATAAAGTGTTAAAAACACAAAAATCATCAGTATAATGGTGAGATGCAAAATTTTCGCAAATGTGGGTACTTGTGCAAAAATGTTACTTTTAAAAGCATTTTGAATTTTCAAAAGAATACATGCTTGTATAGATATCTGAGCATGGTGTGAAAATATGTACTTCGCAAGAGCCGTTTTTGATCAAAAGTAACATTTTCAGACATGTGGGTACATGTACGGAAATTGTACTTTTGGAAGCATTTTTAATTTTCGAAAGAATGCATATCTGTACAGATATCTGGTCATGGTGTGAAAATATGTACTTTGTAAGAGCTGTTTTCGAACAAAAGTAAAATTTTCGGACATGTGGCTACATGTGCGAAAATTTTACTTTCAGAAGCATTTTGAATTTTCCAAAGAATACATATTTGTATGGATATCTGGTCATGGTGCAAAAATAAGTGCTTTGCAAGAGCGGTTTTTGAACAAAAGTAACATTTTTGGACATGTGGGTACATGTGTGAAAATGTTTCTTTCGGAAGCATTTTGAATTTTCGAAAGAATACATATTTGTACAGATGTCTGGGCATGGTGCAAAAATATGTACTTTGGAAGCTCTGCTTTCGAACATGAAGTCGTTGTGAAGGTACAAAAATATGTCTTTCGAAAGTGTGGGTAAATGTGTGCAACTTTTACTTTTGCAAAGGTGCTCCAATATGTCTTTCGCGAATATCGCTTTCTGTGTTGTGTGAAAGTATGATTTTTGCAAAGTAGACAACGTGCAAAAATATGTCTTTCACAACTGCTCTAGTTGCAAATTGGAGGCATAATTACAAAGTGCTGCCCTTCATTACACAGCCTCAGTGGCTCAGTGGAATGGATGGGTGTAGTGAAGGCAGCAGGATACAGCGTTTGATTACAGTGAAAGTCTTATTTTTTTTTTCATTTTTCAGTCAGGATTTTTATGATTACAATGGCAGTGGAATTTTTTCATAGCTGCTACGGTTGCTGAGATATTGGCAAATTAGTGATACAAGGGTTCCTTTTAAGCCCTATAGGGCTGCTGTATGGCTCTGTAGTTATGTGTAAGTGGGAACGCATGGCCCGGAGGACCCAGACTCCCACAGATGCATATCATTATGCACAAATGGGCAGCTTGGGGCCCCGCGCTCCTACCAACACAAACCATTTACTAGTTATAGTACACTTTTTCAAAAAGTAAGGAAATTCTTTGCAAAAAACTTTGTTAATGCATCATTTAGGGTTGTTTCCACAGCAACAAAAGTGTGGAAATTCAGCATTAGGGTTATCAACCCTAACACCCCCTGCCCTACCCCCCACCACCCTCCACACAACAACAGGTGTTGGGGTGTTTGTTGGGGTCATCGCGCCCAACTCTCATCCCATTCTCCTATACTACAACACCTCAGCTTACTTACAAATGAATGGGGTGAGAGTTAGGCGGACGTCCCCAGTGAACACCCAATGCCTGTTGTTGTGTGGAGGGTGGTGTCGGGGTAGGGTAGGGGGTGTTAGGGTTGGTAACCCTAACACTGAATTTCCACACGTTTGTTGCTGTGGAAACAACCTTAACTGATGCAGTAACGAAGTTTTTTGCAAAGAATATAATATATATTTTTTTTCTCCACTTGTCTGCATGTTGGGCCCTGGAAAAGGGGGAAAGGGAACATTGTTTAACCAGAAGTAGTACATTAAGCTGAAGCTTGCTTCCAGATGTGATCTGAGAGAACAAGGAAGTTAAGTGACTTGCTCAGGATCACACAGTATGCACCTAGGTGGCTATGGGATTCAAACCCAGGTCTCCAGATCTGCAGCTCAGAGCCTTAACCCACTGCACTATACTGCCTCCAATCTGGTTCCAGTGCCCTGTCTAGTTCCTGTGCCTTGTCTAGTCCCAGTTCCCTGTCTGGTCCTGGAGTCCTGTCTAGTCCTGCCAAGCACCCAGTCCCATCCTCCACTGACATTGCCACTGATAACCATTGCTTAAGGTGTCAGGTTCCATGACGTGCGGTCCTGGTGAACTGAAGACCGTCATTTAGCTCCCCCCATCTACTACTAACCACCACTTATGTTGGTGAGCATGGTATCATTTTTTTTAACTGCTCAGAGAGGTGGCTGAAGCCAAGACTGTGACAGGATTTAAACTTGGGTGGGACAGTTATAAGGAAGTAGTGTGAAGAGGCTACGGGATACCTGGGTAACGATCAGCCACTGGGGCTATCATGTCTCTAAATCCAGTCCTATATTAGGTCAAGCATGGGAAATGGGCCCACTGGATGGACCTCTGGGTCTTTTTCTGCTGACACAAGCAATGTTTCTATGTATCAGCTGGGGTAGCATCTGGAGTACATATAGAATACGGGGACGGATGCCTATTTTGAGCAAATGTATATGTCCCAGCCAGGGTATTGGTAACTGCTCCCATCTGTGTAGGGCTGTACAGATCAGAGGGACATAATGTTAAGTAATATACATCCCATATACTCAGACAGAGGTTCTATGACTAAGGTAAATAACAAAGGCGAGAGTGGGCGCCCCTTCCTTTTCCCTGTTTACAGGGCCAACGCTGCTTATCTCATCCCATTGGTCAGGATCGCTCCCATAAAGGCTGCATACATTTTTTAAACTATATCAATGTAATGTATCCCCCAGCCTAAACTGGTCCAATACCCAAAAAACGTAAGCATTCAACCTTGCCAGGTGTTGAGTGACAAGACCAGGATCTTATTGTGGATATGAGAAGCATATTCTTCTACATTGAGTAGTCTCCATATTGGCTATGAGAGTCTACCTTGTTCAGAAACTCATCTGGATATATTCTGTTTTAATACATTTTGGCTATCAGGGGCCTGATATTCAGAAAAGCGCAAAATGGAGTGCAAAGGTTTACGCTGCGTTTTGCAATTGCCCAGGGGTCAGAGGATGCTATATGTAGTTGGATAGTGCACCAGCGCTATCCAACTGCACATAGGGTCGTGTTGGCACAGCGCTAAGTCAATAGTACTGCCTGAACATGGCTGCTGAAGTGGGCCTCAAAAGTGGATGGCACTGGAGTGCTAGCTGCAGTTTTCAAAGCTAAGGGGCCATTTGCATCCCCATTATGGACCTATTTGCATGGGTAGCGGAAGCGAGTTAACACCAGTGCTGCTTCCCTTTCCCTGGTCCAAGACAGTTGTAGAGAGCCCTGGTGCCTAGTGATCCCCCTACCCACCAATTGCCAACCTGTAGTGTAAAAAAAAAATTTCCCTGGTGCTAGTGGTCCCCCCACCGATCACCAGCCCATACTACAAAAATCTCATGGGTGCTAGTGGTCCCTCTTCCTTCTGATTGCCAGCCTATAGTAAAGAAAACTCCCTGGTGCTAGTGCCCCTCCCCTCTGATCTCCAGCTCATAGTGAAAAAATATCCCTGGTACTAGTGGTCCCCCCTCCCTCCGATCACCAGCTCATAGTGAAAAAAATCTCCCTGGTGCTAGTGCCTCTCCCCTTCTGATTCCCAGGCCATACTAAAAAAATCTCCCTGATGCTAGTGCCCCCCCACCATTGTCAGCCTGTAGTATAACTTAACCCCCTGGTGTCCAGTGGTCTGCCCCCGGCACTGATCTACAGTACCTCTGGTTACATGGCCATAATCCCTGGCATCTAGCGCCCGCTCCCACCATGGTACCAAACACCCCCCCACCCCCCAGTTACCTTCATTCCCAGTATCCTCGGTGCCATGGGTGAGCATATGGCGACTGGTGCAGCCCACCTCACACCTCCTCAGCCGGCCTCTATATGTCCAGACAGGGAGTGTGGGTCTTATTTATAGAACAGGGTGATGTACCCTGCCCTATAAATATGATGCGCTTTCTGCCTGGACATGTGACTGGCCAAGGAGGTGTGAGAAGGGCTCCCACTGCACCAAGGATACTAGTAAGGTGATGGAGATGGGGCTCTGGTGCCACGGGGTGGATTACAGACGCAGCAACCAGGGGTGGAACCACTGGATACTGTGGGGGGGTAAGTTATACTATGGGCTGGTGATTGGAGGGGGGGACCACTAGAACCAGGAAGATTTTTTTAGTATGGGCTGGCGATCAGAGAGATGAGGGACCACTAGCACCAGGAAGATTTTTTCCACTATGGGCTGGCAATCGAAGGGAGGAGGGACCACTAGCACCAGGTTTTTTTGTTGTTGTTAGGACTGGTGATCAGAGGGAGGGGGGACAACTAGCACTAGGGAGGTTTTTTTTAAACTATGGGATGGCGATTGGGGGGGTGCTACAGACTACAGGGGGTGGGTGTGCTCCCCCAGCAGCCATCCAGATAGTTGGCTGCATTACCTCTGACAGCCACTAGGGTTGCGTGGAGTAAGAGGTGGTTTTGTTCAGCTGTATCTGTGCAGCACAAAAGAACCACGCTAAACCCTTTTGCACAGCGCAATTATGCTGAATATCGACTTGTGTCAATATTCCTGTCCCTGTCCCTCATTTGCATACCCTCCCCATTTTGGTCTGTGCGGTCGTTAACCCTGTTTGCTGGTGCATTTCATCCTTTTGAATACTGGGCTCCAGTGCAAAACCCGGTTTGCGTGGGCAAACACCTGTTAGTGCCCCCGCAAACTTTTGAATATCAGGCCCCAGATGTTTTGTGTCTGTTCCTAAACTTAATTCCCTCCCTTTCCCTCTCCCCACCCTTCTTTCCCCTCCCTTCCCTTCCCTCTCCCTCAATCTCCTTCTCCTGTCCTCCTGTCCTACTTCCCTTCCAGCTTTGCTGCTGTAGCGTGTCATGTAAGTGTGTGTCAGGGGCGGGAGGGCAGGGCTAAATAAATAATTAGGCATGGGCGGGTAGTAAAATACACTACACCTAACACTACCCTCCGCTACCTCCAAACTACCCTAAATCACCCTAAAAATACCCTAATGCAAAATGGGTAGTTGGTTAGGTGGTTACTACCCTAATCTTCTACTAACTTATTACCCTACCCTTTTTTTAATCACATGGGTGCGGTGTGCATATTTATGGAACACATACAAACAAGGGAGAGAAAGATATGCCTCAGCTGGGACTTGAACCCAGGCCATCTGGAATACCATTCTAGTCACATTAACCATCTGCACCACCAAGGCAACTGGAACCTGGCTGCACTCATTAGTCTTTCTATAATGCACAACCTGGTGCTGCACAAATAATTACTACATTTTCAATCACATGAGTGCAGTGTGGATATTTATGAAACACATACAAACAAGGGAGAGAAAGAAGTAAGTGCCTCAGCTAGGTCTTGAACCCAGGCCACCCAGAATACCATTCCGGTCGTGCTAACCAGCTGCGCCTCCAAGGCAACTGGAACCTGGGCTGTCCCAGAGCACACATTACTCTTTCTCTAATGCACAACCCGGTGCTGCACAAATAATTATTGCATTTTCAATTACATGGGTGCGGTGTGCATATTTATGGAACACATGCAAACAAGGGAGAAAAATAAGTAAGTGCTTCATTTTGTTATAATCTATAAACTTGGTGCTGACCTGATTCCACTTCCATGTGGTTTCCTTCCCTGAACATACTGTCTCCTAGGTATGTGCACCTGGCGGGTCACAGTTTGAGAGCCCCCTTTTACTTGTTTTGCATTCAGGGAATAAAACTTTCTTCAGATACATAAGTGAGAAGAGGAAAGCGGGGGAAGGATAGTGAGGATTAGAAGGGCAGAGGTGGGAGACTGTGCAGAAGAGGACCAAGGAAAAGCAGACATCCTGAACAGGTATTTCTGCTCAGTCTTCACAGTTGGGGGGGGGGCAGATCACCAGGGAATCGCTGGAACAGTGGGAGAAGGGAGGTGGACACAAGTCCATTTCCGAAGAAAGAGCATGGAAGAAACTTGGAGTGGTGAAGATGGACAAAACTATCTGACAAGATGGGATACACCCAAGGGTTCTAAAGCAACTCAGGGAGGTGCTAGCCACTGACAGCCTTGTTCAACAGCTCACTGGAAACAGGCATGGTTCCAGAGAACTGGAGAAGGGCTGAGATGTGGTCCCTCAACATAAAAGCGGCAGCAGGGAGTAGGCTACCAGCTATAGGTTGGTCTGTATTACTTCAGTGGTGGGGAAATTAATGGAAACCCCACTAAAGGAAAGACTGGTAGTGTACTGGGTCAGAAACTGATTAATACATAGGAGACAGAAGGTGTTGGTAAATGGCATTCACTCGAATACTGTGGAGTTACCAGTGGGGTACAACAGGCCTCAGTACTGGGGTCAGTCCTCTTCTATGTCTTCAAAAGTGACATTGCTGATTGAAAGGGAAGCTATGCCTTTTTGCAGATGTTATCAATATCTGCTATAGGATGGACACTCAGGAGGGGTTGAGGAGAATGTGCTGGGGTCTGAGAAACTCGAGCAGTAGTCAACAGCATGGTAGCTGAGGTTAAGTGCCAAAAAGTGCAAAGTCATGCGCCTAGGGCATAGGAACCCAGGAGATGAGTATAGGATGGGGGGAGGTACTGACAGTCACTAGACAGGAAAGGGATCTTGGGATTATCATATCTGTTGAACCCAAAGTGGTAGGGCAGTGTGACAAAGCAGTAGGTGGGGCTAGTGGGATGCAGGGTTATATAGGTGGGGGTAACTCTAGCAGGAGGAGAGAGATGGTGTTGCCACTGTATCACTCACAGGTGAGATCCCACCTGGAGTACCGTGTCCAGTTTTGGAGGCCGAACTTCAGAAAGAACATAGGGTGGAGGCAGTCCAGAGGAGTACAACTAAAGTGGTGCAGGGGTTGCACAAGAAGCTGTATGAGGAGAGACTGAGGGACTTCAACATGTACACCCTGAAAGAGAGGAGAGTGAGAGGGGACATGATAGAGACCTACAAGTACTTCACAGGGATGAACAGGGTGCAAGAGGGGAGCCTCTTTCAAATTAAAAAGAGCACCAGGACCGGGGGAATGTGATGAAGCTGGAGGGGAGGAAGTTTAAGAGAGATGTGAGGAAATATGTATTCACTGAAAGGGTGGTAGACACCTAGAACAGCCTGCCAGCAGAAGTGGTTGAGGTGAAAGCAGTGTGGGTGGGGATTCAAGCATGCATGCATGGGATAGACATGGGGTACATTAGAAACCAGGCAGGGATATGTTTTGTGTGTGTGTGTGTGTGTGTGTGTGTGGGGGGTGTTGCTGGAGACCAGTTAAGGTCTGCGGAGACAGATTAGGCAGGGAACTTCTGGACAGACTGGGTGGGAGAAGCAGTCCATTTCTGATGACAAATTCTGTTTCTATGTAGTCCAAGAGGAACAAATCAAATGGACGTTTGATATCCCCATTGTACTCTGGCTGTGTTTCCAGTTTCTGTCTGGTTTCCATGATAACAGGCTAGGCATCAACACAAGTATTGTATGAGTCAGCTGAAACCTGTCCTAGTACTAAATACCAGTGATTAGCAGGAGACGCACAACACCAGAGTGTGACTTTTTTTCTGAAGGTGTAAAACTTAAAGCAAGACAGTTAATTACATTTTATATTAATGGGGATGTGAAGCCTTGCAGCATTCCCACTTCATATTTGTTTATCCCCTGTTCTCTTTCTGTATATCTCTCTTTAAATCTATGTTCATATGATGCAGTTTCCCCAGTTATACCATTAGACTATTGGTGCTACAACCAATGACATCATCGGTTGCAATCAGTCAGGGCCTCCTGACGCTGATATCGCTACTGGCATGGGCGACAGTGGAGCAGCTCCCCAGTGTGCTCAATTGTCATTGAAGTAGCAACTTGGGCAAGCACTGGTATTAGTGTCAGGAGCCAGTGACTGATTACAGCCAGTGATGTCACTGGTTTTTTATTTATTTATTTTTTGTTGACCGGGTAAGTGCACTAGACAAATCCTGCCTATTTTCAGGCACGACCCAGGGAAGGGGGATACGGATGAATGCCAACTGACCTTGAACCAGATTAAGCTGTTGGTGGTATTATTTTTTTTTTTTTAGTGAATGAGGGAAATTTGGCCAGGACACCAGGGGAAATCCCCCTACTCTTTTCAATAAGTGCCATGGGATCTTTAACATCCACCAATCCAGGCAGATGGGACCTCGGTTTAACACCTCATTCGAAAGACGGCACCTCAGAAGTGCAGCACCCCTCTCATGCTGCACTACAGTGTCAGTACTGGGATATGAACCCAAGTGCCAGATGTGGGAACTGAACCCACAGCCCTCTGATCTCCTGGCCTCAGAGGCGAGTGTGCTACCTGCTGAGCCACTGACACTGCATTATGGTTGGATGAAGACTGAGCACATTGAGGAGTTTCTCCATTTAATTTGTCAGCAATGTAGTAGCCAATGCAGCAGGATCTCAGTCTTCCCCATTCTTAAGGGTATCAACAAGATCAAACAGAGATATTTGATCTAGTGTCCTCCAGCAGGACATGGGGGCACACCCTGAAGCTCAGAGGTGACACATCCAGGGGTAGAGATAGGAAGCACTTTTTTCTCCCAGAGGGTGGTAAACCTATGGAACAGCCTGCCTACAAAGGTCATGGACATGAAGATAGTGCAGACCTTCAAGTTAAGCCTACACAAGTCTCTGCTTACCAAGGAAAACAATGTATACACTTAGTTGTAGGATTGTTTTGGAACCACTTAAGCAATATGGCATGACTGTGCAGGTGTTTGCTGGTATAGTAATCATGTCCTAGGTGAGTTAAGTGATGTTAACCAGCATGGAGGCAGGATAGCATAGTTGTTTAATATCATGTGCCATGTGAGTTAATTGATGATAACCAGCACAGAGGCAGGACAGCATAGTGATTAAGAGCACTGAACTGCAAACTTGAAGAACTGGGTTTGAGTCCCACAAGCACCACTTGTGTACTGCGTGACCAGGAGCTACTCACTTAACTTCTTTTTTTTTTTAAATTTAAGTTTTATTGAATTTTATATAAAAAAACAAAAACAAAATACATATAGTGAAGGTTATCTGATCATACAATACACATAACAAGAATGTAACACTTGAAAATGTGTACAATCTCACTGAGTTAGGCAGGAACAATAACAACAACAACACCCCCCTCCTCCCAGACCACCCCACCCCACCCCCATCGCCTCGGAGAGTTTCATAGCTAAAGGAGATGCAGGGTCTCTAGAGAGGAGAAGTAAGAATAGGAGCCCGATTACGCTGCAGATAGACAGTGCAACAGCAGCTACCTAAGGGACTACACCTATCAGGGTTAATTTAGATAGAGCACATATAATTTGCCCCATTTCCGATTAAAAGACGCCAGACTATGTCTGGAGCTAGCTATAAGTTTCTCGGTATTGAAACAGTGGGACATCTCCTTGAGCCATTCCTGGTAGGTGATAAGATCCTGATCCATCCAGTGTCTGAGGACCAGCTTTTTGACAACTATTGAGATTAGAGCCATGTGGTACCTGCGTTCCTTCACCACAATGTTAGAGTAAACTCCCAAGATACATATTTCTATGGTGAATAGTTCCTTGAGCCCCAAAAGTGGATCTAAACTGTCTCGTACTATATTCCATAATGGTGTCACTCTATTGCAATCCCAGAGGATATGCAGCAGATTCCCTTCAGCGGCTCCGCATCTCGAACATATATTCGACTTAAGCTTACCAAATTTGATCAACTTAACTGGAGTATAGTAGAGATTCTTTAAAATATAATATTGGATCAATCTATGGTTATCTTGGGATAAGTAACGGTACACGTCCTTCCAGATTGATTCCCATGATAGGGGAGAGCTCAAGTTAGGGAGTGACCAGATTGTGGAACCCTCCAGGGAATTAGGAAAAAGGTCATCTAACAATTTGTTGTATATGTTGGATATTCCTTTGGGATTACCGGCCACATCCTGTACTTTCTCTAAGAATGGCCTTATTTTAGAAGGGAAGGAGACAGGCCCAAAAATTTTGTGTATGAGGTGTCTCAATTGAAAAACTTTGAAGATATGCTTCTGGGGGATGTTGAAGGAAGTTAAGATTCTGTCCGACAAGAGAAGTGAGCCTTGCTCATACAGAGACTCCACCAGTAGATTGTGCATTTGTGGGAACCACTCAGAGGTTAGCCAACTACCTCCAATTTTAATATTGGGATTTAGCGTGAGAGGTTGTGCTGAATCCTTGGTCTGGGATATGTTGAAAAAATTCCAACATTGAGAAAGAATTTTTATAGAGAGACCGATAGCGGAGTCTTGAATGGCTGGGGGTAGCGTGGAAAAAGGGTGCCAAAAGATACGGGGGGGGGGGGCGTAAGTTGAACTGGTCCAATAGACTTAGCTCTAGCTGTAGCCAGATTGGTTGAGGCAAGTTAGACTGTGTGATGGACCACTTACCTACTCTGTATAGGTGACTAGCCCAGTAATATAGTAAGAAATTAGGTAAACGAAGACCCCCTTTGTCTCTAGGAGCACTAAGTTTAAGAAAGGCTCGACAAGGTTGTTTCCCATTCCAAATAAAGTTGGATAGCAGAGAGTTTACTTGACTAAAGTATTGCCTGGGTAGCCAAATATTAAGGAGATTTAGGGGGTAGAATAACCGGGGTAGGATATTCATTTTGTCGATGCTGATTCGCCCCCATATGGATATTGTCAATTTTTGCCATTGGTCCAAATCCCTCTGAATTCTCATTAATGCGTCATCTAGATTAAGTTTCTTGACCGTTTCCACCTCCCGGGCCACGTGGATACCCAAGTATTTAAATGAGACCGGGGACCATTTCATACTGAACCATGTGAAGCCTGATTGGAAGGTAGAAGAATTTAGCGGAAAAATAACTGATTTAGAAACATTCAACCTATAGTTAGATACCTGGCCAAAACGGTCAATGATTTGTAGTACTTGTGTTAAGGATGATTCAGGGTTGGTAAGGTGTAGCAGAATGTCATCTGCAAAAACCGATACAGTCAGGGGAAATTGAGAAATGGTACAACCAGTAACTCTGGTGAATTTTTGATACTAATGAGTAGAGGTTCTAGGTATAGGTTGAAGAGGTAAGGGGAAAGGGGACATCCTTGACGTGTGCCAGCACATAAAGGAAATCGGGAAGAAAAAACCCCGTTACAGTAGACTTTTGCCGAGGGGGACTTGTAGATCGCCATGATCTTATGGATAAAGGAGTCAGGGAAGCCCATTCTCTTCAGAGTGGCCCACAAAAAGTCCCAGTTCACCCTGTCAAAGGCTTTTTCTGCATCAAGAGCAACTAGGGCCATGGGATCTTGTGAAGTGTGGGCCGCTTGGAAGACATGGGACAAAGTTCTCAAATGATCGGCTGATGATCTACCCTGGACAAAGCCAGCCTGTTCCAGGCTCAGCAGGTGCTGCCAAATCTTTTTAATTCTGAGCGATAGAATTTTGGATAGGATTTTGATATCATAATTTAAGAGCGAAATTGGATGGTAACTGGCTGGATCTATTAAGGGTTTATCAGGTTTGGGGATTAAAATTATTGTAGCTTCTAAGAGAGAGGGGTCTATCAATTCCGCAGTGAACATATATTCGTATAGCTTAAGAAGTAGAGGGGATAGCTCTTTGCAAAAAACTTTATAAAAATTCGAAGGAAAACCATCAGGCCCGGGGGCGTTTTCTAATGGTAACTCGTTGATTGCATCTTCTACTTCGCCTAAAGTGATGGGAGCTGATAGCATATCACAGTGGTGTATCTGGAGGGAAGGGAGTTTGATTCTGTCTAGGAAGTGCTCTATTCTCTGGGGATGTGATGGAGTAGAGCTCTTACTATAAATGCCTGTATAGAAGGACTCGAAAATTTGAGCAATATCCCTAGGTAGCGTCTTAGTGGTGCCATCCTGAGATTTAAGAGCCGGGATTGCACGGGAGCTCTCCATCTCTCTCAGCCTCTCAGCCTAAGAGCTAGCATTCTACCAGGTTTTTCACCCTGATCAATATATCTGGTCTTAGTCTTAAACAAAGCATATTCAGCTTTTTCCCGTGTCAGGTCGTTGTATTCGTTCCTGAGCTTAATAAGAGCTGTTAGGTTTGCTGAGGAGTTGGAAAGGAGAAGATTATCTTCGGCTGCCCTCAGCTGTCTAGATAGCAAATTAATTTTGGACTACCTTACTTTTTTCCTAGTGGCAGCAATCTTGATAAGATTCCCCCTGATGAAACATTTGAGGGAGCACCACAGTATGTCGTCTCTGTGGACAGACCCTTGGTTCAGGTCTAAGTAAGAAAGGATCATGTCCTTAATTTGGGAAACTGTATGGTCATCCTTAAGGATTTGCGTATTAAGTTTCCATGACGTGTCCCTTTGTCCCTGGATACCAAGGGAAATCTTGATCCACACCAGGGAATGGTCTGAGATAACTATTGGTTCTATACCTACTTGGTGAGTACTGCTCATTAAAGAAGAGCTAATTAAAATATAATCGATTCTTGACCAAGTTTGGTGTACCTGGGAGTAAAAGGAATAGAGACGGTTATCTGGGTTAAGAAGGCGCAAGGGATCACACAGTCCCAGTAGGTGTGTAAAATCAGCAAGGGCTTGTTGGGCAAGGGACATTGGTTTTAACGGTCTATAAGTTTTATCTAAATCACTGGAAGGAGCTATATTCCAGTCACCCCCAAGGATAAGAAGGGAAGGCAAAAATCTGCTCAGGTTGGCTGCTAGGGACATTAAGAAGGATGGGTCACCACCCACTGGGGCGTATATTGCCCCTAGTACCACACTACTATTGTCAAGCTGGCCCTTGACCAATACATATCTACCCTCTTGGTCGGTAATACTATCTTCCGCTACGAATCTGACGTGGTGTTTAATTATGATAGCTACCCCCCTGCTAGCTTGCGAGCCAGATGCAGTGAAAATTTGAGTGAACCCTTGCCTGCGTAATCTTTTAGCCTCTGAGGCAGCCAAGTGTTTCCTGCATGAAAACTATGTCCACATTCAGAAGGAAGCAATTCAGAAAAACCTGCTGTCTTTTAAGAGAATCATTGATGCCTCTAACATTCCAACTTGCGAGTTTAATCGGTCTCGCAGCCATACTGACTAATACAATATTTAAAAGGACTTAGGAACTTCAGCCCCTCCAGTGCAGATAATAGCATGTGGGTTACACCAAGACTACCCACCGTTAATAAATTCCAAAAAGATTGAAACTCTCCGAGGCTCCCTCCCTCCCAAAAACCCCTAAGAAGATAACCTTTAGTAACTGGCCAAGTCACCAACAGACTTAAGTGTAACTGAACGATGTAACTTCTCAATCTAGAGAGAAAATTCCTAATGGTAACTAGACCTGAAATTAAGACATACCCCCCTTCCTAGCCCGCCCAATTGTCTTGTACTTTGAATAAAACCGAAATACCCCAAAAACTATTTACAAACAATCCCTTTAAGTTCAGAGGAACATGTCCGTACCAGCTTTGTGTCCTGGATAGGGATCGGCCCCCGGGACTAGCAGACCCACTCCTATCTGTAACCATCCCCTGCTTGTTGCCCCAGCTGACATAGTATAATAAACTAGGCACAGGCATCATAAGGCAGAAAAGGAACAAAAACCAGGGTACTGCTGTCCCCCCCCCCCAACTCGGGCTACGAGGCAGCTTTCCCAAGGCTCGCCAGTCCTGTCCCTCCCCCCCCAGCATGGGGTAAATAATAATCAGAACCAATAATCCATAACCAAAATTCAGTATTCAATATTCAAAATTCACGACTTCGAGACATTAACAAGTCCTACCAGACCTTGAAACGAATCACTGTACTGGGAAAATATTAACACCAGCTGACCACTGTAGTGGTTGCTCCAGTCAGTTGATGTCAGGATCAGGAGCAGAAGGAACAAAGCTCCATGCGAACGAGAAGGCATTCGCCTAACAGGAAGAGGAAGGAGAAGGGAAACTGGTGGGAACCCAACTGGTCCGTCAGCAAACTAACCGCTGGAAACCAAAAGCGGAAAAAAGGTGCCTATCCCACCTCCTCGGGCCAAGAGTTAGAGGCATCAGTCGTTCAAAATATAGGCCGCAAACCAGGCCCCAATGAACACCTCTACCCCCAACCGCCACAGAGGACCAGCCAGCCCGCCACCCGATCAACCCAATCCCAGCTTGCAAAAAACAATAGTGCACATATTAAACAGCACGAAATCGCTCAGCAAAGGTAAGCAGACTTTGACCTAGCGTTTACATTCACAAGTCAGCCAGTTTTGAACAAATCAGGTAGTTTCTGGGGAAAGTTCTCCTTTGGCTTGTTCCGGATTCTCGAAAGAATGCCATGCATTATCGAGTTGAACTTGCAGCCTAGCTGGGTAGTTCATGCGGAATCTAATCCCGGCAGCTATCAGCTTGGTCACTATCGGGTGGAAATCTCGTCTCCTCTGTCGGGTTTCGAAAGGTAGATCTTGAGTGAATCTCAGAGTATGATTCTCCCACAGGACCGCTTGCAGGCCTTTAACTTTGCTCAGGATGTGTTGCCTTTCAAGGTAGCTAAGCAATTTAATTATTATGGGTCTAGGAGAGGAACCGGGCGGTGGCTTTGGCTTCAAGGATCTATGTGCTCGCTCGATATGATAGTAGGGGTTGATAGGCGAGGGACCAACAATCTTGGTCAGGAGCTTTTGTACAAAGGGCAGGATATCTGGTCCTTCCTCCGCCTCTGGTAGACCCAGGATCAGGATATTGTTCCTCCTGCTACGTCCCTCGAGGTCTTCTGTCTTTAGTTTCAGTTTGGTGATTTGCTGTTTGAGCATAACAATTTTGGGTTCACATTTAGCCTTCCATGTCTCCAAGGAGCAGGTTCGAGCTTCAGAGTTGCCGACTCGGGTGGTCAGCGAGGCAAGGTCGTTGCGCATGGACTTCAGCTCAGATGAGATGTCCTGCAGAGTTTCCCGAAATGGGATCAGCTCCTGGAGGAAATGATCCTCTGTAAGCAGGTTAGAAGAGGTACTAGTAGAGCCAGATTTAGCACCCGAACCCATAGGCAGGGTTCTTGATTTTATGGGTGCTTTCTCCGGAGTACTCGGCGGCGTGTGCCTGGCCCCGACAGTCTTCATCTCGGCCTCCATAATCTTCGTCGCACCCTGGCGTAATTGGTTTGAAAAACCACTCGAACGCCGATAAAAGGTGTTGCTGGTCTTCAGAGAACTATGGTAGGTGAGTAAGCGCTGAGAAAGTATCCCCAAAGTCGATATGTAGTTGATTTAGCTGGTTGAGAGGGGAGAGCTGTGCATTATGCTGCCATTAGGAGCGCTGCAACACGTGACCTCTCCACTTAACTTCTGTGTGCTCCCAGAATGCACCTGGAACAAGCTTGGCTTAGTGTGTATTTCCTGGCCAAAATCATAAAATAAATATCACATGCTCTGAGGTTCCTTATCGCAATTATAAAATGGATCCAGCAGAATTAAAAAAGGTTTTTTTTTGTTATGTAGATTTTTCTTTAGATTGGATTCAGACTATTTTTTTTTATTTAGTTGTTTAACCAGGTATAGCACACTAAGCTGAAAGCTTTTTTACAGGAGCGACCTGGGAGCACAAGGAGATTAAGTGACTTGCTCAGGGTCACACAGTATGCAAGTGGAAGCTGTAGGATTCAAACCCCAGGTCTGGTCTGCTGGATGTCACCAGATTTACAGCTGAGAGCCTTAGACCACTGCGCTATACTGCCTCCACTATGATGTAGTACTGAGAGAACATCATGACTGGAATTGTCTCTAGACCAATCAGCTTTTAGAGATTTAGTTTTACCCATTTTATAATTTAAATTAGAACATGTTTGCACAGCATACATTTTCGGCCTTGCTTATGAAGTGGGAATGGGGGTGGTACTGGTCAATTTGAAGGACCTATTACCCCATCCAACCTTCAATTACTATGTTGGAGCACCTGCAGTACAATGCTGGTGATTTCCCTATCTCACATGAAGTCAGCTGGTGACGGAGCCTTTTCTGTTGCAGCTCACATAATAAGGAACAGTAAGGACGATGGCAGAGGTAGATGGCACATGGACAAGGGTTCTGGACTTCAGGAGATCAAAAAATGCATGAATGCCTCATAGAGGAGCTAGCAGAGAAGGCTTGCCTGCCCCCTGCGTGAGACAGTGGGCCAAGTTAAGGGATGGCATAATGAAGGCAATAAACCTCTGTGCAAAAGAAGTAAGCAAAAACAGAAGGGAACATACACCATTATGGTTCTTGAGGGAAGTGGCTGCAAAGGTAAAGGCTAAAAAGGGTAGCTTTCAGGAAGTACAAGGAGACACAGAGGGAAGAGGATAGGGAGGTGCACCAGGAAAAGAAGAGAGAGGCAGGGAAGGCAGTGAGGGGCACAAAGGTGCAGACTGAGGAAAGGATAGCCAAAGGGGTAACTAAAGGGGCAAGACATTTTTTAGATATATTAGCAAAAAGAGGAAGACAAGGGGAGGGATAATAATGTTAAGAAAAGCAGGGGGAAACTGTGCAGAGGATCAGGAAAAAGAAGATATCCTGAACAGATACTTCTGCTCAGTCTTCACAGTGGAGGGAGGGGGGAAGGACCACATAAAGGCAGCAGAATCACTGGGGGGAGGCAGGCAGACACAAATCCATTCACAGGGGAAAGAGACCTGAGAGGACTTACAAATCTGAAAGTAGATAAGGCTATGAGGCCAGACGGGGTACTGGCTGCACCTCACAGCCCTATTCAACAACTCACTGGAAACAGGAGTGGTTCCAGAGGACTGGAGGAGGGCAGATGTAGTACTGCATCATAAAAGTGACTGCAGGGAGGAGGCTGACAATTATGGGCCGGTCAGTCTAACATCAGTGGTGGAGAAGTTAATCGAGTCTCTTTTAAAAGAAAGGCTAGTGGAGTAATCCAGTGACTTGCAAGACCCAAGGCAGCACAGATTCCTAGGGAGGGAGGGAGTTTTTTTTCCTTCTTTTAATTGTTTAACCAGGAGTAGCACACTAAGCTGAAAGCTCATTTACAGGTGTGACCTGGGAGCACAGGGAAGTTAAGTGACTTGCTCAGGATCACACAGTATGCAAGTGGAGGCTGTGGGATTCAAACTCAGGTCTCCAAATTTGCAGCTCAGAGCCTTAAACCACTGCGCTATACTGCCTCCTTGTACACTTGTCGCAAAGTCGACCAATCGAAGTTGTCATGCCAGATGAACCTGATCAATTTCTTTAAATGGGTGGCCATGGAAACAGGTCAGGGTGGGGCAGTGGTTGTGGTCAACTTAGACTTCAGCAAGGTCTTCAATACCATACCACATAGGAGGATTATGAGGAAACCAGGCAGATTGGGGGTAAGACCCAAGGTTGTAAACTGGGTATGGAAATGGTTGCTAGAAGAGTGACAGAGGGTGGTGTTAAAGGGCACCAACATTATTTAATCCCAGGCAGAGACCCAACTATTAGCTAAAAAAAGAGGAAGGGTGCAGGGTCATATATCCAAATAAGCCTTGCTTACAAACATATGCAAAAACCTAGAAAGGCCTGTCACTATAGTCTACATTGACAAAACCCCTGCCACCCAACCAAATGGCACAACCAATATTCAGAAAACTTTAAAGAAAAGAAAATGTCCCAATTTAACCTCTTTGGGTAATGACCACAGAAAAAAAGGTAAACAATCATTCAGAACTGTTTCTGTACTCATCCGTCCTCCAATCCTGAGTCCTCCACTTCATTCCCTGGTGCTGGTTGAGCTTTGAATTCTGACTCCATCCACTTGAGCCACCGACCTGCGTCCTCTGGGTCAGAAAATTGCCAAGTCTTGCCCCCATAAATAGCAAGTAGTGTTAAGTAAAAAGTAAACAGTTCCATGGGCTCTTAATTTCTGCCTAGTAGCATCTAACTGTTTTTGCTGCTTTCTAGTTTGAAAAGATAGAGCGGGGAAAAAAATGTTACGTCCTGCCTCTGAATGGATATAGGGTACGTTGCTCAGGCTGCCGCCAAAAGTACATCCCAGACCTCCACTTCTATAGTTCTCAACAGTACAGTCTGTGGCTGATTTGTAGTTGCAGGCCAGACCTGGGGATTAACTTGGTATGCTTGTCGCGAAGTCGACCAATCGAAGCTGTCAGGCACAGATAATACTTCCACCAACCAGCTTTTAAAAAAACTCAAAAGGTGGGTACCCTCCACTCCTTCTGGTACCCCCTCCAGTTGTAGATTGCCCGATCTGACCTAATTTTCGATACTTGCAAGCCTTCCTCTTAGCTGTGTATTTTCTTTAGTGAGGGTAGCTACGGTAGCTTGCGTTGCTAAAGACTGTTTTTCTGCATCTGCATCTGCAACGGATCCTTATAGGGCATTAATGGCAGCATCATGTGACTCTAACTTAGTCAAAGTCTTTTCAATTTTAGCATCCATGGCCCTCATTGACTTGATCATGGTTTGCCATGGAGGTTCCTGAGCAGAACTTGATGAGGAAGGTCACTGTATCTCCACTGTAGGTCCAGGTAGGGTTGGTTGTGGTGCAGCAAGCCACGAGGCTCCAGAAGATTGTTGCTAATTATGTTTAGTATGGCCCATGGCGAGTCTAGTATAGTCCAGTGGATAAAATGTGGAGAATCCAAAGATCAGATGAAGGACACTCTGTTCAATGATTAAAATAGCAACATTTTAAGTTTTTAAGAGCCACAAAGCGGAGCTAGTGGAAAAAGTGTCCTGCCTGGAAGCTGGATCTCTGAGGGATCTTAATATAAATGTACACTCTGGAAGAGAGGAGAGAAAGGGGGACATGATAGAGACTTATGGAGGGGAATATTTTTAAGGGGCCAGTCAAGCAGCGGACTTCATCCCCACCCCTCCCTGGGAGAGGGAGAGGAGAGCAGTCCTCCGGATGCTTGATCCTCTCCTCCCCAGCTGACTCCCAGTGGCTCGTTCGCACCATGAACACAGGTTGCCAATGTGGCAGGAGGTAAGGCACAAATGCCTCAGCCCTCCATGCTACTGGGCTGGCTTTTCACCCATCATTTTAAAATCTGCCCTCCTGAAGTTCAGGACCCTCACCCTTGTGAGGTCGATTCTGCAGCCATCCTTATACTGAACCACACTTTATATTGTACCGTGATCACTGGTTCCCAAGTGGCCTCCCACCTTGATGACTGTAACACTGTCCCTGTTAGTGACTACCAGATCCAGTATTGCCCCATCACGAGTGGGTTCTCTGACTAGTTGCCTGAGGAATGCCCCTGCAGAGAATCCAGGATGCCCCTGCTTCTAGCTGAAGCTGCTGCTGCTGGTAGGCTCCAATCCACATGTGGCAGGTGGAAGTCCTCCATCAGTAGCATCTCCACCTTTTCTGCCATCTTGCCAATGGCTTCCAACAGTACCTTATCTAGTCCCTCTCTCAGTGCTGGAGGTCTATAGATCACTCCAGTGCGAATAGTGGCTCCATTCCTCATCTCCACAGAGACCCACAGTACCTCTGCCTCCCCCTGTATTCCCTGTATTTCCATGGCTTTTAAGCTTTCCCCTCACATAAAGCACCACACCTTGTTTTACAGGGGGTCCCCAGGGCTGAGCCAGAGGAAAGCCCTGGTGGTAAGTGCAAACAGTGTGGGTACTTATGTGGTGTATCAGGGGTATTGTGAAAGTGATTATTGTGTATTGCTCCAGCCACTAGTAAGGAAAGAGGGGGGTTACAGTGTTCTAGAGGGCTGTGCCTAGGTTAGCTTGACCACTACCAACCCTGACCTCCGGGTGGAGGCACCCGTTTCAGAACTCGGGCCCCTTAACCTGCTACTAGCAAAGCAGGCAGGGGTAGTAGCCCTTAGGATAGCACCACCTAGGGGTTACATCTGTAAGCCAGGACTCAACCAGGGCAAAGCTATGCTGCAACTCTCTAGTAAGGAGGGAGGGGTCTGGCTGGCCCGTGAATAAGACAGCATCATCCACATAGCGGAGAAGTTAACTGGGGCAGGCCTGATGGAGGGAACTGAGGAAGTGACTGAAAAGAAGGGGGCCAAGAATGGAATCTTGTAGTACACCAGAGAGCACTGGGCAGGAGGGAATTGAACTTTGCGGTACACCGGAGGGCACAGGATGGGAGACATTTGAAAGAGACTTCCATTCTGCACCCTATTCACATTGTTACTGATGGTTTCTTTTTGTTGTTTTGACTATTGTTCCCTCTTCCCAGCCACCTGTCTCGCAGGGATATACTCTGGAGCAGGGCCCTACCCTGCTTCAGGCCCAGACTGTCATTTTGGCAGTGGCTGGGTGTTTTGTCCCATTTTTCCTCCAGTGTCTTCCTCTGCCCATTGGCATGAGCAGTTGCCATTTCCACGCCGCCTAGCAACCGCAGCCCACTGCAGGAGGCGCAAGCTCCCTGGCCTTCCCGCTGATGTCAGTGTGGACCCAGAATCCACCACCAACCCTTCCTGAACAGAGCACAAGTTGCCCAAGCCCACAGTTGCTTCCTGATATGGCTTCCTGATTCTATTCCTGAACCCAGCTGCCACTGGGTCATCGGGGGCCCTTGTTACTCATGGTTTCATATCTGTCACTTTGCTTCTGTTCTGTTCTATTCAATTCAATTCTACTGCTTTTGATTCCGTCTATGTATTCCATGTAGAACTCAAAGCTGGGTTCCTGGCCTCATGGAAAAGGCTCAGCCTGAGTCTCACAGTTTTATTAATGACATTGATGTCACCGAGGAAGTGCAAGTGGAAACTGGGCTTAGAAACTGCATAATACAATGAATGAGGAGTTGATCAGTTTACCTGTTTCTCAGTGTGTAACTTGAGATGAAACA
Source organism: Neoceratodus forsteri (assembly GCA_016271365.2). Classification (NCBI taxonomy): domain Eukaryota; kingdom Metazoa; phylum Chordata; order Ceratodontiformes; family Ceratodontidae; genus Neoceratodus; species Neoceratodus forsteri. The sequence continues at coordinate 499,980,097 of CM028138.1, read as the reverse complement.
GTGCCCAAAGCCTTCTGAATGGGAGCGTATGTAACCATGTACTGTAATGCCATCAGAAAACAATGCACTTTACACCCTAGATAAGCCATCTGGACACAAAGGAGACTCCTAATGTGATGAGGGAGATGTCAGCACACTCTAGTTCCCCTAACCACAGCCATTTGTTTCTTTCAAAGTAGTAGAATAGCATAACGATAAGTTGCTTACCTTCAGGTTGCAGGGCTGCTGAGGACAATAAGAAGGCAGGGACTTTTGTCCAACACTGTGGATTACTTAAAATGAAAACAGCGGCGTAGGCCACGCCTGAGCATATGTACCCATACAAATATGTTAAACTGATTTTTTTCTTCCCCATTTTCATCACTGCTCTCACTGTGATGATCTGGTCACTAAACCTACATACTTTCATTGGCAGAGAGTGTACGTGAGCCTGTTAGATAGTAAGCGAATGCTGGGTGACCTACCTCCTCACTTCTTGGAATCAGAGTCCCATGCTGCTATGAACACTTGACTCCTGCTGGCTTGAGTGCTGGATTTGGTGGATCACACATAAACCCCTGTCTCTCAGGCGGCAGTAAAAAGTGTTACCGCCACACTACTGGGTTAGCCTGTTTTTTTGTTTTGTTTTTTATTAAGAAGCTGTATTTGTTAGCAGAAAAAACTCATCATGTACTCTTTTAGTGATAATGTATTTTAGGCAAGAACAGTAATATATTCATTTTTTTTTCATTGTATTTCACTCTTGAACTGAGATATAGGGTTCTGAAGTCTTTAAAAGTAACTGCCATATGTTTGTGCCCACTATGAATAAATGAAACATCTTGTGTGGTGCTGTACTATTTACCATCTGAAATGTGTGCCAGCACCCTCCAAACACATCCAGAGTATGAATCTGGTACTAACACATTAAAAACAGCAACCTTGAGGGAAAGAATTAAAATAAAATTGCTAGTGGAGACCATCCCTTAATGATCTGAGTCATTAATTATAAAATTAGTGTAACCCTGGTGCTGTTATACCAGGGCTACTACCCTTGTCTGCCTTCCTAACTGCAGGTTGAGGGGTCTGGGTTCTGACTTAACTATTTCCAGGGGCTCAGTATTAACAATGATGTTTTAGTGCGGTGCCTTCACCCAGATAATTCTTTAAGTGGGTTAGATGTTAAGCTAGCACAACCCTCTTGGAAGTTGTACCTACCCAGAGCCCCACCTAGTGGCCCCACACTTGCAGTTTCCCAAACCACTTTACCTTGCATTCAATTTACATTCAAGAGAGAGTGCTATTAACATGCTCAGTGACCACACTTACCAACAGGGTCTGGAACTCTAGCGTACACCCTGTGCACCTGTAAGAAATAGTTACCAGCAATAACAACACAATTCCTTACAGTTACTTGCTTTAACTCAGCACTCAGTAATGATATGCTCATAGGCCAGAACAACATTCAAACAACAAACTGGTTTATTTAGGGGTTTAAACAAGGGTTAGGGGATACAAATTAAAATTAGATTAGTTAATACTTTAGTTTTGGCAGTATGTTTATCTTTGTATAACATTTAAAACAATACATTTACACCAGTTAACTTCACTGGGTACCCAGGATAAGCTACGTTGCAGGCCTGAAGCATTGCCACAGGTTATCCGGCGTTGCAGCTGATTGGGGCCCTTAAATAAAATATTGATTGTTAATACTTTTACTTTTATTTTTTTTTCGCAATATAAACAATGCACTTTAACCCAGGAAAATTGTAATCCTCAGGCCTGATGACCTGCAAAAACAGTTTAGATACAGCGGCTTGAAATTCATAGGCAAATCAGATGGCAAAATCCTTTAAACTGGTTGCAGGCCTAGGCCCTGTTTTTACTCACTGAACCCTGGACCTCAGGATCTGGGTTGATTTCCAGGATGACTCCCCTCGAGGCAGGATTCGGCTGTTGGGCATGTAGCTGCAGGCTGCAGGACTTCATCCTTTATGGCAAGGACCAGAATTCAGGGACCAGGGCTGACACGACTCACACTCACTTCAACGCATAGCCCCAAGGGCAGACGCAACTCACGTTGATCTTCTCTGCAGGAGCTGTCTCCCTTTTCTGGTCATCTAGCAGCTTGGCTCTCACAAGCAGCAACAGTCTCTCAAGCAAGCTATTCGGCATCACCAGCTCAGCTTCGGTATAGTTCTGGCATAGGCCGCACAATTTACCTGCTTACAGGTTGCAGTCCTTGGTAAGTGTGCTGGCAACCAGAAGTTCAGGTCTCCCTCTTTTGGCAAATGGACTGGAGACAATTCCAGTGATCCCAGGCTTGCGATTTAGCCTAATGGGTCATAATGTTGCACGCTTAATAGCATATGGCATTATGGCGAACCCGGACTCGTGTGCTTCCCGAGTTGGACCCCCCCCTTGGAGTTGAGAATCTTTAGTGGGAGGTCCGGGGGGTGCCCCCCACAGAACACAGACATATGCCTCATGGCATAAATCGTGCAGCGTGATTGTACCATGCGGCATTATGTCTTGCGACATAATGACCCCGTGCTGCGATTTAGGCCACAGTCTCTGAGGCAAAACAGTTTCTCACCAAAATGCAAGTGGGGATCCTTCAAGTTCTGACCCCACTCCAGTCTGAACATTCAGCTCTGGGGACTTTACTTCTTTTTCTCCATTCTGGAGAATTTCTAGTTGCTCTGCAGACTTGGCAGTCTCACAATCAAGTAAGTGTTCAGGTTTAGGAGAGGCAAAGCAGACCTCTCTCCACACTCTCTGAGCTGCAAGCAGAGCCCCCTTCCCTCTGGAAGCTCCAGCCAGACTCTCAAGAACTTGCTCCAGAACTGAACTCATTTCAAACAGTCCTCCTTAAATAAGGAGCAAAGTTCCAACAATCCGATTGGCCACCCAAGCTGTCAGTCACAGTTCCAGTCTTTCAACTGGACAGCATTTGGGCGCCTAACTTTGCTCCTCCTCCCTCCCCCCCAAGAGTCTCTGGCACTATCCCAAGAGTCTTTTCATACAATCCTGACTTGTGATTGGCTGCTAGTCTGCAAAGATGGCTGCTGCTGAACATCTTTTATAGCAGTTCATACAGTGAACTGGGCTAAAATGGAGTACTGGGGCTGTTCTGGGAATTAAGGGCACACTGTGGACTCCAGGCCAGACTGGGAAGTGCTGGGGAAGTAAAGGACACCAGAGGCAGAAACGGGAGGAACAGGAGACATTAAAGGTAAGCCCCAAATTGGGGGTTACATTAGTAATAATAGTTGTTTTGTATAACATCAAAGAGAATTACAAATATACAAATGATGAATCAAATTACTGTATAACAGGAAATATTCACTGTCTTTTTATTTTCACTATTTTCATTGATTTCATAGTAGCGTGAAAATAAAAGGACAGTGAATATTAGACCAATCATTATAAAGTGCAAGCATGTTGGATGTGCTCAGAGCGCTAAATACAATGGGCTTGAATAGAAGTTGAAACATAGAAGTTGACGGCAGATAAGGACCGCAAGGCCCATCCAGTCTGCCCATTTCTTTTTATAGCGTATTAATGTGCCATCAGCCTTTGCTCTGTCAATGGCCTATCTATTCATACTCATCTGTATTGCTCCCTTATGCGTCTCCCATGCCTGTTTGAAGCCCTGCACTGTATTCATATCCACCACTTCCTGAGATAGGCAGTTCCATGCATCCACCACCCTTTCTGTGAAAAAGAACTTCCTCACATTACCCCTTAATCGGCCTCCCTCTAATCTCATGCTGTGTCCTCTTGTCCTGCTATTTTTCTTACATTGAAACATGTTAGACTCTTTCACCTTGTTAATACCCTTAAGGTGTTTGAATGTTTTGATCATATCATCTCTCTCCCTCCTTTGCTCTAGGGTATACATATTGAACTCAGTTAATCTGTCCTCATATGTTTTCTGATGCAGTCCCTGCACCATTTTGGTTGCCCTTCTCTGGACTGCCTAAATTTGGTTAATGTCTTTGTGAAGGTGTGGCCTCCAGTACTGCATGCAGTACTCCAGATGGGGCCTAACCAGTGTCTTGTAAAGAGGGATTATTACCTCCCTCTTCTGACTTGTGATACCCCTCCTACACTCAACATCCCCCTAGCCTTACCTACTGCTTTAGTGGGCTGCTTGGATGATTTCAGGTCATCGGTGATGATGATGCCCAAGTCTCTTTCTTCCCTTGTGACTGCCAGCAACTCCCCTCCCAGCCTATAGGTGGCTTCAGGGTTTCTCTTCCCTATGTGCATGATCTTGCATTTCTTTGCATTAAACCCCAGTTGCCACTCTTCCGACCATTTTGCTAGTTTATCCAGATCTCTTCTCATTCTGCCCACCCCATCTGGATCATCTACTCTGTTGCAGATCTTGGTGTCATCTGCAAACAGACACACCTTAACCTCCAGTCCATCTGCAACATCACTGATGAAGATATTGAAGAGGACTGGCCCCAGGACTGATCCCTGAGGTACTCCACTTGTGACTTGCATCTCTTCTGACTGTATACCATTTACCACCACTCTCTGTTTTCTGCCTGTCAACCAGTTTGCCACCCAGTTGACCAACTTCTGACCCACCCCGAGCCTACGCAGCTTATTAATCAATCTTCTATGTGGAACAGTATCGAAAGCTTTGCTGAAGTCAAGGTAGGTGACATCAACTGCTCCCCCTTTGTCCACTACTCTGGTTGCCCAGTCAAAGAAATCTATGAAATTAGTTTGACAGGACTTCCTTTTGTAAACCCATGCTGTCTTGGATCCTGTGCTCCTATGGATTCCAGGTGTTGCACTATACTTTCCTTAAGGAGTGCCTCCATAATCTTGCCCACTACTGAGGTAAGACTGCCTGGTCTGTAGTTCCCTGCCTCCTCCCTGCTACCACTCTTGTGGAGCGGGATCACATGAGCCCTTCTCCAGTCTTCTGGGACCTCTCCTGTGCGCAGAGACTCACTTAACAGTTCTGATAATGGCTCTGCTAGTTCCACCCTTAGCTCCTTTAGTACTCTGGGATGTATGCCATCAGGTCCCATTGCCTTGTCCACCCTGAGCTTATCGAGCTCTTGTAGGACCCTTTCCTTTGTGAAGGGGACTAGTAATCACCTCCCTCCCCTGTGTCCATGGTGCTGAGCTGTGGGCCCTGCCCTACCTTCTCTTCAGTAAATACTGAGCAGAAGTATCTATTTAGGATAGATGCTTTTACATGGTCCTCCTCCTCACACGCCCCCTTATCTCCTTTGAATTTAAATTGTTATATAGTATGTCAGAAATGCGTTATTGCTAAGAAATGGCATCTTTTGCCGACTAACAAATGCTGCTGCTTTAAAGTGATTTTTCCAGTTTCCTGCAAAACAAAGACAGTTAGCATGGGTAAGACTCAAATTTCAAAACATGCCAACAAAATGTAATTTCCAGATATTCCAACTTTTATTACTAAAGACATTTGCATGAAGGCAGTTTCGTAGATTTCCACCTGTCCCTTGTTGCTTTTCCTACCATAAAGTCATAATCCTCTGTTTGTGACATCAGAATAATTTCTGTGGCAAAAGGCTGTCATGTCATAAGTGTAACACCCGGGTTCCCTTGGGGTTACTAGAACCCCTTGTAATGTAGTTTAGGTAGGATTTGGGCAGCACAAGGGTAAAATTCCTGTAGGGCTCTTTTAAGACCATCTAGTTAGCTCAGGTGGGCAGAGGGTTCTAAGATGGAATGTGGAACTCTCGCAGCAGCATAACCCCCAGCTAGAGTGCTGCAGTGAAGTTTGACTTAGCAGTCAGTTTGAGTTTGGAGTTCGAGTAGTTTGGTTGTTGCTCTACCAGTGGGCAGGTCGATCATCAGAGAGGAGACCCCTCTCTTTCCTTTTTCACTCTAGTTCATGAGTGGAACAGTCTGGACACTGGGACGTGGTGGCTGCCGTATTCTGTGATGCCCTGAGAAGTTGAAATCCTTTAGAAGTGCTTTTGGGACTGGTAACAATGGCCCCTATGCACTAAGAGGTGTAAGGTACATGCCAAAGGCGCGTACCCCACCCGCAGGGTTCCGCACCTGTGGACAGGTGCGCACCTGGCAGCAAGCACGACTGCCGGCCACCTGTCTGTGGCCCCCCCCGGTGCACAGATTCACGTGGGGCGGACGGGATGGAGCTGCGGACCCAGGCGGGCATCTAATCAGATGCCTGTCCTGGGTCCCACAGTGAATCCCTTACGTGGCAGGGCACGCGGTGGCTGCACGACCCTGCAGATGGATGGTCAGCAGCCATGGAGGTGTGTGGAGGGCAGTGCCTCTGGTCATTCCAAGCCAAGGCACCGACCGGCCGGGAAGGGACGGGGACTGCTGTCAGTGCCACGGTGGTGTGGGTGGGGGGTACTTGTCCATGGTGCAGGACTGAGTTTGGGGGGTTTGTATGGACGGGGATGTGGCGCTAGTGTGTGGCATGGGGTGTGTATGTGTGTGTGTGAGTGTGGCAGCGACGGCATGTCAGAAGATTTGTGGGGGTTGTATACCACCATCACTGCTACCATGGCAAGTTCTCATACCAGGAACAATATTGGTGCACGGCTGTCCAGGGGTTGCAGGACACATCATAGGGGTTACAAATGCTGTGTGGGTGTCACGATTGCAACTCCTGGCTACCCCTACAGGATGCCTTTGGTGAGGTGCCACTGCATACTGGATGGGGAAGTGGCAGTGCTGCGGGTGTGTCGGGGGGGGCATGTGGGATGTTGCTGTTGGGACCATGGGTTGCCACTGCCTTCCTGGTCCAGGTGGAGTCTTGAGTGCACGCTGGTGCATATAGGAGTTTCGGCAGGGTCCACCCTGCCTTAACCTGTGCCATCCTCCACACCCCTGAGCAGCACTACACACCTTAGTGCATGGCGCGCAGTGCTGGCACGCCCCCTGCCCACCCCCCTCCGGCGTGTTGCTGTCCATGCACCTGGGGATCGGGTGTGTAGGGAGCTGCACACCCCGGGTCATGCATCCCGCATGGGAGGCACAATGGGTGCAGAGTGGCTACATGCCGCAGATCCACGGCGCGTAACCACTCTACACATTAGTGCACAGGGCCCAATGAGTAGATGTTGGGGCAACCCCTACATCTGTAAAGATCTAAATTAAAAGTGCTGCCAAGAACTATTTGGCTTAATCCAAGCCCTCCAGTCATGACAGGGACACTGTAATGTGCTGGAATTTGTCACTTCAAGACTGTAAAGCAGGTCAGCCCTTCAGCTTAGGGGCACCTGGTAGTCTGGGGGACTGTGTCTTCAAGTGATACTGTGTGATGGCTTCAGTGGAGCTGGACCCTCATAGCTTTGAAATATAAAGTGTTTTCTCAGAACTAATGTGGGACCACTAAAAGCCATTTAGTGCCTTCAAGTTCTTTGATCTTGTAGTGAATTCAGATGTTGCCTGGCCTTTGGCTGGAGCCAAGCTGAGAAAGTGTCATTCCAGTTTCAGAGGGACACCCTGATCACAAAATGTTTTGGGGAGTTAGGTGCTACCCTCCTTCTGGAAGTTATTTGGGGAGTTAGGTGCTGCCCTCCCTCCTGGTTGGGGACCATATGCCTGAGGGGTAACTTTCTTTTTAAGTGGGATCTAACTGCCTACAGTGTTCACTGAAATAAGTAGGATCTAAATGCTTACAGTGTTCTCTGAAATAAGTAGGATTTAAATGCTTACAGTGTTCTCTGAAATAAGTAGGATCTAAATGCTTACAGTGTTCTGAAATGTTGGGGACTCTGGTGCCAAGTCCATTGCCCAGAAGAGGGGATGGATGTTTGAAATGTTTGTACTAGTAGTAATTTCTACAGCCTGTGAATTTCTGTGTACAATTGCCCTGCACCTGCAAGAAACCCTTGTGGCACCAGCAAGTTTCTGACTGACATCTGTCAGAATAAAGCCATACTGCATGACTCTGTCTTTTGTGGACATTCCATCTGTGTTTGACCTGAGTGACTTTTTGGGGCCCCCTCAGACATGTATGATCCACCATTGCCAAGGAAGTCTCCCCGGGGACTCGGGTAAAATGGAAATGTTATTTTGTACCCTCCCCCAACCTACTAGATAGCGAGCCAGGTGTTGCCCTAGTGCCAGGGGTAATACTGTGCTGTTTGTTGCCCAAGGGTGAATAGGATTACATAAAGAAAGGAATATGGCATCACAGTAGGACTCAACAACGTGAGCAGATGAAGTCTAAAGAAAGAAGATCATTTTCGTCTCACTCCCCTTCCCCCTTGGTATATGAACTATGACCCTGGACTCTTATGTAGCAGGACACAAGGATCAGGCCAGCCAGACAGAATCCATTTTTCTTGTCCTCCATACTGAGTTGTGGTTATCAGGGCTTACATCTCCCCTGTTCTGACTCACCTATGTGTCATGTCTGTCTGTGATGTGAGTGCACCCCATCCCCCTAGTGGTTATACTGCTAATGACACTATATGTCCATACTGTCCGGGACCACTGCAGAATGGCACAAACCCCTTCCTTGTCCCTGAGCCAGGAATCACGGAGAGTGGCTACATCCCCGACTTCCGGCCAAGTGAGTGTGTTTGGGCACTGAACGCAGTCACCCACATGGCAAAATATAATACTACCTCAGCACTATCTGGGTGACCCAGGGACCCTCTTTCACTATGGTTGCACCTCCCCAGGGTTTTCATCAGACTCCTTTGTTGATTCAGAATACCTGGGGCAGGATTTCCCAAGCCCTACATTCGTGCTACATCTGCAGCTGGTATTTTGTATGGTGTCCAGGTGTGGACACCATTAAAAATACCATCGGAACTTGCTTTCCTAATGACCCAGTGGCAGTGGGCTGTGCTGCTGGGCAGGTGACCTGCCACGTTGGGAGGCAGACCAGGCTGGGGTAGTTACTGTGCGGTAGTGTTTCTAGGTTGGAGAGCGTAGATAGCCAGCTCCACCACCACAGTGACTCCTGCAGCCGGTCCAGGAGCTTGGTCCTGCCATAGGTTTTGTGTGTGTGTGAGATCATCAAAGAGGCTGTACTCGCATCACGAGAGGAGGGAAGAAACTGAAAGGGAGAAAACCTCATGCCTGTCTATATTTTGGGTTGGACCTCTAGACTCCTCTGGGTCCTAGTGCTTGCTGGCACATGATCCTTGTTCACACTGGACTACCGGGGGGGGGGGTATCTTTCCCCTCTAGAATCCCTGAAACAGAAGGAAAGCCATGGCAGTAGTCAGGGGACACTGGACCTGGGGATGCAGGGATCACTGGGCCTGAGGAGGGGAAATTCCTGGGAACAGGATAGTATCCCTGAAGACAAGCATGTCCAGGAGAAAAGCTGTATGGAAAACACCATCCGCATCTGATCTGTGCCAGGATTAGGGCACTGCTTCTTATTGATGGTATCAGTATAGAAAAGAAATTGAGGCTTCGCTCTAGCCCCACCCCAAGGTAAAAGTATAGCTAGCAGTATAGCCTAGTGGTTAGAGAAACAAACTGTGAATCAACTTGGTACATCCAGAAAGACCTGGGTTTGATTAACCTCAACTTGCATACTGTGTGACCCTGAGCCAAGTCACTTAACCTCCACAGTGCTCTGGGTCACACTTGAAAATAGCCCTAGTGCCTAGTGGGCCTTACCCAGTCACCAAAGAATTAAAAAAAAAGACAAAATACTTGAAGTGGCAAACTTGTTCAAGGGGGAGCCATCCAGACTCCTGATGGCAGGGTGGTGTGGAGCTTGGCAAAATGCTTTTTACTGGAAAAGATTATAGAATTAGATTTTTTAGTAATAAGCATAAGTGAGCAGATTTGGAAATAGAACTAAAATGCAACAATCAACATGGGGAGCCATCTAGAACTGCATGAATAAATTAAGACACATTTTTAACAAGCAGTACTCCTTTAAATCTGTTTTTAATTTGCTGGCCCGGTGGCGTTGAGGGCTGAGGTGCTGGACACCTTACCTCAAGCCACACCGGCGACCCATGTTCGGGAATGAGCACGGGCTGTTGGGGGTCGGAAGGGAGGAGAAGGATTGAGCATCTGTGGGACTGCTCTCCTTCTCCGGGGTGGGGGGATTTCAGTTGTTGGTGCTCCACTGGTCCCTAGCGGCTGCTGGGGGGACAGCACGCTGACGCTATAGCTACAGGGAGAAGATGGGTCTGACGCTTGAAGAGAGCGCGTGTGGAAGCGTGCACTCTCTCACCGCAGGCATCATTGCATGCCTCACCTCCACACACAAGGGAGTAAAACAGAAATAGCCCCAGAAGAATGAAATTGTCCCCGCAGCACCGCCCCTGAGAAGGCACCTCCCTGGCATTGATCTGTTGGGGTGGGTTGAGCCACTCTCCACCACCCTACCATGAAGGGTAAGTCGTGGGTGCACAATGGAGGGGGTCTGACCTTCAGGGGTTGGTGCTGGGGTGACAGCTGATGGCAGGCTTGCAGCCGGGAGCTCCGGAAGAAATACCACAAAAACAAAAATCTGTTCTTAATTAAGGGATTTTTTTCCAGCAGTTGTTACTTTCTCTTTTCTAGAGATTTATTTTAATTTAATTTCATTTTTATTTACTATACTGGATAGCAAGGTTTGAGCTAAATAGCCCATTTTTACAAGCATGCAGTTTAAAACAAGGAACAAAGAAAAACATTTAGCCAGGACACAAGCACTGGTAAATTACAATTGAACGTTCAGGTGTAAAAATTTACAATAATAAAGTCAATCTGGATTTATGTAGCATGGGTAAGAGAGTCAAGTTGGGAAGTTACACTGGATTTTGTCTAACAAGAATTGGTGGAGGGGGGTACTGTTTAGCCCGAGCAAAATGGTCACTGGGAACTGACACTCTGTAAACTTACTACTTTTGTAAGTATATAAACGTTCTTTATCGGACTCTGTGATTTGCGTCTCAGGAATTTCCAGTAATCAGAAGATCTCAGGAACTGAAATAGAGAACCCTAAAAAAGACAATTATGCCTGATGGTACTAAAAGTAAAAATACATTCGGTCCTCCTGCCACGAGGTCTAATCAAGTCCACAACCTCCTGGAACATGCCTCGGAGGGAGAAGAAACATTACAGACTCTGGGTCAAAAAATGAACCGTATGTTCATCTCTATGGTGTGACTTTCTGAAAGGTTTGACCTACTGACTATCAGGGTCACCACTCTGGAAGTCGATGGAAAATTCCTAAAAATAGAAGCAGTAGAAACAAGGAAGCAATCAGAGGCTGCGCTAGCTGCTATAGCCATGCTGGTGAAAGAAAACTCTCACCTACGCTTCTGACTGGAGAATCTCAAGAACCAAGCATGGGCAGCCAATTTAAGGATTATTGGCATGTCGAAACAGAGCAAGGGGGACCACCTGGACATATTTCTGAAGGACTGGCTCAAGCAGCAACTTGAACAACCACTTCTAGACCGGCCCATTCACATACAGAAAGCTTATAGAGTTGCCTTCCGGGAATGACCCATGAATATTGATGCTCCCCTGGCAATAGTGATGGTGGTAGATGGGGTGGGAACCAGGGATTTCATTCTAGACCTTGCCAGACAAAAGCATTCCTTGTTACAGGATGGGCAGCGAGTCTCTATATATCCAGACCTGAGCTACACCACCTGTCAAAAAAAAGAAGAGGCTTTATGGAGTCCAGATCTTACTACGCAAAGCTGGGATCTCCCATAGCATCTTGTTCCCAGCCCGTTTTCGATTAGTGCATGAGGGGAAAGTGTTTATTTTTTTTCAGATCCTGTAGAGGCCCTGAAATTGGGTGTCCAGAAGCACGTGCAGTCAGGGAGATGCAGACACGATCAATCCCACTCAGAATCAGAGGAGGAAGAGGGAACAGACATTTAAAGAAGATGGAGGACCTACGAGTTCAAGTTTGCCCAAATGACTGGTTGAATTTTGCATCTCGTAACCCAAACTATATGATGTAAAATCACTTTTCTATTTAAAGTTGATGTATAAATATAGTATGCCGGGATGGGTTGCAGAGGTGCATGAACAGACAGTAATGGAGGATGCTCATCCTCATGCTTTCATTTCATTTGACTCACAAATGTTCCAGATAGACAACATTTAATGATGTTTTAAATGTTCAAGTTTTCATTTATATGGTTCATAGCAGGTAGCTGGAAGGTTACCTAAAGTACAATAGAAGATGTAAAAAATGCAGAGTTACAATCCTAATTTGTTCATACCCAAGTGGTACAATATATAGGGTAAATGCATGTCCTCTCTCTCGCTCTCTCTCTGTCTGTCTGTCTGTCTGTCTCTCTCTCACTTCCATAATTTTGGTTAGGTTAAATGCAGTTTGGTTAATATTTCTCATTAAGGTTTTCCCCAGTGATGATGTATTTTATTGATGACATACGTATTTTATTTCCTTCATTGGCATGTACATGTATCAAGAGGAGTGGCGTCTTCAACTATTATAAAAGTTTATCCTCATGTATGACATCTGGAAAAGTAAATTGTATGTTTACTGAAAGTCAATAAACATAAATAAAAAAAACAACAAGAATTGGTGGAGGTTAGTGCTGAAGGCAAGGATGCTCGTTCCTATGGTGAGGGGGGCAGGTAGAAGGTTATAGGGTCCAACTGCCCTGAAGGAAAGAGCTCTTTGCCCGCAACAGTGTGCCTGAATTGAAGTGAGAAAGTGAATTTATCCTGAGAGTGAGTCCCAAACTTGTTGGTTGGGGGGGGGGTGAGGAAATACAAGGGGGAACTATGCCAAGTGGAACCTTAGGTAGGAACATCACTGACCTACGGGCAAGGGGATAATCCAGTGAAGGCAGGCAACAAATTTATTGAGTTGGCATGGTGACTGCGATATGGTATGTTGGTCATGAAGTGACAGATGCTGTTATACACAGTGTGCACTTTAATGAGGGTCCTGGATGGAGCTGCAGTGTACGCATGGGAACCATAATCAACTATTGGCAGCAGCAAGCTGTGGGCAAGTAGCCCTTTAGTCTCAATGGCCAATAACCTTTTGACCCTGTGTAGGGCTCCAAGTCTCTAGTGCACAGTCTTTACTAGTCTATTGATATGGGTGTCAAAGGACAGTGTGTTGTCTAGGAGGGCACCAAGGTACTTTTTTTTTATTTTTTATATATTGAACATTTTGGAATTACAACCGTTTGAGTCAGCGACTCATTTACAAAGGCTCTACATCATAAGACAATTTACACAACAAATGAGATCCTTTGTCAAGATGGAGGAGGGGTATGGGGCCTGGGGCAGTCACAGACGTTAGTGGTCAGGCGATGATCATTGAGGAGGATTTTAAATTGGTCGAGCTTATGTTTGGAAGTTATGGAGCAAGGGGTGGCGTTCATCCAAATATGGTCTCTGTAGAAAAAGGTTCTCTGACCAAGAGAGGTTCTGAAGTGGGGAACTAGGAAAGGGGATTTAGTGGTGCTACAAGTGGCTATTACTAGGGGAGCCGGTTGCAGTAGGGCAGACAGTATGGAGGAGGACAGCCTTGCAGAGATCTTTTTAGCCAAGAAGCAAGTATGGTATTGAGCAGACTGTCGAAGTTAAGCCAGTTAGACAGCCAGTAGAGGGTGCAGGTGTGCGTGAGGCAGTCACAGCCAAGGACAAGGAGGCAGGCCTTATTGAGGGCTACCCGGACTCTGTGGAGGGATGAGCTGTTGGTGGCACTGGATATACTATGATATCCCTAAACTCAGTTTCCTGAGTCTTGGGATACCGACCTCAGTGGCCGCAAAGTCATTGTGCTGAAACAATCAGGTGCCCGAAACTACTATTTTGGGCATCTGATTGTAAAATTTACAGAACAAATCTGGGGCCTTTGCCCCCCTGAACCTCTAATGTGGGGGGCTCTGTCCCCTGCACCCCCGTAACTAAAATACCTAACTCTGAGGGGGAGCGGACCTCGGAGTTAGAAAAAACTGTTATGGGGTGTAGCAATGCAGAATGTTGCAGGACGCAATGCAGGATACAACCCGCACCTCCCAGAACACGCTGGCCGAGCTGCCAGTGGTTTAACCCTCAACACCACTGGGGCAGGTCGGCCAGCCTTCCGATTCCTGCACTATTTCAAGTGCACGTTCAGGAGTAAGGTAGCAAAGCGTCGCATCTGCTACCTTACCCCTGTAACATCCGTCGGGTTTCCTCACTGTTGGGATGCTTACTGTCTGGCTACTGAACCAGTCAGGCAACAGTGCTCGGGCAAGTCAGTGTTGAGACAGTCAGCCTCGGCAAACCATAAGGGTACCACGGCACCATGTACTAGGATGCCATAATCAATAAGGGCTAGGATGGAGAAGGAGACAGCAAGGCGGAGAGCATCAGGGGTGAGGCAGTGTTTGACTCGGTAAAGTAAACAAATTCTGGCATCAACAGCAGTGCAGAGGTGATGTATGTGTCCATGGAAGTTAAGTGCCAGATCAAGGGTGATGCCGAGGTACTTGAAGGAGGCTACCTGGTCAAGTGGCTGCAGCTGTGAGTTGAAAATACAGAGGGTGTGGTCCTTATGTCTATTCTGGTGGTTGGCGAACAGCATAACTTTTGTTTTTTTGTAGTTTAGGACTAGGTGGTGTTCTACAAACCAGGCCTCCATTTCCATGAAGGATTTTTGTAGGGAGAGTTGGAGCAGATGGGGGTCGGAGTGTGAGGTGAACATGAATTATGAAACAAGTTCCACTGCAGTACCATCTACATTGTGGATGGTGAATGGAGAGCAGGCTGCTTTCCGGTATGCCCCTGAGAAAATGATGGCCTTTTATTTTGTGGTGATAATGACTGCAGTGGGCGGAGCCCTGCAGCTGTTTTGGGATCGTAGAGAAAAAGGAGCTGACCGGATACCTTCCGCTCCTTTTTGTTTGGAGTTCCGGTAGTGGAGGTGGACACACGTCCACCATGCTACTGTGTTTGGTGGCCGGAACATGGCACTGTCACAGTGTCCAACATGGCCACGGGAAGCACCGCAAGACAAAGTGACTTCCCGGCATGCGTAGATAACCGTGGCTATCTTGGGAACAACAGACTCGTTGCCAGCTGTCTGTTGTGTCCAAAATGGCCACTGGACTTATCTGAGACTGTGCAGGAAATCACGCATGCGCAGTAAGCACCCATGGACATGTTGGACACGGCGGTCAATGTGCGGTGCTCTGGAGTTGCTGAGCCCTGTCAGCTACAGCGGTGCTGGTTCTGACCAGAGTTTGTATTATTTTGGAACTATGTCTGGAGGAGGTTGAAGTCATGTTGAATGACTTCATTCAATAAAATACTCAGATATTGCTCAAGTTTCTAGATCAAACTATTCGACCTCAACATACTACAATGCACTTTAATACATTTGCATTGTGTTTGAAACTGGTGGCATGATGCTATATAATATGCAGCTATTGTTGTGCTCCTCTCTCTCTCTCTCTCTCTCTCTCTCTCTCTCTGTCTGTCTCTCTCCCTCTTTCTTTAAACTCTCAGTTTGGAACAGCAGTTAATTTTATGGTCCATATATTGTTTGTAGGAATGGCAGTGTTCAGTTGGAGTCAGTCCATACAAAGCTATAATGCTTTGGAGTAAAAATAGAGCAAGGGAAACTTCCAAATTAAATCTCAAAGCTTTTATTCCACCAAGCTTGTTCCCATTTCCCAGCTCTGCCCTCCTCCGAATGGCACCCCCAGCCCCGTCACCTACTTAATCATAGACTTTCACTTACCATCACTTTCCCAAGACTACTGCATGGTGGTGGGGGTGGGGTACCATGTCAGAAGTGTGGGGCCTGTGAGCCATGCTTGATGGACCAGGGATTTTCCACCTCTGAGTTTTCTCTCACAGTCATGCCAGCCATGCAGTGATGTGCATGCACCAACGTGTGGCCATACCAACATCTGGGGGCACCCCCACCCCCCATTCTGGTGTCCCCAGTTGTGATCCCCCCATCCTCAGCTAGGTGGTGGTCACACTGTGGGCCACACATCCCTCCCATCCCAAGAAGAGATTATTTATTTATTGAAAATTGGTAACTGTGAAAGATACACTGAGCTGAAGCTTGTTTCCAGGTGCGACCCCGGGGAGTACAAGCACGAGCAATACAATCAATGATACATTAGTGAGCAATACAGAGACAACTTCAGCTCCAAGGCAAACAACATGTAACAGCTAAAACAGGCAAACAATACAAATGGGGACCTTCAATCCTCCTCCCCCCCAGCTGGCCTCCAAAACCCAAATTCACTCCTGAACCTAAGTCGCCCGCATCACGAGTGGTAGCGCTGCCACTGTACCAAAAGGCTGTCTGGTTTAAAAATTTTTAACATAAGTACTTTTTTCAATGAACTGATGAATGTCCACTAGTTAACAGCGAAAATTACTTTTTGATCTTCAGTTTTAAAGGTCCAGCTAAAAAGACACATAAACCTGGCTTTCTCTTTTTTTTGTAAAATAATTGTATATTTTGGCATGCGTATGGTCTGTTTAATCTCCCTAATGTATGTTTTTTTGTGATCATTTTGAAGTGGGCTGAGACCACCAGGCTACTTTCACTTGTTCACAGTGCACAGATTTGGAACTGCATCTGCGATGATGGGTGCCAACCATTATATCTGTTAGGCCAACCAGTCCCCCATGTTACCGATCTACTTAACCCCCCATCCACTCATCAACAGCTTCTCATGCATTCAGCATCACTGTATGATGCAGGGGCACCTTTCAAGGACTGCCGGGCTAATATAGTCATATGAATGAATGTGGTATGGGCTGAACTGGCTCTGAAAAGAAGAAAATCCATTAGAGTAGGACAGGTTCTAAACTTTAGAGCCCCACTTTAAAAAACAGTTCTAGTGACACAAAATGATTATTCAAAGCAGATGGAAATGGCTAAGTTTGGAAAGAGGTTAGTAAACAAGAACCTTTTAGAACCTTTTTGGTTTCTGAACAGAAACACAGAATTTGTCGGCAGATAAGGACTGCTTGGCCCACCTAGTCTGCCCATTTTTCCCTACCTGTAGTATTTCCATAGACCCTACATGACCTCTGATTCTTTCTCCAGCCCTCCATTCTCCAACCAGTAGAGGCTGGGCTGTCTAGAGCTTATAACAGTGCTAAAGGTTAAAATTAAATACTGCTGAGAATAATGTTGCAGCAATCTCATGCTGGTGTGAGTCACAACAGCAAATTCTACACTGGTCTGTGATGAAAGAAGCCAATGTGAGTCATATTTAAAAATAATTTAAACATCACATGAAGAGAAAAGCATTCATTTAGAGGCCTCTCCTTCTCTTTCCATTATCATGGTGCATTTCTGATCTGTCCAGTTTCCAAGACTTATAGTCAGTATGCCATCCTTTTCTGTATCAAGATGAATTAAGAAAACCCAGTGTTTTTGAAAGTAGTTTATATGTTATAGAAACATAGGTGATGATGGCAGAAAAAGACCGATGGTCCATCCAGTCTGCTCATATTACCCTATCGTACCCTGGTACCTATTGGCTCTGTGGGGTCTTCACTTACACTGTTCCTCCCTTTTGTGCTCCGTGTTTCTGCTTTCCTCTTTCTGCTGAGTGGCTACTATCCCCTTAACTCTATCCCAGCCATGTCTGAAGCCATTAATGGTTTCAGCCCCCTCTACTTCTGCCAGCGGACCATTCCTGGGCTCAAGTTCAGCTACTCTTTCTTTAAATTAATGCTTCCTCATATCCTTTTAAAAGCTTCCACCCATTAGTCTCCACTTGTGACCCCGTGTTCTGGCTTCTCTATTCCTGGTAAATAACTCCACACAGTCTACCTTGTTAATTCCTTTTAGGAACTTGAAGGTCTCTATCATCTCTCTCTCCTCTGTCTTCTGGTTTCGAGTGAATACATGTTCAGTGTCATTAACCGATCATCAAGATCTGCTCTCCTGGTCCTGAATCATCTTGGTCACCCTGTGTTGTACCTTCTCTAGGCTATGCAGCATTTCTGCACATAGCTTGTTGAAGATGAAGTAATGGGGTGGCACAGTTTCTCCCAAGGATTCAGTTAAATCTTTTATGGATAGAAGCCAAAACCTAGTACAAAGAAGTCATTCTAGTTTTTTGGGAGTTAAAATATTACCCATGTCCAAAGCTGTGGAAGTCAGTATTGTGATGGCTGTTTCAGCTATCTTTTCTGTAGCAGCTACAGATGTGTCTGCTTCTCTCCACAGGGGCATACATCCCCGTCAGTGATAGTGGGCATCCAACCGGTGTCAGTGTCCACTTGTTTTTTTTGTAAATGTGTGTGCAGTGCTTGTAGGGGTGGCAGTGAGGATTCACTCCGTCCTCCCTGACCCACTGACTTGTTTTAACCATCCAGCAGAAAGAGACTCAATCCAGCAGCTCCTGTAGTGTGATATCAAAGGCACATGCTGCCGGTTAAACAATGTGCCAGTTAATGACCGCTTGCAGCACATGCAGGGATTGAGCTTGACTCAACTTGCAGGTTTTAATCCTGTTTGGTGCATGGTGTGATCCAAATGCCAGATGCAGCCAATCAGTGGAAACCCTTTATTGCACCAATTAGGGAAGCTCTACCTGAAGCCACACACCCCAGATCTACATGAAAGGAGCCTTACAAGCTGGGAAGAGCCAGCTGGGTACAGGACTTCATTGTGTCAAGAGGCCAGAACAGTTCCAGAAGTGGGGCAGTTGAAGGGAGCCATAGTCACCAGCTGGGGGGAGTGCTGCAGGAGAAGAAAGTCCTGCTTAGCTGGCAGCCCTTGGAAGGGCTAACTGAACTTTTATGCTAGGTGCACAGTGGACTCGGTGGCCAGCAGTGGGGACTGATATCATCAGACTGTTCACACCTGTGTTCAGTATCACTTCAAAAGGCACACCCTGGCAGCACTGAATGCAGAATACCTATAAAAAAGTTAACTTTATTACACCAGATGGAGTGGTGAGGCATTGGTGTACATCCAAGACACTTCAAAGAGAGTCCACTTTGTGTAATAAAGCCAGTTTCTTGCAGGCATCTTACATTTAGTGCTGCCATTTTTTTCTGCTTGTACCTTTTGGAGTCACTACTGAGCATTGCTCTTCTAGGTGGCACCTAGGGATTAATCAGTAGCATGGCTCCCTTTTTGAGTCACTGCTACCACCTATGCCCTGCAAGCTCTGAGTAGGGTCAGCTTTATTTATTTCAAAGTTTGGAAATATACCTTTGAGCAGAAATGCTCATTTACAAAGGTTCCTCATCAGAATAACAATTTGTTTACACAATGTCAAAGACAGTATTAAAAACTAATTAACAAAGGCTGGACAATATTGATTCAGTGACATCACAAAACAGAATGAGTAACATAAGTACCGTTTCGGCAATACAGAGGGAACAAAAGTTGACATTCAACAGGTCAAATAATACAAAGCATAACACAGGCACTTGGAGCTGTACAAAGGTAGCAGCTCAATTGGGCATTGTCAGAGGTTAAGTCTGTGGACTTTTATGGCACATTGGAATGGAGGAGAGGCACATGCATGAGGAGAACGTGTGGTGGGTAAGGTGCTGGCATCATGTGCACATGTAAGTGGGGACCTTAGGGGGCTGACAGGTCAAGCAGCACCTGAGGGACCAGACAAAAGTCATGGGGGTCTCTCCAGGATTGGCTTGATTTGCCCTGGAGGAGGAGCCACTAAGGGCATTGAAGTCTGCCTGCTTGGCAGCCTGCAAAAGGGCTTGCTGAGCTGTGAAGCCAGTTAAGGTAATGGGCTCTGGTGGCCAGCAGTGGGGATGGCACCAATAGATAGCTCACTCTGGAGCATTGTAGAATTCTTATGTAACTGACTGGCAGGTCAGCCAGCAGTGAAGGACTGGTGCTAGGAGGGGTGAAATACAAATGGGGAGACTGCAAGAAGGCTGAGGATAACTTGTATCTGGGTACCACATGGCCAAAGCTGACTCAGCTGATAATTTGACCAGGGGCAAATAGTGCCCTCGAGGGGCTGTCCGAGAGAGGTTTGGGGGTGCTGGCCTAGTAGAAGCAGGCCCAAACAAACATGGCTAGTAAATGTTTTTAATTCCTCCCCCCAATAAAGCTGTTTCCTTCTAGGCACAATGCAGGTGGGCTCTCAGCCCATCCCAGCCTCTCCCATCTGCGATCACCTCCCTTGGCACTTACCAGACCCAAGAGGTTTCTCTCCATGTCGGGGCCAGGAGGGGAAGACCGCCCCCCCAACATGCATTCAAATTCTGGGTCTGTCTTCCTGGATGGTTGCGTGGGTCAGAGGCAGGCAGGCAAGGCTTCAGAAACATAGAAACAGAATTTGTCTGCAGAAAAGGGCCACTTGGGCCACCCAGTCTGCCCAGATGGTTCCTACCTAGTCTGTCTCCGCAGACTATAACTGGTCTTCAGTGACCCTCACTCCTCTCTGCCTATTTACTAATATATTTCTCTATGTCTATCCCACTCATGCTTGATTCCCCCTATTGTTTGTGCCTCCACTATGTACTCTGGAAGTCTGTTCCAGGTTTCCACCACTCTTTCATGGCAGTAGTACTTCCTCACATCCCTGTTAAACTCCCCCCCAGCTTCATTCCATGCCCCGGTCCTGGTGCTCTTTCTCATTTGAAAGAGACTCCCCTCCTGCACTCTGTTCACCTCAGTGTGGTACTTTTACGTCTCTATCATGTCCTCTCTCGCTCTCCTCTCTTCTACGTTACGACCTTCCCTCTGTTTGCTCTCCCTCCTCCACTATACATATGTATGCTGATGACACAGTCCTGTATGCATCTGGCTCCTGTCCTGCTGAGGTTACAACCAGCTTACAGCAAGACTTCGACAACGTTCAGCTCTGGTTTGCTAACCATCAACTTTTCCTCAACGCCAAGAAGACTGTCTCTATAACCTTTGGCACAAGGCAGAGACTTTCTAGGCTTCCCTCCCTACCCACTTTCCACACCCTTGACGGGACTTTACTTGAGGACACATCCTCTTCAGGTACTTAGGTGTTTGGTTGGACCAGCACCTAAGCTAATTTTTTTATTTTTATTTACTTTATTTTTGGAGTTAACACCTTTGAGCCAATAAGGCTGTTTTACAAAGGTTCCATGTCGGGAAAACAGAACAATACATACATAACAGGCAATAAGAATACATTAGTAAACAGTACAATAACAAACATGGGAAATTAATGGCAGGTAAATATTACAGAAAAAAAAGGTAACAGCACTGTAGCTGCCTAGAGACTGGAAAAGATCTGCTCAAGGCTTTGTCAGCAATTCCACAGGAGAAACTTTAGTGATGGAAGAAGTTTGTGAGATCAGGAGCACAGTTGGGAAAGAAAACATAGGGTGGTTTTGGACAGCGGGCTCAGTGGGGGGGAGTGGTAAGGAGGTTTAGGAGAGGTCTGGGGGTAGTGAGGAAGGAAGGAAGTGAATAGGGAAGTGCAGAATGGAGAGAGGGGAGGGTGAAGGTGAGGGGAGAGGGGAGAGGGAAAAAAGGGGGGGTTGGAGGGAGGAAATAGTGGCAAGGTAAGGGACATAAGTGATGGTAGCGCAGACAGAAGAGAATGGAGATAGGAGATAAAAGAGTACTAAGGGTGTGAATGGGTAGAGTGGAGAGAGGCTAACAGGGGGGCAGGGGAGCTGAAGGCTTTAGATGGCACAGTTGCAGTTGGCATCGGCAACCAAGTGCAGGTGGAGCTTGCGCTTAAAGGGGCTAAGCTTAGAGGTGTTACCAATGTCCAAAGGGAGTGAGTTGTACCAGTTGGGGGCTCTGACTTTGAAAGATTGCTGCCCTTGCGTGGTCCTACAATGGGGACAGAGATGGCTGAGTTTATGGAACTCCTGGTTAGGCGATTGGTGAGGGGACATAAGTGACTGGACACCAGGGACAAGAGGCCCAAGAACGCCTTCTTCGCTAGAATGCAGCTTTGGTACTTTATTCTCCCAGATAAAGGAAGCCAGTTTGTCTG
Organism: Neoceratodus forsteri; assembly: GCA_016271365.2. Lineage (NCBI taxonomy): Eukaryota > Metazoa > Chordata > Ceratodontiformes > Ceratodontidae > Neoceratodus > Neoceratodus forsteri. Next base: position 499,958,228 of record CM028138.1, on the reverse strand, counting down.
CTTGTATAAATCACATGTATGTGTGAGTCGTGGGGCTGAGGTGAGGAGCCGACAGGCTTTGTTCAGGGCCAGGGCTACACGCCGGAGGGCAGTGTCTGTAGCGGAGCCATAGATCACGAGACCATAGTCTATTAGTGAGATAACCAAACTCTGTTTCCCTAGCTTCAAAACTTCAGTGGTTAGGCAGTGCCTGTGTCTATAAAGCAGACCAATGGGTGTGTTAACAGTTTTGGCAATGTTATGGATATGCATGGCATATGATAGTGTGCAGTCGAGGGTAACACCCCGGTATTTGAAGTGATCAACCTGTTTCAAAGCCGTTCCAACACTATTTTTGATAGACAGTTGTAGGCATTTGTGTTTGCTGTGGGTGCCATGAAATAGCATAGTTTTAGTTTTAGTTTTCGAGTAGTTTAGGATGAGTTTGTGGGAACAGAACCAGCCTTCAGCTTCTGTGAAACTATGCTGCAATTGCTGCTGAAGGAGAGAGGTGTCAGGGTGACTAATGAAGATGACTACATCGTCGGCATACAGGAGTATTCTTTTGTGACAAGCAGAGGGGAGTTCATTCATGAAGATGCTAAATAATAAGGGGCCCAGGATAGAACCTTGGGGAACACCCGAATGGACAAGGCAGGAAGATGAGATGTTTCACCAATTCTGACCTGTTGGGAGTGGTCATTAAGGTAGCTCTGGAACCAGCTAGTGGCATCTGGTGAGAGTCTGAGGAACAATAGTTGACTAGACAATAGGGAGTGATTGACACTATCAAATGCCTTTGTCAAGTCAATAAAGGTGGTGCCGACTAGGAGATTTTGCTGACTCTGGATATATTGATGTCATCCAGAAAAAACTGCACCCCAAGCTTGGTGCCCTGCAGGAACCGTAGTTGCATCCCTCCTATGGCTAGGTGTGAACTTGTTCAGAAGATGATACTGCCCATTTTTGACTACTGTGATGTAATCTGTGGTGCTGCCCCTAAGTCCTCCCTGGCCAGACTGGACACCCTCTTCAATTCCTCCTGCCGCTTTGCCCTGGATGCCCCCTCACACTCACCACTGCGATCTTTATTGTGCCCTATCCTTCCCCTCTCTTACAAATAGGTGACTCTCCCACTGTGCTAAATTCACCTCCAAGCACTGGTTGGGTGAGCTCACTTCCTACCTCACCTCCTCCTTTATAACAACCCCACCATCCTCCCATTCCCTTAGATCAACTGACTCCTGCACCCTGGTAGTCCCCTGCAGATCCACCCTAATCAGCCAATCTGCTTACTGTCACCGCCTCCAAAAAATTTGGAATTCACTCCCCCCTCATATCCGGCATTCATCCTCTGCCTTCTCCATCAGCTCTACCCTCAATAATTACCATGCACCTAGCTGCTCCTGCCGTGTTCCTCTCCATTCCCTCCTCTAAGCCCTAGATAAACTCTACCCCTCTACCGTCACCTTAATTTTACCCTGTGCACCCCCACCCCCCAAGTTTCTAGCTCTCCTCCCCTTCCCCCAAATTGCTTCCCCTTACTGACCTCCCTTGGTCTCTCACAGAATGTAAGGGACCCCAAATGCTCTCCATGGATCCCTCTCCTACCCCCCAGAGGCTTGTATCCCTCATCTACTCCCATTCCCCCACCATCCCTCCACCTCACCCCTCCCTCTCCTCTCCGTTTTCTTTCATGTAAGCACTTGTTTACTTATTAACCTGGTACTTATTATTGTCCACTCTTTCTACATATTATGCACAACACTTTTAATACTGTTTGTAACACCTGCCTGACAACTGTATGTTAATGTTGATCTTGTAACTTGAATGTAACTTGAACACAACTCTTCCCCCTCCCCCACCTCACCCCTTCCTCTCCTTCCCCCTTTTCTTTCACATAAACACTTGTTTACTTATTAACTCAGCACTTATTATTGTCCATTCTTTCTACCTATTATGCGCAACACTGTTGTAATACTGCTTGTAACATGTGCCTTACAACTGTATGTTAATGTTGATCTTGTAACTTGAATGTTTAATGTTTCACTTCTATTGTACCCCTTCCCCCCAGATCACACCGGGAGACGAGCGACTTGTCACTCACTGTGCCTTCCTGGTGAAACATTTCAAGAAATCAATCACTCAATCAATCAATCAATAAATAAATAAATAAATAAATGTTGTACATGTTGAGATCCCTCAGTCTCTCCTCATAGGGCTTTTTTATGTAACCCCTGCATTATTTTAGTTGCCCTCCTCCAGACTGCCTCCACCCTGTCTACAGTATGTCCTTTCTGAGGTGCGGCCTCCTGAACTGGACACAATACTCCTCTCATCAGTAAGCGGTACAGTGGCAACACGACCTCCGTCCTCCTACTGGAGATACCTCTGTCTATACATCTCAGCATCCCACTGGCCCTACCCACTGCTTTGTCACACTGCCTTACCACTTTGAGGTCATCAGCTATGATAACCCCAAGGCCTCTTTCCTGCTCAGTGACTAACAGTACCCCTCCATCCTATACGCAGTTTCTGGGTTCCTATGCCCTATGTTAATCTATGTGATGAGAATCTTAACTTTGACAAGCATATTACGTCTACTTGTAAATCAGTTAATGCTAACATTGGTGTAGCCTATAAAACCAGCTACATCCTAACGCAGCCGGTAAGATTAGCCATAGCCCGGGGGATCTTACTTCCGTCTTTATCTTACGGGGTTGTCACTTATCTCAATGCATCCGCAACTCTCCTAAGGAAGTGGGATACCACCTACAACAGCATATGTAGGTATGCCTCAGCTTCTTCCTGGTCGAAACATCACTGTTTGCTTTACGCTGATCTGAACTGGCTGCCCCCTTCTGATGCTCGTACTCTTGCTCTTGGATCACTGACCGATAATATCATCAGAACAACCATCCCGGTCTCGCTGGCCTCCCTATTAACTCCGCTGCCCCCCTCCCATGGCCTCCGCTCAGCCAATAAAGGATTGTTGAAAATACGAAGATGTAAATCCAACAAAGGCACACTTGCCTTTTCTTACTCAGCGGCCAAACTATGGAACTCCCTGCCTCTTGAGATTCGTCAAACCCCTACACATACCCCGTTTAAAAGTAATCTTCGCTCCTTCCTATTTAACCATGTCTCCTGTACCTGCTTCAAACCCCTTTGAACCTGGCACACATCTCCCTCTCCTTCATACCCCTAACTGCTATATACTATTTTGCTGTCTACTTCTTCTAGCTCGGACTATAAGCACTTATGTGGTATGCTTTGTTATCTGTGTCAAACTGCTCTCAATCCAGTGCTTTGATAAAAGGAATAAGTTTAGTCACTAGGACATATTACTGTTATTCCTTTTGGTCATGCATGCCAGCCACTTGTGAAATCTCTACATCTTTGAAGAACCTCTAAAATCAAAATGTATGTATTCTTCCTGCTTCTATTGTGTAATTTTGTTTCTTGTGCTGTATTTAATGTAGTCATTTCCCTGTTTTGGCAAAATGTATGTATGGCAAATCTATGTTTCAAATGTATGTTTCTCAAAGTTCTCCTACCCACTGTAACCTCCCGGGTCGTGCCTGAAAATAGTCATGTCTTGGCTATGGTGCTTACCTGGTTAACAAAAACTAAATAAATAAATGTGCATGATTTTGTACTTTTTGAGCACTGAACCCCAACTGCCATGCTCTTGTCCTGTGGCACCCTGCTGATCACTCTCCCCACATCAGAATGAGTGCCATTAACCAGAACCCTCTGTCTGCTATCCATTAACCAGTTCCTTACCCAATTCACCACTTTAGATCCCACCCCTAGGCTGCTCAATTTCTTTATCAGTTTCCTATGCGGCATAGTGTTGAAGGCCTTGCTAAAGGCCAGATAGAACATGTCCACTGTCCTTCCGTGATCTATTTCCCTGGTCACCCAGTTGAAGAAATAAGTCAGATTCATCTGGCATGACAACCCCCCCAGCCCAAGAATCCCTGCTGCCTTTGGTATTGCAGCTCATTGGATTCAAGATACTCTGTCAGCCTTTCCTTTAACAGGGTTTCCATTAATTTCCCCACTACTGATGTAAGACTGACTGGCCTATAGTTGCTATCCTCCTCTCTACTGCTGCTTTAATGGATTGGAACCTCATCTGCCCTCCTGCAGTCCTCCAGAACCGCACCTTTTTCCAGTGAGCTGTTCCATAAGGCCATAAGCAGGGCAGCTAGCACCTCCCTGAGTTCCTTTAGTACTCTTGGGTGTATCCCATCTGGTCCCATAGTCATGTCCACTTTTGGAGCTGAAGTCCCTTCAGAACTTTTTCCTCTGAAAATGAACTTGTGTTCACCTCCCTCTACCTTTATTCCTGCTGCTCCCTGGTGGTCAGTCCCCCCCACGCTGTAGAAACTGAGCAAAAGTTTGTGTTCAGTATATCTGCTTTTTCTTTATCCTCTCCTGCACAGTCTCTCCCTGTCGCCTGCCCTCCTTATCCTCACTGTCCCTCCCCTGGCTTTCTTCTTCTCACTTATGTAGCTGAATAAAGTCTTATCCCCTTTAGTTATCCTTTCCTCTGTCTACACCTTTGGTCCCTTCACTGCATTCCCTGCTTCCCTCTGTTTTACTTGGTATACATCCCTGTCTTCCTCTTCCTCTCTTGGCATTTCCTTATACCTCCAGAATGCTACTCTGTTTTCCCTCACCACCTTGGCCACTTCCCTAGAGATCCATAATGGTCTCTTTTTCCTTCTGCTTTTACTCACTTCCTTCATGCAGAGGTTGGTTGCCCCTCCCTTATTTTTCCCACACTGTACCTCTACTCCTCCTTGGCAATCCCCCCGAAGAGGCAGTTTCTGAGGCCATCTCCCAGTTCTTTTAAATTCCACCCTCCTAAAGTCCATGACCCTCATCCTCCTGTGGTTTACCTGTGTTCTCATCTTAGTATTAAACCACACTATACAGTGATCACTAGTACCTAGGGGACTGCCCACTGTGATGTCTGCAATGCCATCCCCATTTGTAAGCACCAAGTCCAGCACTGCCTCATCCCTAGTGGGTTCCTGGACTAGCTGCCTGAGAAAAGCCCCTTGAAGGGAGTCAAGGATGTGGTCTTGATTCCCTCTATCACATATAGTACAACCCCTCCTCCTTTCCTGTCTCTCCTGAACAGACAGTAGCCTAGTATGGCCATGTCATAGTCATGGCTGCCAGTGCACCGCAACCTCCGTCGTGCACACCAAATCCAGGCTAGCCTCATCCATCATGGCCTCTAGGTCTGGAAATTTATTTCCCAAACTCCTTGCATTGGTGCATATGGTTCTTCATACCTTACTCTCTTCCTCCCTGAAACAATTTTTATTTTTTATTTTTATTCTTTATGCTGATCTGAACTGGCTGCCCCCTTCTGATGCTCATACTCTCGCATAAGGCCCACTGAGCACAGTGCTTGTTGTTAGGGGTGACCCAGCAGCACTGGGGAGGTTAAGTGACTTACTCAGGGTCACACAGTATGCTAGTGGTGGCTGTAGGAAACAAACCCAGGTCTACTGGATGTACCAGGCTCGTTCGCAGCTCATTACTGTAACCTCAAAGCTATACTGCCAGCTCACAGCTCATTACTCTAAACTCTAGGCTATATGAACAAGACTACACTGCCTTTTTGTTCCCTTTAACCTCTGCTTCAGACAGACAGTAGTTCGTACCATGTGGAGGCACACATACACTGCATCACACCAGTGGCCTGTCCCATCAGTGCTGCTCATGCCTGAACAATCACCAGGCCTCCATCTGGTGGCAGTTGATGGTGGGTATGACAAGCCATCCCCCCCTTGGAGAGGAGGACAGTCCTCCAGATGCGCGGGTCCTCTTCCCTTCCCCGGCTGACTCCCAGTAACCCAAGTCTGCTCTTGAACTCAGGTTGCTGGAGTGGCTGGTGGTAGTGTTAACACCAAATCAATGGGCCAGACCCTCGTTCTTATGTTTTTATAAGGACAAGAACTATTGTAGGATTCTATGATTGTAATTTATGACTCAAGTCACCTATGAAAAAGGGCATATGTTTGCTCAGAGTTTTTTTTTCCTGAAATTAATAAATTAATGAATGAAATTGGCTAGCAGTGAAGGGACAGAACCCACAAAGGGTGGCCCTGGAAAGAGGGTCGGGGGCTCCAGTCTAGCAGTCATGAGACAGAGATAAACTCAGCTGGTAATTAGACCAGTGGCAAAGAGATGAGCTTATGATAGTTGGTGACATATAGAGAAGAGTGAGGGAGCTGGCCTAGCTGAGGTGGGGCCCAGGCAAACACAACTCAAAAGTTGGTTAGTGGTGAAAGGATTAAGCCCACAAGGGGGTGGTTCCAGGAATATGATCCAGGGTTGCCTATTACAGGTAGTCCCTAAGCAAACAAGTTCTCACCAGAGCTGATAGGGCTGCAGGAGAGGAATCTGGGTAAAAAATATTGAAAATTATTATTTTTAAAAATATTTTTACACCTACTTTTCAACACAGCCTTGTGATGAACCTGCCTCATAAAGAAGGGCAGAGAAAATGTTTAACTCCTAGCCTAAAGGTGATGTCGTGCAGGAACTGCAAAATCAACTTTTGGGCTGCAAACACACATTTTGGGCAAGAGTTGAAAAATGACAGCTGTCACATTAATGAGTCACTGTACCAAAATGGCTATCTTGAACTGTTGTGGTAAAAATACTGAATATTACCAAAGTTATGAGCCTGCATTTGCAAAATTCAGCTTAGCCTCATAACTTAAAGCAGCAAGGATAAGATAAAGAAAATCTTTTTTTTTGGGCATTGAAAACATTTAACTTGGTCCACAGGCAGGAAATGTGGATATAACTTTACTTAATCAAACCCTAAATATCATGATATCAGAGCAGAAAGGGGGTTTGGGTGCATTAAGATGGAAGCGAGGATAAGGTAAAGAAAATTTATTGTGGTACTATACTATATAAATATCCTGCCGAAAGAATGCAACACATATGTAAGGCAGAGACACACAAGCTTGGCATGCATGCTGAATTCTTTGGTGTGGTCTTATAGTGTAGCAAGTTAAATTGTGTCCGTATTCATTTTTGAGTGGGGGATTGTGAAAAAATGTCAAATGGTTGTCAATTCTGACCCACCTTTTTTCTTCTTTGATGACAAAACTGCTGCTTTAAGACAATGGGCTATGTAGACCATTATGACCCATCGAAGTTTCAATAACCCCAACTTTTTACACCCTGTGGGTCACTGTTCCACATAGAAAAACTGACCTTCTCACTCCTCTCTGAGTGCAAACCAAGCCCTCTATTTGTGTTGACAAATCTCCCCCATCTGCCACTTGCTAAGTGGCAGTGAATTTATGTAGCATTTTTTAGTTCTGCATATGTATACAGTCGCATAAAATGCTAACTGACATCCTTTGTAAGCTTCCCTCTATCAGTTTCTTTATATTTCCTCCAGTGCTGCCAGGCATCATCAGAGTGAATCACTGTGATGATGCCTGGCAGGTGTCAGGAGAAATATTAGTTGCAGAAAGGCTCAGCCACCACTTTTTTTTATGCTCACCATGTGCCACCAGGCCCGGACAGAGTACATCCAAGGGTACTAAAGGAACTGGCTGAGGAGCTGGCAGGGCCACTGGCAGACCTATTTAATAGTTCACTAGAGTTAGGCGTGGTACCACAGGACTGGAGAACAGCACATGTAGTGCCCCTCCACAAAAGCGGTCCTAAGAATGACCCAGGGAATTACAGACCAGTCAGTCTGACCTCCATTGTGGGCAAGCTCATGGAGACCATACTAAAGGAAAGGTTGATGGAATATCTAGAGGATGTGAGGCAGCATGGGTTCATGGGGGGGGGGGAGATCATGTGAAACTAATCTGATTGACTTCTTTGACTTTATCACTAAGACAGTAGACAGGGGCCAAGTGGTAGACATCCTCTATCTTGATTTCTGCAAGGCCTTTGACTCTGTGCCCCACACAAAAGGTTGATCAGGAAGTTGGTGGATCTTGGGGATGGGGCAAAGATGGCCATATGGGTGGAAAACTGGCTGAAGGACAGAACCCAGAGGGTGGTTGTGGGAGGAGAGTTATCTGGTACCAGAGAGGTAACCAGTGGGGTCCCACAGGGCTCTGTACTGGGGCCAGTGTTGTTCAATGTTTTCATCAGTGACAATAGAGGTGGCATTAAGGGCAAAATGTGCCTATTCATGGATGACACCAAGCTCTGCGGGAGAGTGGACACAGCTGAAGAGATACAGGACCTACAGGAAGATCTGGAAAAGCTGGGGAGGTGGTCCAGGATCTGGCAGCTTGGCTTCAATGCCAAAAAATACAAAGTTATGCATATCAGAGCCAAGAATCCCAGGACAGAGCACTACCTGGGTGGAGTCCGAGTATCTGCATCAGAGGAAGAGGAGAAGGACCTGGGAGTGATGATCACTAGTAACCTGAAGCACTCCACGCAGTGCAAAAAAACAGCAGCAGCAAAGGGAAATAAGCTGCTGGGATGCATATATAGGGGAATCAGTAGTAGGAGAGAGGAGGTTATACTGCCCTTATACAGGTCACTGGTAAGGCCGCATCTAGAATATGGAGTTCAGTATTGGTGCCCACTTCTCAAAAAGGACATTAACCTGCTGGAGAAGGTCCAGAGGAGGGCTACAAAGATGATAGTGGGTCAGCAGGGTAGGGCATACGAGGAGAGGTTGAGGACATTGAACATGTTCTCCCTGGAAGACAGGAGAGAGAGAGAGAGAGAGGGGACATGATTGGGACCTTCAAGTACTTGAAATTGATGAATGAGGTTGTTAAGGAGAGTCTCTTTAAGCTGAGTGGCAACCATAACACTAGGGGGCACAGTCTTAAGCTGGAGGGTGGGAGGTTTAGGAGGGAGGTCAGGAAGCACTTCACTGAGAGGGTGGTGGACACTTGGAATGCACTGCCAGAAGAGGTCATCTTGTTTAAGACAGTGGGTAGCTTTAAGAGAGGCTGGGATAGGCATAGGGAGAAAGTAAGGATCATGGGTAGGGAGGATGGGAGGAGTGGGGAGGGAGGGCAGGGATATTAGCTCAAGCTGTGTACCCTGCAATATGAGCAGACTTGATAGACCAAATGGCCTTCCTCTGCTGGCTTCTTTGTATGTTTGTATGCATTTTTAAGTCAGCACCAGTAAAAGTAAGACCCCACTGAAAATGAGATACTGTATCTTAGCCAGGCTAATGTGTATTAGTACATTGTAGAAGTGGGTAAAATTAGGACCCCTCTGAAAATGAGATCCTGTATCTCATCCAAGCTATCCTGTGTCAGTACATTGCCAAGATGGATAAAAGTATGATACCACTGAATATGACATACTGCATCTCAGCCAGGCTATCCGGCTGTGTCAGTACATTGTAATGTACTGTCTGACGTACTCGCAGTCGTTGAGACGTGGCTCACACCAAAAACACCGGATTCCGCTGTCTCGATACCTGGTTACATACTATTCAGGAATGACAGGATCTCAAAAAAGAGATGGGAGCTGTGCGTTATACATTAAAGACTCAATAAAGGGGGTTGCTCTTCCTTTACCCCACCTTACCAGTACTGCACATATTCTCCCCATAAACATTCTGTTGGGGGCCCACAATAAAGCACTATCTATACTTACTGTATACATCTCTCCTGAAGTGAAATTTCCAGGATTCGAAGAACTCATGGAGGTTATCAGATGTCAGCACCTCAACTCTGAATCCATCATTCTAGGGGACTTCAATATCAATTGGTTGGCACCACCGACTGGTGCATATAAGGACACTATAGCTACACTGCATCTTACACAACTCGTTGACTCACCCACCAGAGCAAATTACAAAACTGGATCTAGCACACTACTTGACTGGATCCTCACAAACCGCCCGGATCGTATCTCCAACATGACAGTCCACCTAGGCTCACTAAGTGACCACTCTCCGGTAACCTGCAGCTGGACCAACAAATTCAATGCAACATCCCCCCAAATAATCTCTAATCATAAACTAAAAAGGGGTCACCTGGAATACCTTAAGAAGCAGCTATGCAACACTGACTGGAGCCCCCTTGACACAGCGGTGGATTTGGACACTGCACTTGAGTACTTCATCAAACATTTCAATGCTGCTTGTGATTGCCATGCCCCAGTGCAGAGGACAAAGATCTGTGGAAGATACAGCCCCTGGATCACACCAGACTTAATAGGCCACATAAAAAACAAGGACAGCTGGTGGCATAGGGCACAGAACTCTGGCAAGCAATCAGACTTCCAGGAATACAGAAGACTATGGAATGACTGCACCCGGACCATCCGCTCTGCCAAAAGTAAACATTTTAGGGAATCATTGCAAACATCATGGGGAAACAGCAAGTCTTTTTGGAATAACCTAAAAGATGCAACAGGGAAAGTCAAGAAAGAAGCTCCACAAAAGCTCAACATCGACGGTGCCCCTACCCTTGACCCCCTGACTACTGCCAACATGTTTAACAAAGCATTTACTGACCTTAACAGTATACTTCCGACAAATGTTTTTGAAGAAACCAACCCAAGCTCAAGCCAAAGCCTAGGGCTCACTCAAACATCCCCCCCCTTCTATTTCAAATTTGCCAACTACAACCAAGCAAGAAAGTACATTCGTAAGGTACTTGGAAAATCCAGGAAAAGCGGCGACACACTCGACCTCAAATTTATTTCTCTTGCACTTGATGAAATCCTAGCTCCCATTACTAAACTGCTGAACTTATCCCTGCAGCTGGCTCAATTCCCCCAAGCTTGGAAGTCAGCCCTGGTAACTCTGGTACACAAGAACGGTGACCGGGCACTGCATACCAATTACTGACCTATTTCTATCCTTCCACCACTGTCAAAAGCGCTGGAGCGCATAGTCTCAGACCAGCTGGTTGAATACCTTAATAAATGCAACATTCAGTGTCCAGAACAACATGGATTTTGGAAAGGGCACAGTACCTCCACAGCTCTTCTGGAGTGCACCAGCTGCATACACAGTTCACTGGACCAGGGTAACCTTGTTGGCGTGGCCTTTATTGATCTAACAAAGGCCTTTGACATGGTCAGTCACTCCCTACTACTTCAACAACTTGCTTTGATAGGATTCTCTAACCCCACTACTAACTGGTTCAAAAGCTATCTAGCTGATCGTTACCAACAGGTAAAGATTAGAAACATCACATCTGGGCCCCTGCCAGTTCATTGCGGGTTCCCCCAGGGATAAATCCTAGGACTCCTCCTTTTCAGCATCTTTCTAAATAGCCTACCTCGATCATGTGACCAATGGATACTTCTCTATGCAGGTGATGCTGTTATTTTTACTTCTCAACATGACCCTCACACCCTAAACTATCAGCTACAACATGCTTTTAAACAAACTGAAGATTGGTTCAGAGCCCACAAGATGGTTCTGAACTATAAAAAGACAAAAGTAACACTTTTTAGCGGTGCTAGAAGCAAACACAAAGCAGCATCCCTTAACATCACTAACTGCGCAGAGGTTTCACGTGAACAAGTGGAGCAATTCAAATACCTGGGGGTTACGCTTGACTGTTCCCTCTCCTATGCAGAACACATTAAGAATGTGGCCAAAACAGTCAACATAAGAATTGGGCTCCTGCACAGGCACAAGAAATGCCTAACACCTGAAGCACTCCAAACCTCAATCCACAGCACAGTTGTCTCCGTCATTGACTATGGATTGGTCATATACAGCTCAGCCACTCCCACCTCACTACGTAGGATAGCAGTAGCCCTACACAAAGCCTGCAGACTGCTCACCAATTTCCTCGACTAACGCACACATGTGACCTTTATGAGCAAGCCGGTGGCTATACCTTGAAAACAGGATACAATAACAAACCTGCCTCTTAGCTAAAAAATCACTACTCGGACTTCAACCTCCTGCAGTCACAAACCTATTAAACTTATTCACAGGCCTACACCGCACCAGGAACTCTGACCATCAGGTTCTCACCATCTCTCACTGCAGAACCTCCCAAGGGCAGAGGTCATATGCCTACCAGGCACCATTTTAGCTCAATAACCTCAGTACTGAACATAATGCCACGCAGAGATTGGGTCTTTTCAAGACCAAGCTAAGACAACACCTACTGAAGAAAACTCCTGTGACTGTATTTCTAATTACGTCACACATGTCCACTTCTGAGTTAACCCCGGTCTTATTCACCTTTCAGGTTACTACCATCTCCTCACTACTCCTACTTTGTCCTTCTACCCTGAATTGTCCCTGTTTTTGCCCTGCAATACCCTGCACTCTCCTCTCCCACCTCCCCCTAAATAGTCATCATGTCCAGCCCACGCAGTGCCCCTACTCTCCTTTCTGGATGGTTGCTTACTGTCTTTTACCTGACAATGCCACCTAGGCTGCTACTGTTACCTGAATTATCCTAGTGTTAAAACCATCTCTGTTTCCTATTTACAATGTATTTTTGTCTATGTTTACTCACCTACCTAGATACTCCTAAACCCACAATGTATGTATACCCACCCTTTACGACATGGAACCTTTTTAAAAGAGCGGTCTCCCGCTCAAAGGTATTGTAATCCAAGATTGAATAAATGGGTCCTGGTGTCTATCCCGAAGAATATTAAAATAGCAGACACCATGGCCGATGCCTTGAGTGACCACTCACCCATCTTCTGTGTATGGAAGAATATGGCGGACAAGGTCCTGCCTAGAATAATCACATCCAGGGACTATTCCAATTTCTCACCGGTGCAATTTAATTGCTTCCTTGGTGGCATTGACTGGAGTCCACTAAGATGTCTCCCAACCCTTGAAGGGGCAGTGGACTTCTTTCTGACATACCTCTTGAGGGCCGCGGATCTCTTTGCTCCGATGAAAACCCATCGAGTAAAAGGAAGTTGCTATAAGTGGATCACGCCCTCCTTAAAGGCCTTGATGATCACTCGGGACAAAGCCTGGAAAAAGTTTAAAAGATCTACACTCCCAGCTGACCTTGTAAGCTACAGAGCCCTTAGAAACCAATGTAAGCAAGTGGTTAAGCTAGCTAAAAAGGCTTACATCACTAATCTCCATAAATCTTACCTGGGCAACCCGAAGTTCTTCTGGTCCCACATCAATGAGCTGATTAAGGGCAACAAAAAGGCAGCTCCTGGCCCTATTGTGGCTAATGGGCAATTACTGGATGATGAGACACTCATCGCTGAAGCCCTAAATAGCTATTTTACGAACCTTGATGAACTTAAGGTTGGGCTCCCAGAGAACAACAATGTATCTCTTGGACTGGAACCTCCTAACCTTGACCACCCACCATTTCATTTGAGGCTGGCTAAGGTGAATGAGGTCCTATTCATTCTAAAATCCCTGACAACAAGAGGCCAGACGGCATCCAGACTAGAATCCTCAAGGACGGTGCCCCAGCTCTAGCTAGGCCTCTTACCTGGCTCATAAACAGGTCCCTCCTAGAAGGGTCTGTACCTGAGTTGTGGAAGCAGGCTCATGTGGTCCCAACTCATAAGGGCGGGCCTACCGAACCAATTGGGAACTACAGGCTGATCTCCTTGCTGTGTGCCATTGCAAAAATTCAGGAGAAACTAGTGTACACCCAACTCAGGGAATACTTAGAAGCACACCTGCTCCTTTCCCCAGCCCAACATGGTTTCAGAGCCAAACACAGGACCGACACTGCACTAACTAAGTTCTCTGTAGACGTACTTAGGGAAATCGACCAAGGGTCCAACACAGGTGCGGTTTTCACCGACCTTTCCAAGGCATTTGATCTGGTCGACCACAGGCTCCTACTCCAAAAAATGTGCCAGTTAGGCCTAGACACTCATGCACTCAGGTGGTTTGAAAGTTACCTCATAGAACGAACACAGAGGGTCAAGTGGAAGGACAAAATCTCCGATCCACTGCCACTTAAGGAAGGGGTACCACAAGGGTCCGTACTTGGCCCCTTACTGTTCTCACTGTTCATAAATGAGCTGCACAACCACTGTGGGAGCAGCAATGTCATCCAGTATGCTGATGACGCGGTGATTTTCAGAGCCTCTGATAACTTGTATGACCTTGGGACAGCCCTCCAAGAGGACATCCATGATATGGAGGATTGGCTCACTATGAACAAATTGGTCCTCAACACCAACAAAACAAAGGCTATGCTGTTTGGACCCAGATCCCTCGGCCTAGACCGGACACAACTCCTCCAACTCAAGTCCAGGGTGGGTAATAAACTTAAAGTAGTTGCCACCACTAAATACCTTAGACTTACCCTGGACCAAGGATTCACCTTAAAACAACATGTTGACCAAGTCACTAAGGTAATACATGGAAAACTAGGAACTCTCTATAGGCTAAAGGATCAGTTGATCCCAGAAGCCAGGACAGCCATTGCCTCAAGTGTCCTACTCCCTACACTCACCTACACGGCCCCTGTACTTCGGGGATAGCCAAGCTGGAGCTCAGCAAGCTACAGACATTGTACAATAAGGTGGTCCGTTTCGCCACTCTGTCCCACTCCAGGAGCCACCATTGCGAGTCATTATCAAGACTCAGCTGGCCGTCACTCGAAGCTTGCCTTAAGTACCCAACACTCTGCCTGGCATTTAAGCTTATGAGCTCCACACCTCCCCCAAGTCTTGCTGGACTCATAATTGTTAAACGAAATCAGCGGAACCTGCGGACCTCAGGCCAAACTTTCCTTGAGGTCCCTAAGGTGAGGACCAAGGCAGGGTCCATGTCCTTCTCTCATGCTGCCCCTTACCATTGGAATAACCTCCCTTCAGAGGTTTGGGAAGCTCCTTCTCTAACGTGTTTCCAAACAAGACTCAAGACTCATATGCTTGCCACGAGTAGGTGCTTATGCTACGGCACCTGATTCTCCCTCACCACTCGCTGGCCTGCACACTTACTTCACTCTCATCACAAGCACCCTGATCTGGCAGCACTAACACATTAGATGTCCCTCCCTCCCCTGAACTCCCAAGGAGGGTAACTATAGACCCAGCTAAATTCATAGCTTCCCAATGCTGTACACCCGACTAATATAAATGGTACCTGGTATGTAAGGAGCTTTTTTTGTGTTTACTGTTAAATATCCATATTGACTGTTGACTGCCATAATATCTATATCTGAATGTGCTGTTTACCGTGTATTACCTGTAACTCCCGGGTCGCATCTGAAAAAGGGACCCTCGGGGCCCAGTGGGCCTACCCGGTCAACAAAATTCAATAAATAAATAAATAATAAATAAATAAATAACAATGCTATAATACCATCAAGAGGTTCTGGAGACATTTGAACACTGAGAGCAAAGCTTGAGAGATTCCAACATTTTTCCAGAGCCTCTGTGATATGTTGCAGGTAAGTTTTACCATTTTAAATAAATAAAAACAGCCTTAACATTTGTTCTAGTGATTTTACTGACAGGCATAATGAAGTCAGTTGTGTACATGTATTGATTTGAGCATACAGGAAAATGTATAAGAGTTTTGTCCCAGTTTTACATGGAAAATACAGGGAAAAGGGGGGTGCCCTACAGGGAAATGTTTTGTTCAGTCTCGGAACACTGCAGTTGACACCGCTATCATTCTTTGTAATTCCCTATGCCTCTTGCACCTACAAGTATAAAACCATGACAGTTCCAATGCCACTAATTAGGTCCAGAAAGAGTTAACATAAATCAACTCTTCTTACTGTAAATCATTGCTACACACACACACACACACACTGGGAGAGTTGACAGACTGTAATTTGATACTACTGTGTAGATAAATGCTGCTATCTGTTGAAAGTCATGTCAGTGAATTATTAGTCTCCGAAGATAGCAAGTCACATTGCAATAAAAACAAAGCTGAGAAAATAGTTCTGGAATAGGTCTACTCAACAGCCCTCGTGCATTAGCTCTAAAAATGCTGTTTACCAAGTTGAATTCAAAAGAAAACATGTGTTTCTTGTACTCACTGAAGCACTACAAGGTTGGAGAGGAGAGATGATTGTCCGAAGCATTTGTTTCTTAATCCCTAGGCTGCGGAAAGAAGTAGAATGAATCTATTTGATTGAGCCCTGGACAGATGTTCAGTCTGTAGCACTGCAAGGGTTAAATTGAAGGGCTGCAAAGAGTGGAAGGATCATTCAAAAACTCCAAAGGAAGTGTTCCACAGTCTAAACCCAGTAGCTCAGTTTTAATGCTGATGCAAGAGGGCTGCAGGCTCCGTCTACCTGCAGCCCTAATAATTGTGGTAAAGAAGCTGGTATTGAGGGGAATGAAGTCCAAGCTGGGTGGCCCTGAGAAAAAAAGAAGACCAAATGGAGCCCAGCAAACTTGCCTGTCAAACAGTGGAAGAAAGCACCAGAAGAGGTGCTCTCGGGAATCTATAGACTCAGTCAGCACATCCACCAGTGGTACATACAGCCAGCTTAAGCCAGCTAGCTGTGAGTGTTGGTGAGTGAGATAATTTAGTAAGCCCTTCTTTTTTCTTACAGTATTCAAAGAGTGACCACTTTTAGCAAGTTTCTAATATGAACTAAAACTGGTAAAATTCCCTTTCTTACAGAAAAATCAAAAATGTTCAGCTTACATGCCTAATGCCTTCATACCTATATGTGACATACCTATCCCCCCCAAGTCAAATACCTCCTCCCCTCCATAAACTGCAGATACTATCATGGTCACAGTCTAGCAGTGTTTGTCTTTGGTTAGTTGCTTGGCAATATTTTCCTTCCCTCCATCAGTATCCTGTACTCCTAACATCATTTCTCAAAGCATTTTCTGTTCTGCAAGCAGCTCATTCCACTGTATTTTTCCACTGCCGTGTGACTCCTAGTCACAAGCTCCCCCCCCAATGGATCCCTTTAGGAATGTGCCAAATGGCACACAGAGTCTCTCTGGCTTCAATTCTTCCTGTTGTTCTTTATTTAACTCCACAAACAAGCTGCTTAACCAGAGAAATACCGGTTGCCTTCCCTGGTCTGGTATATTTTTTGTTGCTTATAATTTCTCTACCCTGGATAGTCTTGGCTGGAATGCAACTGGCTATCATATTCAGTGTTTGGACTGCCTCAGTGTGTCAGTGTGGCTCAGTTGGTAGCACATCCGCCTCTGGACCAGAAGGTTGTGGATTCTCGTCCCATACCGGGATTGGACTCATAGCTAAAATTCTGGCATCCAAGTGCAGTATTGGGGGGGGGTGCTGTACAGCTGGGGTGTGCCGTCCTTCGAATGAGATGTTAAACTGAGGTCCCTGTTACCCATCCTGGTGCTGTCCTGGTGGGTATCCAGGTGGAAGTAAAAGAACCCAAGGCATTCTTTGCAAAGAGTAGGGGACATTCCTGGTGTCTTGGCCAATATTCCCCTTCCCATAAAACCGGTTCATGCAATTGTCCAGACTGTGTGTGGGTATTGATGTGCTATATGGCTGCCACTACACATTCAGTCACTTCACTACCAGTCTAGCATTGCTTGTAATGTGCTTTGGGATACACTGTGTATGAAAGCACTATATAAATGTTGATTCTTCTTCTTCTTGTATTGAAAAAACAGAGTTTGAACCCATCTTGGATTTGATTGGGTATATAGTTTATGTTCTACTTCATAGCAAAATGAACATAAACATCAGCTAAGATCATATGTTTAATATGAAAAACAGTAATGATCTTTGTCAATACACAGCATTAGTCCCTTCTACAGTGCTTTATCTGACATGATTAGAGGCAGTGACTTATATTTAAGGGCAGCTTTTATTAAAATGTTTCACTATGATCTGCAGCTTATATTCTAGGGCAGCTTCTATATGAGAGCAACTTCTAATCAGAGACATATAGGATTTATTTCCTTTCTGCCATTTCAGAAGTAAGACAAAGGTAAAACCTTTGCACAGAATGGCTAAAGAATAAGGATGAGAAATCATCTTCTTCACAGCTGTGATGGTCAGCATTGGGGGAGCATATTTCTTATGGTTGGAACTGGGTCATTTAACTGTTGCCCCATTTTTATGTTTGCTTGCGTGCACAGCGCACAAGAAACATTTTGAGGTGAGTAGAGCATTGCAGAGGTGTGGCAGTGTTTGACCAATCCAGCAAACACTTTCAGGGGTGTGTCCCTTGGCCACCAATCAACAGGGAACCTACCAATGATGGCAGTTTCAGAACGAGCACCAGACTTGAAAGAAATCTGCTGCTCCAGTCACAGACAATTTCGTCATTGCAGCGACAGATCGCTCCCCCTCCCTTCCCGGCAACCAGGCACATTTCAGCCATGCGCATTACAGTGCACAGTAATGCACATGGCTGGACTTTCGAGCAACTCATTTCATCAGTGTGCCTTTCCCGGTGAAATAAATAAATGAGCCCCACCATGGCTTTCCATAATTAGCGGCTCCTGCGGCCCACCACACACTCCCCCCAAACCTGACACCTGGGTGCCCAGTCCCCATGTCGACATGCCCCCCCCAAGCCCAAACATATATTTTGCTGACAATGGGGTGCCCAATCCCCATGTTGGCATACCCCCCCACTATTGTGGCACACGGGAGAGCCCACCCTAGTGTGTCAAAGTAATTGTTATCTTTTTCCGACACTGGGATTCCCACTCCTGGTGTCGGATATGCTCCCCATGCCCCCTTTTTTTCAGCCGACCTCGGGGTGCCCAATCCCTGGGTTGGCATTGATTCCCCCCTCCACTAATCTGACACACTGGGAGCCTACCCCAGTGTACCACAAGTTATTTTTCATAGTATTTCACCTGTAAAAAAGAAAACTGTCCCCCGAGGTCTTTTTTTTTTTTAAACCTACAGAAAAAGAAAACGGTCCCTCATCATCCTTGACACCCCTCCCCCATCCTGACCCTACCTCTGTACACCCCACCTCCCCGCACACACCCCCCATACTTACCTCCAGAGGTCTGGTGCTGCAATCTTCTGTGGACTGGGAACACGACTCTGCACTCTTCAAAAGCCGACCGCAAACTGAAGAAAATCACGGTAAGCACTATAATGGCAATCAAGGGAGGGTTTCAACTTAGGTTGATATCTCAGCCAGTTTTGGGAGTTTTGGTCCAAAATTTTCAATATGGGGTTCTTAGGACCCCACCTCATGAACATTGGCACTGTCACTTTGTTTCTCAGTCCCAAAAGGTGATTTTGTGATCACTGCGCAGAATCACCTTTCGGGACTGATTAACAAAATGACAGTGCCATCATGCATGGTTGGAATCTAAAAACCCATGTTGCAAGTCTGGTGAAAAAAAACTCCAAAAAATGTCAGCATTATGAGCTTGCATTGCGCAGTTTGTGCACACACTTGTAACTTCGCCAATTTTTAATATTTTCACTCCAGATTTCAAAAATTGCCATTTTTTCACACCTCCTTATCAACGGTACAGCTGTCAATTTTGCATCCTGCCTGAAAAATGTTGTCGACTCAGGAAAGCAGAATTGCACAGTTGCTGTGCGAAATCAACTTTTGGGACAGATTAATGAAATCACAGTGCCACTGTTCATGAGGGGAGGTCCTTAAAAGGCCATATCAAAAATTTGGTGAAAGAATTCAGAAAAATGACTGTGTAACAAGCGTGCATTATGCAATGTCTATGCATGCTCGTAACTTCGCCACTTTTTCATATTTTCACTCCAGATTTTCAACATTGCCATTTTTTCACACCTCCTCATGAACAGTATAGATGTCATTTTTCATGTCCTGCCCAAAATGTCTTTTTGCACCTGTTGTGCCAAATGGCTCATTTGCTGTGCGAAATCACCTTTCAGGATTGAGTAACGAAATGATAGTGTCACTGTTCATGAGGTGGGGTCCCAAAAAGCCCATGTTGAAAATTTGGAGCAAAAATACCAACAAACACCCGGGGTGTTAGGGTTTCTAACCGTAATGTCCAACCCTGTACAGACTGACAGACGTTGGGGGTGTGGCTTGGGGTGGTCGGCCGTAATGCTCACACCATTCTACCTCCACCCTGCAGCCACTGACAGGCATTGAGGTGTGCCTTAGGGTCTTCGGCTCTAACGTTTACCCCATTCTCCTATACTGCACCCATCTCAGCTTATTTCCTTATGGAATGGGGTGAGCGTAAGGGCTGAAGACCCCAAGGCACACCGTGACACCTGTCAGTGTCTGCAGGGTGGGATGAGGTGAAATGGCATGAGCATTATGGCCGATGACCCAAAGGCACACTCCAATGCCTGTCAGTCTTTGCAGGGTGGGGGGGGTTGGCGTTAGTTAAATTTTTCACTGCCATTCCTATTATGCATCTCTCTAACTCATGCACTACCAATGCCAATACCAGCAAGCAAACATTTGGCATTGACAAATGCTTGTTTTGCACTGCACTGCTAATATCATGGGGACTAAGGTAATCTCACATACAGCACCAGTGGGAGGCTCTCTAGGCATACACCCCTCCATTTCTACTGCTTATCTCTTTCCATTATTTGAAGGCTGAGCTACTAGAGATTGAAGAACCAAGGGAGTAAAGAGGCATCCCCAGTTATCTGCATGCCAAGTCAACTCTTGTAGCATCGAGCTAAAGAAAAATTTCCCATGGCAAAAGCTACAAATTATGACTACTGAGTCTTCCAAGTTCTAAGTTCTAGAACCTTGGCAACTGATTCTGTTCCACTCCTTCACATCATTCTCTTCCGTGCCTGCCTTCATTGAAAACGTTGAGCACAGCTAGTAAACCAAAAAAGACAGCAGAACTGACAGTGTGCAGAACTTCAATCCACAGTAGTGAGCTTCAGGAATAAACCTGAACACGACGTTACCTTTTACCTCTCAACAACCTGGCAGCCTGAATGTGGGTGGCTGTGCCCTTTGAAATGCTAAATAAATGGCCAGAATAAGTAGTGTTTGTCTTCATTTAACCAAATAATAACAAATAAGTAGTGCTTGTCTTCATTTAAAAAAATAATAACGTTAAAGACAGCAATTTACGGTCAAAAGGGACTTTAAGTCCATATTCCCCCCATCCTCCACACTTCATAAGCAGGGACGAAATAAGTGTTCTGTGCAAACAGGTACTGATAAGGATTCCCTGCTCACTCTGCTAACTAGGGTGCAGTACCTGGCTATTCCTTGGTAAGCAGAAATTTGTCCAGGCTTACCTTAAAGACTGGTACCATCTTCATGTCCACTGTCTGCTGGTGGGCTGTTCCTTGGGTTCACCACACTCTCTGGGAGAACATGTGTTTCCTAGCCGTACCCCTGAATGTACCACCCCTGAGCTTCAGGGTGTGTCCCTGCATCCCGCTGCAGGACCCAGAGTAAACATCTCTGGCTGTTCGAGCATGTCGATACACTTGAGTACGAGCAAGACTGAGATTATGTTCCCTCTCAGCCTCTTTTTATCCAGGGTGAACACATTGTGGGCTTTCAGCCTCTTCCCATAACTTTTGTCCCCCATACCCCTGATTATTCTGGTGCTCTGCATTGTACCCTCTTGGCTATCTCAATGTCCTTTTTGTACTGAGACCAAAACTGCATGCAGTACTCCAGGTTGGGCCTGACCAGGTCCTTGTAAAGTGGCAGGATGGCTTCCCCTGCTCTGCCAGCTTGATGCACTCCAGATTTCTGCTGCCCCCCTTGACATTGGTCACACATTGCTTGCCCTGCTTCAGCTCCTTGTCTCTTATGACCCACAGATCCTTTCTCTCTTTGACTGCAGCAAGAGGAGCCACACAGTGTGTAAGAAATTGTGCATGTCATGCTTAGTGAAAAATAATATTCCTATTTAGTCAGTTTGATTTTACAATAGTTTGTATGCTCATAAATTGTGCTAACACAGCTGGCCCACTGGTGCAGAGGCAGAGCGTCCGACTGTGATGCTGATGACCCTGGTTCGATAACGGACTTGGGACGTCAGAAGGCCGGCCGGGGGGGGGAAAGGATCAAGCATCCCAGGGACTGCTCTCCTCCTCTGGGGGGTGGGGGGTTGTGTGTCCAGCA
The DNA here is from genome assembly GCA_016271365.2 of Neoceratodus forsteri. Taxonomy (NCBI): domain Eukaryota; kingdom Metazoa; phylum Chordata; order Ceratodontiformes; family Ceratodontidae; genus Neoceratodus; species Neoceratodus forsteri. The sequence goes on along the minus strand of CM028138.1, from coordinate 499,936,296 downwards.
TACTATGAGCTCCTGGCGGAGGCCGGGGGAACTACAGTGCTGGCGCCGCATCATTAGGTGGGGTGGGGTGGATACTGGCCATCTTTGCACATCCCTGCCCCCGATACAGCCTACAAAATGCTGGCGCTCTCTGAAGCGTGAAGCTCTGCTCTGCCGCCCCCACTGTCTGCCATCTCCACCGGGTGGGGCTCCACTCCTGCGGCCCCATCCAGGGAGTAAGCCTGGGCATGGGTGTATGGGTGGGAGTGAGTCCCTGTGGGGAGTTTATGAAGTCGCCAAAAGATAAAAAAAAATTAAAAAAATAAATTGTGCCAACACAATGTGGAATATTGCTATGTCTTTGTGGAGCAAGAGAGAAAACCTGGATATAAAAATCTGTAGCACTGTGTCTAATGTGTGTAGCACTTACATATAGAAACATAGGCAGGGTCCCTAGCTCTCTGAGGGACTTCAGATGTGATTTTTTTATTTTTACTTTTTTCAATCTGTTATTTATCCACCTGATTCACTTGGCCGGCCCTTCCTCCAGATGGCACGGTCAGCCCAGTCATGTAGCATTCCTAGGAATTATCCTCATAGTTCCCCCATGACTCATCCTTCGTGGCAGGGCTAGAAGGGCTGGTTAAGCCAGTCCAGAGCAGGATCCAGTTCAGAGTTGTATGGCTGGTGGTGCTGGGCCTGCGGGGGACCCTCCTTGTAGCAGCCACAGCCGAGGAGTTTTTCCTTCATTTTCACCTCTGGGGACATCCAGCATGCAATGATGCATCACGTCTGCTGGCATCTCTCCCTTGCTGGAGCCTCCTGATGGCCACAACACCCAGCCTCCACCAAGTGTCAGGTGCATTGCAGGGGATGCGCCCCTCCCCACTCGAGGTAGGACAGTAGTCCATAGGACGCTGCATCCATCCTACCTCCCCCAGCCAGCCTCTGTTGACTTGAGTTTGCTCCTGAACCTGGGTCACTGATGTAGCTAGTGATAGTGCTGCCGCTGGGCTACTGGGATGCTCCCCACTCCTAATTTCAGTGGCAGGGCACCAAGGTTTCTGCAGCAGTGTTCATTCACATGGATTATTAGTTTTTGTGGTAGACTGCAGTCCTGCTGTTACCTAACTATGACGTGATGTTGTCAATGACATCACATGCTGAGCATAGAGGTAGGACTTTGAGATTACAAAGGAGCTGAAGGGAGCCAGGCACTCTGAGAAAAGTGCAGTTTAAGGAATAATCCCCAAGAACAATGAATTCCCTGGTGCTACATATTTTGTATAGCAGAATGCAATTTTTTTGGGACATGCTCCGGGTTTAGAATTGTAGAATTCCTGGGGCCTTGAACATAGGAAATGCTAGATGAAAAAACAACCATGGGACTGATCTCCATCCCTCCTATTTTCAACAGCAAACTTGCATCTTTGTCCAACTGGACTAGGGGTGCTTGGATTTGCCAAAATCCATTCTGATAGGGTTTTTTAGGATTTCTTTTTACAAAATCTGATTCTGAATCGGACTCTGAAATCCTAAAAATCGCAGCACACAAGATGCAATTCTAGTTTGGATTTTGGATTCCAGAACTGGATTTCAGAATCCAATTCCAAGTCTAATTTGATCATTTTTAGGATTTAGTTGTTTTTTGGGCTTTAGTTCAGAAAATCCTGAAAATGGAACAGAATCCAGTGAATCCGAATCTGATAATCAGATTCCAAGAACCTCAAATCTAGACATGCTAAACAATCTAAACAACGGACTACCACTGGCATTCTTTGTTGTACAACTGTGCACTGGGAAAAGCCCTGGAGTATCTCCTAGCTCTCCTCACACAGTCAAGCAGTGCCTACTCACTCCGTTCAACAGCAGCAGCACTTACCCTATCTGTTCCCAGGATAAAGCATGAATTTGGTAGAAAGGCTTTTGTATTTGCAGCACCAGATACCTGGAACAAACTACCTATCCAGCTCAGGAATGCTTCTAGCTTGCAAGTGTTTCAAGCCCAGTGTTCCCAGTCACCTCAGGACCCCCTGCATTTGTTTGGGTCCAGTATCCCCATCTCCTTGCAATGATTATGCTGCATAAGAATTTTCATGCTCTTTATTTGCTGTAATCCTACTTTGTTAGCATGCTTTGATTACTGTTTGGATGTACGTACCCTTACAGTTGTTTTTTTGCTCTGTATATTTTAGCTCGTATGAAAATATCCCTTCTGGACTATGCTAAGCTGCTTGCAGTTATCCTCCCTGGGACCCCAAATGTGACACTGCATCTCATGTGGTCATCTCAGTTGGAGTAATTTCAAATAATCATTTCCATCCATCTGAACAAATTTGGTGTCAAAAATCAGATGCACGTGGAAGCTGCATCTATTGTTGGATGCAAATGGTTATAAATCCAACACTGAAGTGCACCGTTGGATGCAGATTCAGAGGTCAGTTCTCAGCAGACACAGCCTTTGAAATTTAGGTGCAACTTTGAATGCAATATTGCATGCAAATTCAGACAAAGACACAGGTGACGCATACAGCTTCCTCTGTATCTGTTGCTTTTGAAAATCCAACTCCAAGGGTCTGATCCAGACAACTGCAGCATTTGGTATTATTTAAATATTGGAACCTCTCAGCTGAGAACCCTTTTCTTTCTCAGTGAATGAAGTGTTTTATCTAGTTACGTTATTCTGCATGAGAGACTGCACTAGCTGGTGATTCAACCCTCCCCACTTGATAGGTATGCCCAGGTTAATTTACCTGAAAGAGGAGGCTAGCGTCTGTTTCATTAAAAAGAAAGAGAAGCAAACAAGAAAATTCTAGTACACTTTAAGGAAAATTATACGTATAAAAAAGAAACAGATCTATCAGTCTTACCTTGTTCACCAAAGCAGAGATGCAGCTGGGCACTGCAGTGTGTTTCAAGGATCTCTGAACTCTGGAGACTGTTTTATATGAGCTGGACCCACCCACACTGTACTGGAAACTTTTTTTTGGAGGGTGGTGTTGGTGAGGTCAGTGTTGCGGAATTCTACAATTGCCCCATCACAAATATTGTGTTGGCATCGTTATGCTATCATGAGTGCTAGCATGAGAGCTTTCCAAACAGCACAAGGGGCAAGACAGTAAATGAAATGCATGCGTGCATGTGTCTCTCTCTCTCTTCTGTCCCTCCTCTCTCTGGATTGTGTAAGTAAGCAAGTAAGTAAACTTTATTTATAAGCGTCCATTCCCTGGGGTTCTGCATGCTGTACATAGGTCAAGAACAGTTCATAACCACAAAAGAGTTCAAAAAATGAAATAAAACTCATAATAAATATAACTCAGACTAAAATACAAATTTAAATTAATAGAAATAAATTAGACAATCAAATAGATATAACATATTAATAAAATACATTCTAAAAAAGAGCTAGTGTGTCAGGTGCCAGTGTAGTTGTGACACTTAAAATGTCTGTTTCAATGTAACTAATAATTAATTGCATGCAACATGATGATTATACTGTAGTTACATGTTTGTTGCATGAAGCTACATTACAATTGCAATGCAGTTATAGTGTAGTTACCCTATAACTACAGTGTAATTAAGCGACACTTCAAGGTGACCTGCAAAGAAGCCATGCAGCCCGCTCCCATCCTCACATTTATTTATTTGTTAGAATTTTGGTAACTGGGTAAGCCCACTGGGACCATGCAGTCCCTTTTTCAGGGGCAACCCATCCAGGTGTTGCTATAAGTAATATTTTGGGTACCAAGACCCCCGTGGAAGCAATAAAATAAGTATAATAAACTACCAGCACTGCTGCTACAGTAAGAGCAGTGGTGTTTGACACGTCACTAAATGGGTGTAATACCCATGAGCACTTGGCGTCCGCTCAATCGGGACCCACTCCGTGCTTCTGCGTTTGGCAGTACGTTTTGGCACTTTATTAAAATTTAATCTTGGCATTAAAAATAATGATGATTGCAGCCCTGAACTCCCGCAGTGGTATTGGAAGGTATGTGGGGATGGGAGCAGGCTGCATGGCTTCTTTGCAGGTCACCTTTAAAATAAAGTGTAACCCAGTTACCTTGCCTGTAGTCCAAAAGCTTTCATAAATAGGTGTGATCTCAGGCCCCTCTTAAAGGCTTCCAGTGAGGGGGGCCTTCCCTCAAGGACCCTGGAAGTGAGTTCAGCATGGCTGGGCCAGCTACCTCAATGGCTCTGTCACCAGATGATTCCAGCCGTGGCCTGGGAACTGCTAGGAGGCCCACCTTGGAAGAGCTGAGAGAGTGGTGTGTATGATAAGGAATCAGGAGGCTACACAGATCGCTAGTGCCCAGCCCATATGGGGCTTTGTAGGTCAGTAAACTGACCTTGAAGGTAATTTGCCACCTCACCAGGAGTCAATGCAGATTTTGCAGGACCATCACATATAACAAGGCCTCAGAAGACCCATCAGCAACCTGGCCACCGCATTCTGCGCCAGCTTCAGGTGACATAGGATCCCTCCATTCACCCCGAGGCACAGAGTATTACAGTAGTCAAGTCTGGAAGTCACAAAAGCATGAACTAGTGAGGGCAGGTCATCAAACAGAGGAACCCAAGAAAGATCTAAAATGTTATTTCTAACCTGTCCTTGGACCTTGTCATCTACCGCTGCATATCAATGAATTGCTAATCCCATGCTAACTACTTACTGTCATTTCAAACCCCAAACTGTATTTTTTTGTGTGTTTTTTTTTTTGGGGGGGGGGATCATTTTTGTTCTAAATGTTAGAGCCAGCCAAGTTAGGGAGGGCCTTCTTTTATGATAATTTCAGGCCCTGTCCCTAGTATAGCCATCTCCTTAGTTTTCACAGCACTTTCTGTGCCTGACAGTTGGAATTTCTTAGGAATCTTGCAGCAATAAAACTGTGCAGTGGCTTCAAAACATGTGCACCCAACCCCTTACCACCTGTCCACCTCTGGACCATTTTTTTGCCAACCATTGAAATACTGAGAACAGTGCAGGAAAGAAGAAAACCAGTTGCACCCCCATCCCCAACACTTGGTTCCAGTCCAAAAAGTTTCGAACCAAACTGCAAAAAATATGTTTGAATGGCTATACATGCAAATTACATTGTTAGCATGAATTTCTTTAATGAGAAAATAAACCCAGAAATTCTTTCCCTGTTTTAATTTAATTGGAAATCTGAATCTGAGCATCTGTTCCATTTCCTTTTGTCCCTACTGTGGATTTACTGTTGTTCACTTTGAAATAGTATTGTTTTTCTTGGTTGATTCTGCCTTTTCCTGCCTGATATTCACTTTTAGAGGCTGCAGTATCAAAGCTCACCTCTTCTAATCACTGTGTGAGGTTTTCTAACAAGAGTAACTGAGAGGAACTATTCAAAATAGGTCTCTCTTTAACATGGAAATAGAATGGTGGCAAAAACGTTGTGCACTTTCGCTGTCTGCTGCACCTGTCAGAAGCTTCCAGAGTGAGGTTATCCTTCTGTGTGCAATGATCTTCTGTGCATGCCCTGCCTGACTGCTTTGGAGAAGGAAGAGTGTGCCATTTCCCTTTTGTCTGTAGCACTGGGCAGTTCCTTTGTGTCCAGCAGTTTCCTGCCTGCATCCTGACCTAAACAACTCCCACCTGTTGCTAGCTACCACCTGCTTTTCAACTCACTTCTGACCAGAAACAACTTATACCCACTGCACAAGTCCCGCTTGTTTCCTGGTTCAGCCTGGTCCCAAACAAACAGCTCTCACCACTGCATAAGCCCGCTGAGCTGTTAGCAACACAGACTAAGCCATGGCTGGCAGCGGCCTGTCTGCAGTAGTTGCGATGGACAGCTCTTACAGGAACTCCGTTCTTATCACCTTCTGCTTTAAAACACCCATCAACCCCCAAACCAACATGCCCACAACCCTGTACGAATGAGAGAGAACAGCAAGACTGTCCCCAATAGAAGAGCTGCAGTGCGGCTAGAGAGATAACCGAGACTTGGAGGAGGAAAAGGCACGGACTGGGCACTGAGACAAGACGCGTATTAATCACCAGTAGTCAATTTGGGCTATGTTCGGCACCTGGCTGTAGTGGGACACCTGGCCTGAGAGTGCAGTACATTAAAGCACTACATGAAAGCCTAGTGCCGGACACCAACGAGGAGTGTCTTCAGAACAAGTAGATTGAAACTGACCATACACAAAACAAATATTAAAAACCTCGCTAGAAGCTGTCAAAAGTTTCCAAAAGAGTAAAGTAAGTCGCCCCACACTGTGGTTGGATGTAGAAAGTCTGATTTAACCCTGCTTCATGTGGTGAGGACTGAAGCAGGATTTAGAAATAAACTCCAGTACCCTGGGTGCAGTACCTTGGGTGCAGACAGGTGTTTCTTCTGCTTACTACAGGTATGCCAGTTGTTGCTAAGGGCTGGGAGCCTGGGCTAATATTACGAATTACTAGAGTTACTGCACTTAGAGGAGCACTTGTTATTGTCTGTTTTCCAGGTACACTCGAAGTAGGCTGGCCAAAGGAAATCCTATAAATCCTGGGAATGATGGAGAACATACAGGTTGAGATGAGGTCTGCAAGGCCCAAAAAGAGTCAGAATTGAAACAGCGCTATTTGCAGCTGAGGCTGATAAAAAGAAAGCGAGGTAAAAAACGAGCCAGAATACAGCAGACTAAGGTACTGTTTTTATACATGAATAAACTGCTCTTTATCGACTAGGCCTTGAACCTTGAACTTTTTTTATTTGTTTGCCAAAGAGAAGTGGCCTATAAAGGACCTAGGATACAAGACACTGGCAGTTTCTTGTGTCTACAGATAATTGTTATAGAGAATTAGGTAAAAGCTCCTGCAAAGCTTCTGAATTGTTGTCTCTTATCCTTCTTCCAAGAGACTTAATTAATCTATATGTACATTGTTATGTGCTCTTGGACTGCTTTTGCTGCAGTTGAGTCTAAAATGGACAGAACCATTCTGATATGATAAGCCTTAAATTCTGCTCAAGAGACTACTTTGCACAGATCACAGCTTAACTGACTTACCGATTCTTTGGTGGGTCTGTTATGGAACCGTACTTATTTTTATATTTTTTATAGAACTAATAGTTTTTAGATGTTACATGTTTGTTCTTTGTTCCTCGGTTTAGGATCTGTCATCTGCAGAAATGTTTATATGTGTACTTTGGTTAAGAAGCATTTACTGTTTAGTTGCCGCACTCAGTGACTGACTGGATTAAAAGTTTATACAGTTGATTGTATGACGTGAGTGCCAGTATTCTGGAGAATGACCCTAGGAAGCTACTGGTGGAATGAAATTTACATATCTCTTAAAAGTGGCCTTTGTGGCCCTGCATGGGGGTGAGGGTCCAGAGTCGTGGACTTGATCCATTACTGAATTTCAGGATCTGCATGGGATGAAATGACCCAATGTTAGGGTATAGACCTGGTCCTAGGGACCTATACCTGATCCCAGGATGCAGACCAGTATAGAGTGAATGCTTAGGGGTCAGTTGGTGGAGCGCTGGATAGCATGCGCTATGGGGTGTTCCTTCCAGATCCCCTCATGGCAGATTCTGACTGGTAGCACAGGTTGGATCACTTTGGTGCCATGAGCTAAGGTCTTTCAAATCTATTTGGGGCATAGTATTTGATGCAGAAATCCTTTCTTTTGGTTGTGTGTTCTGTGACCTGTAACTTGGCCCATTCCCTTCCTTGAGGGCCACTCTTGATTCACTGAGTGAGATGCCAGATGACTGTTGTACCAAATAGCACTTCAATGGACTAACTTATGGTTGGTACCCCTAATCTTTAAACTGTAGTATTGTAGGAATACTGTAAAGGATAAACAAATTAATTTGCAACCTAGGGCATATTAACATGATTACTACTGGACCACCTAATTTACAAGAATAATCGTAGAGATGTGCATATTTAATCTGTTGTTTGATATTGACTGTTGTGCCTAATGTTTATTGATACTGTTATTTTCATAGTTTTTACACTTCATACTTTGTGATCTACTTTCTGTGTAATAGTTGTAATATGTTATAATGACCATAATGTATCCCATTGCGGTTGATCAGTAAATTGAAAATTGAATTGAACTGAACTGCGTAAGTCCTACCCACCTCCTGGCTCAACCCTAGCCCAACAGAAACAAGTTCAACCCACTATACAAATCCTGCCTATCTCCCATCTAAGCCTTGGCCCCAAATAAACTCCCACCACTGCACAAGTCCTGCCTGGTAGCAAATTCCATTCTGCAGCCCAAATGACCACCTGCCACCCTGTCCACCAGGAAACCTCCCCTGCAGAGGAGCCCACTCACCTACCAACCCACCAGCAAGCATACTCCCAATGCAGACAAGCCCACTCCCTACTGTGCTACTCCCATGTCCCCTGGGCTTAGTGGGAATGTCCATTTGTGACTGGGATGTTCAGTATTCCCCTGGGCCTGGTGGTGACTATTAAACTTGTGCCTGTGCGACTCCTGTGTTCCCTGGGTTTGACAGTGATTTTTTTTTTAATTATTATGTAACCCCTAGATGGCGCTATCCCAGGGGCTACTACCCCTGCCTGATTTGCCACTAACAGGTTGAGGGGCCTGGATCCAATGGCGGGTGCCTCCACCCAGAGGTCAGGGTTTGCAATAGTTAAACTAACTTGGTCACAGCCCTCTGGGACACTGCAACCCCTTTCTTCCCACTAGTGGCCCACACATATATCAAATTACCTTCACAGTATACACTTACCCCCAGGTCTGGTTCCGGCACTGGGACCTCCTGTGAAACGAGATACAGTGCAACAATCACAGTACAGTACTTTAACATAGACAAGTACCTCAGGCAGTATAACTTTGCTGAAACAAGCAGCTCTGATTTATTTAGGGGATATAACAAGGACAGGGGGAAATCAGGTTAATTAGCTTATCACTTTAATAATCTACCTATGGCTCTGTGCACAGGCCTATCCCTATCAGTTACTGTCCCTGGGTACCCAAGCCCTAGTGGCTAGTCCAAACCGTGGCAGCTGGTAGGGGCCCTTTCACACAGAGAAAAGAGAATTAAACAGTCAGCAGTACAGTAATTCCATTTGGATTTAATGTGGCAATTCAACGAGGAGCGACCCTGAATTAGTACTCACGACCTCCAAATAAGATAGGGTCCTTCAATGTCAGCAGGGCTCACTTGAGGTGCACAAACCTCTTCACACATCCATATAAAAAAGCACTATACCAGGCAGGCTGCATCTGTATCCCGATTCAATTGCTGCACAATACCGGGAGAACACACAGCAGATTCAGTTCCTGACAGACCGAGTGTAATTTTCAGCAATTCCTCCAGTCTTCTACAGGGTGAGCCTGGTTTCTACTCTTCAGAGATCCTTTGATTCTTTTCACAGGACGGATTCAGTCCTAACAAGCTGCAGACCGGAACTCTGGGCCTTACACACGTTTTTTGACTAAAACTGCACACTGAAAAAGCACAGGGCTCCTTCCTTCTTCACTGCCAAAGCTGAACTGAAACTCCAACCGACAAAACCGGGCACTTCCTTTGAGTTCCTCCCAGTTCTTGACTGGATTGGCTGTCACTCACAATAGACTGCTGCTGTTGGTCCAAAAAGGTGCTGAAGTCTAAACTACATCTCCCAGAGTCACTGCCCATACAATCCTCTTGTGGCTGGCTCAGATTATGAGTCCAAGTTCTGATTCGTCCAAGGCACCATTTTAGAGCTAGCTTACCCCACACTGATTGGTCCAGTTCAGCAGTTCAAAACTAGAATGGGAACTAGCAGACACAGTTCTGACTGCAAAGAAAGCAGGTTAGACAAACTGTAATTTCATTATTACTCTAAATAATTTCCAGCAAACAGTTACACCTGTCAGATAGGTTCCTTGCACTCCTAGTGACTGAAAAATGAAGTGATTAGCAGCAGCTTGAGTGGTACTCAATCAAAAGAAACACACAGTCCCCCATACAAACTAATTATGTCTGCAAGCAGACAGCTGTTAAGAGACAGTACCAGAGGTTCTAAAACACTCACTGATAAATGGCTTAAATGCCAAACACCATTCAGGCTTGGAGCATTCAAGCAAGCTCCTGGAAGTCTTTTAGGAACCCCATTTTGCAGGGGGTTACACCCTTCCTGCCTGGGAAAGCTTGACGTCCGCGTCAAGCAAGTACCCCATAAGTTTAACTGCAACCATATACATTTGCATTAGGCTGCACATGTAATCATCAGTCAATATATCATTTTACCAAGAACACATTTCTGAAACATTGCAGTACGTCCTCTTTACACAGTATTACATACACATTGTACCATAACTCAAGTTATTACCTCTTGTACATGAAACCTGAAGAGGGGCTCTTCCCTATCAGTTACCTTGGGGCTGGATGGGGCAAGGCACCATACTTAGAGAACAACACAAGTAACTTGGAGTTAGCACTGATGCTCAGTTTGGGCAATGAGCTCGGGGACACATACACTCCTTTATGGACAACATTGAGAGGCAAGTCCACAGGCCTCCCAAGTGAATCATAACTGAGGTGCACCACAGGCTTTACAGCTCGACCAGTCTTTCTAGGGGAACTGTTATAGTCTCTGCACTCTGAGCCTCATTTTCAGCATTGTCCTCACTTGTCAGGGAGTCTCCATGGGGTAGAGGCTAGGAACTTGGGGCACTTTCAGCTCCAGGAGTTACAGTTTCTGAGTCCACAACATTTGGCTCGCATGGAAGCTTTCGGACACTGGCAGATCATCTAGTTTGCCCACTACAATGTGAGGGAGATGGTGCCATCTGTCAGCAATCTTGTGCTTGCCATGCAGTCCCAGATTTCTTAGCAATACCCGATCTCCTCCTGGAGTTCCTGTGCTTTCACCTTTTATCATACCTTTCTTTGTTGGCCAGATTTCTTTTGGCAGCCATGGTTTGAGCCAGTTGGTACGCATGAGTTAGCTGGGCCTTTAACTTTTGCACATACTGTAAATAGTTGTCAGCTTGAACCCCATCAGGAGACCCCAAAACACACATCTACTGGTAGTGAGCTTCTCTTCCAAACATCAAACGGTGGGGGAGAATCCAGTGGCATCACTTTTGGTGCAGTTATAAGCATGTACCAGGGTGCTAATTTGTTGGCTCCATCTAGGCTTGTCCTTTGGGTGCAGGGTGCCTAGCATAACTAGCAAAGTCAGGTTGAAACGTTCAGGCTGTGGGTCCCCCCGGAGGTGTGTAGGAGTGGTTCTGGACTTTCGCACTCCCCACAGAAAGCATCTCTTTGATCAAGCGACTCTCAAAGTCTCTCCTTGATCAGAATGGATTCTTCGTGGAGCCCCATAGTGAACAAAAAGTTTTCTACAAGTACTTTGGCCACAGTGGATGCTTTCTGGTCTTTGGTGGGAAAGCTTGGGCATATCTCGTGAAATGGTCAGTGACCACCAGCACATTACTGATATTTCTTTGATCTGACTCCAAACTCAGAAAATCAATACAGACCAGCTCCATGGGTGCACTGGTGGTGATGTTAACAAAGGGGCAGCCCTCTGGGTCAAAGCTTTCCTCTGTAAGCAGCGACTACAAGTTTGAATGTGTTGCTCCACATCAGCCCCCATCTTAGGCCAATTGAATCTGGATCTCACCAAGTCAAGTGTTCTGTCTATACCAAGGTGCCCCATGTGGTTGTGCAAGGACCTCAGTACTGAGTCTCGAAGGCAGTGGGCAGCACTAGTTGTTGTTTGTCTACTTGTCCCCTCTGTCTACTGTTTCTCTGTATAACAGTTTATTGATCAGTTTCAACTTAGGACCTTCTTTGTAAAGTGCAGTTCTCAAATCAGTGGGCGTAATTTGGACACATCTTTTCCTGCATAGGGGCTTCTAAAGCTGCTTTGATCATGGGATCGTAGGATTGAGCCCGCTTGAATACTGTAATTGTCCAGCTGAGGCAGTGCACCAATGTCTATTGCAGAAAAGTGGCAATAAGCAGCAGGTATGCAATTCTCAGAGGCTCCCAAGCAATCCACCGTGCAGTCCACTGTCCGTGGACATTGTTCCTCCTGTCAAACTTCGGCAGAGTGCCGAATGTCAGGTTCTGTCAATCGGACCCAATCATTCTGGGAACAGGCCTCGGGAGAGAGCATCAGCATCTATGTGGTTCAGACCTGCTCGTATTCGAGCATAGTCATATGTAGATAATGCAGAAAGCCACCTATGGCCAGTGGCATCCAACTTAGCTGAGGTCTGCACATAGGTCAAGGATTATTGTCAGTTTTACTAGTATTTTAGCCCATACAAGTACTCATGGAATTGGTCAACAATAGCCCACTTCAAAGCTAGGAACTCTAACTTATGTACAGGATAGTTCTTTCGGATGGGGTCAGGCTTCTACTGGCAAAGGCCACTGGTCTCAGGCCATTCTCGTGCTCTTGGTACAACACAGCCCCAACCCTTGCAAGCTAGCATCAGTGTGCAGGACGAAGGTTTTCTTGGATCGGCATAGGCCAGCACTGGAGCATGGGTAGTTGATATATGATCTCATGAAAGCAGTCTCAAATCAGAGTCCAGCGGGCCCCAAATACTTCACTCGGATGAAAATACACTCTTTCAGTCTTGAGGACTGACTTTTGGTATTTTTGTGGGTTGGGGATACCCTTGAGTAAGGTTAAGTAAAGGCGGATCACTCTTGAATAGTCCTTGATGAGCGACGATATAACCACAGAATCCCAGGAATCTTTGCAGTTCTTTTAGATTTTTGGGCTGTGGCCAGGTGGTCAAGGCCTCAACTTTACTTGGGTCGGTCTCTATTCCCTCGGTGGATACTATGTGTCCCACATACTTTACTGATGTTTGAAAGAATTGACCTTATCAATGGACAGTTTAAGGCCAAAGTCCTCCAGTCGGTCCAATACCTTAAATAATCTGCTCTATGTTCCTCCAGTGAGCTGCCAAACACAATAACATCATCTAGGTATACCAGGCACTCTAGTAAGTTCATGTCCCCACTGCACGCTCCATCAATCGTTGAAAAGTGGCTGGGGCACCTGAAATCCCTTGAGGCATCCTCATGAATTCATAGAAGCCAAGCGGACAGATAAAGGCCGTCTTCTCCAGTCCTCTGGGGCCATCGGGATCTGGTAGTACCCTGCGGAGATCCAGCACAGAAACCACTTGCTCCCGTTTAGGCAGTCCAAAGCATCCTGAATACGGGGCATTGTGTACTGATCAGGGATAGTCCGACGGTTTAAGGTGCGATAATCCACACACATCCTTACTGTTCCATTCTTTTCCTCACTACCACAATGGGGAAGCATAAGGGCTTCTGGATTCTTGTATTACACCAGCAGCTAACATCTCTTGCAGATGCCGTCTCACATCATCTATGTCAGCAGGTGCCAGGCGTCGAGACCTCTCACGAAATGGTCTTTCGTCATGCAGCCGGATATTGTGCTCAGCTCCTTGCACGCATCCTACATCCCATTCCTTTAAAGAAAACACCTGGTCTCTCTGGGCAAGCTTCTCACTGATCCTCACTTTCCATTCAGCTGGCAGCGGGGAGTCGCCGAAATCAAACAAGTCAGGCGTTACTCTGTCATTCTTCCTTGAACTCTTGCTGCTGGGTGCACTGCAGTGTCTGCACAATGCACATTAGCCAGGATGCAACCTCTGTTTACTCGAATGTCTCTTTCAGACACATTATGAACTTGGACCATTACCCTTCTGGCATAAGCATGGGCTCTAGCGGGCAAAATACTAGGCTTGACCAGCAGTCCCTCTGGCAATTTTCCATCGCCTGGTGCATCCAACATTAATATTTTATTCTTAACATCCTTTCTGATACGGACCTCTCCCTGTAAGGTACACTGGGCATTTGGCGCCAGGATCAGAGACTCAGGATCCTTCTTCCATACAATTCCGACCGGTTCCTCTGGTTCTGTTTTTTCAGCATCTCTCTGTGCCTCGTAGGCCTTCTTAATTAAAGCCGGAACTCTTAAAGCTCTACTAGTCTTTGACCCCTGTTTTTCATAACACAACTGTGCCAGCCTTCCGAACATATGAGCATTTGTTCCAATCAACAAAGGGACACCATCATACAATCCAGTGGGGGCACACACTAAGGCTGAGTCTCTACTTGTCCGGCCACTCAGCCACGGGAGGTGGAAAGACAGCCAAATTCGGATATACCGGAATAGGGGTAGGCCTTCTCACTTAACCCCCATACATGCAGTCCTTCTAATGGTTGTAAGGGTACGTCTGACAAATGCTTCTGATACCAATCCTGGAACATAATTGTCACTTAGGAGCCACTGTCTAATACAGCTCTTGTAGACACTCCATTCACCTTTACAGTGGTCTCCATGGAGGGACCCACTATTCTGGACCAGTCTGGAGAGGCGGTAGTGGGGGCCTGGGCAACTGACCTTGCCACAAAAGGACGTGAATTAGCATTTTTGGTGCCCTCACTGGGATCATGGTGCACCTCTTAACCACTGATTTCTTCTCGAGCTCTCCTTGTAGCCTATATGCAACCGTCAGTGTCTTTTGGGGACTGGCATTCCCTTTCATGTGCCCATCTTTCCCACAATTATAGCAAAACATACTTTCTGGAGTTTGAGCTGGCCGAGCCACACTGGGAGCCAGGACGGGGTATTACTAACTGGAAACCTGGGTGCCATCTCTGTCTCGGCGTGATAAGCATTTGGAGACATCTCGTCAGTTTCTCCACTTCCATGGTCAAGGAATTGAGTTTGGAGCTGTTATCAGCAGGAGATACATGGGTGGGTACCCCACCCCATAGCAGATGCAGTTGGATATAGGTCAGGGCCCGTACTTGCAGGCGTGGCCTTCATAAAGGACTGTTTTGAATTCCCGGATCTCTCTCAACAGTTGCTTCATTGTGGCATATCTTTTCCTTGTCAGAGCACTCATTGACTGTCAACCTCTGCCCTGAACTTCACTTGATGGGTCACCCTCAGTCACTCGGTCGTAGCCACAGCTGTTGGTGCAGGTACCTCCCGAGGTCGCCTTTTCTCAACTCCTCGAATATCTCTCATTAACTCATCATAGGAGGGTGGGGATTCAGTCGATTTGCCAGGTGTAACTGAAGCAACAGCAGTTCTGAGAGGGCAGACTTAAGGATTCTGTCCAGTCTGGTTCGGTCCAGTTCAATCGCTGGCAAACTACCCTTTCTGAGGCATTCTTGCAACAATTTTCCAGCCGAGAGACATACACAGACAACAACTCCCCTTGGTACTGTTGTGCATTTCTTACTCTCCACCATAGGTCCTCATCAGAATCTGGGCTCCCATACACATTCTCAAGGCCTCAAGATAGGCCTGTGCAGTCGCTTCAGGGTTACTGGCCTGTTTGCTGGGATGGTAGCCAGAGCGGGACCTCGGGCTCTCACTAACCCTCTTTAGCTTTTCGCCTTCGAGCATTGCCATTCTAGCACTTGGGGGCAACATAGTCTATCCAGGTCTCCCAGTCATCCTCCCTTGGGGGGAGGGTGCCAGAGAAGATCCTCAACCTCGGTAAAGTCGTGACTAATGGCAGGTGCAGAAATAGGAGTCTGCATTGGTTCAGCCACCATTACGGGCACTGGAGCAGGAGAGGGTGTTGGGGGAGGAACACCCCCAGGTGGCAAGAATAGTTTCTTCAAGTCCTCCACAGTTTTCCCCTCTCCCAGCAACCATTCAGCAAATTTCTCCTCAAAAGTTTCAGATAGTGGTGGGGGCTGATTCCCCACCGGGTCTTTACTGTCCTTAGTTATCACTCTCCAAGCAGTGAGGGCTCCCTCTGGGGTAATGGTCTGTGGCACTTTGGAGCTATCTATGGGATCCTTAAACTCTACTAGGGCCAGGAAAGTGTGGGTGAGCAGGTTAGCATGCCGACCCACCACCACAGGGTTTTGTAAACCTTCCACCTTGGAAAGTACTCCCTGCACAGTGTCCGTATTGATACCCAGGGGATGTCAGGATAAGCATAGCATTTTGAGGTCGATCTCCTCCCAGTACACCACTCCACCAGCCGGTGCACAGCCACTTCTGTCAGGTACCATTTTTCTTAACAGTGGTTCAGTAAATATGGCCACTAGAGGACACACAATCCCAGCGGTGAGCCTCAAGATGTAACCCCTAGATGGGCTATCCCAGGGCTACTACCCTGCCTGATTTGCCACTAACAGGTTGAGGGCCTGGATCCAATGGCGGGTGCCTCCACCCAGAGGTCAGGGTTTGCAATAGTTAAACTAACTTGGTCACAGCCCTCTGGGACACTGCAACCCCCTTTCTTCCCACTAGTGGCCCACACAATATATCAAATTACCTTCACAGTATACACTTACCCCAGGTCTGGTTCCGGCACTGGGACCTCCTGTAAGCAGAGATACAGTGCAACAATCACAGTACAGTACTTTAACATAGACAAGTACCTCAGGCAGTATAACTTTGCTGAAACAAGCAGCTCTGATTTATTTAGGGATATAACAAGGACAGGGGAAATCAGGTTAATTAGCTTATCACTTTAATAATCTACCTATGGCTCTGTGCACAGGCCTATCCCTATCAGTTACTGTCCCTGGGTACCCAAGCCTAGTGGCTAGTCCAAACCGTGGCAGCTGGTAGGGGCCCTTTCACACAGAGAAAAAGAGAATTAAATAGTCAGCAGTACAGTAATTCCATTTGGATTTAATGTGGCAATTCAACAGGGAAGCGACCTGAATTAGTACTCGACCTCCAAATAAGATAGGGTCCTTCAATGTCAGCAGGCTCACTTGAGGTGCACAAACCTCTTCACACATCCATATAAAGAAAGCACTATACCAGGCAGGCTGCATCTGTATCCCGATGCAATTACTGCACAATACCGGGAGAACACACAGCAGATTCAGTTCCTGACAGACCGAGTGTAATTTTCAGCAATTCCTCCAGTCTTCTACAGGGTGAGCCTGGTTTCTACTCTTCAGAGATCCTTTGATTCTTTTCACAGACGGATTCAGTCCTAACAAGCTGCAGACCGGAACTCTGGGCCTTACACACGTTTTGACTAAAACTGCACACTGAAAAAGCACAGGGCTCCTTCCTTCTTCACTGCCAAAGCTGAACTGAAACTCCAACCCGACAAAACCGGGCACTTCCTTTGAGTTCCTCCCAGTTCTTGACTGGATTGGCTGTCACTCACAATAGACTGCTGCTGTTGGTCCAAAAGGTGCTGAAGTCTAAACTACATCTCCCAGAGTCACTGCCCATACAATCCTCTTGTGGCTGGCTCAGATTATGAGTCAAGTTCTGATTCGTCAAGGCACCATTTTAGAGCTAGCTTACCCCACACTGATTGGTCCAGTTCAGCAGTTCAAAACTAGAATGGGGAACTAGCAGACACAGTTCTGACTGCAAAGAAAGCAGGTTAGACAAACTGTAATTTCATTATTACTCTAAATAATTTCTGGCAAACAGTTACACCTGTCAGATAGGTTCCCTTTGCACTCCTAGTGACTGCAAAAATGAAGTGATTGGCAGCAGCTTGAGTGGTACTCAATCAAAGAAACACACAGTCCCCCATACAAACTAATTATGTCTGCAAGCAGACAGCTGTTAAAGAGACAGTACCAGAGGTTCTAAAAACACTCACTGATAAATGGCTTAAATGCCAAACACCATTCAGGCTTGGAGCATTCAAGCAAGCTCCTGGAAGTCTTTTGGGAACCCCCATTTGCAGGGGGGTTACAATTATTTTTACTCTCCGACTGCCAGCTTGTACCTTCAGGAGGGCATCCCCAGCCCCATCCCCTGGGCGTCCACCAGCCGACGCTGACCTGACCCCAGGGCTTACCCCACCGGTGGGGTCGGAGGGGGTTCCAGACTCCCCCATCAAGGACCAGATTTAGTTGGCCAGTGCCGTGGCTAGCCAGGGGCGAGCCTGTGAGGTACCCTCTGTCATTCTGCACTGCAGTGTTTTTTCTGCTGTTCTCCCCAGGAGTCAGGACCATGCAATGTTGTCAGCAGAGGGGATCGCGCACGCGTCCGCATGCACTCCCTCGAGACGTCTGGCCCAACTCCTCCCCAACTTGTGGTACGGTGCCCTGTCCTCCAGCCTCTGCCGGGGGCAAACAAGCGCCGACCACCAGGAACCCCCCTCCCCAGAGAAGGAGAGCAGTCCATCGGATGCTCAATCCTTCTGCTCCCCTGCCGACCATCGACGGACCGTGCTTGTTCCCAAACACGGGTCGCTGGCGTAGTGCGAGGTAAGATGCCAGTGCCTCAGCGCCACCAGGCCAGGCCAGTGATTTTTGAATTTGTAGCTCTGTCACTTCCATGTCCTCCATGCCTGGCAGAGACTTTCCACTTTCCACTGGTGGTCATACCACTCCAGGACTGTGGGCCTATCAGGAGCTTTGAACTTATCTGTACTGTTCCCTAGTGCCATGGGCCCAGCATTTGCCTGTAGTCCAGTACCTCCACCCACCACCAACTTAAGCTCTCTCTGGTAGCCCAGTGGTGCTCTCTCTCCCACCAGTAATGCACTGGAAATGCAAGACTTCTCCTCATCCAACCATGGACAAGTCGCTTCACGTCTGTCTGTCATAAACTTTTCACTTTGTAGTCATAGGGGTCCAGGTCTGTGGGCCCATTAGGAACTTTGAACTTTGCAGCTGTGCTGTTCCGTAATTCACTAGGCCTGGCATTTTCCTGTATTCTAGTGCCTTTACCCACCCCCAACCTAAACTCTCCCTGGTAGTGCAGTGATACTCTCTGTCTAGCCCCAGTCCTCCACTGGAGACGTAATGCTTCCCCTCATCTGACCATGTCATCTGAACTTTCAGTGTTCCAGTCCATCCAGCTGCTGAAATGGGTAGAAAAGGGCCACACTGGAAATAAGATGTTGAATCTCAACTAGGCAATCAAGAGAAGATAAACTGTAACAAACAAGGGGGATCTGGACAAGTCAGGTATCATCACAGGAAGGGCATGAAAAGTAAGAAACAAAATGTGTTCATCTGTGTGTGTGTGTGTGTGTAGTATTTGTGTGGTGTGTGTGTATATGTGTATCTGCGTATGTAGTGCTGTATATGTATCTGTGTGTGTAGTATTTGTGTGGTGTGTGTCTGTGAGTGTGTGTGTGTGTGTGTGTGTGTGTGTGTATGTAGTGCTGTATATGTGTGTGGTGTGTGTGTGTGTGTGTATACATGCACAGTGGGCCCTGTGCACAAAGGCCCTGTGTGGCCATCACACACTGCGTAAACCTTGTTCACGGTCATAATGTGCCTCCTGAATTGTGGGTGGCAGTACACTGCATGCAAAACAGGCATTCAGGCAATCACACTGTGTGCATGGGGCCAGATGCACAACTGTGTGGTGTTCTGCAAACTGTGGTTAAAGGGGTGTGTGTCCACGTATGCTGCCCCAAAATGTGTATGTACAAAAGTGCAGACTGCAGGGAACGGCCAGTAGCACAGTGCAGAGCATACCAGGTACTATATACCATAATCAGTTATGCACCCCCCCAAAAAAAACAAGACAGGACACAAGCAGGTATAATCAAACCTTTCCTACAGACACAGGCACAGCAGTACAGGCAGAGAAGGACAACCAGGAAAGCAATGGAAAGGAAACTAAAACATTAAATGAACAGCATCTACCAATACACAATAAGTCCTGTCATCCATGACCCCTGATAAATGCCCACATGGGCCATTGAATGTTAGGGCAATATATTCAGCAATGTGATGCCCGTATGGGTGAGTCAACACATTGTACCTCTCATGCACCTTTCCCAGTGTAGTCCTCCATTCATCTTCCATAGTGGCCCTTGTCAGTACCACCCCATTGTAGAATGGCATGGCAACCTTCTCTTCCACTGTTTGTTGCCTCCTGGGTGGCTCACGGTCAGTGTCCACCTCCTCCAGGCCCTCCTGGACAAGGTTTAGGGAGTGAGTGGGCCATGAATATCCTGTAGGGGAAGGAATGGCAGTAATGAGTGACATGGATGGGTGCAATGCGTGCCCCATGCACCCACCAGTCCCCAATGCACTGCCATCCCATTTCCTATGCACCGCCACCTCATACCCCATCCACTGACATCCTGTACTTCATGAAGTGGCCACAGACTGTGGGGTACTAACTACAGAGGGCTCCACCATGAACCAGGGTGTCCTGAATTCATCCACATAGTATACCTCGTCCCCTTGCTTGAGTCTCCCTGGTAGCTCCATTGCTAGTGAGAGCACCCTCTGACACCAGGTCCATAGCATGCTGAGAGGCAGATCATGAGGTGGAGCAGCATCTCTGCCGGGCATTACTGGAATGGCTAAAATGACAACCAGGCCATGAATCAGTTTCAGGTACAGAGCAACACATGGCCAATGTACTCAGATGTGACATCTGTGAGACACCGTCCCCAGACTTACTCATGATGGGATAGTCACCGTTCACTAGCTACCATCATTCCCCTCATGACAAAAAGGGCCTCCCCTACCAAGGGCATAGGGGAGCATCTGCCAAACCTATTGTACAATCATTTTGTCCATACACTGCATGCAGGGATGTGACTTCAGACAGGGTATGGTGTGCATGCACAGAGTGTAGAGTCAATCCCCCGGCATGCCCGGTGCTACCTGTGTGATGTACAGGTGCTAAAAGGGATACAGCCACTGGGGAAGGTGGATTCATGATGCATGAGATGGGCGTGGCACCAGGGGGAGGATATTATAGAAAGGTGCCCGACCTCAGGCCATGAATTTTATTTATTTTATTTTATTAATTAGAGTCTAGGATTACAAGGATTACATGAATAGTGAGGATGTGCCCCTTGCTGCTGATGCACACCCTGCTGTGGATTGTTCATATCTCCATAGAGGAGGAGGAGGAGGACCATGTGGCCCTCAGCCCATGCATCTTCATGACCCTGTGTCACTTGGAGCAATGCACTATGTTCGCTGCCTGGAACTTGTCCAGATCAACCATGGCACCATATGCAAGCTGTGTGACCTGACTGGGGACAGTATATGGCTCTTCAGTCAGAGATCCAGGTGTCTGTGGATACCAAGATAATGTGTGCCCTTAACTACTATGCCTCAGGCTTATTCCAGTGGGTTGTGGGTGACATTTATTTATTTATGTATGATGTATATATGTAAAAATTGGTAACTGGGAAAGGCACACTGAGCCAAGGTTCGTATCCAGATGCAACCCGAGGAAGAGGGAACTAGTGCTACAATAATAAATAGCACAGATAGTATTAAATGAAGACTGGTGAAAATTACAGTGCAAACAGTACAAGTGCAAATAAAAGTAAACAGAACTAAGCAGTGGTGTAATGAGTGAGCTTGATGGGATGGTAGAGGCTCAAACAGGGAAGGATCTGGGATGGGGATGACAGGAGCGGGGGGGTGGAGAGGAGTTTTTGTTGGTGCCTAAGGGAGATGGAGAGAGGAAGGAACAGGTTCCAGAGGGAGGAAGGGAGAGAAATAGAAGAAGGCTGACTGTCCAGCAGAGGAGTGAGGGTGGGGAAGGAAAGAGGTGCAATGATTCCTGGAGCAGGGAGTATGAGGCAGAGGGGATGGGAGGGAGGAGTGTGGACAGGTAAGAGCGCAAGAACACAAACCAGTATTTAGAGGTGAATGAAGCACAGTGGGGCTGGCAATGTGAGGGTAGGGGGAGAATGGAAAGGGAGGAGTAGAGGGAGCAGTGATGAGTATGGGGGGGGGCGTTAGTAGCAAAGTAACAACAGGCATTGCAGAGGGTGTCCAGTCTGGCAAGGGAAGAAGAGGGGCAGTGCCACAGACCATATCTGCATAGTCAAAGATCAGGAGTACCATTCTGGTAACAAGTTCCCAGCAGACTTGGGGAGACAAGCAGTCTTTGTTGTGGTACAAGGCACCAAATTTGGAGCTGAGCTTGGAGAGGATGGCAATGATATTGGCAGAGAAGTCAAGTTTACCATCTAGCCACACACTGAGATACTTGAAAGAAGAAACCACTTCCATGGTGGGGGGGGGGGGTCAACCAGGGTGGAGAAAACAGGGAGAGAGAGGACAGCCTGGCCAATTTCTGGCTGGTGCCAAAGGTCATGGACATTGTTTTTTTTATTGTTGACCTGGGGTTGGTTGGAATGGAGCCAGCACAGAATGTTGTGGAAGTCTTGCTGGAGCAAACCTTCCACCGCTACAGTTGAGGGGCTAGAAGTATAGATAACTGTTTCATCTGCACACATGTGAAAATGCTAGTTGGCACTGGCAGAGAGGAGGTCATTTAGGAAGATGGAGAAGAGGATGGGACCCAGGATGGAGCCTTATGGGATCTCAGCCCAAATGGTTAGGGGAGGTGATAGGGCATCTCCCACCTGTACCGACTGTTGACAGCCAATGAGATAGTAATGGAACCAATCAACAGTGGGAGCTGAGAGGCTGGCAGAGCTCAGCTTATCCATGAGTGGGTGGGCCACTGAGTCAAAGGCTTCGGCCAGATCAATGAAAATGGCTGCTGTAATGTGCCCCAGCTGCATTCTATCCCAGTGAGGATGGAGTCAGTAACATGCAACAGGGAGGAAACAGTGGAGCGGTGTCTCCTGAAACCAGAATGGAAAAGGAGAGAGGAAGTTAGATAAGCAGAGGAAGTCAGCAAGCCTAGAGCAGACATGTTTCTCTTGCAGCTTTGCAAGAGAAGGGAGGAGGGAGATAGGATGGAAGTTGTCAGGGGAGGAGGGTCACCCCTTTTATGAAGGGAGAGAACTTTGGCAATCTTCTATGACTGAGGAACAGCACAAAGGGAGAAGGAGAGGTTAAGGAGGTGAGTAAGGGGAGAGGCGATGGCAGGAGGTGAAAGGTGGAGAAGTTTAGGATCCCTCCTGTCAAGGCTAGACTTAGTTTGAGAAAGGAAAGGGCTAGCAAGGTTTCCTGGGTAGTAACAGGGAAAATGAAAACCCGGGGGGGGGGGGATGCAGAGAGGAGGGTGGAGCAAGGGAGAGGGGAGAGAAGCCAGGAGGCAGCGGAGAGTACTAGGGATAAGCCAGTCCTTGGTGTCCCGTACATTACAGCAGGTGACAGTGGCACTGCTGGCACATGTGGGGGAATACATCCAGTTCCCCACTGATTGGCTGTGTATGAGGGAAGTGCAGAAGGGCTTCCATGAATGTGATGGATTCATGAAGGTTTGTGGGGGAGGCACAGACTGCACACATATGCCGATCCTGGCATCCATATCAAGAAGGAGGACTACAAGGTCAGGAAGGGAATCTACAGAATGAATATCCAGGTGGCTGTGTATGCAGAGGGCATTGTTATGAATGTCAGTGCAAAGTACCCTGGTTCCACATGTGATGCCTCCATCTTCCAGCAGTCGTGGCTGAGGACAGTTCTGGCCACTGATGGAGGCAGGTCAGTGTGGCTGCTAAGTAAGTATCGCGCAGACCATGAGGCCGTGGGGCATGCTATGCAGTTCACCATTCTGTAGTGACACACTTCTTTCATAGATTCCATACAGGTGACAGTGGGAACCTTCTGAGGCCTTACCTAATGACACCTGTCTTGGCCCCTTTTGGGGGGGGAGCAGATGTACAGTGGTGCCCACAGAAAGGCATACAATATGGTGGATCATACCTTCAGGCAGCTGAAGATACAGTTCAGGTGCCTGGAGAAGACAGGTGACACGATGCTGCTGGCACCGGGAAGGGTGTGCCATTTCTTTGCTGTACAATATTACGATAAGGAAAAGACTGCTATTACTTGAGAACCTATCTGCAGATGAAGACCCCCAGGGCTGGGGAGGAAAGCCAGGAGTCAGAAGTGGGAATATGGCTTGAGGTGACATTGGGTGGGAGGGAGGGAGTATGGGCTGGTGTGTAGCATCTTAGTTTTCTATATTTACCACTGCCCCAACCCAGCACTGTCACCCGACTGCCTTACCTGTTGGCTGCCTCTTCCCATCGAGGACTCCCCCATGAAGCCCTGGCATATCCCTCAGGCAGGGACGTGTTGGGGGGCGCCCCAAACTCCCTCCCCAGAGGAATCAAGTCATTGTTGGGGATCCAGGTGGTACTGCAGCTGCAGGCAGGTGAGGACCCACTATCGGGCCTTCACATTGGTGTCATGCTGGGAGAGTGGGAGAGGCATTTTTTCCATGTACGCCCTCCCAGAGTGTGATGTGCCATGATGCCAAGGCTTGCACTGGCATCCATCACGCTCTCCCTCCAGGTGCCAGCGTTGGGGCTGTGATACCTCTGGCTGTTGCCAGAAGTTAGGCCACCCCAAAGCCAGTGTGCCCCCCTCCCCCCAGAGGAGCTGAGTGGTCTATTAGATGCTTGGACATCCTCCCACTGGCCAGGATACCCGTGTGTGTGGTCATGCAAAGGGGGGGTGCTCTGACAGGCATGCTGACCCTGTCACTGAGTGAAGTACTGTGTTGTGGGTTTTGACATCTGGCTTGCCCCCCCCAACCGGGGGATGGCCACACCATACTGCCCATGCTGGGCTGGTCTTGATCACCATAGGCATGGGGGACTTGGGGATATGGGCCCCTTGGGAGAGTCGGTAATGGCCCCCTGTGCTTTTGGAGGCTGTGGTGATGTGTGGCTTACACAGGGTGGTGGTGGTGATATGGGCTGTGCTGTGGTGGACCACCATCTCTTTTGGCCTGTGTTGCAAGGTGTCCTAGCACACCCTCGATCAGGTCACCAACTCTCCTGAACTCCGTGTGGAGTCGCTGCACCTCCACCATCAGTGCACGGAGCTGGGAATTGTTTTCCCTGTTGTTCTTTAGTCTGTTGTGCTCCAGTCACCACACTTTGGGGAAGTACCTACTGAGTAGGTGTGCGGCAGCGTTGCCCTCCTGTACAGCCTGGTCCTGTCTGATGGACCCTCATCACCACTGCCAAAGCCAGGGTCAGTGGTTACCTGGCACCAGGCTGGGGTTGCTGGGCATTCCCACCATTGAATGCTGCCCAGGCAGGTGGCACAGCTGGGAGTGGGGGTGTCAGTGCATATAGAAGTGTCTGTTCCCAGTGCACTGGGTGGCTGTGGTGCATGCCCCTGCCCATCTGTGCTTTCCCCCTGGCATGGATGGTGCACACTGCTCTGGGACCATGGATGTGGGGAAAGCTCTCTGTGGGGGTCAGTGAGTGGGAGCCCTGTGATCTGGCCAGCCTCTCCTTACCATGCTGTCCTCCTCCTATTCCTCCTTCTGGTCATTCCTTATGCTTGCTTCGGTGGCATCAGTGCGGGGATAACCTATGGTTAGTGGTTTGTCTGTGACTGTGGTGGTCAGTGTGGTGCACCATTGGTTTTCTCACCATTTCATATCGGCAAGGTACTGTCTTGGTCAGCAGTGTCCAGGGGGTCAGCCATGAGGATGTTGGTTGCCACAGTCATGTCATCATCACCGATGACCTGAAATCATCCAAGCAGACCACTAAAGCAGTAGGTAAGGCTAGGGGGATGTTGGGGTATATTAGTAGGGGTATCACAAGTCGGAAGAGGGAGATAATAATCCCTCTTTACAAGACAGTGGTTAGGCCCCATCTGGAGTACTGCGTGCAGTACTGGAGGCCACTCCTTTACAAGGACATTAACCAAATTGAGGCAGTCCAGAGAAGGGCAACCAAAATGGTGCAGGGACTACATCAGAAAACATATGAGGACAGATTAACGGAGCTCAATATGTATACCCTAGAACAAAGGAGGGAGAGAGGTGATATGATCGAAACATTCAAACACCTTAAGGGCATTAACAAGGTGAAAGAGTCTAACATGTTTCAATATAAGAAAAATAGCAGGACAAGAGGACACAGCATGAGATTAGAGGGAGGCTGATTAAGGGATAATGTGAGGAAGTTCTTTTTCACAGAAACGGTGGTGGATGCATGGAATGGCCTACCTCAGGAAGTGGTGGATATGAATACAGTGAAGGGCTTCAAACAGGCATGGGATAGGCATAAGGGAGCAATGCAGATGAGTATGAATAGATAGGCCATTGACAGAGCAAAGGCCGATGGCACATTTATAAGGTAGAAAAAGAAATGGCTAGACTGGATGGGCCTTGGGGTCCTTATCTGCTGTCATCTTCTATGTTTCTATCCTCCTCCTCCTCCTTTGGCAATGACATGGGCAAGTCTGTTGCAGGGATAGATACCAGGGTCACTGTCACTGCCATTTTGGTGTGCACTGTGTCACGTGTGTAGGGCTGTGGTCATTCATATGGCATGGTATCCAGTCCATCCTCCTCATCATCCATTGTCACTTGGCTGATGGTGTCCACCACCATTTCTGTAGCGCTCCACATTGTCAATGGGTAATCAGAACAACTGGGTATAGTGCACCCCTACCAGGGGAAATGACACAGCCCAAGCTTTAGAATGTTGGACTCATGAGGTTTCCAAGCAGCAGCAACTCTCCAGTTTAGCTGTGCCATTCTGTAGGGGACAGAGCTACTTTTATCTTCACTCAAGATTTATAAGATTCAAGATTTCAAGACTTTTTTGGGCTGAAATTCTGCCTTGCAGGTTGGGGCTGCCTGTTTCGGGGAGCACAACTAAACTAAAATTGTACCTGTTAAGCTGCAGCTTTTTAAATTGAATAACCTGTCTTTTCCTTTTTCCCTGTGTGGACTGGGTATCATTTCTGCCTTGATAGGGTGTTTTTTAATGGTCTCCTTTTAAAACAAAAAACAAAAAAAGGTGCCACAGGTAGGTACAAATTTTATTTGCTCTGGGAGTGTAGGGTCTCTTTGGGGGCCCTTTGACTGTGGCGTTGGTCCCCCCAGCCTCAGATTCTGTGTTTTATGTATTTGTGCAGCTATTGTGTGAAGTTTGGGTACCTCAGAGGCTTCTTGCTAGTTTTTCTTCACACACTTCCATTTTTCTGTTTGTGCGGCTGCCATTAATGCTGGGCACGTGCTCCTCCTTCAGGCCATTTTTCCACCTTTGTTTTACGCATGTGCCCATGGTGCATGTGCTTGAACAGCACTAGGCACATTTGCTCAATAATATTAAATTTTGTTATTGTGCTTGTGCACTTACTTGTGTGTGCACGCCTGTGCTAGCGCGCTAACGTCCTGTGTGCACCCGCTAGTGAGCCCACACATCTAATTAGCGCTTTTGACATGCTAATCATAGTATTCAGCTCAGTGGAGCGTTTGTAAGCCCAATGAGCTATAGGGCAAACTATTATTGTTCAACGTATTTTCCCTGGGTTTTTCTGTGCTAAGGACATTAGCCCAGGTACTGCTATTAGGGCTGATTATCATATTTTATCTCAGAAATTGTTCAATCAATCAATCAAAATCTTTATTTAACCAGGGGGGACACCGTTGAGCAGGCCTCATTTCCGAGGTGGACCTGGGTAGAATACAAAGTCAATATACAATACATAATACAAAGTCAATATATGATACATATACAAATACATACAGAAACAAAATGGATCCAAAGGCGAATACGGTGTACAAAGTGCTTAACAACAGCGATGGCATAGTCAAGTATACATACAGATTTTAGGGTAATTTCAAAGAATAGGGACATATATACATGACAAGCCAGAGCAAAGTCCAGCCAGAGAAATGGACCCTAGGTATAGGTAAGGAGTACCAGTCAGCACCAATAAAGTGGAGGAGGAGGGGGAGGAATGGAAGCATAGGGAGGGGTGGGGGATGACCGTACGAGAAGGGAAGAGGAGGCACATATGTACTAGGGATAAATGGCTTAACCATAACGGAAAGCGTGCTGCTCCAGCCAGGCAAAGGAGGAGGTGGGTATTCATAGGGAGAC
The DNA here is from genome assembly GCA_016271365.2 of Neoceratodus forsteri. Taxonomy (NCBI): domain Eukaryota; kingdom Metazoa; phylum Chordata; order Ceratodontiformes; family Ceratodontidae; genus Neoceratodus; species Neoceratodus forsteri. Next base: position 499,908,599 of record CM028138.1, on the reverse strand, counting down.
ACTGTACAGTTGAAAAGGTTACAATTCCTGTCATAGGGTACAAAGGCTGTAAGTATGTAAGGATGCTGAGGTGGGTGGGGGGGAGTAAAAGTAACTGTAACCCCCCTGTTCCCCGGGGTTACTAGAATCCCAATAAGACCTAGTGGTAGGCAGGGAAGGCAGCTTGTGAAACTCCAGTTAAATGGATTTCACACTGTCTCACTCTGTTCTCAGTCTCAGCTGAGACTGAGGGATGACATCACCATAGAACTCTCGCAGCTGCATGAGCCACACTGGAATTTGCAGTTGGAAGTTAGGATAGAATGTTGGGGATTTTTGAACAGAGTCTGTGTGCAGTCTTGAAGAGAGGAGCAGCACAGCAGTCTGTGGACAGGCTCTCAGAGCCTAAAGCTCTGTCATAGAGCTACTGTAAGGGGAGGTGTGTGTTTCCACCAAAAGAGAAACACAGTAAGCTGTTTGTGAAGTGGTGGAGACCACTGTTACTGGTCCATGTGCCCCATCCCTGAGGGGATGGGGGTGGAAAGGTTTGCCTGTCTTCCAGGGGCAACCCTCCTGGTTCCGGCTAAGGATGAAGCTGCCTTATTTTAAGTTGTGCTGTGGCACCAGAAGCTGTGGGAGAGAAATTCCTGTGAGGAATCGCCTGTGGGGCACCTGCAACCAAAGGGTGAGTTCGCTCTGACATAGGGCCTATATTTTCACCTGAACTGTTGGAACATGGGGATTGGACTGCTTAATTTGTAGGAGGTCTAGTATAATAGACATTGCCGGTTAATACAAGTATGTTCAAGTCCAGCACAAAGATTAAAGTAAAGTGGGGATTGGACTGCTAAATCAGTGGGAGGCCTAGAGCAATGGGCTAAGCCAAGTAAAATTATGTTCAAGTCCAGCACAAAGAGTAAAGTAAAGTGGGGATTGGACTGCTTGATCAGTGGGAGGCCTTGAGCAATGGGCTAAGCCAAGTAAAAGTATGTTCAAGTCCAGCACAATGGGAAAGCAAGACAAGTAGAGGAAATGTGACATATATTTACCCTTAATCTACATTGCCAAGCTTTACAGAAAAAGATGTTTAATGTCCAGAGAAATGGCCGGGTATGAATTGTGGAAGTGAGAGGTGGGAGATCCCCCCATCAGTAGTAACCAAATTCACCTCTACGGATTTGCTCTGTGGCACCTTTACTTTCTCTCAGGTACTTGGCCAGTGCCTGAGGAAAGTACCCAGATGTGGGATTAAAAGGAAGTTTCCTTACTGTACAGTGCGGATCACTTTCAAGGTCATGTTGATGACCTATAAAGCCCTACACGGTTTGGGACCTCGCTACCTGAAAGAACTCCTGATTTCTTACTGTCCTTCCCGCTCTCTCCGATCCTCTGGTGAGGGATTGCTTGGGATTCCCAGGGGTAACCTTGAAAACATCTGGTGGAAGAACATTTGCCTTTATGGCCCCTACCCTGTGGAATTCTCTACCTTACCAGATACTCAATAGCCTGACTGTGGAGAGCTTAAAAAAAGCTTTAAAGACCTTCCTTTTTAACCAAGCATTTTTAGTGACTTGAATTGTGTTGGATTGTGTTTTGAATTTAAATATTGTTTATAATTATGGCTTTTAATATTGTATGAAGGATATTGTAAAGGCGCCCTGAGCTTTGGAAGGGCGCCTTATAGAAATAAATATTTACTTACTTACTTACTTCCCTTATAGAGCTGAGGTGCTCTTAGGTGGTTTAGGGAGCCACCAGAAAATGTTTCCATGACAAATGGAAGGTGTCCGAGTGGCCGGCAAGGGAGCTGAGCCTGGGAATCCCAAACAGTGTACAAGTTCGGGCTGTGTACCCAAAGCAGCGTGCAAGTCTGGGCTGTGTGCCCTGTGGGTTCAGAGCCTGAGGGCTGGAGTGTTGAAGAAGTGTTTCTGATTCTTTTTAATCTGCATTACCAGAAGTGTTGCCCCGTGGGGGTCTGTCTATGCTTTGTTTGTTCTGCTTGGATGTGAATAAAGCCACACTTTAGAATCCCATTCCTGGTATTGGACATTACAGTTATTGCTTCCTGTGTTTTGGAATTACTTGGGTGCCCCTGTGCAGAGTAGCCAAACCTAGCCCTTGTGTCGAGTAACCTATTCCTCCCCGAACCCAGTCCCCACCTGGTACTGCTGTCAGATTCAAACAGCATACCACTTGTCGTTAGCAAAAGGCAAGGGTGGGGGGCTTACATAACCAAGTATAGATAAGGTGAAACTAGGTAGGGTCAAGGGAGGAGCAGGAGTGACCAAGTAAAGAACATGTGAAATCAGACAGAGCCAAGAGAGGTCTCTGGAGAAGCTAGGCCATATCAGGATCGAGGGTGGCAGTTACAAGATTCCTTGTAAGAACGAGCATAAAGTGTTTTGAATGCTGTTAGGTTAATAGGGTGAATCAGTTTTCTCTTTACAACTTATTCCACAATACAGGCAGCACATAGCTTATGGAAGGCCTATCAAAGCGTGATTTGACCTTAGGTACCTTCATGGAAATATAGACGGTACTTCTCAATGCATACTTGCCTATCAAACTTAGCAGTAGACAATCGGAGAGATAAAGGGGCAGTTTCTTGGAGATAGCTCTGAAGGTCCAGAATAGGTCATTTCTTTGACATCTGTAATTAATGGATGACCATCCCACTGCAGCATACAAGGAACAATGGTACGTGGAGAAGGGAAGACCAGAAATGAACCTTAAGGCTCTATGGTAGAGCATGTTAAGTTTTGTAAGCGATGCAGCAGGGCCCTGGCTATGAAGGAAGTCCATATAATCTAATAGAGACAGGAAGGTAGTGTGGACCAGTTTCAACTTGGCACCTCTCGAGAGAAGATGGCTAATTCTAAAGAAGAGACCGAGTCTCTGTCTGAGTTTTTTTGTCAGCTCTTCTATGTGACCAATGAAGGAGAGTCTGTGGTCAATCTAGACTCCCAGGTATTTGAACTTTGTTACATATTCTAGTGGTTCACCTAAGATTGTACTAATTGGTGGGATTGTTCCAGGGGTGACCAGGTTTGGTGCATGAGTGAAAGGTGACAAGAGCATAGCTTTGGTTTTCTTGGCGTTTGGGAGTAACTTTTTTATGGAGAAGCTGAAGCTGCAGCTGATTGAATTTGGATTGGAGATCACTGCAAGCAGCTCTTGAGGTTGGTCTGCTAATGTAGATCACTGTGTCATCTGCAAACAGATGTATGTTAGCCTCTTTTATGCTTGCATCGATATTATTAATATAAATTGCAAACAACAAGGGGCCCAGGATGGAACCCTGCGGTACACCTCTCAAGAGGGGTTTTAGTGGAGAAAGTTCTCCCTTCCACCTTTATCTGCTGTAGCCGGCCAGTAAGGTAACTGGTGAACCATCTCAGGGATAGGTGGTCTAGATAAATGTTCTGAAGGGCATAGAGGAGTAGGCTGTGTTCAGCAGTGTCGAAGGCCTTGCTTAGGTCCAGGAATACTGCGCAGACAAAATTTTTATTATACAAGGCACACTGCCAATCATTGGTCACTATAGCAAGTGCCAAATTAGTACTATGCTGTGCTCTAAAACCTGATTGCAAGGGGTTGAGCAGGTTTGTGGCCTCTAAATAGTTCCTGAGTTGAGAATTCACAATTCTTTCCAGTAATTTGGACAAGATAGGGAGTAGGGAGATAGGATGGTAATTGTTTAGGTCACTGGGATCACTGGATTTGAACAGGAGGATCACATGGACTGTTTTCCATATGGGTGGCAGGTCACCCAAAGAGAGGGAAAGGTTAAAGAGATGCGTAATTGGCACTGCTAGGACTTGATAACCAATCTTGAGGAAATAATGGTCTAGGAAATCAGCGCCAGCACTTTTCCCAGTGTTCAACTTTAACAGAAAGTCTTCAACTTCTTTTAGAGATACAGGCTCAAGGGAGAATGCAGAGTTAGGGATAGGGACTTCTTGGTCTTGAACACCAAACTGTGAGCATAGATTACAGGCAGGGGAGTTGTCGGCACGGGGTCATAATGTTGCAAGACATTATGCCGCATGGCAAAATCGCGCTGCCAGTAAAGCGCGTTTATGTCATGAGGCATAAGTCTTTTTCTGTGGAGGTCAGTCTCACCGCCCCTATTGAGGGCTGTGCCCCCAGACCGCCCCCCACTCAAAGATTCTCAACTCTGGGGTCCAACTCAGAGCCGCACAAGTCAAAAAAAATGTTTCTGGGACTGGGAATCAAACCCAGTCCCAGACACCTGCCTGGGTTCCACTGCTGTGGCTCAGTCCTGTGAGCCACGGCAGCTGCTTGTTGAAACCTGCTCCCAGCAGAGGTCTTATCCTCTGCCTGGGAGACCGCTACTGGTACAATACTGCGTACAGCAGTATACGCGGTATTGCACCAGTAGCGGTAGCATACTGTGCTGTACTGGGTTAGCCATAATGTTGTACGCTATTAAGTGTGTGACATTATGACCCAGTAGGGGAGTTATCAAAGGCTAACCCTGCAGTGGCAAAATGGTTGTTGAGTACATCAAGGATTGTCGTTCTGTCCGAGATTGTGGATGTACCGGTAGAGGTTTTTGTAGGTAAAGAATTTCCCGAAGTGTTACCTGTTATGTCCTTTATTGTTCTCCAGAATTTGAAGGAACACTTTATAGAAGAGTCAAGTTCTGAGTGGTAAAAGGTAGCCTTTGCCACTCTTACCATCCTAGTACAGCGGTACCTTGCCCTCCCAAACAAATTCCAGTCATTTGTAAACTTAGCTTTTCGGGTAGTTTTCCAAAGCACGCCTCTATTCAACATTGCAGCCTTCAGTTCTGGCTTAAACCACTGGCAATATTTATTCCTGACATGGACTTTCACCAGTGGTGTATGCTTATCCAGGGCTCCTAATACAGTTTCATGGAAAATGTTGTATGCCAAGTTTACAGATTTTACCAAGTAAAAATCCTGCCAATGCAAGGAGTTTCTTAGATCAGTAATGTAGGCAAAGGGATCAAAGTTGCATCCGCACCTCTTAGTGGTAAATTTAGAGGCAAATGGTGGTTTGGTGTTTGATCTTACACAAGCAATAAAACAATGATCATTAATGTCAGAGGAAAAAAAAACTAGCATGGGAAAATAAGTGTGGTGTGCTTACTACAATAATGTCCAGCAGGTTACTATTGTTTGGGTTTTTCTTGTTGGGTTGCATTGCTTCATTAATAAGTTGGAGTTACAGAATGATTTGAGTGGAGTTGAGGTCCCCTAGTATGATGGTTATTTGGCACACAGTTATATCTCTTTCTGGCACCATGACCTATCGGAGACCATTAATCAGGAAATTATGTAAGACCTGCAAAAGGGTGATGAAGCCCTCTCACATAAGTTCCTTTTGCCCTCATTGTGTTGCTCAGCACCCCCCCCCCCAGCTGGTCCTCTGGCCTGAGGAGGGGGAGCACCTGGCTCTTCAGTTGGCAATGGCAGCAGAATTGCAAAAAAAAAAATTTTTATGGCTCTGGTGTGAGCTTGGGCCCAAATGTTCTACAGGACATCCCAGCAGATACACCTGACCCCAATCGGCCCCTCAGGTCAGGGGGCCCCATCCAGTGATGTCCAGGTGCAGCACAGTGAGCTTAGGCTACAATAACAGATGTGCAGGCAGACCCTGACCCTGCCTTCTTAGAAGGCCAGGATGAGGATTCGGGGATCTTGGGGGAAGTGCCTGACCTTAAATTAAAATTAAAACAAAAAAAGTCTCTCAGATGAGGAGGACATTCCCTTCCTCTGTGGAGGAGGAAGAGGAAAGGGAGTGGACAGAGTCTCAATCAGGGATTCCTTTCCTCCCCTGTTTGATAATAAGTCCTTGTCTTTTCTTGGATAGCAGAGGCATGTAGCTCCTTACAGCTGAGGGGGCACAGTCCGTGGACACGGTCGATGTCAATCCAACTCTGTCTACATCTTTTTTGGCTACTATGTGACCAAAATTATTGAGCAACAATGGGCAGGTGTGGATGAGAGAAAGTATCTTCCCAATGTAAGTCACTGATCTTCCATTTTTTAAGGAAAAGGCCTCGAAGGTGGGAAGCTCCTCTACTGAAAGACAAGCCTGTTTGTATTTTTGTCAAAAATATCGCCCAGCCTATCGAAGGCTGTCTGCCCTAGCAGATTCTCATGTCAAGCAGGTGGACTCCACATGCAGGAGGGGCTTTGCCTCTATCAGTGTAAAGCATTTGTACGTCTTATGCTTCCTTTATTGTTGCCAGAGCCTTAAACATATGGATCACTACTGCTAGTTTTGTTCTGCCTGAATAAAGGTGCAGGCTTTTTGTAATTGATGGCCATGGCCACCACCTTCTAGGTGGCTTTACACTGGAGAATTGTGCATATCAGCCCACTTGGCCTACTTAATTGTGAGTGTAACCACCCAGTCATGGGGTTACTAGAATCCTATCAGTATTATTGTTAAGAAGGTAGCAGACAGCTGGTAGGGTGCTCATTTGGGGCTCCTTACATAATGACATAATTGTTTATTCAGCTAGCCTGAGGAAAGAATGATTAGGTAATTTAGAACTCTTACAACAGCATAAGCCACACTGTGTGGATAGCTGCTCTGGGGAGCTTAGAATGCTCAGTGTTGTTCAGTCAGTAGTGGAGTGAGGAAGTGAGAGTGGCAGAAGGACTGCCAGTGGGCTCTAAGGAGAGGGCCCATTTCTCACCCTAGTGGAGTGACATTTCCAGCTTCCAATGAAGTGATGGAGACAAAGCTACAGCAGGATTTCCTGATTTCTACTCCTTGTGAAGTGGAAGGAACTGCTTGTTCTTAATGGACTCAAGGGGCAATCCCCTGAATATTCTGTGATGTTTTCAGCTGCCTTGGATAGGACCTGAAAGAAATTGTTTTGATCGGCAACCCAGGAGAGTGCCTTTCTATTCTTTTGTTGTTCCATGCCCAGATGGACGGGACAACTTCTGTGAGTTCTGTTCTAGGAGACTAGATCTCCACATTTCTTAGGGGATTCGATAGTCTGGGGTGCGTGTGCCCATAGATAAGACTGGATCACACCTTTCAGTGCCCCTAGTTTTCACCCAAGTGAGTGAAGTACTGGTAAACTGTGGACCTAAGAGAGCGCAGTTTATTCTCTGGTCACCTCAGTGAGTGACGAAGTTAAAGAATGGGACCTCTAGCATTTCAGTGGGGAATGGGGGGTTTCAATGCTGTAACCCTGAAGAATGGCAGAGACTGTCGGTTGGGGCCAAGGGTGGGAGGAATGCCATCTAAGTGCTTACAAGGCAGGGCTTCCTGGTTCATAAAGGGCACCAGTATTTTTACCTGAGCATGGGCCAAGCTGCAGGTTGATGTGTATGACTGGAGTTTCACTAAAATGCACCTAATGTGTGAAGAAGAGTTCTGACTGTGTGGCTTTTCTCCACAGAATTAACACTCATGGGGAGGAAATGTTCATGTGTGTGGCCAGGTGTCCACTAATGCACTTTTTGGGAAAGTGGAAGATGTTCTGTTGTTGTTCATGAACTGTACTGCATGCAAGGAGAGTTTGTGAATTGTACCTGTCCAGCCTAGACCGACCCTTGGGAGTCCACTTCTGCTTTTACTTTCCATCTGTTTGATAAAGTCATACTGCACAATCCCAGTCACTGTTATGGACATTCCAATTATTGCTTCTGGTTGTGTGGATTTACTGGTGCCCCCTCAGCAGGTTAGATCTGGCATAAGCCTCCACCCAGGACCAGGGTTGTGTCATTTACATCGGGTTCAAGTTGTTTGTTTCTGTAACCCCCCTTCCTCTAGAGAATGAGCCAGGTATACATCCTAGCACCAAGAGTGGTACCTTCCTTTTTGTGATGTAAATGGGTATGCCAGTATATGGCACCAATGTTTCCAGATTTTAATGGGGAGTATGCACACTAGTTAAAAAGTGGCCTGGGGGGGTTACAAAAAATGGGGTTTCATCTTGGGATATTTAATTAGGGGTGAGAGGCATGCTGAGGGTATGTCCAGGATCTTCCTGTCTGGTGGTGGTGCCCCAAACAGAAGATTGTTTACCAGACAGCAAGTAAAATGCCACCTGAAAGTCTTTTGCTGCCCGAGTTTAGAAACATAGACGCTGACAGCAGATAAGGACCACAAGGCTCATCCAGTCTGCCCATTTCTTTTTCTACCTTATGAATGTGCCATCGGCCGTTGCTCTGTCAATGGCCTATCTATTCATACTCATCTGTATTTCTCCCATATGCCTATCCCATGCCTGTTTGAAGCCCTGCACTGTATTCATATCCACCACTTCCTGAGGTAGGTCGTTCCATGCATCCACCACTCTTTCTGTGAAAAAGAACTTCCCCACCTTACCCCTCAATCGGCCTCCCTCTAATCTCATGCTGTGTCCTCTTGTCCTGCTATTTTTCTTATATTGAAACATATTAGACTCTTTCACCTTGTTAATGCCCTTAAGGTGTTTGAATGTTTCGATCATACCACCTTTCACTCTCCTTTGCTCTAGGGTATACATATTGAGCTCCGTTTATCTGTCCTCATATGTTTTCTGATGCAGTCCCTGCACCATTTTGGTTGCCCTTCTCTGGACTGCTTCAATTTGGTTAATGTGCTTGTTCAGGTATGGCCTCCAGTACTGCATGCAGTACTCCAGATGGGACCTAACCAGTGTCTTATACAGAGGGATTATTACCTCCCTCTTCTGACTTGTGATACCCCTACTCATACACCCCAACATCCCTCTAGCCTTACCTACTGCTTTAGTAGTCTGCTTGGATAATTTCAGGTCATCGGTGATGATGATGCCCTAGTCTCTTTCTTCCCTTGTGACTGCCAGCAACTCCCCTCCCAGCCTATAGGTGGCTTCAGAGTTTCTCTTCCCTATGTGCATGATCTGCGTTAAACCCCAGTTGCCACTCTTCCAACCATTTTGCTAGTTTATTCAGATCTCTTCTCATTATGCCCACCTGATCTGGTTCATCTACTCTGTTTCAGAACTTGGTGCCATCTGCAAACAGACAAACCTTACCCTCCTGTCCATCTGCAATGTCACTGATGAAGATATTGAAGAGGACTGGCCCCAGGACTGATCCCAAAGGTACCCCACTTGTGACTTGCATCTCTTCTGACTGTATACCATTTACCACCGCTCTATGTTTTCTGCCTGTCAACCAGTTTGCCACCCAGTTGACCAACTTCTGGCCCGTCCTGCGCCTACACAGCTTATTAATTAATCTTCTATGTGGAACAGTGTTGAAAGCTTTGCTGAAGTAAAGGTAGGCAACATCAACTGTTCCCCCTTGGTCCACCACTCTGGTTACCCAGTCAAAGAAATCTATGAGATTAGTTTGACAGGACCTTCCTTTTGTAAACCCATGCTGTGTTGGATCCTGTGCCCCTATGGATTCCAGATGTTGCACTATCCTTTCCTTAAAGAGTGCCTCCATAATCTTGCCCACTCTTGCCCACTACTGAGGTAAGACTGACTGGTCTGTAGTTCCCTGCCTCCTCCTGTTTCTGTGGAAAAGAAAGAGGAAGTTGCTGCTTGTGTGTTTACTTTGAAACTGTTGACTGAGAAATAATCGTCCTTGCCTTGTGGTAAAAACGCTTGAAAAACTGTTTAAAGGTTGCACATTTCCAGAGAAAATTATTTGTGGACTTAAAAGACAGTGTTTTCTAAGTGCTCAGAAAGCTTCAAGTCTGTACAGTAAAATTTGGGGGAGTCGCTAAGGAAACTGCACCAAGTACTGAGTAAAAATGCCTTAAAATGCTTCGCCCCACTGAAATTTCAAGCCGAGAAAAAAAGTGGCAGTTTTCAGTTTAAATTTTGCCTTCTCAACGATCGTCATGTAGTGCGGCAGAGAGAGAGAAAGAGCTCATTTGCATGGTGTCAAGTGATTGCTCCCAGTGCACCTAAGCCCTGCCCTTGCCTGAGTCTCTGCTGGAGGAACATTCGTGGAGGAGCAGCCTGCAGTGTGCAAGCAGCTTGTAGTTTGTGTGGCAAGAAGGAGGAATCACAGCAAAATTGCTTCTGCAGCAGCAGTTTTTTTTTATTTTTTCACAAATAACCCGGGCTCAACCCGTATTCCGACTGACTGGAGAGTGATCGAGGCAATCATAGCTATGATCGGTGGGACCACCAGCCGTTTCAGTCCAGAGAACTTCTTCAAGTCGGCAGTAGGTTGTATTCCATCGATGGTGCAAACCATCTACTGCCTGTAAGTACCCCTTGCAAAAGAAATTGACTGGTGCTAAGGTCGGAAAACTGTTGAAGAATTTGAGCAAATGCCGCAAAAGTACCGAAAGAGAAAGTTTTGTGAACTGTTAAATCTTGGACTTTGTGTGTGAAAGTGCTGTTTTCAAAGAATGTGAACTTTAAAATAAATGATCCCTCTAGTCCAAGTGCTTGTAAAGTAATGGATTGAGAAATAGTAAAATGAACTTGTGCTTGAGAATATCAAATTGAAATGCAAAGATCCAGGCAGAAGCCTAGCAATTTTTAACTGAGTGTGATGCAAAGTTACAGTCGCCATGTTGGGGTGTAGCCAGCAATGTAAACAGAGCAGCTCCCTTTTGGAACAGAGTTTTCAAAACCCTAGCAAAGCTTCAAATGGTTTCTAGCTAAGTTGTGGAATATAATTGCAGCAGCCAGGCAGCCTGTTTGTGAACTTTTTCCAGTGTGTTAAAACCAAATCTCAGAGTGCTTGCAAACAATAGTAATTTTGGGACTTGTGTGCTTGACTTTCAGAACATGGCGCAGCAAACCCCTCACTACCAACTCCATGCTAGTGCATGGGTAGCTCAATAAGAACAAGAACTAGCCCATTCTGAGCAACTGTATGACTGTTCAACAGCACCCGCTGAGGTGGCTTTGCTGAACTATCCGGTTAATGTGTGCATAGTATGCATAAAACCAGGAAGAGATGTTCTGCCAATTCCCCATTGCACAGATTGTAGAACACGATTTGGGATGAGCATGACAGGTGGCACAAGGGTAGCTAAAGTGAAACACATCCATTTAGCTCCAACTTGGACTCAGACAGGGGACCCTGTAGAATCAGAAGAACAGCGACAGGCTGGTTGCAGTAAAAGTGACCCCATAGAGTTTATAAAGGACTTTCTGGACATTGTCTGCGCTGATGCTTTGCAAGGCTCAGAAGAATTGAAGTGTTCCATGCCACAGAGGGTGGAATTGAACACTGCCAGTGCAGGTTCAGTAGATCCATAGGTGGAAGGCCCAAGTCCAAGCCTCGTGGGAGAGTCCGACGTGGAGGAAGCATGTCATTGGGAGGGCAGTGCCTCTGATGACAGTGGAGAATGGACAGTTGCGGGGGTTGGCAAAATCGCCAGCTCCTGGGCAGAATGTGTGGAAAAGGAGGAAGCAGCAGTGGCTTCAGTGGGACCTCATGAGTCGCCATTGGCCTGGCCTTCCATGGAGCCTCCTGACGTCCATGTGGAGGAAGGCTCAAGAAGTGTGCCCTTGAGAGCAGAGATGGACTGGTCTTGCTCTGCACTAAGAGTTCGTGACTGAGTCAGTCAGGACTGGCCACCCCCAAGCCGTGCTTCTGGTCATGAGTTGGTTAAAAGCAGCAAGGAAGAGAGAATTGTGCATAGATGAGCTGAGGCCAAATATGGACAGTCATACCCTTTTTACCCTAGAAAAATATTTGAAGATATAGAGAAAGACAGGCATGCCTGGTTGTGGGAGGACACTTGTGCCAACCTGCACCCTAGAGTAAACAAGTGGGTCTGAATTAAGGTGTGTAATGAGAGACTGCAATTCTGGAGGCATGGCAAGACCTTGTAGATCAACTCTGTGAGAATAGTGGACAAAGCTGATCAAGAGACATTCTATAACGTTCGCATGGTTCGTCCAGATGGGGTGACAGTCTATGCCTCAGATCCAGAATGGTACTATCTCAAAAATTTGTGCCATTCTTGAAACATGTGCCTGCTTGCCAAAAGTGAATGCAGCCATTGCCAGCTCAGCCATCTGCCACTGAAGAGGCAGCAACCCAGGATGGAGGTGCCTTTCTTCTGGTGATCCAGGTTCGTTTGCAGCAGCATCCAGGTTCGGCTCCAGTAGCATCCAGGTTTGTCTGTGGTAAAATCCAGGTTCATCAGCCCAGCAGGTTCGGAGAAGATTTCCAGTCCGGGTCCAATAGGAGGTCGTGGAAGCATCTGATCTGACAATTTCGTCTACCCAGCAGCTGAAGATCATCAGGCCGCAGCTCCAGAAAGGTGATGTTGACATCTTTTTGTCATAGAGAACTGGTAAGAGACTTTTTTCATTTTTAATTTAACTATTTCCTGCAAGTTTGAAGACTCTTTGGAATTATGGTCCCCAGATGATCATCCATCTAGACTGCAGTGCTTGCAGGCCTTGTGCCTGTTCCAGAACTGTGCTTCAGCAGGCTCCAGCCTAGGAGAGACTCTTGTTGTAGTGCTTTGGCACTCTGGACTCTTCCTTAGTTTTGGACTTTGCAGGGATCCCTCCACCAAATGTTTTGCAAATGTTTTTATGTTTTCTATTTTTGTACCTTTGTAGAAAATCCTTCTAAAAAATACTTTTGGGGCTTGTGCAGTATCAAGTGGGAGGGTTTTTTGGTCACTGTTTTTGGCTTTACAGGTTGCAGTTGTGTACAGAAATGTGTTTTTGCAATGTTTTCTTTTGCAGGTGCTCCTGGTAGAAGACAAGAAGACCTGAAGAGGATTGATGGGACTCATCAGAGTCCTCCTTTGTGTAGATTTGCTAGGCTTGTGTAACTGTATAGTACAATGTCTAACCTTTTTCATTTTACAGGTGTGAGGTGTAAAATGATTTTTGGGTTTGGGCACCTGGTAGGTAGCATAGGTGAGACAGTTTTCTCCTAGAGGGTTAGAGGGGAAGGCAGGTTGGTGGTCCTAATTCTAGATAGGGGACACCAATACTGTCTGATAGAACGTGCTTCAGGCAGTTTTTTGGAACCACTGGGGATCCATAGATAGTATAGTAGTAGGATAGGAACTGAAGTTTCTTCACTGGGCCTCTATCCTTTGGTGTTACCTGCCTGTGCCTGGAACATTGTAGGGGGGGACTTGACCAGCCCTCCCCGTAGGGGACATCAGAGAAAGGATGGCCTGGTGCCGGGTGGAGGAATGACTGCGGACAGTCATTTTCCTGACAAGGGGCGAGTGTAACCACCCACTCCTCTGGGGTTACCAGAATCTTATCAGTATTATTGTTAGGAAGGTAGCAGGCAGCCAGTAGGGAGCTCATTAGGGGCTCCTTACATAATGGCATCATTGTTTACTCAGCTAGCCTGAGGGAAGAATGATTAGGGAATTTAGAACTCTCGCAGCAGCATAAGCCACACTGTGTGGATAGCTGCTCTGGGGAGCTTAGAATGCTCAGTGTTGTTCAGTCAGTAGTGGAGTGAGGAGGTGAGAGTGGCAGAAGGACTGCCAGTAGGCTCTGAGGAGAGGGCCCAGGATTTCTCACTCTAGTGGACTGACATTTCCAGCTTCCAGTGAAATGGTGGAGACAAGGCTACAGCAAGATCTCCTGATTTCTACTCCCTGCAAAGTGGAAGAAACTGCTTGTTCTTAGTGGACTCAAGGGGCAATTCCCTTAATGTTCTGTGGTGTTTATAGCTGCCTTGGATAGTAGGGTTGTGCACAGCCCGAATATTATTTCCCGAATACCACGAATAATGCACTATTCGTTATTTGGATTCCAAATAATGAATAGTTCACTATTCATCTGGTATTCGGGAAACACTGTTTAAAAAAAAAAAGACAAGAACTAGCCCTTAACCCTGCCAGCCCATGCAAACAGCAGAAATCCCAGCTCTCCACCCTTTGTCAAAAAGCATACTCCTCCCTCCCTCCCCAGCACCCACAAGATTTTTTGTTGTTAAATGCCCCAATAAAATAGTAATACAAACTCTTGAGTATAGGGTGATGATGGCTCTACCCACTTGGCTTTGTAATTAGATCTGTAAACTTCTGTGCTCTGTCTGTGCTGATTAAAAAAACATAATACATCATGACCTCCCCCATATCCATAGCACCAATCCCTGGCACCCACGCAGTCCAGCATCCAGGCAGAAATCCAAAGTCAAGCTGAAAAGGTGCCTGGCATAACCCTCCCTCCTCCACGACGCTGCCTTCTCTTGCATGAAAGCATTTCGCGCTTCCTATAAATAAAACCAGCTGATCGTAGCGATAGCTGGTTTACTATAACAGCAGCGTGATGCTGTGGAAAACGAAATGAAGGAGAAGATTGTCAGGCGCGACTTTGATTTCTGCCTGATGCTGGACTGAGTGAGTGGGTGCCAGGGACAGGTGCTATGAGTGTGTGTGTGTGTGTGGGTGTGTGTGTGGGGGGGTCATGATGTATTCATTTTTATAATTAGTACAGACAGAGCACAGAAGTTTATAGATCAACCATGGGAGCGGGTGGGTAGAGCCGCGGTCACCCGATACCCGCAGTTTGTATTACTATTTTATTGCAGACATTTATGACAAAAAAACAACTTGTGGGTGCTGGGGAAGGGAGGGAGTATGCTTTTTTGACAGAAGGTGGAGGGCTGGGGGTTTTGCTGTTTGCATGGGCTGGGAGAGGAGGGAGGGTTCTGGTTCTTATTAATTATGTCACTGGCCGAATAACGAATAACGAATATTTGGCAACTGAATACCGAATATTCAGACGAATATTCGAAAAAAGGTATTCGCACAGCCCTATTGGATAGGACCTGAAAGAAACTGTTTTGATTGGCTACCTAGGAGAGTGCCTTTCTGTTCTTTTGTTGTTCCATGTCCTGTTGGATGGGACAACTTCTGTGAGTACTGTTCTAGGAGACAAGATCTCCACATTTCTTAGGGGATTCGATAGTCTGGGGTGTGTGTGCCCATAGATAAGACTGGATTGCACCTGTCAGTGCCCCTAGTTTTCACCCAAGTGAGTGAAGTACTAGTAAACTGTGGACCCAAGTGAGTGCAGTTTATTCTCTGGTCGCCCCAGCGAGTGACGAAGTTAAAGGATGGGACCTCTAGCATTTCAGTGGGGAATCGGATTCCAATGGTGTAACCCTGAAGAACGTCAGAGACTGTCAGTTGGGGCCAAGGATGGGAGGAATGTCAGATAAGCGCTCACAAGGCAGGGCTTCCTGGTTCATAAAGGGCACCAGTATTTCTACCTGAGCATGGGCCAAATTGCAGGTTAATTTGTGTGACAGGAGTTTCATTAAAATGCACCTAATGTGCGAAGAAGAGTTCTGAGTGTGTGGCTTTTCCCCACAGAATTAACACTCATGGGGAGGAAATGTTCATGTGCTTGGCCAGGTGTCCACTAATGCACCTTTTGGGAAACTGGAAGGAAGATGTTCTGTTGTTGTTCATGAACTGTACTGCATGCAAAGAGAGTTTTTGAATTGTATCTGTCCAGCCTGGACTGACCCTTGGGACTCCACTTCTGCTTTTACTTTCCATCTGTTTGATAAAACCATACTGCACAATCCCAGTCACTGTTATGGACATTCAGGTTATTGCTTCTGGTTGTGTGGAATTACTGAGGCACCCTCAGCAGGTTAGATCTGGTATATGCCTAGCAGCCTCCACCCAGGACCTGGGTTGTGTCATTTACACAAGGTTCATGTTTTTATTTTTTTGTACCCCTACCCCTCTCTTCCTCTAGAGAATGAGCCAGGTATACATCCTAACGCCAAGGGTGGTACCTACTTTTTTGTAATGTAAATAGCTATGCCAGTATATGGGCGCCAGTGTTTCCAGATTTTAATGGGGGGTGTGTACACTAGTTAAAAAGTGACCTGGGGGTTACAGTTGTTTTCAGCCAATGGGGCCATGTGGCATAGTCATTGAGTCACCAATCAAACTTTATTAGCTAAGCTCTTTAACCTCCCCTTGAATGAGGCTTATGGTTAGATTCTGACCTGGATACTATTTTAAAGGATATGCAATAAGAAGGGCTAGCTCCAGTGTCAAACAACAATGCAAGACTACCATAACTCAAAGGGGTCAAGGTAACGGCTGGCGCAGACAGTTCCAAGGAGGGGGGTTCCATCCCTTCGGAAATTTGACTCCAGAGAATAGAGGAGCCTATTCAGGTAACAAAGGTTACAGTATCAGAGGAGCCCTGGCCAGGTGCCGTGCAAGAGGCCTAGCACAGGAAACCTGGTGCTTCACAAGAAGGCACGTGGGCCCATCTCTGCCTCCTTTTCTTTAGTGGAAGACTACTGGAGTTTTCCTCAAGATGGGCCAAAAACAATGTCAGATGCCTTATTAGGGGACACTTTCTTCCGCCCCAAAGGCCAGGCATTGTCAGAGACCCTTCACTCAGGGCCATCGTACAGGTCCTGCTATTCAAACAAGGTCAGGGGTCCTACTGGATCTATTTCATAGTTCCCAAGAAGCTAGGAGTTTTCAGGCCCATTCTGGGTTCAAAGCACCTGAACAAGTTTGTGTGCATAGAAACATAGACTTTGACGACAGATAATGACCACTCATCCCACCTAGTCTGCCCAGTTCCCTACCTATTGGATAAGCTGCAGATTCTAGTTAACCAACAGCCTACTTCCTCCTACCCCCCACTATAATTGCCTTATGTCTGTCTGTAAGAGAGAGCAAGCCGAATATCCATCTGCCCCCCCCACCCTTTTGGGTTTCCTTAATTCCAATGCTGCAGGACATTCAGAGGGACTCCAAGATGTACACTGTGTCCTGTTTTATGTTGTATGTTGTGTTTGTTGGGCTGGCCACCCACAATCTGTATTTATTTTTATGTGTTCTGTTGTGTGTGATCCCCACCTTTGTGTACATCATGGATCTCCTTCATAACTCTAGCAGCCTTAAGTTATGGAAACTAAGTGTGAAGCAGAAATGTATTTAAAAATAAAGAAAATGCTGGCTTGTAACTTCAAGTCTTCAATTAATTAGTTTAAAGCCTCTTTGGAAAGCAGGCATTGCGACAGTGCGGGGCGTTTGTAAGAAGTCTGCTCAAAACACTCGCACTATCGCAAGGATGGAAAAGGCTCTGGAAGCAGTCTTTAATTTAATAAGGGTGTCCGTCTGCATTATAGACAGAACGGACGAAAAGAAACAAAAATACAAGTGAAGTAAAGCCTTCCTTTTTATGGGAGATACAGAGAAGTCCAGACTGCTGCTGTTTAAATTCATTCTGAGCTCTGCCTTTGTTGTTTAGTTAGCAGTCTGTAGAAAACTGTTTAAACCGCCTGAAAAGTACTGGTTTGGGCACAATATTCCTATCGCTAGTGCTGCCATTTAATTAAAGTAAATTCTCCACAAGGCACAGAAGGAGTTCCCCCTTAAAAAACACTACTGAAAGAGAGTATTGGTAATGAGAGTAAACTTTGTTTGTGTGCCTCTGCTTCTTGCTGAAAACACTCACATTACCAACACCTCTAGGAAGAAATATGTTTGTCTGTACTAAAAAGAATTAAGTAACACTTGACTTACCTGTATAATGCAACTTAAATTATATCAAGGTAGTTTTCTTTTTAAAATTTCTGTGTAGCCAAAATGCTGCTGTTTCAGAAGCTCCCTGCTTCATTGTTCCCTATGGACCGGCTGCGCCCAGTTTCCCTGTTTTTATCCCTTGCAAAGAGGAACTTCCCTTCTGTGAAAGTTAAAATATTGAGACAGCTCATAAAATTTGTTTTGAATGTCAAAATGTTTTTGGAATGTTACTTTATGTTTAAATAAAATAAGATATTTTATTTTGAGAAAGATTGAATGGATAAAATTTTAAAACTGGAGTAACGAGGTCACATGTCTGTAGAACTGCTATATAAGCAGAACTACCTAGGAAGCTAGCAGTGTAAGGGAGGGTGTGAATCTGTTAACACCCAGTCCTGAGATAGTCAGTACTACCTCTGCTATGTAAACTATGGACTTTTTGGCTTGGTTTATTATTTTGTCATTTCCAGTCTGCTCTAGGTAATACATTTTTAAGTTTATTCTGCTAATTTTTGTCCCAGCACTTTGTTTATCCCACACCATTTCACATTTGGTGTCAGAAGTGGGATGCAGGTTTGAGGAGGACCTGTTGGTGGATCTGAGGGCAGATTCTGAGTGTATGCAGTCGGACAAGGCAGGAGAGCGGACTATCCCAGCTACAAGGTCATTTATATTAGCCACACGGTTGCCTTTATTATCTGGGCTGGAGCCGATGGTTCGAAGAAAAGTGGCTAAGGTGACAATGGAGGGAGACGCTTTGGAAATGGAAACGGACAAGGATACAAAGGCTATTGAGAAGGGTGCACAAGCAGCTGAACCAAAGGAAGAAGAGCCACAAGAGGGTCCCCATGAGTTGTTACGATGGTTGTGCTTGAGACAGACAGAACTGGAGCGAGAAAGGGAGAGAGACCGAGTTGAAAGAGAGAGAGATCGGGCAGAGAATGCTACTAGATGGACTGACACCCTACGGGCTATTCAGGTACTCAGTTCCACAAGATCTCCTTCAACACCCCTGGTGGGCCAAAAAGACATAAGGTTAGTCAAAATGACTGAGTCAGATGATATAGAAGCCTATCTTAACATTTGAGAGAGTGGCCGCTGCTTGTGCCTGGCCTAGAGATCAGTGGGTGGTCAGGCTGGCACCATATTTAACTGGGAAGGCATAATTAGCCTACAGTCATACAGACCTTGCACACATAAATGACTATGATTATGTTAAACATGCTATTTTAAAAGATATGACATAAGTCCTGAAACCTATAGACAGCTTTTAGAGCATATAAATTCCAAACGACAGATACACCTCAAGATTTGTATACACA
Organism: Neoceratodus forsteri; assembly: GCA_016271365.2. Lineage (NCBI taxonomy): Eukaryota > Metazoa > Chordata > Ceratodontiformes > Ceratodontidae > Neoceratodus > Neoceratodus forsteri. The sequence continues at coordinate 499,889,835 of CM028138.1, read as the reverse complement.
TCTGAAAGATTTATGTCATAAATGGTTGCAACCTAACACAAGAACAGTGGTACAGATTGTAGAGAACATTATTTTGGAACAATTCATCCGGGTCTTACCCCAAGATGTGCAGTTATGGGTTAAGGAACATCGCCCTGAAACCTCGGAGACTGCCATAAGGCTAGCAGAAGATTACCTGACTGCCAGACCACAACGCCCCGCACTGTCTCAATGCCTGCTTTCCAAAGAGGCTTTAAACTAATTAATTGAAGACTTGAAGTTACAAGCCAGCATTTTCTTTATTTTTAAATACATTTCTGCTTCACACTTAGTTTCCATAACTTAAGGCTGCTAGAGTTATGAAGGAGATCCATGATGTACAAAAAGGGATCACACACAACAGAAGACATAAAAATAAATACAGATTGTGGGTGGCCAGCTCAACAAACACAACATACAACATAAACAGGACACAGTGTACATCTTGGAGTCCCTCTGAATGTCCTGCAGCATTGGAATTAAGGAAACCCAAAGGGGCAGATGGATATTCGGCTTGCTCTCTCTTACACTGTCCCACGCATTCTTGAATTCCCCTACTGTTTTCGACCCCACAACCTCCTCAGGAAGGTGGTTCCATGCGTCCACCACCCTCTCCCTGAAAAAATACTTCCTCACGTTGCCCCGAGCCATCCCCCCTCTATCTTCAAATTGTGCCCCCTTGTTCTTGCACATCTTTTTCTGAAATATGCTCCCCTCTTGGACTTTGTTGATCTCTTGAGGTACTTGAAAGTTTCTATCATGTCCCCCCTCTCCCTCCTTTCCTCAAGGGTATACATATTAAGCTCTTTTAGTCTCTCTTCGTATGGCTCCTTGTGCAGACCCTGCACCGTTTTAGTTGCCCACCTCTGGACTGCCTCCATCCTGTGTCCTTGCAGAGATTTATTTATTTAGTTTTTGTTGACCGGGTAAGTGCACTAGACAAATCCTGCCTATTTTCAGGCACGACCTGGGGGAGGGGGATACAGATGAATGCCAACTCACCTTGAACCAGATTAAGCTGTTGGAGGCATTTTTTTAGTGAATGAGGGAAAATTTGGCCAGGACACCGGGGAAATTCCTCTACTCTGCAGCAGGGGGACCCTTTGGCCATCTTACTGAGATGGCCACTTTTCTGCAAACCTCAGGAGAGAAGAATGTAAGAGAGACAGAGGAACAGGCCTCCTCCTCTGTCACTGGAAAACGAGAGGCTGCTGTGTTGCAGGAAGATTTGATCCTAACTGACTTACCAGATGAATTTTTTGATGCCGACATGGATGACGCACCGAAGGCCGCTGTTGTTGTGGGGGATTTGCAGCTTGCACCCATGGAAGGTAACCGTTTGGATTTATTAGAAAAGGAACGTTTATTGACACTTGTATTGGCTGACGAATTGAAATGTAAATGCCAGAAGGATGAACTGGTTGCCGCTATTGCTGCTCTGAGAACCGCTTTATTGTCAGTTTCACCTGATGTCTCGCAGTCAGTTCAGTCTCCTGAGAATGACGTGCCCAGTGTTGATGAGACGAGGAGAGATGAGTGTGGAGACTGAGAAGCAGTTCTCTGTACCAGCTGGCAGCTGTAAACATTGGGGAGATGTGTGCGGAAAGCCGGTCTTGGGTGGCGAACCTGACAGTAAGTTGGACTCTATGCCTTCTAAACAGCGTTTGGGTATGCATGGGCCATGTAAGATGCTGCCGGGTGATCTCATTTCGGATGTGTCAGAAGTGCCTCATGGTGAGGGGGGGAAGGAGCGGGCTGACATTAACTTGGGTTCTGTATCTCCTGCTGTTTTACCCTCATTGCGGGATGCTGTTTCTCCTGGTACGAGTGCTCCAGCTACCTTGCAACATGGAGCTAATTGGTCTCCTGAGAGGGCTCTTTCGGAGGCTGGGTAGCTTCAGCAGTCAGATGGGAGCTGGCTTCCTGCTCCTACGGATGACTCTGTGAAGCGCTATACTATCCTATCTGCTCCAGTGTGTACAAGTACAGTGCCCTCTGCTGTGCATGTTTCTTCCTTGGTCAAGGATCGGACTGGAGATGTGTTGGGACATGACACTGGGGTTGAAGACCCCAGAGTATGTGGGTTGCCTGTCCTTGGGGATAATACTCCTCCCTCGCTGGACAGGGTCCGAATGGGGCCTTCGGACCGGGTGTTACAGGACCCAAAACAAGTAGCATGGTTGAATCCGATGTTCCGATTGTCAGAATTTTTCCAGAACAAGGGGGAACCTGCCCCTAGAAAGAATGCTGTGCGATTAATTTATAAAGGTGGACTTGAAGAACAACCAGATAGATTGTATATTGCTAGACACTTGTTGAAAGGTTCCCTGAAATTTTTTTCCTCAGAGATATTTGCTCTTATCCATATTGGCAATTCAAATTTTGATGTTAGCTTTAAAATGTCTCGAGTTTGGACAGATTTTGGTCACAGTATCAGAAAGTTAAAAATACCTCTTTATGGGTTCCTTTTTAGTGGTTCCCTTAACTAAACCTGCAGTTAAATTGATTACAGTTTTGTTTCGTAATGAAGGAGTTAATGTTGAGGACATTTTGTTTTGGTTGCGTCAACGGTGTGAAGTCTTGGATAAGCCCATGCCAATTCTTGACAGTGAGCATATATGGAATAGGGGTGAAAAATATGCGTGAAGCTATTTTCCACTAATAATGGTCCTGTGCATCTTCCTAATAGTTTATTTTTGGGGAAAGATAGGGGGAGTTTGTTTTATTATGGTCAGCCTGTGGGTCAAGGACTCATCTTAGCTCAGCATGTGATACCCCTCGCTGCAATCATTGTTTTGAATTTGGTCACCTTGCCACTGATTGCCTTAATCTCTTTAAGTGTAATTTGTGCAAAAAGACAGGGCATGGGTATGGGAAGTGTCCTTGGGCATCCCATAATAGGGAGAATTGTCCTTCCTATGAGGGGTTGATTAATAGAGCTCAGCAGTTACAAGCCAAACATACCACACAGGTGATGGTCCAGGTGAAGGATGTTCTGACTGGGACTTTGGTTCCTCCCCTTCCTGAGACATCTGTAGGCTGGGAGGTGGAAATTCAGGAGCTGGGGTCTCAGGACCATGATAGTCTGACACAGGCTGAGGACCCTCAGGTTGTGCCTGTTTCTTCTGGCTCTACTGAGGCCTCCACCTCTGCTATTCCTATCCTTGGTGACTCCGTTTTCACTGATATGCCTCCTCCTCCCCCCCCCCCCCCCCCCGTCTTCTCAGCAGCCACTTAAAAAAGGAGTTGTTAAGAAACGTAATAGGTCTGGGAAGACTGTTTTGACTAAAGCCTCCCCTTTGTCTAGAGGTGATAGGGATCGCCCTGACAGTTGGACGCAGGGTAATAAATTTGCGGTCCTGACTCCCAGGGATAAATCAGAAGGGGAAGAATCTGATGCCTCTTCCTGAGCTTCTAATACTACTGACGTGGCTTCTGATGGAGAGGATGGGGATGTGAAGGGTGAGGAATTTCCTCTGCGACGTTCCAGGCGTAGGAGGGTATATAAACCCCCTTGATTCTGGGGTTGGTATTTTTTCTTCCTATTATCTTTTTTATGACCTCTTTGACTGTTACTACCCTTAATGTAAATAGCATTAAGAGTCATTAAAAGATGGTTACTACTTTGTCTCTTTTGTCCCAGCAGCAATGTGATATTTTTTGCATTCAGGATACCAGGCTTAAAACTCTTTCTGATGTTAAGCTTGCTGATAATTTTTGGAATAAAGGTGTTACCTTTTGGTCGAATGGGGAAGATCCTTGCTCTGGTGTTGGCATTTTATTTGCTAATCCTGCTTTAAAAGTCTAATGATTGGTTGACATTTCTCCTGGTAGGGCTTTGTTATTGGATGTTAATTATTTTGGGGATCGGTTTCGATTTGATTACATTATATACACCACAAACCAAAGCACAAAGAGTTGCATTGATGAAGGCTGTACAACCCTTTCTTCATACTTCTCAGATGGTCATTTGGGTGGGGGATTTTAACTGTTTTCTGAGTACTTCTGATAGAGGGTTGAATACATCTAAATTATTTTGTGATTCAAATGCATTGGTTAATATTATCAATACTACAAAGCTAGTTTGATGCCTACAGACTCACATATTCTACTGGTGGTAATACTTTTTTTTAAATCCTCCCTATCAACCAGAATAGATTTTGTGTTTTTTTTTTTTTTGTTTTTTTTTTTCTGCTATTTTACTGGTTACTTCGGTATCTTTGAAAGCTTGGGGATTTTCTGATCATAGATCTGTGACTGTTAGAATTGCCTAGGGTAATGTCCCTCATAGTAAGAAAAATCAATAGTGTCTTAATAACAGACTATTGGAGGATGTGACTGTCAGAAGGGATTGGCACCGGGAGTGGGTCGCTCGGCCTTCTGCTTTTGAATTTTAGGATGATCTCGCCTCTTGGTGGGACGACACTAAAATTGTATGGAGGGATTTTTTTTTTTTTTTTCAGAAACGTTTTTGGACTATTGCTGACGACCGGTACCTTGAATATTTGAGTCTGAGAGGCCAGTTACAGAAGTTAATTTCCTTAATTGAAACAGGAATTATGGTGAACAGCTCAAGCATTTTAAAAAATAGAATGCTGGATTTACAGTATGATAGGGCTAAATCTTTGGAACAAGAACAATGTTTTGGATTGAAGTTGCATAAGGGTGCTCTGGATCCTTTTCAGGATTGCAGTGATAGGATAGGTCGTAGACTGATTACCCAACTAAAGACGGTAACGGGTCTTTGGTTTCTTTCCCTCAGGATTTGTTACATGTGGTAGACCAGTATTTGAAATCCCTTTTTCAGAAAGTCTTTGGGCTTAACACTTCAGCGATTGATTTTGATAGACTGCATTTACCTAAGGTTACATAGATACATAGATACATAGACAGTGTCGGCAGATAAGGGCCTATGGCCCACCCAGTCTGCCCATTTGAGCTTGTAAGTTCAGTTTGTTTTCCTAGAAGTCTGTTGCCCCTTACCCCTGACCTCCAGAATTCCTTTATGTCTATCCCATGCATTCTTAAATCCCGTGATTGTTTCAGCCCCCACCACTTCCTCTGGCAGGGTGTTCCACTTGTCCACCACCCGTTCTGTAAGAAATTCTTTCTCATGTTTCCTCTGAATCATCCTCCCTCCAACTTCATCCCATGCCCTCTAGTCCTGGAACATCTTTTTCGCTAAAAATAGTGTTTTCCTGCACCCTGTTCCTCCCTGTAAGATACTTGTATGTCTCTATCATATCCCCTCTCCCTCCTCTCCTCCAGGGAGTACATGTTCAGTTCCTTCAACCTGTCTTCATAGGACTTGTGATGCAATCCATGCACCATCTTTGTTGCCCTCCTCTGAACCTTCTCTACCCTGTCTATGTCCTTACGAGGTATAGTCTCCAGAAGTGTACACTGCAACTCAGGTGGGGCCTCACTAGTGTCTTGTATAGCGGATTATGACCTCCCTTTTCCTGCTGGTGATGCCCCTGCCTATACATCCCAGCATCCTATTTGCTTTACCTGCTGCCTTGTCACACTGTTTCCTACCTTGAGGTCATCAGAGATGATAACCCCAAGATCCCTTTCCTGCTTGGTGCATGCTATATCCTCACCCCCAACTGATATATTGTGCCAGGTTTTTGTGCCCCATATGCATTATCTTGCACTTCTTTGCATTGAATTTCAACTGCCAAACCCCTGACCGTTCTTCAAGTTTCTGCAGGTCACTTCTCATTCTGTCTACACCCTCAGGTGTGTCTACTCTGTTACAGAGGTTTATGTCATCAGCGAACAGTGAAATTCTGCCTTCTAGGTCCTGCGCCATGTCACTGATGAAGATGTTGAATAGGACCGGTCCCAGCACTGATCCCTGTGGTACCCCACTGGTCACTTTTCCCTCTGTGGAGTGACAGCCATTTACCACCACCCTCTGTGTCCTGCCACCCAGCCAGTTACCTAACCACCACACTACTGTCCTGCCCACACCCATATTCCCCAGTTTGTGTAATAGTCTTCTATGTGGCACAGTGTCAAAGGCCTTGCTGAAGTCCAGATAGGCCATGTCCACTGCCCTCCCTGATCCACCTCCTAGTCACCCAGTCAAAAATTCAAGCGAGGTTGGTCTGACATGACCTCCCCTGGTGAAACCATGCTGCCTTGGGTCCTGTAGTCCATTGACAACCAGATGTTCCACCAATCTTCTCCTTCAGTAGTGCTTCCATGATCTTCCCCACTACCGAGGTGAGGCTGACTGGTCTGTAGTTCCCCGCTTCCTCTTTGTTCCCACTTTTGTATAAGGGGACTACATCTGCTGTCCTCCAGTCTTTGGGTACCTCCCCTGTTTCCAGTGATCAGCTAAACAGGATGGCCAGAGGTTCAGCCACCACCTCTCTTAGTTCTTTAAGGACCCTGGGGTGCACCCCATCTGGCCCCATTGCTTTATCAACTCTTATTACTTCCAGTTCCTTCAGGACCCTTTCTCGTGTAAAGGGACTTGTGTCCACTTCTGCACCATTCTCACCCGTTGTACTCCCTTCAGACCCATTACCCTCCTCTTCCTCAGTAAAGACTGAGCAGAAATACCTGTTCAATATGTCAGCTTTACTGTTGTCATCCTCCATCGGCCCCCATCCTCCCTTCAGTCTCACTATCCCTCCTTTGTCTTTCATTTTCACTTATGTACCTGTAAAGGTTTTGTCCCTCTACCCACTGATTTTGCAATGTGTTCTTCTGTCTGAGCTTTGGCTTCCCTTACTGACCTCCCTGCCTCCCTTTGCTTCTCCTGGTACTTCTCCCTATCCCCTTCTGCCTGTGTCTTTTTGTATTGCCTGAATGCAATCTTTTTGGCTTTCACTTTCTTTGCAACCTCTTTGGAAAACCATAATGGTCTCCTCTTCCTTTTCCTCTTGCTAACCTGCTTAATGCATAATTCTGTTGTTCTTGTAATCCCCATTTTAAATACTGCCCACTGTTCCTCAACCCCTGATTCCTGTCCCATTCCCTTAATGCCTCTTTCAAGTATCTCCCATTTTCCCAAAGTCTTCCCCTAAAATCCAGGATACGTGTTTTTGTGTGGTTTGGTTCTGCTCTTCTGTGATTTCAAACCACAATGACTGGTGGTCACTGTTTCCCAGGTGTTCCCCACTGTTACCCCAATCACACTGTCCCTGTTTGTGAGCACAAGGTCCAGTATTGCCTTCTGCCGAGTTGGTTCCATGACCAGTTGCTTGAGGAAGGCACCCTGAAGGGAGTCCAGGATAAATCTGCTCCTAGTTGATGCTGCTGCTGGGATGCTCCAGTCCACGTCTGGAATATTGAAGTCTCCAACCAGTACTACCTCACCCTTGTCTGCCATCCTTTGGATGGCTAGCATCAGCTCCCTATCTGTTTCTTCCTCCTGGGCTGGTGGTCTATAGACCACACCTGTGCGGATGGCTGTCCCCATTTTCCTTTGGATTCCTTTGATTTGGATATGACTTTTATTAGGAGATGTCTCGGTTGATGAGGTTAGACTTACTATCTCCTCTTTGAATCCTGACTCTGCACCTGGGACGGATGGATTGGGAGCAGCTTTTTAACAGACTTTTAAGGAAGTTATCGCTCCTGTTTTTGTCTGTGTTATTAGTGATATGCTCAATACATCCTCTTTGGCTGAGTCAATGAATCAAGCATTGGTTATCTTGCTTCATAAAAAAAGGCCCTAAAGAAGACTTAAAAAATTGGAGGACACTTAGCTTGTTGAATACTGATTTAAAAATGTTAAGTAAAATGTTGCTTAACAGATTGTCTCAAATAGCAGATAGGTTGATTAGTCCGGAACAAACTTGTTCTATTCCTGGCCGATCTCAATATGATAATTTGTTGGTTTTGTGGGAAATCTTTCATGTTGCACAAACTGGGAATTTGGAAGGGTTTATTCTGGGCCTTGATCAGGAGAAAGCTTTTGACCAGGTTTCGCATGATTTTTTTTGTTTTCTGTGTAGTCAGCTTATGGTATTTCTGAAGCTTTTGTGGGATGGATACGCACTATGTATATGAAAGCTACAATTATTCCTAATATTAATGGATGGGTTGGTACTCCTATTTTAGTAGAACGAAGGGTGAGGTGAGGTTGTCCACTCAGCCCTCTCTTGTATGTAACAACATTGTCACTATTTAAAGGTGGTCTCTGCACCAAAATAGAGCCCCCTGAAGAAGCTCCACAAAGCGAAGCTCCGGGGATCCTGGGAAATCAATATCAGCTCATTCATTTGATTTAAAAGAACCAGGTTTGAAAAATGTCACTGGACTTATTTAATTGTGAGCATTACATGCTTCAGAAGTGCAACTGTATTTTTGTTTGTGGTTGAACTTTAACAGGGTCTAGCATGGCCCTTTGGCTGTACCCCACTCTGTGCTGTGAGTGCTGTATACCTTGGTGTGTTTGGAAACAACCAATGAGCCAGGACCAACTAAGTCCTGTGTGATAGAATCTGTAGAACTGACCCCAAAACCAGGGGGCACAGAACTGCTGGAACACAAATGTGTACCTTTAAGGCAGGGAATGACTGTGAAGGAGGCCTTATGGGCTTAGGGAAGATAGCAGTGTAATGGACCCACTCAGACGGGTCTGCTTCCGTGCTCAGAAACCTTCCAGGAGAAGGGACTCCAGGAGATTTCTGAGGAAAGGAAGGGCATCAGGTTCTGGCAACTTTTGTGTGTTCTGTGGGCTGTTGAGTTTCTGGAGTGGCAGCCCCAGGCATGGGTGTAGGCAGGCAGGCATACTCCAAACACTCCATGGTGTGCAATTTTATTTAAGGGGGTAGCAAACAGACTCTGAACTGCTTCCTTTTTCCATGAAAACTAACAAAGAAAATATTGAACCTTTCTGTAATTTTATTCAAAGGAGTCAAAACTAGAAGGACTGGTCACTAATACTGTGTTTGCATCCCAAGGACAATACAACTTTTCATGCTCTGGGCTGGTATGTGGGTGTCTTAGGGAACAATGAATGGCATTTGTATTTACCCATGCAGGACAACAACCACTGTCATGAGATACAAAAGTTGTATTTATTGTGCCAAATGAGGCAACAAACATGGTCCAGGTGTACATTTGTATATTGTCTGGCTACACCCCGGGTGGAGAGGTAGCTCACCCTGACAAAGGCCGGGGGGGGGGTAGCAGTGAGTCCACTTGTTGTGCAGATCTAAAATCCCTGGCTACATCCCTGGCCTCAGGCACAAATTGAGACAAACTGGGCCGATAAAGGCAGGACTGTGCTGAAGGAGTGCAGATCTGGTGGAGATATCATGGTGGAAAGGTCTGCAGTGCTGGGAGTGAGTGCAAGCTGTGCCACCCCAGACCTCAAAAGTGGAGAATACAGTACACTATGAACAGAGCTGCTGCTTTCCAGAGAGGAAAAGTGTGGCGACCACATGCAAGCCATCACATGGGCAACACTGGATATAGCGTGGAGAAAAAAACCAAGGACTGCTGATCCAGGTCCTGTATCTGGCACTACACTATGGTGCTGGGCTGTCTTTGACCTAGGGGTTAGAAGCCAGGACATGTGAAGGTCAGACTGGGGCCTCAGCAGTCCAGAATAAGTGGAAGGAGGTCAGAAAAGCTTGTAGCCAGTGCTCAAGGTGATCAGTTCAGCACAGAGCAGAGGGAAGAAGACTACATTCATCATAGATACCCTGGGAGAGCAGATATCCCATGGCCTGCTGCATCAGGAGGAGCCATCCGGATCTGGGAGCCATGAGTATGCTGCAGTGTGGCATTGTTTAGTTTAGTTTAGTTTAGTTTAGTTTATTGTTCTAGGAATTATTACCTTTGAACCAATGGCTCTTTTACAAAGCTTCCACGTTAAACAAATGTACATACAAACAAGACATGTTACAATAAATGGTCAGCAATTTACAATGGCTACAATAAGTCAGTATAATGCAGTTACTTCCTAGAGAAAAAAAAAAGAGAAGGAAAAAAAAAGAAACTCAGGAACATTTAAGGAAGAGTCAGGTGGGAAAAGTACGAGGAGATTAAGGGGGGACGGGAGCAGACTGAGAGTAGCTAGAGGTACTCGGAATGTCTTTGTCAAGAGAGGGGCTGAGGAGGAGGATAAAAAACTGTCAGAGCGGCCAAGGGGGAAGAGTCATTTGTCAAAGCAGTCACAGGAGCTAGAGGCTGAGAGGTGAGCGTAAGTGTTTCAAAGGACAGTGCCTGTTTCACCGTGTTTCATAATCTGGATTACAGCTACCCCACGTTGAGGGATTTTTCTGCCATTTAAGCAGTTGCGTGGCTTGTGGGGTTTGGGATTTGAGCATATTGCTCTGGTTAAGGTGCACCAATGCCAGCCAACCCAAGGCAACATCTACAGGCCTGCAGCAACTCTACAGCTGCAGTAGCAAGGCGCTGAGTTAAGGGAGCTCCCACTGAGATTTCTTTAAAACCTGATAGCAGGTGGGAGGGGGTAGATCTGGCCTGCCAAGGAGGGCACCTAAGAGGGCCATGTTTATAGTTGACATTTGCTTTAACCCTTTTTCTTACAAGGGGTCAGTTGTTAATAAAGCTGTGTTATTCTGTTAAACCTGGGCTGGTTATTGACTCCTCATGTGACAGAGAAACAAATTAGTGGTTTACACAAGGGGGGAGGGAGGAAGAGGTAGTAACAACAACAAAAATGGAAAGGGACCTGGGGGTAATCATATCAGATGACCTTAAGGTTAGCAAGCAATGTGAGAAGGCAGTGGGGGGCTGGGGGATACTGGGATGTATAGGGAGAGGCATCACCAGCATACGACAGGAAGTTGTTATCCCCCTGTACAGACAGTTGGTGAGACTCCATCTGGAATACTGCATCCAGTTCTGGAGACCCCATCTCCACAAGGACATAGACAGGCTAGAAGTAGTCCAGAGATGGGCAACTAAAATGGTGCAGGGTCTGCAAGAGAAGCCACACAAGGAGAAACTAAAGGAGCTTAATATGTATACACCTGAGGAAAAGAGGGAGAGGGGGGGACATAATAGAAACTTTTAAGTACCTCAGTGGAATCAACAAAGTCCAAGAGGGTAGCATCTTTCAGACAAGATACGTGCAAGAACAAGGGGACACAATTTAAAGATGGGGGTGCAGTTCAGGGGCATTGTGAGGAAGTATTTTGTCACAGAGAGGGTGGTGGGCACATGGAACAGCCTTCCTGAGGAGGTTGTGGGGTCTAAAACTGTGGGAGAATTCAAGAATACATGGGACTGACATAAGGCAATTCTTGTGGGGGCTAAGAAGAAATATGCCGTTGGTTAACTAGGATCGGCAGCTTATCCTCTAGGTAGGGAAATGGGCAGACTAGGTGGGCCAAGCCGTCCTTATCTGCTGTCAAAGTCTATGTTTCTATGTTACGTACGAAGCCCAGCAATGACCAAAACCCTTGTGGCTTGGAGTGTCTCCAGCACTTGCCCCAGAACTGCAGTTTACTGGAAGCGTTGGTTTACCAAAGGTGGCGGCAGTGTCATGTGTACCACCTAGACATGCTTTTCTGAGGGGGGCCCATCACAGTAGATATTACTCCAGTTTCCCTTAAGCTGAAGGAACCCCCCACCCAGCTCCACCCACTGTAACTAGTTGCTAACAGACTTCATCCCTCATGTGACCTGAACACACATGTATTTCTTTTAGACATTTACAAAACAAGTACCTCCTTTAAAATCTGTCACCAGTTATGAACATTCACCATTAAAATACCAAATACAGCGAAAATAAGGCAAACCTCCAGTGTTCTCTGCACAATTAAACCACCCCTCTCTTATTGACCTCATCCTCACCAACCATCCCAATCACCTCTCCCAGGTTAAAGTGTTTCCTGATGCGCTAAGTGACCACTCCCTGGTCACTGGCTGGTGGTCAAACAATCTCTCTCCTAGCCTCCCTAAAGTTACAGTCCAAAGGCACATCAAAAAAGACGTCCTCTCCCGCCTCAAATCGTACCTTGCTTCCCATGATTGGTCACCATCCATAAAGCTCAGACTGTCGATGCAGCCCTTCTTTCCTTTATCACCACCTTCAACGCTGCCTGTGACATCTTTGCTCCCTTCTCAAAGCATATTTTAAAAAACAGGGACACCTGATGGATCTCACAGTCCCTGCTTGACCTGATGCATCATAGAGACAACCTCTGGCAGACAGCTCTGGACTCACAGCTACCCCAGGACAGACAACTCTACAGAGAGGCCAGGAACAAAGGCATCTGGGCCATCCGACTAGCCAAGGCCACTTACTATAAGCATGCCCTCACCACCACTTGGTGCTTTGGGAAAAAATTCTGGAGCAATACAGTATAAAGGAGCTGTGCAGGAAAACCATCTCCTCTGCCCCCTTGCAGATCCTAGTAGATGGGGCCCTCACCCAGGACCCCACCACCATCTCCAATGCCCTTAATACCACCTTCCCAGACCTTAGTCACATCCTCCCACATACCTTCTTCAACCCAATTCCAAACTGCCCTGTGGTCACCTCAGCTACCACAGTCCCCCCCCCCATCCTTCTGGCTGAAAATCATCTCTGATTTTCTCTGAAAAGCACTGCCTCACCAAAGCCTTAAACAAATGCACGCTATAGCAGTGACACTATTGACCTCAAAATTCTCAGACTAACTCCGGATGTGACCCTGCCACATCTCACCAAGATACTAAACTGGTTGCTACGCCTCAGACAGTTCCCCACTCTATGGAAAAGTGGTATTATTACCCCATCCTCAAGAGCGGTGACCCCACTTTCACCAGTAATTACCAACCCATCTCGGTCCCCCAAAAGGCACTTGAAAAAAATAGTGTCGGACCTGCTTACCGACTACTTGACCAAACATTCGCTGCTTTGCCATGAACAACAAGGGTTCTGGAGGGGGCACAGCACCACTACAGCCCTCCTGGAATTTACCTCATATATTCATGAGGCCCTGGAACAGGGGTCCATAGCAGGAGCCATCTATGTTGACTTGACTAAAGCCTTCAATACCGTCAGTCATGCACTTCTGCTCCACTCCCTTTCCTCCCAACATTTCTCCCCTGAGGCAATATCCTGGTTCAAAGACCATCTCTCTGGCCGGATGCAACAGGTCAAATTTAACACTACCATTTCCTCCAAAAGACCAGTCCAATCGGGTGTCTCCAAAGGGTCCATACTCAGCCCATTGATCTTCACTCTTTACCTAAACTCCCTCCCTCAATCATGCAACGGGAAACTCCTGCTCTACGTGGACGATGCCGTAGTGCTCTGGAAACACCCCCCATCCTAACTCCCTCCAATCTGCCCTAGAAGGCTTTTTCAGAGAAATAGAAACCTGATTCTCTGAGCATCGCTTAGTACTCAACTACAACTAGATGAAATCGATGATCTTTGCCCACCGCCAAAGCCCACTCAGTAGTGCTCCGCTTCTCATCACTAACTCCCAGGGTCTCTGTCTTGAACAGTACACTAGCTTCAGATACCTGGGTGTCACTCTGGACACCTCCCTCACCTATCACACACACATCCAACACCTTTCCTCCTCTGTAAATACCAGATTGAGGATCCTATACAGACATAAACATTGCCTACCCCCTCAGGCCCTACATCTCACTGTAACTTCCTCTGTCCTATCTTTGGTGGACTACGGCATTGTGATTTATGGATATGCAGACCAAACGGCCCTACACAGCATCAACATAATGCTCAATAAAGCCTGCAGACCAGTCACTGGATGCGACAGAGACACCCACATGTGCGAGCTTTACAAACTTGTGGACTGGCTCACCTTCAAAAGGAGGCTTAAGTATCACACCTCCCTCCAAGCCAAAAAAATACTCCTCAGTTTAGCACCCAAAGGCCTCCTCCCCCCCCCTCATCCAGACTGTCCCACACAGGAGGGCCCCTAGACACCCAACTGACACCTCTCTCCTAGTCCCCCACTGTAGGAACTCCCTAGGACAAAGGTCTTTCCCATATTGGGCTCCCCTCTGGCTAAAGAGCCTACCAGCCTCTATCTCCCTGGCCCCTAGTCTTGGCCAATTTAAAACTGGTCTTAAGAAACTCCTCCTTGAATCAGCTACCTGTGACTGCAACCATTGCAGTCTATAGCTCTAGCGCAGGGAGAAAAATCCACAATGGTAGGGATAAAATGCCGGAACTTATTCCATGACTGCATCCTCAGGTCCCACAATCACACTGTATATAAACTCTGACTCAGGGTTCAGTTAGGACCCTCTGACTCTGTAATCTACCTTGTGTCACAGCTTAGACCAAAGGACTACTTAGGATCCTTGACACAATGTTTATACACTGTATTATGTGACCTATGTATAAATATTAGTAAATGTTATGTTTGTGCTTTCTGTACTGATGTGGAGCCATTGCAAAGGAGTCTATGACTCAAAGAAATGTAACTCCGATTCTCTTCAATAAATAAATAAAACAAATTAGACCAATTATCCCCTCTAGTGGCTGTACATGAGCAGTGAACAAAATAATTCAGTAGGAATACCAGACTCTCTGTAGCACAGCCCAGCTTGTAATTATAATAAGTTTGTAGTTGCACAATTGACTGGATTGTTTAATACTAAAAGAAACTGAACTTACTAAAAAAGAAAGCAGGCATTAGAGGTCCAGACAGCCAGCCTAACTATCAGTGGGCCCCAGTTAATGGGGCTTAATAGTCCTTCCAGGATGCATGTTCATGCTGGAATAGGGCTTATCTTACAGGGACCTGCAGGTGAATTATAGTGACGCTCCATGTCATGACAAGCAGTGTCACCAATGGAAACTGTACCCCTGGGGAAAGAACTTTAACAGGAAACAGTCTCTGTCCAAATCGGAACTGGGAGATCCATTGAGAACCTAAAAAAAAAAAAAAAAAAAAGAAACTTAACACGGCTGTGGGAAACTCATTAAACAGGAAGTATGGAATGGGTTCCATATCAAAACCGTAATTAGTACTAATTACTGTATGTGAGCGGGTAACGATCAGTTGGTGGCTAGTCATGGCAAGGTGAGGACAGCTGTGCCAGACGCTGGCACAGGACAGGATGGGGGTGTGCAGGGGTGGTGGGTTATTGCTTACCGGGCTGGGGGGGGTCCCTACACTATGGAAATGGGGTCTCTGGGATATTATGCAGTATGACAGGAATCAGGGCTGTGGAGGGGAGATGCTACACTATGGAAAATAGGGGTTCAGAGATACTTTATTTTATGTCATCCGGGATCGGGGCTGGTGTAGGGGGTCACTAGTCTATGGAATATAAGGGTTCGGAGACACTTTTCTATTTCAGTGGGCATCGGGGCTAGGGAGGGGGAAACCACAGTATGGAAAATAAGGGATTGGCAAAGCTTTACTTAATGTCAATGGGAATCGGGCTGGGGAGGGAGCTGGCCTGGCTCATTCTGTTGGGCGCAGCCATTCAAATAAGCCCTTATGGGCATGCATAATGCTCCTTTGCACCATGCATGCCCGATGAGCTCATTTGCATGTTTGGGCTGAATATTGCCCATGGGGGACTTGGCGCATCCAGGTATGTGCCATGCATTCTCCTATAGGCGGTCTTCAGCCCTGCACCCTGGATGCTCAGCACCATACATGATGGCCGTCTGCTATGAGCCGCGCATCCACGGTCCGATACTCAAACAGGATGCGGGGTCTGTTCCAATCACACCTTCTGTTTGAATATTGCAACAGAGCCTTCTGGCGTATCTTTTTTGTGTGAAGCACTGTTCTGTGTGCGCATCTGGCTGGCTCTGAATATGCTCCCCGAGAGAGCAGTCACCTCACCTTCAACATATCCCTTTCTCTCACAAATCCAAACATCATCCCATTTCTGTGCACTGTATACAGCATTCAAAAAGGGGATAAACCCAGCACCCATTTTATGGCCAGAGCAATCCGTGCATATCATATCCATATCCCCATAACAGGGTCTGACTATATACCGTGCCTCTGCCCTGTTAACCACAGTTACGGTCAGCTCACTGGCCCATCATGACAAGACCATCAGTGCTGGGCTGCTGGACTTAAACATTAGGTATGCAACACAATCGCTCTGCAGATTTCAGGCATACTAACACCGCTGACTTAACATCATAGTCAGTAGGAGAGACTGCATTCATAATCCTGCCTTCCCTCATTCTCTCAGGCATTTAATACAGCCTTCTCATCCCACTCCCATGGTCCATAATAACAACATATGCCAACAAACTTTTTTTTTTTTTCTATTTATGGCTACATACTCTCCAGCACCCTCTACTTATCCTTAGGACCTACAGGCACCTCCTGATTCCCCTCCTACTCCCGCATTGTTGCCACTTACCTCCATCAAGCCTTGGCTTTGTCCTCAGGCTGGGTCAGGTGGGGGAGGCCTCTGGACATTCTGGTCTTGTCAGGCAGGGCATGCACTGGGGAGGTGAGGGACCCTGGATATACTGGGGTTGTCATTGTTGCAGAGGTGTTGAGGTTGCAGTCTTTTTCCCTATAAGTAACCTCCCCAAGGATGTCACATTCAAGGTCATCCAGGCTTGCACAGGCACGCTGTGCATGCATTCCCAAGCCGCCACTGCGATGTTCCCCCTCCCAAGTCCGTCTCCAACTGCACTGCCTCCTGTGGTCACCCAGGTGGCAGTCTCGCAGTGGAGCATGGAGTCCTCCCTCCCTCCCCAGAGGAGGTGAGTGTCCTCTAGGACACTCAGTCCTCACCCCCCTCCCCAGCCAGCCCCCAGTGACCTGAGCTCATTCTTGAACTTGGGTCACTGGTGTCGCAAGTGGTAGAGCTACCGCTGTGCTGATGGGCTGGCGTTACCCCAACAAACTTATCACACCTCAGTCATGTCAATGAGCAGAGCAATTCATTTTATTTTTTTTACAATTTAAACTTTATTGCATTTTCTACAATACAACAAAACCACAACGCAATACAACATCAAAATACAGGATCAAGAGATAGGAGTGGATACAAATCTGAAACATCAAACTAAAAATACCCCCGCCCCCCAAAAAATAACCCCTTAGCCCCCTAAAGCACACCAGGAAGCTCATCTCTGCTAAAATGACCAAGAAAGGTAGTAGAACAATTATCTATTACCCGGATGCCCAGGTGAGGATATGTGGGAGCGAGAGTTTGGGGAAGAGACACGTTAGGATTCTTGCAGATCAACCGAGATAGACAATAGGGCATAAAGCGGGTCCCACTGGGATCTGAAACACTGAGACCTGCCCAGCTGGTATGCAATCTATTTTTCCATCTCAAGCACGATCAATATTTCCTGATGCCACACCTTGCATGATGGAATGGCATCATCCACCCAATGGCGACAGATGATTAACTTCGCTGTTATGGCAATCAGGGACATATAGGCTCAGTGGGGTCCAAAAAGTTCCTCTGGGAAGAAGCCAATGAGACAGACTTCGGGAGTAAAGAAAGAATCCAACCCCAGAAGGGGGTCAAGGGATGACCGGATAGCATTCCCAGTGAATGTGCTTCAAATTACCCTCTGCTATACCACAGCGGGAGCAAGTGGAAGAAGCTCATTTGCCCATCCTGTAGAGCCTAACAGGTGTGTAGTAAAGACTGTATAGAATACGGAATTGTAACAGTCTATAGCGGTCCTGTTTAACAAATTGGTATAAGTGTAGCCAAGCCTGTTGCCATGCCTTAACCACCACCCGGAGTTGTAAAGCCTGTTTCCAATAAAAGCATTCCCCTTCCAAGCTGGCCAGATCTCTCAACTGAAAAAAACAGTAAAAACTGTACACAGCATGGGGTTCTATGGCCGTGTGAAGGAGGTCAGATAAGACCCCCACAAATGGCGGGGACCAGGGAGGGGAACCTAAAAATGAGGCAAGAGCTCCGTAGAGTTGCAGATATTTAAAGTGGTGGAAAACTGAGATGGCAAATCTCTGCTGTACCACAGGAAACAAGGCAAATGCATCTCCATCAATAATAGATGAGAGGGAGACCGTTCCAAGTCGGGGACAAAATTGAAGAGGGATCGACCAGTGTGCAATCTGAATATTGGGATTCCTCAAAACTGGCTGGGACAGTTTCTTTCCCCACTCCCAGCCCATGTAAAAGCAGAGTTGTCTAAGAGCTCTAAGAGATCACCATAAGGGAGTGCCACAGAGTTTAGGGGTAGCTGGGAAGGTGTGAGATATAAGAGACTACATAGCCGGAGCCCTGCCTGTCCACAAATGCACTGCTTCAAGGACAGCCTGAGTGGGCGGTAGTCCAGGATACCTGGCACGGGTGTGGGGGAGTCCCAGAGAAAAAATTTAGAACTATGCAGGGTGCAGTAATATAGGAAAAAGTTTGGGAGTCAGAATACCACCCCCCTCTTGAAAGAGTGAGTTTGAAATAAGCCCTTTGGGGAGCTCCTTATTTCCATAAAAAAGCTGAGATGAATGAGCTGAGCTTGGCAAGCCATGTCTTGGGTAAATAGAGACCCAACATTCCAGGGGGGTAAAGGATGTGGGGCAAAACAGTCATCTTGATAACATGCACCCTACCCCAGAGAGAGACGGGGGAGATGCATCCATCTCTGTAAATCAGCAGAGATCTCCTCTAATAAGAGAGCTAGGTTCTCTCATCCCAGTGCAGCCAGATTCCAAGTAACCCTAATGCACAAGTAAGTAAGAGTGTGCGTTTCCCAGAACAGGCCCATATCCAAGATCAATTGGCATGGGACATGTATATTGAGCGGTAGAACCTTGGTCTTATCGAGGTTCAGTTTGTAACCTGCCACCTCCGCAAATCTGCAAATTTCATCGAGCACTGCAGGGATGGAGGACTGGGGATGGCTTAAATGTGACAGTAAGTCATCAGCATAGACGGAGAGTTTACAATTTAGCCCACCCACCTGAATACCTTCAACAAGAGGATTCTCCTGGAGGCTATGCAGCAAGAGTTCAAGGTAGAAATTGAACAGAAATGAGGAAAGGGGGCATCCCTGTCACATTCCACGCTGCAGGATAAAAGGAGCAGACAAGACCCCATTGCAGTGGATCCTAGCTGAGGGACGAGAGTCTAGGACTCGCACCCAGTCACAAAACCCTTCAGGGAAACCAAATTTATGGAGAGTGGCAAAAGGAAAAAGCCAAGACATCCGGTCGAAGGCTTTCTCTGCATTGAGTGATACCAAAGTCACAGGAACCTTGCCATCGCTCGATGCAGAAATCAGGTACCAAAGCTTATGGAGATGATCGAAAGAGGATTGACCCACCACGAAGTCCACTTGAGTTGGACTAATGATACTTGACTATACCTGGAGCACACGCGAGGCCAAAACCATTGCCATTATTTTCAAATCTCAGGGAATCTGAGCAGGGAAATGGGCCTGTAATTGCTGGGCAACAGGGGGTCCCTGCCTGGCTTTGGGATGAAGGAGATCCAGGCCTGGGTGTATGAAGTGTCAGATAGGCCAAATGAACACAGGTAGTTAAACAGCTGAGTAAGAATGGGAATCACCACTTCTCCGCACTCAGTATAGAAATTGTTGAGGAAGCCGTTGGGACCCGGAGCTTTGTTTTTTGGGAGAGAGCAAATAGCCACCCTTACTTTCTGCTCTGTTATAGGGGTATCCAAAAATTCCCACTAGGAAGGGGAAAGCTGTGGTAGATGCAAAGTATTCAAATATTCCGCAATATGGACAAGGAGTTCAGGTGAGGAGGAATCAACCACATAGAGGAATTGATAGTACTGATAGTATGTGTCTGCAATCTCCCAAGGTCGAATATAGATCTGGCCTCGCGGGTCCAGCTGAAGGGAGTGAATGGCAGTCTTTGCCTCAGTCTATTGGAGACACAGGGTCAGAGCTTTCCCTGCCCTCTCCCCCGACTCCAAATAATGCAACCTCATGCGCTGAAGAGCTAAGTCGGCCTGCTCGGCCAAAAGGCTGAAATATTGAGCTCTCAGGGCATTTAACCAACACCAAAAGTCAGGATCAGAGGAAGCAGAAAGGGATCCCTCAAGGGTTCTGATTTGCCGCAATAAGCTGTCCATCTTATTCACCCTCTGTTTTATGTGGGTGGAGGCTATTCGTGTCAATTCCCCCATAGTGCACATTTGGCGGCCCTCCACAGCATATAGAGAAGTTCATTTTCTCCATGTAGTCCCTCGGGTATTTAGTGGTGCCTTTTATCTCCTGAAGCTTCTCTATTATTATCGCCATTGTTTCCGCAGACTGATTTTTTTTATTTTTAAGTGCAGTAAGAAAGCCCCTCATATCTGTGCCTTCTGTGTCTCTGGCAAGCCATAGAGGCAATTGTTCTTGTGACAAGCTCTGCATTTGGCATTGTCCTGGTGCTCCACCATTTATGCCTTTGCTGGGGTCAACTGCAAGATAATTTCCTCCAGCTTGTCAGTATGGCCATCCAACAGAGATTTGTTGCTCCATATGTGCTGCCTGATCTTCTGATTTATTAATGCCCCACTACATAGTTTTCATAGCCTCCTTTATATCATCACGAAATGCCTGCTCTTCTAAAATATAGTCCAGCTTTTTAAATGTGAGCCCCCTGTCTGGTGAGAAGTGCTTATATTCCCCTTCGAGACCCCTTCCCATTTTTTATGTTGATTGCGCGCATGCGCAAGAAACATGTTGCAGCAGGTTTCTCCACAAGCAGGTTGTGGCCCAATGCCCCCACAGGCTGCAAAGGCTTGTCCTGCTTCCCTCAATGCCGTGGCACGCTGCTGCTGACACTAGTTCAGCCAGTGTGCCACAACCTTCTAAAAAAGTAGCCGCTGCAATCAGGGGCTGCCTCGTCATTGCAGCATCAGCTATCCGCTGCAGTGAGGGAGTGACCAGTCATTGCAGGGCGGGATGTGAAACCCCTGATATTGTTTATGAACATGGCGGTGGGTTGCCGCCGTGTTCACAAACAATATAACTCCCCCCCCACTGTGTTTACTTGCCGACGGGGCCCTATCCGGTCGGCTTTGTTGCCCCCGTGTTTCTGTTGTTACTAACGGGGAGCCCACTCTCGTTGGCATTCTGTGACCTCTGTTTCAGACACTAAGCAACGGGTGCCCAATCCCCATCAGCATAATGGTACCCCCAGTTTTGTTCCTGCCGACGGGTGCCCAATCCCATCGGCATAATGATACCCCCTGGTTTTGTTCCTGCCAACGGGGTGCCCAATCCCCATCAGCTACTGCTGGCCCCCCAAATGAAAGCCTCTGCTGGCACGCTGGGAGCCCACCCCAGCGTGCCAGATGCCCCTGTGAAGGGAAAAACGGTCCCGCGATGTCTGTTTTTTTTTTTTTTTCTCCTGGAAAAAAGGAAACTGTCCCTCGGCACTCGCCCTGCCCCCCACCAACAACCCACACCCACCCACTGCGCACCCTGCCTTCCCACACACACCCTCAACCCATACTTACCTCCGGAGCTCGGCGCGACGATCTTCGGTGGACCGGAACACGTCTGCACTCTTCAAAGCTAACCGCGAACTGAGGAAATGCTGGTAAGCAGTCTTATGTAATAAATAGGGTTTTTTCAACTTTAGTACATATCTCGGGCATTTTTGGGAATTTTGAGGAATTTTTTCACCAAATTTTCAATATGGGTTTTTTGGGACCCCTCCTCATGAATTCTTGAACTGTCATGACGTTAATCGGCCCCAAAAGGTGATTTTGTGGTCACTGCACAGAATCACCTTTTGGGGCCAATTAATGAAATGACAGTGCCAGTGTTCATGAGATGGGCTCTCAAAAAGCCTATGTTGCAAAATTGGTGGAAAAAATCCCCAAAATGACTGTTTTATGAGCGTGAGCTGTGCAGTTGCTACGCACGCTCGTAACTTCGTGAATTTGCAATATTTTCATGCTAGATTTTCCACATTGGCATTTTGTTACACCTCCTTGTGAACAGTACAGCTGTCATTGTTCACATCCTGGCGGAAATGTGTTTTTGCACTTCCGGCGCAGAATAGTGCGGTCGCTGTGAGAAATCAGTGTTTGGGACAGATTAAGAAAGTGACAGTGACACTGTTCATGAGCAGAGGTCCTGAAATGGCTATGTTGAAAATTTGGTAACGATACTCCATAAAATGATTGTGTTACAAGCGTGCGTTGTGCAGTTTGCACGCACGCTTGTAACTTCGCGAATTTATAATATTTTCACTCCAGATTTTCAACATTGCCATTTTCCCACACCTACTTATGAACAGTACAGCTGTCATTTTTCCCATCCTGGCCGAAATGTGTTTTTGCACTTCCAGCGCAGATTAGAGCAGTCGCTGTGGGAAATCACTGTCCGGGACAGAGTAAGAAAATGAGAGTGATACTCTTCATGAGCAGAGGTCCTAAAATGCCTATGTTGAAAATTTGGTGATGATA